>CAJFCJ010000010.1:0-1200000 GCA_904063045.1 Dimorphilus gyrociliatus
AGAATGACTTCTCTTATTGTTTCTATTTTGAAGTTGTCTAGTGTAGTTTGTTTCAATGATTGTTTTATATATTTGTTATGTAATTATGAATTAATTACCACTTTATTTATTGTTATTGTTTAATAAAAACTACTCAATAGGTACTTTTCATTTATTTGTTATTATTCGTATAGATATGATAGTTAAGTATTTATTACCGTGAGATGGCGCTGCCAAAAAATGAAGTATTGGGCAGAGTTGGAGATGATTGGAAACTCTTTCTGGAAATTGAAACCTCGAGAGCGGCTCTTTTTCTAGTTTCTTCTGGAGATTCGACAAAAGTATCATCATCGTTTTCGTCGTCGTCATCATAGATTTCTAGTTGATCTTCGGTGTCCTCATCCATTTTCATTCCTAGTTTAAATATTAGAGTTAAATATACTTTTAGCCTCCTCGTTCCTTCCTTGCTCTCTTCAAAAAAGTAAACAAAATAACAAAAATCTATGGATACCAAGGAAAATCGAAGTGAATTTGAAATATTGACGAGTTTCGATTGGTTTTAAGAGCGGTTTGCTTTGATATAAAAATTACTAAATAATTTAATAAAAAACGTTTCGTGTTTTGTTAATCCTAGTTAATCCTTTACTGGTTATGAATACTTCATTAACAAGGCATTTATCAACTTCTTAGCAATGACAATAAAAGAAATTCCTTTTACTCACTAGATGACACTGTCGGATAAAGGATTTTTAATATTACCCATATTCACCTAACATTTATAAACTGGACAATACTCTAAACTCATACAGATTACCGATTGAAAAAAGAATATATGAATATTGATGATGGATACCAATACTATTGTGTATTGGTTTTGTTGTTTGCTTGTTTGTTTGTTTACGTTCCGAAATTTTTCATTGACGAATATTTGAATAAAAAACGATTTCTAATCAAAGAAAATATGCACAAAATGATAATAGAAACTTTCTGTAACTGCTAAAAGACACACTGTTTTGTCTGTTATATATATAGTGTATATATGTAAACAAATAATAAAACAAACCTTAGTGATTTTAATATAAACAATATTGTAGATGGCGCTATAAAAGACAAACTCATATACCTCTTACAGTAGTTAAATAAAGGATAATCATTTACCTTGAAAATTTTGTGGGAAAAAAATAGATATACAGCAAGACAAAAACATTAAAACGTATATTTTGTATAAACTATATTTCTTACGTTTTCTATTCATTTACTTATATTTCTATATGAATATATAGTAATTATTTTAAAAAGGAGAAATCAAAACAATTGTTTTTTATTATGAATTTAGGCCTGGACGAACGTTTTTCACCAATTAATAACATTTCCGTGTTTAAGCGTTATTTGCTGTTGAGGCGGATGAGATATTTTTGAGGCTCTTTGCTCTTCACTGCGATCTTCATTCTTACTTGAAACACTCCAATCGAAATGAAAATCGTATTGATAATGTAGTTTTTTAGTATACAATTTTCTGAACAGTTCTTTCCTTAGGTAGTCGTAATCAGGAGCATCTTCGAACTTCAAGTTCTTTGTATAAGTCAAGTACTTTTGAAATTCTTCTGGAAAACCTTTACACAAAACTTCTGGTATTGTTGATAGCTTTTTTTCAGAAATTCTTTCATATTTCTAAAATAAAAATTGAGAAAAGAACAATGTCACAGGAAGAGGAGCAAGACAAAGATATATATTCCACAGTTTATTATCAATTTTTAATTATTATCAGCAAAATTATTTACCAGCTAATGAATATTTATTAGCTTGTTAATTTAATTGTGGAAAATATATTTCTATTATCTTTAATTACGTACTTGTTTTCTGGTTGCTGCTTTTAGTCCTTGCCAAGGTAGACTTCCTTTTGCCAAATATACCAAAACGTATCCTAAACTCTCAAGGTCGTCTCTTCTCGATTGTTCAACTCCTAAATGGGCGTTAACGGAGGCGTAACGAGCTGTTCCCGTTAGACTTTTCCCTTCCCTATAGGGAATATGAGTTCTTGTTCTCATGTCCCTGTACTTTTTGGCCAAGCCGTAATCTATAAGGAAGACTGTGTTCACTCTCCTAGCTCCAATGCCCATTAGAAAATTATCTGGTTTAATATCCCTATGTATAAAACATTTATTATGGATATATTCGACTCTTCCGAGCATTTGGTCAGCCAGTTGAAGGACCGTCTTTAAGGAGAATTTTCTTTTACAATAGTTGTATAAATCCTCTAAATTCGGACCCAGTAAATCGGTTACCATGACATTATAACCGGCGTCGTGTTGGCCATACCACCTAATAATAATAATACAAGAATTGAATTCGATTTGATAGTTAGTATAACGAAAAAAATTTAATAATCCAGTTTGCTGGGTCTGTGAAAAGAAGCTTTAAGTACACAAAAAATAGGTGACAGGTCTGTTTTCTGTATTTCTTTCCAGTATACAAATATATTACTGTGTGGATTAATCGTATAGGATAATCTCTCTCTCTCTCTCTCTCTCTGTCTTTTCTTTGTTTATGTTATTTCGAGGAAAGAGACAGATGTTTAACGTTTTGTTCTATAGTTTGAATAGACAAACATTCGTTAAATATATTATGTTTAATTGGATTTTTATTGAGGGTTTTTTAACAATAAAATAATTGTAAATATGCATATTCTATCACATAACGTCTATTATGTAAAGAGAAAGATCTATAAATTAACTCTATTCAAAATTTGTAAAGAAATCTATAATTATCCATAATGTAAACTTGTAGCATATTATTGCACACAACCTATACGAAAGAATTGATAAGGGATTTTATATTTGTTTAGCAAATAGGAATGAGGTGATAAAATCTGGAATTCTTTTTATTAAAAAGTAGAATAAAAAAAAAGGAAATGAGAGAGGCAACAGATGATGATGATGAAGAAGAAGAAGAACAAAGCACCCAAGGATGAGATATTGAAAAAAACGTAGAATTATGTTAATTAAGAAATCTGAAAAGGAAGGAGTTTGTTCAAAGATAATTCAATATCTTTCCATCTAGACTAAACATAGGATAGGATAGATCGTTCTGCAGAAATAATAAGCATTATTTACAGTAGCATATACATTCATATACGTATTATGTTTGTCATAAACTGTCATATAGTAACCTAAAGGTTACAAGTTCAAGTTTACTTAAGTACCTGTTAAGAAAATATTTCTTTATAGATCTCATACAGCACGTATAGATTATTGGCTGTGTGATCTTATTAATTCTAAGTTAATTAATTACCTTAAGACTGGTACTCCAACACCACCTTGAAGAACCCTATATAACTTGCTTTCGAAGAGTAGCTGGGGATGTCTAGACTCTTTTTTCTCCATTTTAACAGCCACTTTCTCCCCTGTTGTTTCATCTTGGGCTTCGTAAACATCGCCGAAACTTCCTGAACCAATTTTCTTTGTAAGTCTAAACTTGTGTCCCCCATTTTGGTTTGAACCGACTAGAACCTCCGTTCGTTTGTCATCGATCTCCGTCATATTTTTTTTTCCTAACATTTATTATCAACTTATCCTCTTATTATCTATATATATGTATAATGTCTTGTACAACTTTCATTGGGCTTGGGCTTGTTTTGTTTCTCTTTTCACCTCTTCTCTTGTTTACTGTTACATAGATAAACTCTCTCCTTTTCTCTTTCTCTCCTCTCTTTCTCTCTCTCTCTCTCTTCTCCTCTCTTGTTCTCTCGTTCACTTTCCTTCTCTCTTCTTCGTATTCGCCCGCTGCTGTGACAACGTCGATATAGGTTTATTGAATTTTTAGCTAGCCTTTGTTAGTGGCGGCGACGACGGCGCTTTTACGGCAATTTTATAGTACTTGCGGTGGAATTTTTTTAAATTTTATATATCTCCATTTCATCGTTTCCATATATATAAATATAAATATATATATATATATATATATGTTTATTTGCTATTTCTATTTATATAGTTTAAATATATAAATACATTGTATGTTGTTTACATATTCGTGTTTATATGTACAAAACAAAAGTTTATATAAGTATTAATATACAGCATTCACTCAATCATGTACACTATACATCGCCAAATCTTTGTATAAACACACATTTATTAATACAGTTATATCTTGGTAATAATTATATTGCATAGGCTGAAAAATATATATAGATTTTGATAAGCGATAATGTAAATAACAAAGCTAGTTGTTAAACCCTCTCTATTCTAGTTGAAAACTAACTAAAGTATATTTGAATAAAATTATTACATAAATATCATATTTAATAAGGAAAGATGATGAAGAGGATATGAATTATCTTAGTTTTTTATATCAAAACACGCATATAAGGTATAAAGTCAATCTTATATCAAATATAATATATATATATATATTAGTATATATATATTTTCGTACCTTTTGTTTATTAGATTTATTCGTACCTGGTCTTCTATTATACGCTTCTTAATAAGAAGAACGACTCATAATTTTTTTTTCAAGAAGGCAAACGTAGATTTTGTATAAATAAACACTTTGTTCGCTCTTTGGAAGGTAATAAACGGTCAATACTAAACTAAAATATATATAGTACGCTACCTTTTTTATAGCATTACTCTTTTAATCATACCTTCTCTATTGAAAAATAGAGCAATGTATTGTATTATTATTACAGCGCTATTATTATTCTTTTACGTACACAACTTCTTTTTTTATGTATAAAGAAATTGTTTCTATGTAATTTTCTTTTTGTACTCTTCTCTCTCTCCTCCCTCTGTCTCTCTCTCTCTCTCTCTCTCTCTTATTTTTTAAGTATTATCACCATAATCTATATGGATTTACCATGCTACACAACTCTTTTATACTTTAGATAAACTGACATTCTCAACATAAAAAAAAGAGTATAATGTTTTATACTCTAAAAAAATAGTATCTCCTAAAGAAGTCAATTGACTGTTAAAGCATTTTATTAATCACTGTTCGCATTAAATCTATTAGAATTCCCGCAGGTATACTTACATATCAGAAATAACATTAAATAATAAACAAGCCATATATTGTAAAACTAGTTTTCTCTTTGATAGTACACACCCCTTTTTTGTCATTGCAAAATAGTTTCCTCAACTGATTTTAAGTTCAAGGTTAACCTGTGAATTTTTAATTATTTCTATTTATAAATTGATTACCATTATATGCACTTATTCTTTTTTATAGCAAAAACAACTAAAAAACTTTTCCTGCTGTAGATGGCGTTTTTGTATATATTTAGACTATTGAATTGATTGTATAAGATGAATAATAAAGCTTTCGTTCCAGTTCGTTAATACCGTAAAGAATAATTTAAGTTAAGCCAATTGTGGATATGTTAATAATTTCATTTCCAATTAAAATATTATAATTATAGCAACTTTATAAATATATGTATAAAGTATATTTTAAATATCGTCTTCATACATTGCATTTACATTATCAAAAAGAACAATAGTCTTATTCGTAAACTGAAGTAACAAGATATGTCTATATAACAATCAAAAGTCAAAGGAGGCGTTCGGGTCGCAAAAATCAGCAAACTTCTGACATAAGTATTTCTTCGTCTTCATCGTCGTCGTCCTCATTATCCGAATCATCCATTTTTTCCTCCCTTTCAGCTACCTTATCCGTGTTACTATTTTCCTTTTTACAATTTAGTATGTAGTCAAAAAGATGTCGATTGTGATTAACAATAGGTGATAATTTATTCCAAAGTGACTTTAGAGCTCGATTTAAATCTCTGTCAATAGATAGAGTTTCTCCTCCCGTTTTCGACCCGATTACAGACTTAAGAGTTTGGCCGTGCTTAAACAAAAGCTTTTTACACCACAAAACATAGAAATGAACGTGTTTTGTCTTTTCAATTTCGGCTGTTATCCACCGAATTAAATCTTCAACTCGATCAATCGTTAACTGCTGAATAATTACATCAATATTAGGTACAGGTACATTTTCAATGGTTTCCCGAATAATTGAAGATTCTCGAAGTTTTAAAGCGTATGTTAAAGCTGCAAAGTAATCTTTCGATTTAAGACTTTCGAAAACCTATAGAAGACAAATGAAAAATATTGATAAATTTGTATCTACAGATATTCTAAATATTGGTATAAACCTTGTTTGGCGTAATTTCTATTTCTAAATCAATAGGGTTAAAATTTTTATCTTGATCGAGAGAGAATACCATAATTCCATCGGTTGATGCTGCAACGAACTGTCGTCCAGTATTCGACCAAGAAACCTGAGATATTCTGACATCGGGTGAAGCTCTTCGCCCACTAAAATCTCCCTTTCTTACACCAGGTAATTTGAGAGATACATCATTACCTTCATCGTTCTTTTCTACAAGAGCCAAACTACCCCATTCTGTCATCTTGCGACGATCTAAGAATTCATTTAAAGTGTCCAGACTTCGGTTTTTAGTTACGATAAATGTTTTTACAAGAACTTCTTGTTCAACATGAAATAGGCAAATATTCGGACTATTCCCTGCCGCTAATAACAAACTACCATCTGCAGAATACACTAGGGAAGTAAAGATTTTTGAATCGGCTCCTTTCTTGCCACTAATTTTATCAGTCTTTGATCTGGCATAACCAAGATAAGGCTTTCCATCGATGTTACCTTTAAACAGAAATATTAATTCAATTATTTTATTATATAGCAGCTTAAGCTTTAATTATACCTTCTTGTTCGGCTTCCGCTGCAGCCCAAAAAGTTATTTTGGCATTTAAATCTGCAACAGCCAATTGTGAGCCGTCTAATTTCCAAGCAATTGCTGTTACTTCATTGCCTATATCGATTGTCTCTCGAAAATCCTCAGTAACTCCCCAAAGCTTAGTCTTTTTATCCCAACTTCCCGTTGCAAGCGTTACGCCACCTGGTTTAAATTCTATAGAGCAGACAGGAGCCTCATGACCGGATAAAGTATCTAGAAGCCGACCAGTTTGAACTGACCACAAAAATACATCAAAATTATCATTACATCCAGCACACACTAATTCGGCTGACGAATCAATATCGACGCAAGAAAATTGTACGGGTTCAGGTGTTGTAAAAGTTCTAAAGTTGCGGAAGCGGTGTAAATCAAAGGCTCTCACAGAACCATCCAATGATGAACTAACAATGACATTCTTTGCTGTTGAAACTCCAGTAACAACAGACGAATGTTCGTCGAATGTTGCATAACAATGTCCAGACCCCACAGTCCATACTTTCACTTTACCATCATCTCCACCAGTTGTGATGTATACACCATCTGGCGTCCAAGCTACACTTGTGGTACCTTTTGTACAAAAAAAAGAAATGCATAACCTCTTCAAGACATCGTTCTGATTGAGCACTTACCAGCTAGAAAATGTCCAGCTTGTTTTAAAATATAACTTTCGCTCCTCCATTCCCAAACTATTAACTGTCCTTTCTCTCCAGCTCCAAGTGCTATCCAATCCCCAGTATTATTAAAAGCTAAGCTTGTAATTGGACCAGCCTCTTTAATATTCAAGGAATGCATCAATTTAAAGTCGGGCATTTCATGTACAGTAAAAGTTCCCGAATCAAAGCCAGTTACCAAAATATGAGTATCTTTATGATAGACAGCGCAAGTTACTCTAACCCTTCCAGATTCTAACGAATCTTTATAGTTATATTTTCCGACTCTCCTGTTTAAAAGGAGGGTATATTTAATAGATTTAATAGATGATTAAACAATATTATAAATTAACCTATATTTTAGTTTTTCAGGTTGATCTTCCTCATCATTATCATTTTCGTTCTTTTCCTCCAAGTCTGACAATGCAGTATCGCATTGCCAAACACAAATAACACCATTTTTACCAATGTTAAAACAATCGAGGGACGATGGTTCAAAATACGAAGCAACAATGCAATCATTCTGAGAGGCAAGTGAATGTATGACAAGCTGTTTTAAACGAGCATCGCAAGCGGCATACAATCGTGTATTCATATCCTTAGAAGAAGCCAATAAAACTCTTGAATCTGTAGACCAGTCTAGATGAACAACATGATCTTGAGCTCCATATAATATACGTTGCTGAGAAAATGCATTCAAGGTTCTTGTTTTAGCTGGAGAATCAAAAACTAAAACGTTGCTATCGTTAGCAACAGCTAACTTTCTCGAGTCTGGACTAAATTTTGCACAATAAACTTGACCATTAAATCGGTGTGTATGAAGTAACGTATGAGAAACGGCATGTAAAATAACACATGATCCCTCTTCATCAATAATAAGTAGCATAGAATTATCAGGAGAAAGACATAAAACAGATATATTTAATTCTAATTTAGTATCAATCGATCTGGATATATGTTTTTGTAAATTCATCCTATTTAGTCGATTTCCAACAGGAGCAAGTAAGGTGACTCCATCAGTAGCAAACAGTAGATCACCTTTTCGGTAGACAGCACCGAGGACATTTTGTAGCTATTTAAAATGAACATATTTTACTATTAATTTTTGAAAGTTTCTGAAGTCTGTTAATGCTTGTTAATAAGAGCAAAGATGTATATTTTACTAAGACTACTTATTGATGCTAATGATTTATAAAATAAAGTGTTCATTAAATGATTTGCTCAGATTGAGATCCTATTGTAGCAAGCATTTTATAAACCGATATTTTTTCACTACTTAGGAAATAATAATTGATAATTCTATACTTGAAAAGCTCTTTTAATTTGCACATGATAAAACAATAATCTTATTAAAGCTTTCTTGACCAAATAGAAGAATAAATTGAATAGTAACCTCAAAATTTAACTTCATTTTTATATCGATATAACTTAATATTCAGACAGCGCACATTTTTTTGAGCGATATTACAGATATAGTTTAAAATTATTTTCGTCAATATTTAAAAAAACAATTCATAAACTCTATTAAAATAAAATTTATTAAATTAATTTTTAACCCATATTATTAACCGATTTCCAATATATCTGTAAATTATATAGTGATTGGTTAGAAAACATAATGTAAGCCAATCATAGTATGCTTCTTATTGGTCAGTCACATGATTTGCATTTTTCCGCCATCTTGGTCATAAGACTAAACGAGTAATCTTAACTTTTAATTCAAAAATCATTCCTCTCTATTAGAATGGACGGTTTCAGTGAAGGAAGTCCAGTATATGCTCCATTTTTTGGAGTAATGGGAGCTACTGCAGCTATGGTATTCAGTGGTAAATAATTAATTTAAAGTGAAACGTAAAAATATCCATCTGTTTTCTAATAAATATCTGGTTTTTAGCTTTGGGTGCCGCCTACGGAACAGCGAAAGCTGGAACTGGAATAGCAGCAATGGCAGTTATGAGACCTGAACTTATAATTAAATCGGTCATTCCAGTTGTCATGGCTGGTATTATCGCCATATACGGTTTAGTTGTTGCTGTTCTTATAGCCAAGGATTTAGCAGATGACGGAAAGTACAGGCTTTTTAAAGGGTTTGTACACTTAGGGGCAGGTTTAAGTGTTGGTCTTAGTGGATTGGCAGCAGGATTCGCTATAGGTATCGTTGGTGATGCTGGAGTTCGAGGTATGGCTCAACAACCACGTCTATTTGTTGGTATGATCCTTATTATGATCTTCGCTGAAGTTCTTGGTCTTTACGGATTGATCGTATCGCTGATCCTTAGCACAAAACAATAAATGTTATATCATCCTCCTAATATTACGTCGGGGAATTGTGCACATACTTTAGAACAATTATAGTAAGTGTTGTATTGGGATATTTAAGATATAATGTATAAAGAAGCATTTACAGTTTTGCTGGACGTAGGATACACCATGTCAAATCGTTGTTGTGCTATTTTGCGTTTAACAGACTTTTCTGCCAAGTATGTGCATGTGTTTCTTGGGGATTTTTATGCAGTAGCTCCTACAATCAAGAACTGACATAAAGATGCTGCAGTTAAATATATAAAGAAATATAACATTAGTGTTGTCTTACTGCATAATAATGCCCAACGAAATATCTCCAATCATTACTTAGTTCAAATATATTAAATATTTCAATTTATTTCAATGTATAGAGTGAATAATAAATATATCTAAAATACCTGTGAGTCAATATCACGTGGATAAGAGTTTATAAAAAAAGATGTCAGTCGTCAGTTCACCCATTGGCTTTTCATGAGGACTAGACAAGAACATGTTAGGGAAAGGATTGATTATATAATCGTTGAACTCTAAAAAGACAGCAAATGCTAATGCCATCTGTTAATCCATTCAAATTCAAAGATAGATAGATAGCTCACGTGACGATTATTCCGGACAACCCATTCTATTGATGACATGACTCTTTTGAAACAGGGTAATCGATAATGTTTATACCGATTACCATAATTTTTTTTACTAATGTGGATAAAGAGACAATATTCATTTTTCTACCATAAAGTTAACTCTGGACTTTTCAATATGGCCGGCAGTTTTACACCGTATGATACGAGGCTAAATACTAGAACGATATTCTTGATTATATCTTAACAATTGATCTTATAACCGACCCAAAATTTTTGAAGAAGTAATTTCAAAGCGTTGTTTTTGTAATTCAGATATTTATAAATATTTCATATATGTAGCTCTGCTAATTAATCATGTGATAAAATATCCTTCGACCTACATCCCCTATTAAGTTTAATTATGTAAATGAATATTCAGTAAACTAATGAGATGGCTATAGCTTTTTATTATTTTAACGATAAAACAATCATTTCATTCATTTAGCTTTTAAAATAGCAACATTATTCATTTTAGAGACTCTCTTTCATTGTAGTTATTAAATATTAATATATTTGACCTATTAATAATTCGATTAAAATTCTGGCTAAGATAAGAAAGTATTAGCATAAACTCGAAATTTGATAAAATAGTGATCCTATAAGATTTTTTTTATCAAAATAATAGATTAAGTAAATTAAGAGAACATTTCAATTTATTATAGAATATAGTTATGTAGGAAATAATAATTGAGACATACTTGTTTGTTCATAGCTAACTTAATTGAAACATTACAAATTAAAAAACAAATATAAAGAAGCGAACGAATATAAAAGGAGTATAAGGCGTGCAATAAATGTTGATAAAAATTGAAAAATCTTCACTTATTTCTTAACAAAAGCTATTGTACATCGACAAATGCATTGAGTATATATCTATATATACATTTAATATATGCTTGATGCATATCCGCGTATTCAGTAGATGGAATATTAATTTCAGTTAGAAATATTCTTTATGAATTTTCTTCTAACATCTATCTACGTACTTTTAACCTATGCAGATGGTTTTAAAAAAGCAAAAATACAATAAAAAAAAATAAATCAACAGAAAGCGTTTCCTTTCATTTTTTTTGCTGTATCGATAAGTAATTTAAAAATCCAATTAAATTAAAACTGAGAGAAATACTATAGTAAAATAATAATATTAGATTAATCAAGGTTCTTCGCTGTGAGGTGATTGGTTGTTATTATCTCGATTTCCCATTATTGCTCCACAAACGCCAATAATACACATAGAGCAGCACATGCAAAGTGCAAATATGTAAACTGCCGTTGTTATCCAAAAGGAAAAGTAATATAAAGTGGGATTACAGTAGTCGGCACTCTCCTTATTTTTGTCATCAAAATCATCGTATATTTTATATATCCAAACGTTTCCGGCGACGAACCATCCAAAGAGGAAACACCCAATAAGACTATCAAAAGGATTGGTTTTACTATTGGCTTCTTCAGCATTCTCTTCGTTCCGATTTTTACATCGTTGAAAGAGAGAAGATATATTTTTTAAAACACCAAATGCACCAGCCACAATTAAATATATGGGTATGTATTTCTCTCTTGGGCAATCACCCTTATATATCGATCCAATAACAATCATCGATATAGGTATAGCCAATAGAACTAGAAGCATCAGTGTAAATGCCACAGTAGATACTATAATTTGAAAAAATTTCTTAGCATATTGAAGAGTAGATGTAGACTGATTCCTGGCCTCCTTCATTCTGCCAAATATTGTATCATATGAGGGTGGAGGATCGTTATAAGTTGCATCGTAGGCTGGTGGCGTGGAGCCATAACTTGGAGGTGGATCTGGTTCCTGAAATATAAAATACGTATATTCTTTGATCTCACCTGTATGCGTGCGTTATATACGTGATACAACTACGAAACAATCATACTATTATTATAATCTTAGTGTCATAATAAATTTTCATTGTGGACAACAAACCATGTTCGCCGAGAAATTGTGACGTAAATATCAAGTTTATTTATTAATTAATTTATTAAACCTTTTGACTAATTCTCAGCCCTTTAATATTGATTTATGTTTTTAATATATATTGTCATGCTCTATATGGCACAACAAAAATTCGAATTACTCATGGGAAATACACTGCTATCAAAACTAGAATGATTATATTAACTCTTAATTAACTTGTTTTATAGGCAGGAGTGGTCAATTACTGACATGAACCAGAATACTTTAATCATTTTCGTATTAATATACAAAACATAAATACGAATTAGGAATCTATTGAATAAATTGTAAAATATACCATCGATTGTGCTGAAGCTGCTCCTGCTTCCACCTCTTTGGTTACTTCCATTTTTTTTCTTATGAAATTATAGAAATTTACAATAATAAATAAATGGTTTGATCCGAAACTCTAGTTCTAAGGGCTGACCAACAGTATAGATACTTATCGACTAATTGATAGAACCGGTGAAGTAAAAGTATGGTTCAGTGGTCTGACTGGTGTCTACGAATAACATGCGCAAATCAGAGCTCAACCTGATGACCGGTAACAGTAGTAAAATTTCAATTTTTTTATACGCTTATTTACTGCACTATTGTGGAAACCTGTTACAGTCACATAATTAAATAAAATAATTTACTATTTATTGCAAATTTTATGTTCTTTATTAAATAAAAAATGAGACGGTGAACGACAATTGTACAAGTTTTTTTTCTTTAAGCAGGATTCTTTTTGTACAATTATATAACTTTTGAAAATTTAACAAAAAAAACTTACATATCATTTATAATAAATGTAATAATACGACCAGAGAGTTAAAAGACTGACCAATTCGAAAAAATTAATATCTTACTGTAATTAGCAGAGAAAAGTGTAAATTTTTTAATGCAGATTTACGTGATTAAGCACTACTCGACGAGTATTCAAGCGAGAAAAAAAAGAAGAAAAAGTATTATTAGAACAAATAACAAAATACGAGAAAATAGCAAATTTTGTTTTGGTGAGCAGTTAAATTAAATTTTAATTCTTTTAGAAGACTAGAAGGTAAAGGTTAAGGATTAAAATAATTTTCAAAATGACTACACTCTTTTCACTGAATGTCCTTCTCGGCATATCTTTTTGAATATTTATCACAATTTTCTAATGGGGAGTCTTGATTATGTACGGGTGAGTTTCCGTGATCAATAGATGATTGGTTTTGTACCTTGCTTTCCAAAGTCTATTTATAAAATGGTATGTCATTAAGACGACAGATTTACAATGAAGTTACATACTTTGAAAGCCCCTCTCCTCAAAAATTCCAGACGAGCCTTTTCTTGGGCAATCCAATGCGGAATATCAGGTATTGCATAAGCCAAAAGAAATTTGCATGCGAGAATGATATGCTAAAAAAGTTTTACGTAATAATCACTTCCCTATATGTTAATCTTTAAGATTCTTACCTCCAAAGCAACTATAAGAACAATCATTTCGGTTGTACCAAAATTAGGAAAGAGTCTGTGAGCCAAGCCAGAGTTCCCAATAAGAGCACAATTTATTATCACGGCTGTTACACTCATCACTTCCAGAGCATCCTATTACGAAAAGTTAACTTTATATTCAAAATTTTTATACAAATTAATAATTTCAAACCTGCCATGTTCCTATATTTTGAACTCGTTGGCCAAATGGTCTTTGAAAGGTATGACAGAGCTTAAAGGCATCCGATCGTATCTCAATAACATTATTTAGGAAGGCACACAGTGCCGCTAGAGGAAAAGCCGAAGAAAACAAAACCACATACCCAAATTGTATAAACATTTCTAAATAATCTTCAAAAGTATCTTCATACTAAAGTGATAGGCTAGAGTGAAATTCAATATGAACTTTTTATTTAATTTTTATTAATACCTTTTCCATGCTAGCTTCGATCTCTGCTTGAGACAGGGTTGGACCGGAATATTCCACCGAACTTTCAGGCTTAACGTTCTCTAGTTTTTCTGGTTTTCTGTGTCTGATCTCAGTTTCAACTCTAGAAACTATTTTCTCTTTAATTTCCGTCGCTTGCTTTGTCAACGTATTTGGACTAATATCAGAGGTCATTTCATATCCAATCCTAAACAGTTTTATACGATTTTTTACATAAGGTAAGAGAGCCTCTTTAATGTTTCCAATTACTTGACGAGTTATAAGCAAAGCGGCCAATTGCTCTCTTAGACGATTCATATCTTGAAGGTAGAATGCAATATAGAAAAGAGAAAGGAATGAATTGACAAATTGAAACTGTTGGAATAGAGAAAAAAAGCTCTTTCAAAAAGATCAAAGGTTCATATATAACAAACCAATATAAGCTTTATAATCAAATGGTTTTCGTGTTCATCGTCCAATCGATGATTTTCTTTGTTATTTAACCACACTGCAATTTTTTTATAAGCATTATCCAAAATTCCTATTGAAAGGGCTAAAGCAACTTTAGGAAGAAACTTGGTAAAAGAAGGCAAAAATCCTTTGGAAATTTTGAGATTAATCCAATCTTGAACCTAAAAACAGCATTGAAAATAAGCTAAATTATTTAAGAAATATAGCATAGTTCAGAGGATTTGATTAATTTTTTGTTTTTTTTATAGCTTATTGATCGAGAATGCCAGAAATTGGAATAAGAATAATACTCATATTTACCATAAATATTAACAGCATAACTCCAAACACGACTCCAAGAGAAATGCAAATTACGGGTACCGTCACAAAATAACGAAAGAGATTGCGCTTCCATGCTGGGTAATGCCTCTCTGTCCTATTCGTAACGGGATTCTGGATCAGATTTCCCTATTATGGAGGAATTATTGATTGTATAAGTGGTTCGAACAAAAATAAACTCAAACAGAGTGATTAAGCTTTGTTATAACAAAGAATTATAGAATTGACTATTTAAAATATTGAAATTACATTTAAATCTTACTTTATATAAAGGTCTTGGTTCTACTAATAAATCGTCCTCTTTATCTAAAGTTCCCCATTCATAGGCAATTTCTGAACTACGTCTACAAAAAAACTTTATATGTCTATTTTGGCATCTTTAATGATTATATAAATTCAAACGTACCTTTTCCAATGCTCTAAGTAGAGTGTCGACCAAACAACATTGATGAAAGCGAATATAACAAATAAAAGATCATCTATTTTCTGTTCTTTTCCAGCAATTGCCCAAATAATGATACCAATTATTGTAGGTAATAATAAAGCTTTAGTATAATGTCCAAGGTAGGCAAAATACATTCCAATCTTAATGCCAAAGTATTCAGCTATTTTATCTATTTAATTAATGTAAAATTTAAAGACTATAATTATTAATTTTAAAGCATTACTTAGGGGTTGGTTCTTCCAGAATTTCTTTACCCATGCATTTTTCAAAAATGATAAATCCTTGGAATCATGAATGGGAAGCACGTGCTGTATAATTCCTTTTGACTCCAAAAGTGGAACTAAAAAAAATTATATTTTGCTTACGCTTAATACAACTTGTTAAATGTCATTTAAAAAAAGATAGATATCGGATTAATCTTTTGATTGACGTGACAAATGCATACAATGCTTAGTAAACATTGCAGCCGAAGTAAAGTAGTTAAGTTATTTTTCATTTAGGGCAGGTATAGAGAAGAAAATCTGTGTAGCTTACCTATAGCTTGACCCTGAAGAAATTTTATATTTCCACATGTTTCATTTTTTAATGCTCTTAAATTATCAATCATTGATCGAACTATGCATTGGCGTTCTTCGCTTGTTAAAAGCCTATCGATATCGTCATTATGCAGGAATATTTCTTTCTCATCGACTGTGAATTCTCTTTTTCCTCCACCAAATTCGACTTTTACCTCTTTTATTAAGCCGTGAATTTCTGCTCCTCTTAATAAGCTGTTTTCGGAAAAGTAGTACACAATGATAAAGCATTACTATTTACAATAAAGCAACTTACCTTCTATTGTTGGTTGTAAAATACAATCCCCAAATTTTAGTGTTGTTGTGATATCTCACTCGAACAATAAGCTCGGGAACTCGACCTCTAAAACATTGCAATAACCACTTAACCGTCTCCTCCTGAGCTGACTTGGGAAATGTGATTAGAACGTCACACTCTTTGGTTGGTATTTGATTCATCCATACATTGCTTGATACTATTAGTCTTGCTTTGTCAGTAAACTGCTTGTTGATAAACTTTTCCGCTGCAAAAATGACAAAGTCAATAATGAGGCATAGATTTACCTACGATTTTCCAAATACATTTGGGCATGACAGCAAAAGCAGACGGGATATAAGGTTAAAAGAGGAGAGGGAAGGGAGGGGTAGATATATAACGTTAGTGGAATATGAATGCAATGTGTTGTGAAACAGGTTGAATTTAACAAAGCTTTATGGAAAAAAAAGTAGTTCAATATTCCGCTACGAACATCTGTCGTTCCTTTTCGAAATTGTACATTAAAAGAAATATATTCAAAATAACCATGGACATTACCCAGTAAACGTAATGATCTCTTTCCATGGCGTTCGTGATAGAGGTGAAGTCTTTCCATTCTCTCCTCAAATGTTTCATAAAAGTATTTGAATTATTAGTTAATTATACTTATTTAATTTACAGAGAATAATCTTCGAGTTTACTCATTATCTGATTTAATCTGTTATCTTATCTAATTATGCCACTTGTAGATCAACTATATAATCAAAAGCATATGCTGTCAGAATACCTTAGAAAGCTCATCTCTCAGTAAAGAATTAATTGTATTCTGCTGTAGCTATACAAGGATACTAAAGTGAAGCAATATTTCTCAAGGAATATTTAAAATTACCTTTTTAAACCTCTACCAAGAAAGATCCTATAATAAATGAACGATCAGTGAAAACTTCATTGTAAAAAGAGAACTCTGTTGTCTATCGCTTGCGAAAATGTACTTTAAATAGAGTGTATGTCAGTCACACGTAGTCAAACAAATTTATTCAGTTTCTTCTCACATCTGATATTATTGAATTATTAAAGATATGTTCTCTGGATGGTTTATTTTTAGTTGTTATAATTCAAATAGTTCAATAAAGCTACGTCTCGCTAGCAAATGCTAATTTAAATATCACATTTCCCTTTTCTCTTCTTTTTTTTTGAATCAATCGAACTAGCAGAACTTAATTGATTATTCGAGTGAGGTATTTATTTATGTTAAGTTCTTTTACATAGTTTGTTATTTGACTATAAATCTCAGTGAAGTATCATAATAAATGTCCATTATGAAAATAAGACGAAATATAAATCATAAAAATATGAATTTATTAGTGGAAATAACGATTGCAAACTATTAATGTCAAGTCAATTTTAGGAATAAATAAGAGAATGAATGAGGTTAAAAAGATGCTTTAGCAGACATACCCGACTGCATTTGATATCCATTTATAAATTGACAAACACCTGCATTTTACTTCGATCATGTTCTAAAATAGACAGCTGCAGTGGCGCCGTTTGTCCACCATGTTTGCTGTCTTATAAAAAGTGGTTCGAGTTCCGCTGTAAGGAAACGGAAATATTTTCTCGCGCTGATGAATATATACAGACCAAATTTATAAGTATCAAGTAAACTTTCTCAAACAAAAAAAAGCTGCTTTTCAAAAACGCTCATATCATTTTATAATTACGTAATTAAATGACATAAGAAGTATTCTCTTTTCATTATCTAAACTGTATCATGTATAAAAGTAAACAAGATAATTGGATATAATCTTCAGTGCAATATAATACTCTTTCTGTATTAAACATATCTCTTTCTGAAGTCATACTTTGAAAAGCCAAGAAACAGCTTTAACAAGAAAATTTTCATTTGTTAATAGCGTATCATTAAAATGCTTCTTTTTAAATAACAATAAGGAAATTAATAGGCGGTACAAACATTCTCATTAAATAAAACGCAGGGGAAGCAGGAAACTTTCAAATGATAATAACTATTTTACCTATAAAGGGATTGTTGTTTTTCGAAGTTTAAAATTTATTAAGCACTTACCTTTAGTAATTCCTCAACTTCACCAATCACATCACAAGTAGCTCTGCTTGCTTAGTCGATAATAGAATATGGTCATGTGACTTAATGGGGGAAAAACAGTTAATTTCATAATCACGTGGCCTATTGGAAGTTATAAAAAAAGCCCGCTTTTGAAAACCGGATATAGTTCCTTTAGAGTGTTACATAGAATTGTATAACATGTATGAGTAGTTATCAGGAATGACCTTAAATTAATTTCAATAATTCCGCCATATTGTTTTCCCTAATTAATTCATAATTGCCTATTCATCTCAAACAATTAACGCTATAATTTCGGGGGTCGGTAGCGTCTTTCCGTGTTCTCTGCAGCGCACTTCGCAATCTTCCGAACGTTATTCCTTCTTCAATATTGTCAGTTTCAACATAAAGCTTTTCAGTAAGTTTATGGTGTAAATTGTAACTTTATAAAAGAAGTTTTAGAATTTCCAAATTTTGTTGAAAAAATATTAAGTTTAAGCGCAAAAAAATGGTTTAAAGAAAAGGGCAAAAAACAAAAATGGCCTACATGGTCTTTTCGTTTATATTTCTCTAATTAGATAATTTTTTTCACACTTAATTAATTATATGCGTTTTCTGAAGAATATCTAATTAAAGTAAATGCAAACACTTTATTTTTAAGATTTTGACTAAATTTCTTAATGAAGGCTCCTAGCACTTGAGGCTCTCAGCCAAAAAAATTAATTCTACCTGCTGTGAAATTTCATTTAATTTTAACATTGGAGCCTCTTTAAGTAGTTTGAAATTAATTATTGACGATAATTTCTATAATTTGAATATATTTACTAAATCTTTTCTTTATCTTTCTTTTTTAGGTATGTCTAACTCGGCGGCTCCCCATAGCATTCTTTCTATCGACCAGATCACTAAAGTTTATTATGATGAACTGACACAGTTGGCAAGAAAGAACCGTAGAATGTCCAATTCGCATTTGAAGAAACGAACAACTCTGCTCTTTAATAAGAACTTGTCAACTGTTAATATATCTGGTATGTTTAGTCAAAAAGTCTTTGTCGGGGGAGCACCGCCGGGTATAAGTGATACTGAAATTTTGAACGCTTTCGGTAAATACGGCAATTTCACCATAGAAAAAAAAAAGGCTAACGAGAAAAGCAGTTTTTTTTATGTTATTTATGAGTCCAATCAGTGTGTTAAGGGTTTGCTGACCACGTGTGTCATTAATAGCGTTGGTGAATTTTATACCCGGATCGGCACCCATATTGTTCAAGTTATTCCATGGGAAATAAATAATTCGCATTACGTGCCCGCAACCAACATGACACTATTAGATAATAAGAAAGTGGTATTTATCGGAGGTTTACACGGGAAAATGACAGCCAAGTTTATAGCGGAAGTGTTTAGCTACTTTGGACCGATAGTGATGGTTACGATAGACGTGGACAAGTACAAGTACCCGATTGGATCTGGTCGTGTAGCTTTTTCAGACAGTCAAGGTAAGCTGTTAATTTTATATCTTCCATATCAAGAGCTGAGAATAAAGTAGATTATTCCCATACATCAGCAAAATTGAAAAGAAACAAGTAATACAAACATTTATATTATCATAAGAAAGCCAGAAATCATTATTTATAAACAATAAAGTAATCAAACATAACAGTTACAAACGGTTATCTTGGACGGGTATGATATAGCATAAGTTGCGGCAGTAAATTATGTTTCGTTTTTGTTTTTTATTATATATATATATGATAGATTATCATATAAAGTAATAATTATCATTTTTGAAGGCTATTTTACTGCTATAATGCAAGAATTTATCGATATTGAGACTCCCGATTTTCGTAAGACGGTCCAAGTAACACCTCAACTTGAAGATTCTCTCTGCTACATATGTAAGAGCGAAGTTGGGCCATTCTTCTGCAAAGATTTTACTTGCTATCAGTATTATTGTACTCTGTGTTGGAAACTAAAGCATTCCGGACCCGGCTACGTACATCATCAGCCTCTGATTCGTGATAGCAAGCATAAACCTAAGCTTGGACCAATTCTCTCAAAATTTTCTAATTTATCATTAAAATAAGTCATTTGTAGTTTGTTACAGATGTAGTTTAGTTTTGTTAAGACGTAGTTTTAGTTTAATTTTTTTTGGAACGGTCTTTTTTTTGTTAGAATTAGCTTCACGAGAAAAAGACCATATTTGTTCCATAAGTAATTAATTTAAAAGCTATTTTACAGATATTTTTATAAATTCTTAAAGAAGCTAACATTTGTATTCTATATCTGTATGATATATGTCATGTATAATATATAAATATATTATAAAGATATGTATATATTAAGATATTTTGCTAACTTTATCTTGCTTAACTTTTGATCGTTGTATTTTATTTTACAGTTGAAAAAATGCCTACGATTATATTTTAATGTATTTTAAATGATTAAAATCAATAACTTATTGTAAGGCATTCATTTTTTCAACGCTATTTTGTTTTGAAGTATTGCCTATTATATAATATTTAATGTTAATTTAGTTTGTGTATAATTATTTTTGATTAAGATTTCAAAAAAAATATTAAAAATTCTGTATTTTTTAAACTATTTACTCTTTAGTTAGAGCTTTGTTTATTTGTAGTATTATTACTATAGCAATGTTTGTTAAGCTTATCTATTAATAAACTTGTACCTTATTTTAGAGACATTCTGAAAGTTATATAGGGTGTTAGAGTCTGGAGACAATAAAAGTTCTCTAAATTCCATGAAAAGATATAATGACTAAACTTCAAAGAAAAGTGAAGGATATTATCTTTTCTTTGTTCTGAATCCCCTATTAAGGAAAAGGGGGAACAAAAACAGTTTAATTGGCCGGATGATACATTTTTTCATTTGATTACATTTATAAGAAGTAGAGTTAGGGTTTATAAACACCATTTACAGGCAGATAAATAAAATGACACCAACAGGTGGCGCAATTGTTATCAATATTATAAAAAAATTATGATTATTATGGAAACCTTAGGCGTCAGTTAAACCATGCGGTTTATGAAAAACATGATATTTCTCTGGCAAAATATTATTATTCTTCAATTATCTTCATCATTTCTGCTCCATGATAAACATTTTAGAGAATTAACACCTCACTGTTTGAGCGATAGTTTGCCACAGGTTAGAAGCTGTTTTACTGATAATAGCTGTAAACAAATAGGTTGCGGAAAAAAGTAAGTACAAGTGAAAAAAATTAAAATCTAATTGAAGTTTTCTAATAGTAATCGTGAAAAATTAAAAATTTAGATCAAGTCTTTGCTCTTGCGACATTGACTGCATTTACAGCAACTTTTGTTGTCAAGATTTCAACAGTACCTGTTCAAATTTATCCGAAATTACTTATTCAGAAGAAAATAAAAAGTTAGCGAATCAGATGGAATGTAAATTAATTGATGATGGAAAAATATCATATTATCCTGTAATAACTAAATGTTCCAATTTCCAAAATTGCCCAATCAATCGGAAAATTGCAGATCTTGTTCCAGTAGAATATAACTTGATCAAACCTGTACTCTTCCTAAATCGCGATTGCGCTGCTTGTAACGGAATTAAAAACTATTCAGTCACGAGTTTTATAATTTACACTGTTGAATACTTTTCAGTTAGCAACAAACAACCGAATTATACACTTAACGACCTAAATTATATTTTTAAGAATGACCTCCATAAATTAAAAGTTAGAGTTAATTTAAGTCTTCAATTTTCAAACTGCTATCAGAATATTATCAGTTCGTGTCCGGAAAATTGTGCTAATGATCAATTAGTCAGAAAGTGTAAAGAAATTCAATCAATAGTGATTTACAATAATATAGTATATAAAAATGACTATTGTAAGAAGTGTCAAAATATGCTGAATTATTCCTTAAGTTGTCAAATTAGACGGAGATATAGTCACAGTGATAAGGACCTTGGAGTTATGAATTTTCGTTATAGCTTTTTGTTTCAACTTAAGGAGCCTGAGACGGGGAAATGTGATGATGGAGAAATATACTTCAAAGAAACTGATAAATGTAGAAGTGTCCTCTCAAAATATTTCATACTGGAAAAGGTGAAATCTATACGTGTTTATCTGAAATTACGCATGAAATATGAGAGAGGAAATTGTCGAAATTTACTGGTAAACTATACTAATAAAATGATTGAAACTGGACTAAACGATATTGAAAGTTCACTGGAACAATTGAATTATTTAGGTTATGTTGAAGATTATCGTAACAAATGCTACAATTCATATACAAACGATTTTAAATTATATTGTGAAGGTGTGTGTGAAATATCCTTTTACGTTCCTAATTGGAGGAAAATTTCAAATATTATAACGCAAAACAGTCACGAAAATGGTACTTATCAATCTGTAATACATATAAAAACTGGAGTTGCTTCAAACAATTTACATCAATTTAATGAAGTTACGTGTGATGATTATGTTGAATACATTGATGACCCCCCTTTTGAATCGAATAGAACTATTAGTATCCATAATGTTTCTTATGCTTGCAAAGAGGACGTTGAAATCTATGAAGCGGATAACAAAGTAGATAATATTTCAAAAGGTAATTATATTGATGTCATCGGGATAATTTGTCTCAGTTTATCAGTATTTGCTTTACTAGTACGCTTAATTGCTCCTGCTTACTGTGCAGCTTTGAGAAAGAGAGCAAATTGGCTACAATGGAACTTAGCTTTAGCACTATTTTTATGGCTCACTTGTCTAATTTGTTCTCCTCTAGTGAGCTCCTGGTTATGGCCTTGCCGATTAATTGCTCTTTCCGGTCATTTATCTTTGCTAGCAACTATCACGTGGCAAAGCTTCATTGCTATTGATATGTACTTAAAATTTAGAGATAAAACGCTGATTGATTCTTATAAGTACTCTAATATGAAACTATGGAAGATATTTATCGCAATTTGGTTGGCTCCATGCATTCCGGTCACAATAGCACTAGTGTTAGAAACACTACAACTGAAAGGAAAAGGCGAAGCTTTTTACGGCTTAAACAATAACAGAAATATATGTTGGATTCATGGTTTTGCGGGGAAAATTATACTCCTGCTTATACCATTTTTCTTACTCTGGTCTATAAATAGCATTCTGTTGACAGCAACAACTTTTAACTTACATTATCTTCTAAAGAACTCACCTGATCATGTGAAAAAGAGTAGGAAGGAAATTATTATCTATACAAAATTGTCTATTTTATTCGGAGGATCTTGGATACTTGTATTACTTAGCTCTTATATACGTAACGACATCGTAACTCTTTTGAATATATTTGTCAACTCATGTCAAGGGCTTTGGTTGGCGTTAGCTACAATGAAAATAGGTCATTTCCGGAAAGAAGAAGGAAGCTCCTCCAGCTCTGAAAGACAAGTAAAATTGCAATGTCCAACTAGTCGTGCGATGTAAAAGATATAACTAGATTATTTATCGTATAGTAAAGTAACTACACACTTTCATTTATCGTATATTATTCAATAGATGGTGTACAAAAACAAGTTATTCATCTGCACTCATAAACAAATTAATAAACATACTTAAACAATTCAACCTTATCATAATTAACATATTTAAGTTCAGAGTTTTTTGACGATATTATTCATCTATTTGCTGTATTCGATGGATTCGTTTTGCTAGTATCTGACTGTCTTTTAAACATGCCTTGCCAATATTTCTTTCTAGATAGAGCGGCCAAACCAATCCATATACCTATACATGCGTTTGATACGATATTCAATACTAAGATAACCTCATGTTTGATAAATGATGCTAAAATCATAAAAATCCATGTTGCACCGAACAATATAGTTAATTTGCCGTATATTATTATCTCTCTCTTTGAATTAGTCTTTTTCGATGATGGAGATTTTAATGTCAGTACATGTAGATTTCGTATTGATAAAGCTAATATAATTATGTTGAAAAGTAGCACTATAGCGAATGGTAGAAATAAAAGCATAAATTGTCCAGTAAATCCATATATCCAACATTGATTACCATCTGCCATAGTTTCTATCGAGTCGGATGAGTCACTTCCATATAACGCTTTTCCATAATTTTTCAGGTTTGCAGTATCTATCATGATTGATATTATGACTGGGACAGAGCTGACAGACCATACTGTTGCGAAAACAGTTGATACTTTTGCTCTAGTAAATATGTTGTTACTTAGTAAGGATTGTTCTCGACACTTAAAAAAGATATCAGTTGCAAGAACAGCTTGCCATCCAATTGAACTTAGGATACTTAGATGACCAAACACTGCTAATATCCTACAAACCCATAAGTATTCGTAAAGAAAAGGAGATAGGAAGATACACCATTGCCATATAAGTAATGCAAAAACTAAATTCCATTGGAACCATAGTCCTCTTGTTCTTAATGCAGGAAGAATTGCTGGAGCTATTAGTCTAAAAAGGAGAGCTAATAATGATAAAGAAGTACACACTAATCCAAAGATATCAATTGCCTCAGAAATAACTTCCTTTTTTCTCTCATCTTTCAAGTTTAAAGTTAAATTGGCGACTTCTTCTTTACAAATATAGGAATAATTATTAAAATGAACAACTTTATGTGCCAGTGATACTAATGGCGAAGTTGAATTGAATTCAATGTATGTTTTGCATAATTGATCGCGTTTTAAATTGTATAGAACAATTGGAGAAAGTGGAACAAAATTTGCAATAACTCTTCCGTTAGGTAGAGGTGGATGATTGCGAGAGACATATCGGTTTACTTTTGGGAATGTATGAAATTCTAATGCCAGTTTATTTGCTTGACATTCGCTTCCAGAACCTTTCACTACAATCATTCGACATTTGTACTCGCATTGTCTATAAAGTGAGTTCTTCAGTTGACAAATATCAGATGGCATCAAGGGATTTTTGGCAATCTTCAACATGTTCATCTTCTCCACAAAACCCTCAATAGTTGAGTTAGCTATCTGCTGAAATACTTCCGGTGTCATACTACGACAAAGGACGTTGTCGACTATATGAAGAAATATTTCTACATTACAAACATCAACGTCAATCATAGGAAGAATTTCCTCCCTTGAAACGACATTTAAGCATTTTTTCTCGCTTTCAACGTAGATTTGATCTTTTGTGCACTCAGCAGTTTTACTGTTTATTGAATTTTCATCTTTTCCAAGATTTAACAGATCACTGAATAAAAAATTATACTTAAAAGTATTTAAATAAACGTTGAATTTAGACTGCGGTGGCAAATTACAGGTAGTCGGAAGAATTTCATGAGGCATAGGTATGTTACAGAGTAAGCAATAAGCATTCTTGTAATAGTAAGCCTCCCAATTAGCAATAGTATGAATTGACTGGCATTTCTTTATTAATTCTTGATTTGTGCAAGTTTTAGGGCAAGTAGATATTAGATTGGGGAAACAGGTTTCCAATTTCGAGGAAAAGTTCAATTCTACACTGTAATTGATATGGTAAGTTTTTATCAATTTTTCCAAATCTCTAAAACCAATACTAGGAGATTTTATATTATCCCAATTGCCCTTTAAATGAATTGTATAATCTATAGGTTTAACATTATGAAACCCGTTACAAAGAGCACAACGAATATTTTTGAATAAAAGAGAACTTGAATTATGAATCATCGGAATATGATCAAGTAGACTTCCATTACCAAACTCACAACTATCTCCATTGCTACATCTTGAAATAACAAGTAAACTATCAGCTGAGTCGTTGTAATATTTACATTCCATGGTATTTTTTAAGGTTTTATATACGAGACTCTTTCTATACAGATTTGGGCAGGATTGTTGAAAATCAGGACAACAATTTTGGCTTACATGACAACTTTCTTGGCAAGAGCAGTGATTATCGCTATGAACATTAACAAAGGAAACTTTCAATATACATAATACTTATATATTAAATAAAAATAGATTTATGTTTTTACCTATGCCCACATCCCAAAAGTTCACATGTCTGGCACAAAGGTACATTCTGAGGTAAAACTGTTTGAGAGCAGCTGTCACCAAACGGTATACCATTTACTTTATTTAGGCAGAGAACTACGGAGAGTAGAACCAAAGATATTACGGACGAGCTTGATCGTCTCTCATTCGTCATACTTTTGAGTTTATTTTAGTACTATTAACCAAACTCTTTATATAGTAAAGCTGTTACTGCATTTATTAATATTAATTAATATTGTAGCAAGTGGTACATATGTCATTAATAAACAATTGATAGGTATTTGAGTACAAACAACAAGTGATAAACAACAACGTCGGAAGTTCATTAATAAAAAAGTTGGCCTGTAAGTTTTACCTTGAAGTTACAATTTTGATTTTGTGTTTCAATTTTCTCAACACAATCAACTACTTTCTGGTCCTCTTTTCTTGCTGTTGAATATTTCTAATACAAATTGACCCCTTGATACAATGGGTCTGCTATTGTTGTATTGAAAAGCGCCATCTGTTATTTATTAATAACTTTAATGGTACAGAGTAGTTCTCTTACAAGCTCAAGTTTGCGTATTCGTTTATATTATATGTTGAGTTATTTTTAGAAAGCGTTTTATTAATTTATAGACTTATGAACAAAGAGACAATTTCTCATTAAATTGTATTTGCTCTAAATTTGAAGTTAAAGTAAACATTAAAAAATGATTTATTGAAAGCACAACATTAACAGTAAATGTTGAATAATTCAAACGGAATAAAAGTAGATTATGTCATATTACGATTGGCTTCTTGGCCTCTTACTTTGCCTATCTGACAGATATGTTTCAGAAGCGCTCATTTTCCTCTTCCAAACGTCTCTACTTACCAATGCCGTCATGGATAGCCATATTCCAATGCATACGTTAGCTAATATGTTAACAATTGTTATCGCATCGTGATCTACATAGGCCGAAATGAACATTGCAAACCAAGAGATTCCAAAAAAGATTGATAGTTTAGTAAATATTATGACTTGCGATTTCATTGATGTTTTTGAATTTGCCGGTGAATTCTTTAGCATTATATGCAAATTACGTATTGTCGTTACTAACATGCCCGTATTTATTAATAATAGTATAACGATTGGTAAAATTAATAGAATGACCTGACCAAAAAATCCATAAATCCAGCATCTATCTTTATATTCACTTTTATTTTGATCAATTCCATAAATAGCATCTTCCGGTTTTGTTATTGCAAGAGTAATGCTAACGATAACTGGTAGACAAGCTAATCCCCATGCTAAGAGAAAAAACTTCCACACTTGTAGATCGGAGAATTTTGATAAATCTATCATACTTTTTTCGCGAAACTTAAAGAACATATCAATAGCTAAGATACTTTGCCAAGACATTGAAGAAATCATTGAAAGATGACCCAAAACTGCAATAGAACGACAAACCCAAATCCACGATGTTAATAGGGGAGAAAGGAGAATTGAAGTTTGCCAAATAAATATAGCCAATGCCAAATTCCATTGAATCCACATACCTTTTGTTCTTAATTTCGGTAGAAAGCAAGGAACAATCAATCGCACAAGCAATGAAACTAATGATAAAGAGTTGCAAACTAAACCGAATAGACCGACAATATCTATTTTACTGTCATCATTTTCTTCTACCGTCATTGACGGAAAAGTTAACTCTTCTCTACAGAAGTATGTAGTATTATCCTTTGTAAATTGATTGAATGATTTTGATAAATATTTAGGTTTGTCACCTATAAATTCTATGTAATTTTCGCACATCATACCCAAAGTTATTGTGTACTTTTGCAGTTTATTTTTCACCTCTCTAATATTGCTTAAAGATGTGGTACTGCTATTAATAGTTTCCGAAATGTTAATAAGAATTGAATTGTTGCATTCAAGATATCTTGGAATTATTAAATAGCTAGTACAGTTTGTTGTATTATTCCCATTTGTATAGAAATTGTCAGCAATATCATAACAGTTTTCAGTAGATTTTACTGGTTTTAAAGTTATTTTTAAATCATTCAATAATGTTGATATTTCTAAAAAAGTATCTTGAATTAAGATATCAAATTGATTTTGGAGATTTTCTTTCGAAATCGATTCCAATTTTGTTAAATTCAATTGAAAAGTTATTGTAAAAGAACAAATATTCGGTTTTAGTAAATCGTAAAGTGCATGTTTCTTTATAATTTTCCGACAAGCCTTATCAGCAGATATATAAGCATAATTTTCTGGACAAGTTTCGCTGCTATCGCTGTTTTCTCTATTATCATTTTCTCTTTTGATCTCTTCAAAGAGAAAATTGTATCTGTAGGTTTTTAAAAATTTGTCTGTAATGCTAAAACCAGACAAACATCCGTAATGGGAGTCTTCTCCATTGTTGCAAAAATAACAATACTTATTCTTATAGTATCTTATTATTCCACTATCGTTAAACTGTACAACTGAATGGTAAGATCTGCATAGAATATACCAAGCCAGGTTTGGACAATTGCTAGGACATGTATCAATGAGATCTTTAATGCACTGTTTAACATCGCCCTTCGCTTCTATAACTAAATTAACTTTTGCTAACTTGGAGCTATATAAATATTTAATATCGTCCAAAGTATAATTCGGCCGAGGTTCGGCTTCATTATCGTATTCAACAAAAGCTTCAAAATTAAAAGGTGTTATGTTAAAAACACTATTACAAAAAGCACATTTATCATTTCTATAAGGTAAAATATCCATTTCATTTCCCAGAACAGGAATTTCATCTAAAAGCCTTTTCGCATCCAAACTGCATTCATCACCATTGGAACATTTTGTAACCATCCAGTAACTATAATCGGAAATCTTTTCGCACGTATAACGATCTTTATATATTTCAAAATATCGTTCGTAGTCGAAACTATCAGATTCTTTATTGCAGTATTTATGCGCATCGAAACAACAATCGTTGAACTTTTCACAATATTTATCGCAAGCACATGCCTGGTCACTTGGACTGGGAAAAACACAGCGAAGGATATTATATAAAGCAAGAAAAAGTTACATTACTTACAACTTCTTACCGCAAAATACAAATTGACAGGAACGAAAACCGCATTCATAATGAAGTATAGTATGATCTAAACACTGCTGATTATCATTACCTAAATAGTTGTCATGGTCTGATGGAGAATATTGTCTTGAACCATCCAACGAATCGTTAAAAGCGTAAACATAGCCAAACTTTACTCGTAAATATAGAGAGAAGTAAAAGATTAATTTACTAGCCAAGTGTAGCATGATTTGCGATATAGACTAAAAAGACGCTATAATTTATGAAGATGTATGTGACTAATTTCAATAACGCTGGTTTGAAATGTTTGAAAATAATTTATGCTGGCATCTAAATTACTCTATTCACTTTTTAACAATAAAGCTTGTTAAGGGTTTTTCTTTTATTAAAAGTGTTACAAAGTGAAAGAAATATTAAAAAAATGTGAATATATAGTGCATACTGTATATATAAAACAACATATTAATAGCCAATCTGTTGTCACCAGAAATCCTATTGGAATACGTAGGGTATTTCATCAATATTTCTCGTTATTTTAATTTAGTTTAAACGTATCCATCTCCAAAAGATAACCCGGTTTAACCATCAAAAAGGGTTATCAATATTTTTAATAATTTCTCTTATAGTAATTAACGCTTAAGAATAGACTTTTTTTTGTATATCAGTTCAGCTGGAAAGGCATTAGTGTTAATGTATAGAAATCGAATCATTCTTCCTAGAAGAAGCTTATTTGATAGTATATGTTGTAGATGGATTTCTTGATGTAGACGAAGTTTTAAAACTATATACTGATACTACCAACCAAACGCCTTGTAGAGAATTAATTATAATATTACAAAATATTATTACATCGTGATTGATCAAAGAACTTAAAAAGCTAAGTATCCATGACAACCCTAAAAGTATAGATAGTTTTACATATATCATTATCTCCTTGCTATTTTTCACCTTTGCTCCAGGTGAGTTTTTAAATAATTTATTCATATTAAAAATAGTTATTCCCAAGAGAATGCAATTGATTGTCCATATTGTGAAAAAAGGTATAATAACTAGGCCTATTTGCCCCGTAAATCCACTAATCCAGCAATTTCCTCTACTTTCACTGCCGTAGAATACCTTTCCTTTTCCTTTTAAATCAAGGTTATGTAAAAGAATTCCCGCCGCAACAAATAAGAAGGAAAAGAGGTAAACGAAAATTGCTATTTTCCAAACTTTGCATGAACTAAACCAACTCTTTTGTAGTAATGATTTTTCTCTAAAATTTAAAAACAAATCGACCGCAATGACATTCTGCCAAACTATTACTGACAGAAGCAATAGGTGACCGGATGAGGCAACTATTTGACAAAGTAATTTCCAGTCACGAACGAATACTGAACATATAGTGCAAAACAACCATAAAAATAGAGCCAAAGCTAAGTTCCATTGTAGCCCACTTCCTCTCTTCTGAATGGAACGTTTATAAATAGAAGCTATTAAGAAAAATATGAGAGCAAGTTCGGATAAAATCAAGCAACACAATCCAATAATCGTTAAATAATCAAATTTATTGTCATTCTCTTTTGCATCTCTTCGTATTTTGTCTAATACTTCAGACTTGCAGACATAAGTATTATTACTGGCATAAAACGACTGATTATACTGCGAAGTCAATTGCCTATCCTTATATTCTACGTATTCAGAGCACATTGTCTCTTCTAGTTTTTTTCTCATTTCGTCATCTTCGGACACAACAGGAGAAATGCTCAAAGTAATATTAACATGGCTTAGTTCAATAATATCGTCATATGATGTGTAATAACCACGACAGAATTTTAACAGTCCTTGATCAACGTAAATCTTGACGTGAAGAGAACAATAGGACGTTGAATCAGAAGTAAAATTCTTGAAATGAAATGTGAAATGTTTAAATGAAATTATCTCATTCTTAATTTCATTTTCTACATATTCAAATATGATTTTTCTATCATTTTCATTATTATTCAAAGAACTACAATAATCCGTATACTCTTCACTAACAGTACTAACTTGGAGAAGACAAATTTTAGGTATTATCTTATCAATTAAGGCAATTTTAGATATAACGTATTTGCAATCGTTGTCAATTTCAAAGAAGATTTCACCATCATCGCATTCCTTACTATCAGAATTCAATAGAATGTTAAACATAAAGTCATATCTGAACCCTAGAGTAGGACTAGAAGGTAAAATTTCACTTAAATCGCAATCTGCCAAAGCAAATATAGGTTGAAGACTTTGGCATATAAAACAATACGGATTTCTAAAAACATGCTTTCGATGAGAGATAAGCATTTGAAATGTTCCGCAAGAATCCTTTAATCTATTATTTGAACAATTTAAACATTCCATTCTAGTTCTGCATTGAGTTATTTCTGGAAAGTATATATTAAAACTGATATCCTTAAGTTTATTTTTAAAGAGAAAATTCAAATCTGACCAAGAGTAATTTCGATTTCTAATTTCCTTTCGATTAAAGAGTTCAATTTTAAATTCTAATAAATCAATATCCTTAATTCCATTGCAAAGGGCGCAATCATAATTCAAAAAAAGTAATGGTCTTGTAAAATTATAGACAACTGGTATATAATCAATAATTTTTCTATGAGAGGGACAATTAATTAGATTGGAGCATTTTGTTACCATTGGAAAATGTTTTCTTTCGGTTTCATAACATTCTGTTACATTAAGATATTTCTTATTTTCATTTGAGTAGGCAGTTCTTGATATATTTGGACAAGTTTGATTGAAATCTATGCAACATCTATAGCCGTATATACAATCAATGTCGCAAGAGCAGAATTGAGAGCTATAGTTGAGATGGAAAACATAAGATACAACGTAAAGGAAAAATGGATAGAAAATAATAGCAAAGAGAGAGAGAGAGAGAACCAACCTCTTACCGCATCCTATATCAACGCAAGTTGATTTATAACAAGGATATATTCCTGGAAGTTTTTGTTGGTTGTTACATACATCACTCCTAAAATATAGCTTATCAAATTGAGATTCAGTACAATAGATAGGCAGGAGGAGAAAAAGATTGAGAAATATTGGAATCATTTGACGGGAATCAGTTAAGTAGAAATGTCAAATGAGTGAATTATTTTATTACAATAAATTAATATGAATATGTGAAATGTTTGCTCTATGCAGTACAATTACTAATTAAGCAGTTAACATATGTGACTATTATGCATTTAGCATGGGTCTGGGAAACGAAAAATATTATAAATAATTTAAAGCAGATATAAGCAAATCAATTAATTAATTAACAAGTTAATATTATTATCGACTATAAGAAATATTATAAATATAAATAATATATATATTTAAATGTTATACATTTGTATCTATGATAGATATGAGTGCATATTTCTTTTATAACGATAATTTCAATAGATTCTGTTTAACTGTTATGCCATTACTTTCCCTTTAGAAATTCGTTCTCAAGGTCGTAATTATTCAAAAGTAGTAAATTATTTTCTATGCATATTTTTCAACAGAGACAAACATTTCTACTTTATAATCATAATATTAGTATGTGCTGTTACTTCCCTTTCTATACACAAAATCTTACAACGATATTTATTCGCTAATATTAGATGCTAGGTCTATAAAAGTTAAATTAAACAAAAAGGATAAAGACTATCTAAAAAGTTTTTCTGATTTTAGACATAGGTAATAAATGCAAAGGTGTGATAACTTGGCTTATGGAAGCATAAATGATGCTTTCGTTAGGCTGGTTCGCTACTCCTCTTTACATTTAGGTAGCGCATTTTCAAAAACAATTATACGCCATATTAATTTTCTATTAGTCAGTGATTTCCGTTCTATATTATCGTTCGCTTTTTTAAGCCAAAATAAACATACTGAGGATATATATGTTAAACTAATTATTGGATACAAATCATAAATGGATTCTCTTCTAGGTAGTCTTTTAAAAAAATTTACAGCTAATTCTACTTCTTTTTAAAATTACACTACTTGTTTACAGATCATTTCTAGGTTAGAAATTCTTTAAATGCTCTATTACCTGTATAATCTGATCTTGTGCCTAAACGTAAAGGGAATACGAAAAAGCTCATAAGCGAAGCATTGTGCGTATAATATACTTCACATAACGTATTTGAAATTTTCACTTAACGTTATTATCCAAAGGACTCGAAATATTTGAAAATTAAATCCAGCTCTATAATTAACTGATTAAAAATTTTCTCTTTATGTTATTAAACTTGGTGAAAATTTTTTAAAAATTTATAAATTCAATTATTTATTCATCTACTTCTACATTGGAAATAAGGATAATACTATCAAAATCATGCATTCGTCAAGCTCTTCGAAATTTTCATTACTTAAAATTGAAGGATCGAAAGTAATCTGCAATGTTTGTAAATATGAGAGTACGAACTATCACGAATATATGAATCACTTTTACCACACAAAGCATCAGCAAAACTTTCATCAAGGATTAAATGTTCTTCTATCAGACATTTGTCAAAGTTGTCATTCAGATAGCTCGTACAATGATGAGTACCCATGTAAAGCTATGCAACCGATTGCTAATTATATAAAAAGAACAATGAAAAACAACAATGTGCCCATAAATAATGATCGCCTAAGAAATCCACTGCAATCGTCTGTTAGACATCAATCGCAAAGCCATGTGAGTACACCCGTATTTAGAAAGGAAGTAATTGTTATAAAACCGAAGCCAGAACTTTTGAGAAGCGATGTGCAACACACTGCTATCGAGCCCCCAAAACAAGTTCAAAATACCAGTAGAATTCCGAGAAAAGAGTCTCAGCCGAGGCAAAAAGAACCTGAACAACATTCAAAGGAAACAAATAACAGAGTAGAGGTTGCAGTAAATGTATCGCAACCATGTAATCTGTCCAAAACTAGTAAAACTTCAAGAACAAATGTTCAACGAATACCTAATAGACCAGCAGATTTCGAAAAAAGGCCCATAAATATACCATTAGAGGAAGTAAGTCAAACTACATCATTTACAGAACCCAGAGATCCTAGAAGGCGTGTTCAAGAATCTCATAAAAGTACAGAGAATTTAAGAGACAACTCCAAAGAAATACCCACTGGACAAAAAGAATCTGAAAAAAGGCCTAGAGAGACAAGCAAGAGATCTGAACTTATGAGAAATATACAAAAAACGTTTGCTGAACCTATAGATCCCAGGAAATTTATTCAAAATACCAGTAGAAAAACAGAAATGTTAAGAGTAGATCCTAAACTAGTACAATCTAGACAAGGAGCACCCAATAAGACTTTAGGAGTATCAAAGACAAATTTGCAACAAACGTCTATTTCACAAAAAGAACCTCAAGAAAGCGCCGATCAGTCTGATAAACAAGTAGCAACTCCAGAGAAGGACACGCAACAAATTTCCACCGAGCGCGAAAGACCTGAAAATACGGCGGCAGCTTCTGACAGTAACTTGGAAGTTTCAGGTCAGAAACCACAGCAAACAACTACACAAAGTAGTACTCCAGTATCTGCCGTACCCGAAGGACTGAAAAATCTCCCTAAAAATTTATCACCAAGCAAAATCGATATGAAACAGAAGAGACTCGAAAATAGCATAGAAAAGATTGGAAGAAAAGTAACGTCGTGCCTTAAAGAAGGTCAAGTCGCAAAAGCGAAAAAACCATCTTTGGCAGATGAACTTAATAAAGAAGTTAATACCATTACAAAACAAACTTTATTAAAAGTTAAGAAGGAGAAGTCTATTTTAGGAGTTCTAGTAGCCAGTCCAAGCAAGACTGCAGAGCAGCGAACAGAACAGTCCAAAGAATTAGGGGCAAAAGTCGTTCAAAGTTCTTCGGTAAAGTGTCGTTACTGTTCGATTTTCCTAAAAAATATTGACGAATTAAAGGATCATTTTCATTTCACTCACAATGTAACACATACTGCAATCGATGGACTATTAGCTAAAATGCATAATACACAACTATCCGAAATTGATACAGACAATGAAAAAGAGAGTACTGCAACAAGTAAGGCGAAAGATATGATGAAAAGTATAGAATCTGAAGAGATATCTACAAGCGATAAGGGGATTGCATCAAATGCTGAAAACTATCATCAGACTGAGAGTCTGGAACGTTCGATTTTGGATAGACCCGCAGCTGAATTTGAAACACATGATCCAAACAGATCCACGTTAGATACCGAAAAGCAAGATAAAGGAGAAAGTGTAGTTTTAAATAACCAAAGGACCAAATCTTCAATTGAAGTAAAACAAACATCCGCTAATAGTGAAATAAAGAACAATACGACAAGTGAAAAGAGTGTAGACTCTGATTGCAATCCACGAAATAACACCACGAATATTAATAAATTAATAGAAACTGCAAACAATATTGATTCTGAAAAGGGTATAGTAAATGAGGAACAACATGTATCTTCTACATTCAATTCAAACAATAGTTTATCTGGTGCTGAACTTCCAACAACTTATCTAAGTGAAAAGGATGTCGAATCTGCTATTCAAAAACGAAGTAGAGTAAAAAATACTGAGTCTGAAATCGTTATGGAACAGGATATAGAAATTCAGAAGCAAGCTAATGCCAGAAATACTGAATCTGAAATCGTTACCGAACAGGGCTTGGAAATTCAAAAACGAAAGAGAATAAAAAATACTGAATCTGATATCGTAACAGAGCAATATGTAGACTTGGAAACACAACATACAAACAAAAATACTGAATCTGAACAGGATATAGAAATTCAAAAACAAGTTGTATCTAGTACTAATGAGTGTAATGATAAACCTTTGGCAACTGCAAATGATGAGCCATCTGAAACACAAACTAATGAACCTAAACTCATTTCTGATTGTACAACAAATAAGCAACAAGCTGCATCTGACACATTCAGTTCAATCAGTGATATGGATCATGAACAGTCTACAGCAACTACTGTAGATAGTAACAATTTAATATCTGGTATTGAACAGAAGGACAAATCCAAAAGTGCTGAACCTGATACTGAAACACGTGAGCAGATAGAAAATGCTACATGTACAAACAATGCCACAAGGGAGAAAGACGTAGCATCTGATGCGTCAAAAGTAGGTGAAGTTGCTGTTATTGATAAAAAAGTCTCGTCTGAAGTTGAAAACCAAAATGATATCAATGATGGTACTCTTGATATTGAGAAACAAAGTGAAAATAATAGTTTGGAGTCTGAGATGAGCAAAGTAAGTGAAAAAGAGAGCGTATCTAAAGTTGATGAACAAGTTTCAGAACCTAAAGAGACTTTTAAGAATAAGGAAAATGTTAGAAATGTTGTTGGAGACGAAAACCAGTTGAAAACTTTTACACTTGAAAAAGGTGCGGCTAATAAAGACACTATATCAGATCTGATGAATTCCAAAACAGAAGAATCTGATGATAGAATTTTCAGTACAAGTGAAGAAAATGTAAGCCATAACTTAGAAAAAAATACTTCTGATTCCAAACTTGAACAAAACAAAGAGTGCAACGAAAATCCAATAGATAGCGAGGACAATGACGAATCAGAAAGGAAGAGATATCCTAAGAAATTACAAAAATATTTGTCTGCTCAAAACGTCCATGACTTTGGGATGGACAAGCTTCTTGAAATGAAGTTAATAGATGGTAATAACATTAAATGTCAATATTGCGGTACTGTTATTGCACTCTCTGAAAAGGAGGGACTAAAAAACCATATTTACAATCATTTACATGAAACACCTTTATGCAATCGCAATATAGAGAGAGATAGAAAATTGAACTCATTCTGCAAATTAACAGAACAACTAGCAGATCATGTCGTAGGAATGACATGTAAAACTTCTGCCTGGCGTTGTGTTTTTGATGGGTGCACTTACTTTACTTATCGATCAGAAGACCTCTCAGACCATTTAAAATCACATCACGAAAAGATAAATAAATATATATGCTATTTGTGTAAAAAATCAGTTGAAAGCTTATCACTTCTTATTGACCATCTAAAAGTAGTTGCTAATTATATCTGCAAAGAGTGTAATTTTACTGATTGCGATAAAATTATTGTGAAAAATCATATCAAAGAAAATCATAAGATGGATGTTGAAATTATTGAAAAATTCAACTTGCTTTCTTGTCAAAAGGTTACCAACGAAAAAACAGATAAAATTTTGAATAAGGTTACAAATCCTGAAGTCATTCAAGAGGAAGATGTTAGAGAGGCTGATAATACACCATGCTCAAGTCCGTATGCGCCTTTAATAATAGACGAAGATAATGACGAAACTTTCACTGAGACTAGTAAAACAGATGACAATACGCCTGAGAAGCTTTCTGAATTGAATGGGTCAAAGGCAGAGATAGATAAAAATACAAATGTCATGAATACACTTGAAACTTTCTCAACCGCTAATGACCCACTATTACATGATAGTGATAATTTTGATGATTGCGACGATACCGAAGAAAACCAATCACATTGTGAAAAAGATGACGACTCTATGAATATCCAAAATTTATCTGGTAGCAATAGAAAACATTCCAAAGCTCAAATTTTGGATATTACTTTAAATCTTAAAGAAACAATCGAAGAATTTAAGAAAGCAGTGCCATTATTGACAAACACGTTTTCTTTCAATGGGAATAGTTTGCAAATTATGCATTACAAAGAGCGTCAAGTCCAGAGTTCCCGCCCATGTCATGGAGAGAGTAGTCTAAGGTGCTTATTTTGCAAAAAAACTTTTCTTTTTGGTATAAAACAGTTCTCAAAGCATCTCCTTTCGGAGGAACTTTATGAAATAAGAGAAAGTCCATATATATTATTCAAATGTAAAGAAAAATGTGAAGTCTACAATAACGATCCAATGGAAATTTGCAAACATAACAAAATATTTCATTCAGGCGGCAATTTAGTAAAACCTGTTCTAATGAGTTTATTAAGTGAAAAAAAACAGAAACCTATAGTAGAAGCCCCAGTTGAAATAATAAATTCATCCGATGATGCGAAAGAAATCTCCCCTACCAATGATTCCAAAGATGATGACGATGCTTATTGTATTGAGAAGCATGAGCCAGAGAGTCAATGTGAGACAACTGTTATCTGTGGGCATTGTGAATTTTCTATAGAAGCAGAAGATGAAAATAGATATTTTAAAATGAGGCAGCATGTTATTCAAGGTCACCTGCCCAAGCCTTTCTATTGTTGTAAAAAAGGTTGCGATTTTTCAGCTGACAACTATTTTCAAATTGAAACTCACTTTGTATCTTGTCATATCTACATCACATTAGAAGAAATGCAAAGAAAGTATGTTACTGAAGAAGTTTCCAACGTCGGAACTGACAGAATTATTCAATTCTCTCTGAGAGCTTTATCGCTGAAAAGATCTTCCGTTGGAAAGGGATCTGTATCAAAGAGGCGACGTCTATCAGCATTGGTAGAAAGTCGAGATGAGGAGGATGATGAGTATAGATGCTCTATTTGTTTTGCAAAGTTGACTGATGTCACTAAGATTGAAGCACATATACGAGATCATTTTGAATATAATAGATATGAATGTCTTTTTTGTCTCAAGAAGTATAAAAATTTACTTATGGAAACAGTTGAACACGCTAGCCAGCATAAATCAACGTTGATAAGTTGTTTTGTAGAGATCAATAATAGAAAGGTAAATGCTCTTGTTAAAAAGTTTGCAAAGGAGTTGCTAAATTGCAGAGGAATTATTTTTAAATATCCAAAGTGTTTGTTATGTAACATTGGCTTTCCAGATGGAGTTCGAGCCGCAAAAATTCATTTAAATACTTTTCATAGATTAAACCCTGTTGTTAAAATTGATAGAAGTTGCATCAAGTGATATGCTGTACTGGTGATTCGGTACGATATTGATCGAATGTTGAGAGAAGTAAAACACATAAAAATCAAAGGAACAATATGTCAAGAAACTATTTTAATGGTTAATTTAAATCAATGGTTTGGATTTGGATTAAAGGGCACACTATTTAATGAATTGTTACTATTCTTAAATGAATGATTTCTGTATTTTACAAAAGGACAAAAAGTTTAGAAATGTTTTATTATTTCTATAATTTACATCATTTCATTAAATATTAATATGTACAATGATTTTTCAAACTGATAAAATGTGTTCGTGTGAGAAAAAAACAATAAATAAAAAAGCATGTTAATAAATATAATTTATTTTTCAGTATTTTTAGTTTTTACTTTCTCAAAGGTATTCTTCAACAGTTTCTTATAAATTCCTTCTTGTTTGAGGAGAAGTTTGGGATAACCATCTTCCACTATTTTTCCATTATCTATCACATAGACTTTGTCAAAATGAGAAGTATTAATCACGCTATTAGTTAGGATAATGACTAATCTATCTCTGAATATTTCTTGAAACAGACTATAAATATGGCTGTTAATGGCATTATCGTAGGTTGCCTCATATATAACTATCGTTTCCCTGTAAATTAATGCTCGGCATATTGATATTAATTTTGCCTCTCCAAACTCTAAATTCTCATTTAGATCTTCATTCAAGTCTTCGAGTCTTTTATTCAATCCGACTTGTCTCATAGAATATAGAATTTCGTCATCAGTAAAAAAATTGAAAGGATCAATATTCCTCCTGAGCGTATCAGAAAGAATGAGAGATTTTTGAGGTATAATATTAAATCTTGAACGTGCGATCGACAATTCCAATGAAGTCAGATCTAAACCATTCATTAAAATTTGACCATCTCCACTATATAATCTAAAGAAGGCACTTTTTAATATACTATTATAGTTTACGTCCTTTGAAACATTGATAAAGCAGACATGTTGATTTTTATGAATTTCAAAATTAAGGTCTTCCAATCCTTGTTTCTCATCCGAAATATACAAACTCAAATTTTTAACTACCAATTGATAGTTATGATAGTTTAAATAGTATTGATGAGGTCGATTTACATCGGGTTCTGTTGGATACTTGAAGAAATGGTTTATTCTATCTAAACTTGAAGTCTGTTTAATAGTATATTGTTAGCTTTGAAGAATGATCTTAAAAAGATTGACTGATACGTACCGCTTTAGTTAATTCGACCCAACCCTTTATTATTGTAAATGTTGATTCCATTAGCTGAATAAAAAAATAAAGTATAAGACCATACCATACAAGGTCAACTTTAAAGAGGAAGTGTGTTACTAGGAAGACGATTGTAATATAACAAAATATTAACAATTGTACACGTATCGATAGCCAAAGATTACATAACTCCGTCAAATATAGAAAGACTGTATATTTGTTATTATACTCATGAAGTTTATCCATAAAGAAATTCTTCTTTTCGTGTAACCGTATAACACACAACTTAATTGACGTATCTCTATACAAAAAACTCATTTTAGTCCTATAGGATTCTAATAACGTTTGTAGTGATAAAATAGCTGTGGATGTATAGTTGAATGTAACAAAAGCCAAGCTGCTAATGATCAAGCCGAAGACTATTGTCACAGGATAGATGGCGGATATAAAAATAATGATAACAATTCCGTATGTTGTATTAGCTAGTAGGTCATGTAATTTTCTGTGAAAAATTTCATCCATTAGCTGAAAATCTTCTTTGAACACACACAATATTGCATTTATAGGCATACTCTTAAACATCTCTAAAGGAGTCCTAACAATTTTCAGTAGGAACTTTGAAAAGACCTTTTCAATACTTTTCGTTAAGAAGCTTTGAGTTAAAAGTGATCCTACAAAACTAAGACAAGCAATTAAAAAGAGGAAGAGGAAAATCTCCAATTTTGGTATTGAAATTTTCCCTTTTAATGACACAATGAGGTAGTCCATAAATAATGATGCGCACATAGTTAAAAGTAGAATTATTATAACCAATATAAATAGACTTAAACTGCCAAATCTGAAGAATTTTCTCATTACATTTGATGTCTTTGCGATATCATATCTAATGTGACCACAAATTAAGTCATTATTACCACAAGGTGGCACTGGTTCCATTTCAGATTGAAATATAGTTTTTGATTTATCATTTAACGGTCCATCATATATAATCCTTCCGGCTTCTAGAAACATACATCTTTCAGCTTTTTCCACAACTTGCAGATATTTTGTAGCGATTATAATGGTTGAACCTTGCATAAAACTATTAAAACACTCCTTTAAGATTGCTTTTGAATCATTTATATTTAAGTGTTCGAAAGGTTCGTCTACAAGATAAATTTGAGCATCTTGATAAACAGTTCTTTAATATGTAGAGAAGAGGTTAATAATTAAAAATCTAGGTCAATAAAAAAGAAAAATAGAAAATTATTGTATTCACCTTGCTATTAAAATCTTCTTTTCCTGTTCTTTTGTTATTTCATTAGTATATCCTCCTATAATCGTATTCTCTTGATTAGATAAATGAAAGATATCCTTAAACAATTGACACGATTCTATCACTTTCCAAAATTTTTCGTGATCATAAGAATTTCCAAAAAGAATATTATCCTTAATTGATTGATTTAGAACACCGTCGTTCTGGGATAGATAACTTATTGAACCATTTACCATTAAACCGTTGGCGGTGAAATCAACTTCGTATAATATTGATTTTAATAATAGACTCTAAAAGAAAAGATAAGTGTAAAAATATTATCATTTTTCATTTTTCTATCCCCTACCTTTCCCGATAAAGAATTTCCGGTAAGGATTAACTGTTCACCTTGAACTAGGCTAAATGTAATATTAGTTAATATGTTTGTCATATACGGTGTTTGAACGATATTTAAATTATTAATATTCAAAATTTCTTCATTCATTTGCATATCAAATAAACCATTTGCGCCAATCATATCGTGAACAGAGCTGTTGTATTCATCTTCCTGCAGGAATGCGTTGATTGTTTTCAACCATCTTAAAGTTTTAAACAAGGAGGCTAAGCCTGTATGAAAGTATTTAAAACCAGTTTGCTGTAATATACTTAAAGATAACAATATCCTAAATATATCTGTCACATGAAAGTTTATGTCAATAAAATAAGACATATATAAAACTGTTAATAATAAAACTCCTCTGGATGAAATGAAGAGTAAAGAATTGTACAAAGCTAATAGTATCCTACTCATAAACATTTCTTCAACTTCTCTTATCCTCTTGTTGGAGATAAACATAAGTAACGGCTTTTCCCAAAGATACATTTTCACGATTTCAATATTTAATAAAGCATTCTTAACATATTGAACGGTACTCTCCTCAAATGCTCTTTTGTCATTAAAGACATCATCTTCAAGTGTAGTAATTATACAAATCCATAGAATTAACAGTACAGTCAATGGTATTATTAAGATAGCAGCATTGCCCATTAAATAATAATTAATAAAAAAAACTCCAGTAAACGTTAGTGGAAATGTTAATAATTGAAAACATAACAATATTGAATTTTGAATATGTTCACTATCGCATGAAATCATTCCTATAACATCTTCTATTCCATTTTCATCAGAGAACGTCTGAATTTTTAATATCTGTTTTGAATAATCTCTTATTAAATAATTCATATAGTCTACGTTTTATTGACAAATATCTTACTTTTTTATATAATAAACTATGAATCATGCTTTTAACTCGTACAGCCCATAATCCACAATTTATACAGGAGAATTGATAAAATATAAAGAACAATACCATTATTAATATGAACGCACCAAGGAGAATTATTCGATGCAATTCCAGCATGTTTTCTCCGTCGTAAATCTTCATCATTCTTTCAATTAAAAGAGGGAATAATAATCTACAAACTTCCTATATATAAATACACTATTTATTTATAGATAATCCATATTTTCCCGCCTTTAAATAGTACTTAACTGTTAAAATGAAGGATGATAATATTAAAAACACATTTCTTGAAGACTTATTTAATGTATAATAGATGAAAGATAAGAGATTTCTTGTTGATTGTCCATTACTTTCCCTATTTAGGTTGTATTAAATATAATATATTTGATTATATATGTATTAATACTATTTATATATATAAAAGAAACCAGTATAACCTTTTCTTAATCAACATGTACAAGTATTTTGACTCATAGTGAATAGGGATTCCTTTAATGTCTTTCTCTTCTAATCTATCAAAATGAGCTTTTTGCATCAAATCTCCTAACCACCTGAAAGAATATTTCCTATCAATCCCTAAAATATCTACGCTAAATAGTGATTATATAACAAACCATGACGTAATCCTTGATAAGCAATTAGGCTTCGATGAAAAATCAACTGCGTGCTTAAATATTCCCATAGTTTCGATATTCTCCTCCGTTGCGTGTTTCTCCTGTTAAATATTCACTTTTTCAATACTTCTTTCTAATAAAAAAGAAACTGGTTCTCAATGAAACTATAGAAATTCTCTCAAACGCTTTAACAATAGCTTGGACCTATAGAGTTAAATTTGTTGAAAAAATGAAGCCAGTAGAATGTTATTATTAGTGGTATTTCATGTAAATATCTTGTATATTTATATTAAATAAAGCAATAAAATACATAAAATTTGCATATGAATTGCCAAATAAATTTGTTTAAAAATAATCAAAGTTTTATCTTGAATATTCATAGATTCTTTAAAAAGTTATGTTTTTGCTAGCAATTTCGTTCTTTTCAGATGACTAGATTTACTTGTTAATTACTTCATTGATAACAATTTTCGTTCGTCTTCTTCTCTTAAACTGATAGTTCTGACACCATAGAGCTTTCTTTTGGCTCACCGGAAAAGCTTGTTGAAGTAGATGTAGGCCTTTTTAATAGAAATGTTTCTTCATTGGCATCAGCCTCGGATGTTATATCTGAAGTTCTTACGGGAACAGCTTGTACCGTCGAGTGCTTTTTTGCACTGAAACGATTTAAAAGATTAATTGATATGTATAGAATTTAATTTATGGTTAGAGATAATGCTTACGAGGAGATTAGGTACATAAGTAAGGCTTGAAATCCTGCGTACTCCACTTGTAAAAAGTCTTTAGGATCATATCTCGCGTGTTCGTATGAAGAATAAAAGAGATCTATATCATTAATAGACACTGATGCTAATGGGCCATTTTTTCTACATTCTAATAAGTATTCTCGAATATTGGATCCTGGCATACGTTTCTTCATTCCTGATTCTCTCAATGCCGCATCAAGGAATCTAACCGAGTCAACAGCTTTCATTCGATAGTAGTAATGGGTTCTATCTGCAAGCATTAAAGTTAATAATAATGCAGCTCTTATCAGTAAAATCTATTTCTTGATATAATTAATACCTATTAGAATCAATTTTCTCTCTAAACGGGGACTAAGTAGAGGTAATTCACACTTGATTGATAATATCTTATTTATTTTCTCCGCGATATCCCTTTTCAATTTCTAATATAATATTCAATACATTATTCCATTCATTATTCTATATTGAAGTGAAAAGAATTTCTACATACTTTTGGAACAGATGATCCAATTGGTTCGTGCGAACCTTTTCCACGTAGTTTATACCTGATAATTTGTCTCTTTAGAAACAAGAGTAGGACGACCGTTAGCTAATAAACAATATCTAGAGTTAATATTTTATTAATCAGAATGCAAAAGTGATCTTTACTTACCACTATTCCAAATGCAAAGAAGATTAAAACAATCTTTATTGAAACGGATTTCTATATTTTGTAAAAAAAAAAAAAAGGAACTCATAAAAGGATATAGCTGGCTTTCTAATACATATTTTTATAATTCTAGCTCTATGTACCGAGACTGGTAAACACCCAATCAAGTTTTGTTTTTAATTAGACCTAAAACTCAATTTAGTACATATACCAGTTCCTAGAAATATTGTATTATCGCTCTGTAGAATATATATTTTCATTGCGTAAACGGGCGTAACCATACTTACTAAGTCCATTGATTATTTTATATTCATTATAATCTAGAATATATCAAATAGTTGAGTAGATTGGAAAGATAAATTTAGGGGCTTTTACTAAATCCGAGATATTTTAAAAATAAGGATATGTATAGAGAGAGTGTTTCACTCGGCGTTGACTGACAAAAAATAAATAAAACAGCGTTCCTAGCGTCTGATAGACCTTTCAAACGAAAATGAAAGAAAAAACTTGTCTTTTTATGTATACTAAGTATTTATCTTCTTGATCAAGAGATTTATCCGTATCAGATACATTCATATTTCACAAGGAAATGATACGGAAGCTGGACTTTATTTCAAAAAGAAACTCCTAAAAAGAAAAATCAATATGAAAATGTGATAGAAAACACACTGTTACATTTAAAGCATATAAAATTGAACAACTCAACTATTCAATAAAAGTTAAAAAAAGCGGAGAATCAAACTTAAAATTGGAACAACTCCATCTATAGTGCATATCTTCATAAATCTCTTTAGTCTCTGTTTCCGGGCTACTAGCAGACGACTAAATACAACCGTGGTCATATGTGCACTTTCGAACAAAAGAGCGCGTTTAACTTTCTATTCTAAGATGACTTTATTCTTATGCAACTTTAACCAAACGGTAAATATATCAATTAGTTAGCATATATGTGTTGCTTTTCTAATTAAAAAAGTTCTTTTAGCGAGAAATGTTTTAATAGAGTAAATAAACGGTGCTATTGTAAATGTTTGTGCCAATTTATCATTTTATGTTAAAAGGTACCGTTTGAAAATTTAAAAGAATTATTTCACTGTTTATTAGATAATTTAATAAGATAAGTGAATATCTAAAGGTTATCTGTAAAGGACATCTTAAAATAATCGAATTTAAGATAAAAAAGAATATATTGTATAGTTCTGATCGCTAAAGTTGGGTTGTTATTTTTTAGTATTCTATTACTTCTTCAAGTAAAACAAATTTGTAGAAACTAATGAAGTTCTCTTTTAACTTAATTCTAATTAAATTTCCCTCTTTTATACCGTTTCTTTGCAGTATTTAAATAACTCTCAAACTGAAAGATGTACAGAAAATACAATATTTATCCTTACACCGTTTGCTGTCAATATTTTCCTATTTTTATTTCTATTGAAGAATGTAAAGAAACAATTACTTAGGATAAATCAATGCATTAGATGTAAATCTATTGTGTTTTGGTGTGAGATGGTAAGTTTATATTGTATTATAAATGTAATAAATTATAAGGTTGAAGAATATTTGTTTATAAACTTTTCTAGGTATTTCTTATCAGTCAAATAGTGGTTTCTAGTTTATTGCACGTTTTCATCAGAGATTTAAAAATGGAGAAATCGGAATATTTCTCAACATCTATAAGAATATGTACTATGGTTTGTTTCATTTTCTAATTTCACTTAACACCCTCTCAGAAACAATATATTACTCTATGTATAAAAGAGACAAGCCAGTTTTTCTCACTAGCGTTTATTTAGACTTAACGAATGAAATTAGCCTCGTTTGAGCGCTCTTATTTATCTACCTCTTTTTACGCTATAAACAACTGAAGAGAGAGAGATAGAGAGAGTTATAGGCAAAAAAAAATTGAAAACCATATAATTGTGTTTTTTTCTCTTGCTCTATTAAATAGATGTTCGTTTTTTCTTTCATTTTTTTCCAGGTATCGTCAATGGTACTAGTTACTCTGATAAGATCATATAGAGATAAACTAGCGCTCTTTGGTACATTGAATATTCGATTGTTTGTCACAATTGTATTATTACTTTCTCATATTCAACGTCCAGCCTTTCCTGTAGTGGTAAACATAAATAAAAGTGTAAGTGAAATTTGAACTAATGAAGCATTATTTAGTCTGTTAGTTATGGTTATAAAGAAAAGAAAACTATAATACTTGGATTAATAGCCAGCTTAGAATTTTGCCATATGGTCATTTATTTATTCTTTCACTTTCCTGATTTAACGAATGAAGAAGATCAAAAGGAATATGATAGAAAGACATTTACTTCAACTGATATTGTATGCTTTTTCTATATATCTTTCTTTACCAGAAATAATTATATTGATCGTTCTAAATAGCCAGAATCTCCTGAATACTTTTCTAATATTCTCTCGAAAATAACATATTGGTGGTTTAATTCGTTAGTTCTCTTTTTTTATCACCTCTATTATATTATTCTCACATCTTTTTCTTAACATAAAGAACAACTAATGTTCCATATATATGTATATATGTTACTATATAAATATTTCATCATATCAACAGAATTGTCCGTAAAGGTTATAAAAACAATTTGACTACTAATGATTTGTGGGATTTAAAGAAAACCCAACGAACTCCATACGTTGGTCATAAGTTTCTAAAAGGGTGGAAAAAAGCTTTAGGAGATAAAAAATCAATCGATTCTAATGTATTTTCCGAGTAAGTTTTATAAATGTTAACTTTTTAAAGAAAATATATCTTATTTGGGTATTTAAGAAATAAGATTGAAGAAAACATTGTACAAAAAGTTACAAAAAAGTCTGGGATACAAATTGTTGTTACTGCCGTTAATGATGATGAAGAAATTCAACAATCTCCCATATCCAAGTACGATGACTCTTCTACCTCTTCGCCCGACGAAAGGGAAACATTAATTAATCGAGCTATACGTTCGTACAAATATTTTTAGCTATTAATAAGTAAAAGAATCATATAGATGCTTTTTATTCTTCACTCTTTCCAGGTAAAACAAAGAGGCCTTCCCTGAGTTGGATTATTTTCAAACAGTTCTTTTGGCGTTTTTTTCCATCAATCCCTATTAAATTCATATGCGACTGCTTACTTTTCGTATCCCCTATTTTACTAAAGTGCGATATTTTCTATTTGCATATTTCATATTATGTTTTATAAAATGGTATTTTCACACAAATTACTCGTTTAGGAAGTTATTGAGGTTCATAAATGATTCTGATGCTCCAAAATTAAATGGATATCTATGCGCTATTGCAATGTTCCTTGCTATACAAGCGCATAGTATTCTTCTTCAACACTATTATACTCTATGTTTTACGATTGGTCTCAATATAAAATCTACTCTGAGTGCAGCAATCTACGCAAAAGTGAGCTATATTATTTATCCTTTTGTTAGACTCATATAGATATTTTTACATTATTTTCATCTCTTTTATATAAATATAGACATTAAAATTGAATAACGTTTCAAAAAGTTCATACACGGTTGGGGAGGTTGTCAATTTATTGTCAATAGATTGCAGTAAAATTTATGAGCTCGTTCCACATTTGAATATGATATGGTCTTCGCCATTTCAGGTAAAAAAATTTACAAATTTCCATTTATTCTAGTTTACACGACAACCTGTTAATGCAATGTCTTTTATATAGATTAGTATATGTTTGTATATGCTATGGCAATTAGTTGGGCCGTCTGTTCTAGCTGGAACAGCCTTTCTTGTTGTAATACTACCAATAAATGCAGTTATTATTAAGTATCAAAAGAAGTTTCAGGTTATTATCTAAAATTCTCTTAAAAATTATTTCTGCTCTTTAAAAACACTTGTGATATTTAAAAACAACAAAAACGAAAAAACAAACAAATATTTTTATAGACGGAGCAACTGAAATTCACCGATTCTAGGATAAAGCTAGTCAATCAAATGTTGAACGGAATCAAAGTATTAAAATTATATGCTTGGGAAAAGCTGTTTGAAGAAAAAATTGCGGAAAAACGATCAAATGAATTAGATGTACTGAAGAGAGCCGCCTATCTAAATTCATTTGGCACATTTGTATGGACTTGTGCTCCCATAATGGTAATTTAAAATACTTGTCAGGTCATAATTCTTTAACTCTCTTTACTTTAATTAGGTTTCTTTAGCAACTTTCAGTTTATTTGTTTTAATTAACAAAGAAAATAAAATGGATGCTGAAAAGGCTTTCGTCTCCTTGTCGCTTTTCAACATTATGCGACTTCCTCTCGTCATATTTCCCACTCTAATCAGTAATATTGTCCAGGTAAATACATTGTTCTTTATTTATCTACTCATACATATTTATTTATTTATTTTAATTTCTTAATATTAAGACACGAATATCCATGAAGCGAATATGGAAATACCTGCTCTTAGATGAAATAGATGAAACGGGAGTTACAAGAGCTCAATATAATTTAAACTGCAGTAACGCAATAACAGTCAGAGAAGCTTCTTTCGCCTGGATAAGGGACGATGATCCTGTTCAGTCAACTGATAATTTAGAGAAAATCAAAGAGAATGTGAAAGAAACTATTGCGGTTAATGCAAGAGATCTTCGAATAGGACCGATACTTCATGAGTAAAATTCCTTTCCTGCTAATTAGTAATGAAAATTAATTAACTATTAATTTCTTTTTAATTTTCAAGCATTAATTTAGAAATTCCACAAAGTAGTTTTGTTGCTGTAATTGGAGCTGTCGCTAGTGGCAAGTCTTCCCTTTTATCAGCAATTTTAGGAAATATGGAGAAAATTTCAGGAACTGTCGATATTATGGTAATTCTTATATTTCCCTATTCTTTCTAAGAGGAATTAATTGGAATTAATTTAAATTAACTAGGGTAAGGTAGCTTACGTTTCTCAACAAGCCTGGATTCAGAATGCCAGTATAAAATCGAATATTACAAAATTTGGCAAGGGCTTCGATCAAGATTTGTACGATAAAGTCATTGAAGCGTGCGCTTTGAAACTCGATTTCGATATGTTTCCTAGTGGAGATTTAAGTAATATCGGAGAAAAGGTTAATTTTGATTAAACAAGAAAAATTTTATTCAATAAATTATTGACATTTTGCAGGGTATTAACCTTTCTGGAGGTCAAAAACAACGCATTGCACTTGCAAGAGCGGTGTATGCTGATCAGGACGTTTATCTATTAGACGATCCATTAGCAGCTGTTGATGTTCATGTTGGGAAACATCTATTCGAGAATGTAATTGGAAAAACAGGTCTCCTAGGAGGAAAGGTATACACTTTGCTTATAAATAAAAATTTTAGAGAAAACATTGAATAAAAAAAATAGACGAAGATCTTGGTTACAAATTCTTTGGAATATTTGGAAGACACAGACTTTATCTACGTTATTGAAGAAGGAAGAATCATACTAAGAGGAAATTATGAAAATATTAAAAATGAAAGTTTCTTTCTTTCTCTTAAAGAGAAAAAGAACAAAGTAGAAAATTTACAAAACCGAAAAAAGAGAGCTTGCACGTAAGAAGTTTTAATAACTTATAAATAAATTATATATATATACAGCATATACATAAAATGCCTATTTATTTCTTTAATAAGTGATCGAAATCGACCATGGAAATCCGAATCTAATATATCGTCAAAGACAAATAAAGCAAAAAATTCGATCAGTCTAACGACCCTACTAGATTCATCTCTTACGTTTATAGGTAATTCAACTAAATGCGTTAAAAACACTCATCAATCATAAAATATTCACTTTGTGTAGAAAACGAATTTGATAATGTTCCTGCTCCGAGCATTAATAATCTAACAAAAGAACTGGAAGAGGAAAGTTCTGTCGAGAAGAATAATATTGAAAAAGTCAATAAGGAAGAGGCGGCAAGAAAAATGATTATGGGAGAAGAAAATATAGCAGTTGGAAAGGTAGACACCATCATGCAACGTTTAATGAGCAATATATTATCTGCATATTCTCATTCCTAGGTTAAAATAAGTGTATTTTTAAACTACATAAAAGCAGCTGGATATCATCTATGCTTTCTAGTTGGACTTTTGTTTATCTTAAATAATTTCTGTTCCCTTGGCGCTAATTATTGGCTAAGTGCATGGAGTGAAGACGAACAATTGGCGAAAAAAAATCAAACAACGCAATATTCTAGAGAAGCTAGATTAGGAATTTACGGCGCCCTAGGAATTGGGCAAGGTGAGTAAGCGTTTCTATGAGAATGATTTATATCTTTTGATCGCAAGAGAATATCAACACTAAGCGTTTTTTTTTTAGCACTTTTATCTTATAGTATATGCTTAGAATTTAAGAGTTATCACTGATTTATATGCAGGTCTATTGGAGATGCTAGCCTCCTTTTCTATAGCGATTAGCGGTGTAAGGGCTTCTAAATATATTCATCAATGTCTTCTTGAATCAACTATAAAATCTCGTATTTCCAAGTTTGAGAAGACGCCTTCAGCGTTATTTTTGAATAGATTCTCCTCCGATATGAATACTGTAGATCTGGTTATTCATTTCACCTTGCGTTCGTGCATCAATATCTTATTACAGGTGCAATATTTTTTAGGGCGACACTTTTATTAAGCACGAGATGGAAGACATAAATAGAAAAAAAATTGATTTTGTCTTTTCCAGACGCTGATAATCATCACAGTGACCAGTTTAACGGCTTATTTTTTGAGTATTTACTACTTTTTAGCTGCTATATTCTATTACTTTGTTCAGGTAGCCAACATTTCGTCGCTTCCTATATTACCAATCGCTTTGAATGTTGTCTCTTGAACCTCGCTTTTTTGTATTTTCTTTTTTAACATTATTTTTACATTATCATTTTATTATTACTATTTTCTTTGAATTTTGTCGCTTCTCAGGTATTTTTATATTTTTGGCTAACCTTCTAATCTCAATTACTTGCTATAAGTGGTCTCTTAAGCTCCATGATAAACTTCTTGGATCCTTATTAAATACCAGAATCACAATATCAGAGAGAATACCACTAGGGAAATTCTTGTCAAGATTTTCATCGGATTTAAATGGAGTTGAAAGCTGCTTTGTCGAAACTTTAAAATCAGCTTTAGCCAGCTTTATGCGTTGCTTGACAACTTGCTTTATCCTTGCTATGATTTCACCCGAATCAATCACCTATATAATTATATCTAGTCTCTTCTTTTATTATACTCAGGTATTTTCCTGTCGTTCGCCCGGCTACTATTTCCCTATTAACTTACCGATAAAAAGATAAATAAATAGCGAGAAAGAAACTAATCCTAATACATTGTCATCTGATTTACACCTTATACCTTTAATACTTCTTTCTCTTAAACTAACAAGAAATATTTATATCAGAGAGTTTTCAAATGAAATTTAGCGAAAACTTCTTCAGTAGGAGTTTTGTGCGAAAAATGGAAATAATAATTATTAATAAAGAAGCCATTAGATTTTTAAAACGTAAATAGACTTCCGTGTTTACTAATATATCGTTGGGACACGTCTTGAGTTGGCAATTTCTCGAAGTTGAGAGTTTAGACCTTATTCTGAAGTTTTATTTTGCAGCACTGTGACTAATGATTAACAATGCTGTTAATATTTTACAATTCCCCCCAAAAGCCATTGCAATTCCACCTAAGCCTTTCAAAGAGAACTGTTTTTTTCCTGTAGTGTTTAGCTATTTCCTTACACTTGATTTAAGCTTTTATATTATTTTTGCCTTTTTGTTTTTATAATTCATTTGTTTTTCAGAGATACTATATATCTTGTTCAAGACAATTGAAACGCATAGAATCTGCATCAAAATCTCCTTTATATTCAAATTTTAGCGAAACATTTGCTGGATCAGCAATTATTCAAGCGTACAATGATGAGAAAAAGTGAGTTTTATTTGATTATTTTCGTCATATATATTCCGATATTGAATGACTATGTAAACTTTGTGGTGATAAATTTTATACATTTCTCAATAGTTGGATCATATTTAGATATATTCACGAAAGTATACAATATTGACAAAGGTCCTTAGGCATTTCATAGCAGATTATTAATTAGATATTTTTATTTATAGGATATAATTTAAGATAAAAGAACCGGACAAGTATTAAGCGAAAACATATATTCTTATTAACCCTTTCATTTAATAACTAAGAAAAAATTTCTTTGCTTCTCCTTCCTTTCGTTTAGTTTTTAAATGTCGTTACCTTTAATCAAAAAAAATGTTAAAATTGGTGGGAAAATGTTCCAGTATATGACAAAAATTTTTTTTACATAATTGCTTAATTCCTAAGGGAAGAGGGGAAGGGTACGAAAATGTATTGGCCTAATTAAGTTTGCATATTCGTTATGTTGTCTTTGTTTAAAGCTTTTATTAAATTTTCAGGAAATTTTTTTTAACAAGCTTTCATTATTAAAAACATCTAAACAATTTATAGAATATTTACCTATAATATTTAATAATTAATCCCTGTTAATTAATATTATAATATTTAATATTCTAATTAAGATTTATAAAATCTTTTTAAACAGCTTCATTAGCAAATTCGCCCTTCTCTTGGATAAGAGTCAAAATGCATCGTATGCTGGGATTATTGCAAATAGGTAACATATTCAAATTTATTAAATTAATCAGTCTTACAAGATAAATCTAATTCCGTCACGAATTACCGCAGGTGGTTAGCTCTTCGATTGGAATTTATTGGTAATCTCTTAGTCTTGATTACCTCTGTTCTAGCCGTTTATAGAAAATCTGATTTAAACGCTGGATTAGTCGGTTTATCAATTACGTATGCCTTAAATGTAAGTTAATAAAACACTTATCTTCCTACTTAGAAATAAAGTGAAAACATTTTTTGTAGATAACGCAAGTACTAAACTGGTTGGTGAGAATGAGTAGCGAATTAGAAACCAATATTGTAGCTGTTGAGAGGATTAAAGAATATAGCGATTTACCAAGTGAAGCATCTTGGGAAAGTAACAATCTAAAGAATAGAAAAGATTGGCCTGAAAATGGCGAAATAGATATAAACAATTTCAGCTTAAGATACGATAAGTCTTTGCCACTCGTATTAGAAAATATTAATTTATCCATAAAGGTAACATTCTAATAATTATATAAATTATTTTTATGAGTATATATCTATTTTCATTCGAAAGAGCGGAGAAAAAATTGGAATTGTTGGACGAACCGGAGCTGGGAAAAGTTCCTTTCTTTTAGGCCTGTTACGTTTAATTGAAGCAGAAAGCGGATCAATTTTTATAGATAATATCGACATAAGCAGTATTGGTTTACACGAGCTTCGAAAAAAATTAACTATAATACCACAAGACCCTGTAGTATTTACGGGTAGTTTGAGGTGGAATTTAGATCCTTCGGAAAAGGCATCAGATCCAGAAATCTGGAATGCTCTAGAAAAAGCCCACTTAAGTTCTACAGTCATTAACTTAAAAGAAAAGCTGAACTTTGATTGCGATGAAGGTGGAGAGAATCTATCCGTTGGCCAGCGACAGCTTATTTGCTTGGCCAGAGCCTTATTAAGGAAAAGTAAAATTTTACTATTAGACGAAGCAACCGCAGCTGTTGACCTAGCTACAGACTGTCTCATTCAAAAAACCATTAACGAAGAATTTAACGATTCGACAGTAATTACTATTGCCCATAGGCTCCATACAGTGATCAGTTATGACAAGTAAGACAAATGAAACAAATCACCTTTAGTTCGCATTTAATGTACTATAAAATGCTTATTTTCAAATTTACAGAGTATTAGTTCTCGATCAAGGAAAAATTGCTGAATTCGACAAACCGAGCCATTTGTTAGCCAACAAATCATCAATGTTTTATACCATGGCTAAAGAAGCTAAAATAGAAAATATTCAATAAAAAACAACACGAGTGAAATTAGAGACTTATTTCTCATTCTAAAGCTTATGTCTAATAGAAACAGATACTCTTTTTTTTTAATACCTCAAATATGTCTATTTCTATGAGATAAAAGAAAACAGAGTCGATATATGATGAGAATATTTTTTAAAATAATATATATATATATAATTGATATGTATATAATAAAAAAACAAGAAGAAATGATCTATCAACTATTCTTATTTTTAGTTCATTTTTTATCACAGTAACACAGATAGTATTTAAAATATTTTATATTATTTTTTTTACATACGTATACATATAAATTATTCATTTATTTATACATAATACTATAAAATACCCTTTAGGTAGACAATACACAGAATGTTTTCAGGTGTTTTAAATGAATAAAATATAAGTTTATCTTCGAACTGGTCCGTTAAAATTAAGGTAAAAATAATGTCTTTTTTTTTAGATTAGATTGTTTAATGGAATTCTTCGACTTTGTAATCGATTTTTTGTTTATTCTTTCAAGCGACAACAAGGGGTTCATCATCGGAAAATCCTCTGATTATAGGAGCGTCATCAGCATCTGTAAATGTTAATTAAAATGTTTTCAGAATAACAAAATACACTTGAATGGGTCGAAAAAATAGTTTACCCAAGTTATTATCAGTTGATATAACTGTTGTACCGCTACTGCTATGATAAATTGAATTTGCGTAACCAAGTAAACTTCTTTGTAATCTTCTGTGTCTCATAACAAAAAATACCAAAATTGCTACTAGGACGATTATTACTATGACAGCAACGATAGCGATAGGAATTGCCAAATTACTAGAGGATTTAGATTTATCAGAGTGTTCTCCAACTTGTCCAATACGGCATATTGGATTAGAAAATTCCCCTGGGTAGTTACTTTCATACAACTTTATACGTATTCTATAGCATCTATAATGATTGCTTCTAATCTATTTATATAACAGAAACGAGACAAGATTAATTTTTAAAACGAGGCCAAATTAATTCAAACCTTGATTTCTTTATCAAGTTGACCACGTGGAATAGAAGTTAATTTGTTGCAAGTATGTTCATCTTGGTTTTTACATTTGTAGATAATATAATTCTAGATATAAAAGAAAAAACAGTAATTAAATACTTAACTTGATAAAAAAAGTAAACAATATTAAATGAAACGTACATATGATTCTATTTCAGTAAGGTATTCAGGTTTATTCCAGATAAATCGGATAGTGTTTCCTTTTTCGAAAACTTTGAATCCCGGAGGAGCTTGGATTACATTGTATGAGAACGACTTTGGCTCTGAGAATGAGCTTTGTCCTGATATTTTTACTTTCCAGTGATACTTTGCGCCAGAAATAAGATTTTTTATTGTTTTTTTAGTAAACTGTCCTTTTCCTTGGGCAACTTCAATGGAATAATGATCACCCGAATCGTCTTTACCAATAACCATCGTATACGACTATATCGTAAGAAAAACATCGCGATAAAATAGATAAAGAACAATATATATAAATACTATATTACTTTTGGTGCCTTTTCCAATAGACAATTCCATTTCCAAGAGAAATCGGCCGAATATTGTAATAATGATGAATTTTTAAAATTTCCAACGCGAAGGGAACTTGGCGGTGAATTATAATCTACAAATATTATTTATAATTAATAAATGAAGCAAATTTTCTTAATTTATCAACCTTCTCTCGTAGAGAATGTCTGAATAGGAGATAGTTCACCAATCACATTGTGTGGGCCTGTTACTTGCAACATATAAAATATTCTGAGACAAGATGGCAATTTCAATTTCCCAATAGTAATTGTCTCATTTTCAGTTTTGACATCTTTTAATGATATTTTTTCAACGTCACGATGATTAAAATCCAAATTATCTAATAATTTATATTCCGACGTCCAATAAAAGGTGTAAGTCTATACAAATAAATCAATAGTATTGTTATTTAACGGTGTTATTTTCTGTATATTAATTTAAAAAAGTACAGACGTATTTCTTATCAAAAGCTTGAAAAGAAATTTCGTAATCGCTTTTCAATATCCACTCAATTTCTATATTAGTAGGAGCTTTAATCGCCTCTCCTAATAGATAAAATAGATAATTCTATAATAGTAATAATTATTCTATAAAGAAAAGAAAACAATACCTGCAGTTTTGAAATGCTTTCTGGTCGAGCATTGATCGGAGCTTCCTTTAAAGTGGAATATAAATTCAATAGTATATTTCATTCCAGGACTAAGATCTTTAACTATTAAAGAAGAACAACAAGAAAACGTCAATTATTTAATAAAATTATATTAATAAATATTATTACGATGATATGTATTTTTCAGGGACTTTATCTCCAAATTCCTTGCAAATATATCCAAATCATCTGGTATAAGTTTAACGTCAAGTTTATTAACATCATTTGCATCCGAAAACTAAATAAGGAAAATAAACACAAAGCCTAAATTAAAACTATTAAAAGGATATATTTGTTTTTCTATACCAATATTTGGGGAAGTGATTTCATTAGATGAATTAATTTAACTGTAGGGCATTGTTTAATTTTTACTTGAACTGCAGGGGAAAATTTTCCTTGTCCTTGATCGGTAAAAGGTAAAATCTATATCGAAAAAGAAAATAATATGATGATTATTTAATAATTTTTCGTCAACTTTTCCCAAAATATATAAAAATATCTTACGTGTATAAGATATTGCCCCTTTGCTAAATCAATTGTTTTTCGTATTATATTGCCAAAAATATCATCTTCAGTTATTTCCAGTTGTTCTGTTTCGCTTAATTCAGGCATTTGCACATTTGAAATGTAAACCTTTGATAAATCAATTATGAAATAATAAGATTAATATAATAGAAAGAATAAGGCAAGTTTTATTAATAAAAAGAAAAAAATTTACTAACTTCGTAGTAGTTAACTTTAAAATCAGGCTTTTTCCAACTTAATATAGCTTTGGAATCACCTCCTTGAACGCTAAATTGTTGAATAACTTTTTCGTATGTAGTTTGAAAGCGATATGTTGCATCGCTAACAAAATATTTTGTATTGTTGATTATTAGATTTGCGTATAGCTAGATGTAGAAAAAAAATTCAATTATTTAATATTAATAAATTAACATACAAAATATTAATAGATAATACTTACAATGTATTTTACATGTGGTATTAAATTAGGGATGATAACTTTATGGCTAGCTTCTTTTGCTTTGTAAACAATTGTTTTATTTAATCTTGATGCTCTGTTAGAAAGGATTGAATTATTCGATTTTATATTGGCATTTTATTATCTTTTACTTACGGATTCCCCATATCAATAATTTCCATAAAAACTTTCATATCCTCTTTAGTATCCTTTATAGCAATATCAAATTTAACGGTCTTTTTAAAGGATGTTAATGAAGATATGTGAAAGGAACCTGATGAAAATTGATTAACAACACAAAAGAAAGAAATTACTAATTTAAATTTTAGGATAATAATTGAAAATATACCGCTATAGCATTTTTCATCTTCGTTGCTAGGACATTCGGGAAACATATTGCAAATTTCACTTCTTAGTATACATAATGATGAACCTATACAGTTATATTCGTCGAATTTACAAGTTCTTGCTGTTGAGTTGGAACAGCCTCTCTCATCCGCTCCATCAGCGCAGTCTACTTTGCCGTCGCAAACTTGTTTTTGAAGAATGCATGATGAACATCTAAAGAATTTTGGCGCTACACAGCTGTCTGTAGGACAATCGAATTCATCGCTGTTGTCGTCGCAATCTTTGGCTCCGTCACACACCCAACTCGATGGCAAACATTTAATACTGCCAGTTAAACAATGGAAAGTAAATTTTGGACAAACACTTGGATCTCTAGTAGTTATCACTGCTTCTGTCGCATTTTGAGAACAACTTTCTTCGTCACTACCAATTCCGCCATCGTGACAATCATTGATTGAATCGCAGACGTACGAATATGGTATGCACCGATGATTTCTACAATGAAATGATGTATAGTTGCACATGTTATGTGGTTTAACAGTGGTTGTTATCTTTGGACAATTTTCTTCGTCAGATCCATCCCAGCAATCGTCATAACCATTACATTTAAGCGATTTACTAATACAAATCTTAGTTGTTTTGCAAGAGAACTCAGTACTGCTACATTTATTCTTACAGCCAATCTCATCAGAGTTATCAGGGCAGTCCTTATAATTGTCGCAGCGCCATGAATTAGGTATACAGTCTTTGGTACTATTACATTGGAAGGCTTTACATACTGAAGGTGGTTTTGCAGACGTAAAATTGAAAGTTGGACAATTAACTTCATCAGAACCATCTTCACAATCCATGTCTCCATCGCACACATAACTCATTGATATACATTCCGAATTACCGCAGGTAAATTGTGTACTTTTGCAGATTTCTATTAAATAGATATTTAAATAAATTATTAATATTATAAAATATCTTATCTTACTTTTAGCACAATTTTTTTCGTCAGATTTATCCAGACATTCTGTTACATTGTTACATTTCCAATCCAAAGGTATACAAGTTGAACCGCCGTCGCATTGAAATTGCTGTGCTGTACATACCTTTGGACAATTTCTCTCGTCGCTACCATCTCCGCAATCATCTTGGCGATCGCATTTCCAAGAATCAAATATACATTTCTTATTGTCACATTTAAAGAAATTTTTCGGGCAGTCTCCCTTACCAGCCTCACAACCGTCTTTAGTAGGTGTTTCTCCTTTTTCGCATTGGCATATTTCATTGTTGTCTTTCACAGTCTGTTTATTTCAAATAATTTACGTTTACTATTAACTGTATTTAAGTCTTTCAATTACAATACCTTTTTCGTGAAAGTATCTGGACAGAGACATTTTTCTGCCGAGCCATTAATTGGTGCTGGTGGATACTTTCTTAAAGAATTCCTAATAGGAACTCTTCCGCACAGATATTTACAGGAACACGACGCATTTCCAGCTTGTGAGGATTCAGAGAATAATTTGATATCCATAATATTAGTAATGTTAGCTAAGAATACACGATTTTTAGCGGATAGATAGCGGAAAGCCGACATCTTATCAGTAACGTAAATACTATTCGTTGTCCAATCAGTCCAATACACTTCGGTTTTGAAAACACTAATAGCGTATGGATGAGGAGAGGCTTTAAATTTTACGGGAACGGTATGTCCCGAAGGATATGTCGAAAATTTAATATTTTTCGTAAAACCATCAACCCAATAGAGTCTCTGTAGATAAAAGAATGAATTATAATACATTAATTAATTAAGAAATTTCAAAAAACTTTATAAGGATGATAAAAAAACATACTTTTGTCGATTCGTCTACAGCCAATCCATTGGGCCATTTAATACTACCGGTTTGGACAAATATTTTTACATTCTGACCATTCATATCACTAATCATTATACGAGCATTGGCCGACCAATCACTCCAAAACAGTAATCTATTTTATTAAAAACTTTTCATGTAATAATCTTTTCTTTTTTTAATGTAATAGAGCATGCATGCTCTTACTCACCCGTGTTTAGGAGCAAGAGCAATACTTCTAGGCTTTTCCAATAGCTTCGGATTCTTTTTAGTATTTTGAACAACAACTCGTCTGAACTTTCCTCTAGTATTTATCATTTCAATTCTTTTATTTCCAGAATCAATCCAATACAAATTACCGCCAAGATAGTCCAAAGCTAAGCTTTCTACGTTGTCCAATCCTTGTTTAATAAGGGTTTCGGTTTTAGAATCTTTGTTCAAGCATAGTCTCTATTATTTAAAGAAAGAAAACGAAATAATTAAAGATATTTATAGATATTTATATTTTAAAACAAACTTGAATTATATCAAAAATAGTATCTGCCCAGTACAAACAATTTTCATTATAATCGTATTCAACAGCGGCAATATTTTTTAATCCACTGATTACTTTCGTTGTTTTATTAACTCCAAATTCATAACGGTATATAGATGATTTTGTCGAATAAAGCATAAATTCCCTCAGTCTACTTGATCTTAATAATTCAAGGCAGAAGATTAACGCTAAACCTGTTTCCTAATTATTTTAGCAAGCTAACCTGCACATTATCTTTTCAGGCTCGTATTCGAAGGCTAAACCACCATGGCAAGTATTTCCAGCAACACGACGATAACTATACGAAATGCAAATTCATTAATTATGATCTAGAGGTACTTTTTGTATAATATATATAAAGAATTACCCTTTAGTTCTATAGTAATAAGATCCAATTGGACATTTTTGTGGTCTATGACTAATTAGCTCACTCTCTGATATTCTTGGATCTCTACTGCATGTAGATTGCCATAAATAATCCTTTTTATATCCGAAATCACTGTCAGTTTTTATTTTATATTATGTATATATATCATAAAAATTAATTGGTCAATAATTATTCAGTTAATGTACTACCATTCAAAATCTGATGATCGACAAGAACAATTTTTCAAGACTTTTTCATCGTTGTATGTCTTCCCATTATAGCAATTGGAGTTAGCTATTCTACGCTTAAAACTCAGCATTCTACCCAATAGACAATGGGAAGCCCTAGAAGATTTGGGATTCCAAACCTTATAGTCACTTTTAACACACGTTCTATCTATAAAAAGTTATTTTACATTTAATCTTTTTTATCATTATTTATATATTCATAGCTTTTTGAACTTACTAAACAGAGTGTTTAAAACAACTTTTACTAGAACCCAACTATGGCGTTTATTATAGAGCGATCCAAATACCGAGAATGTTGTCGTATTACTGCCAGGTTCAGTAAGGATACCATATATTTGAAGTTTTTCTTCATTGCTAAAGTAGTGAGGATACCAACTTTCCCCTTCATCAGTTGAATATCTAGATATGTAGATAATGATTGTAAATATGTGTTTAATCGTAATTTCTTTAAAGATTGCTTACAGAATCTTATTGGTCGGCTCCCACTGTTCAGCAGCAACAATAATGCCTCCATGATCACCAAATTCAAAGAAATGAGAACCGCTTAGTGTCTATGTTACAAAGAATAGGTAAACAAAAAGAGCATAGCCAATTAAATTAATGTTAACCTCTCTCCAAATATAGCCGCCATCGCTACTAAAGTAGACATTAACATCTCGACCAGAAGTATGGTCCATGTACTTTCCTAAAGTACCAGTTGCCATAACATACCCAGGTGCAGATGCTTTAGAGAGAATAGGAACACTCCTAGATTTGGGATGTAAACTGTGGTAGTTTTGAGACAGATGCAGATAACACTTCCAGGACTAATTTGGAGTATAACAATATTTAATATTTTCATATTATGTTTTTTTCAAGACTTACGTAGTAGCAACTAGACCTACTTCCATTTCTTCGAATTCTTGGGGCATATATATAATACCAGTTTCCTCCTTTATTCATAGTTATATATGATTGTTGATTAGTTGCAGTGATGTTTGTCATATTAACTACGGAGGCTATAAAATATCCTCTAAGACCTTCTACTTTATGCACGTCTGCGAAAGGTCTGGTCACATATTCCCTATGGAAAATAATAAATAGGTTTAAATATGGAGCCAACAAAAAAATATTAGCTAACCTCAGCCAACTTGAAACATTAGATTTTGGATTGAAATAGACAACATTTCTTAAAGATAAAGAATATATAAGTCCAGTTCCATCGCTTGTATATAGGTTATTCTCTAATTGTCCATCACTCCTTTTATGAGAACCAACAATCATAACCATACCTTCACTTGCATCAATAACGTAGAATTCCTACAAATGCGTTTTTAAAATAGACGGTATTATTTGCACTAACTAGTTTTTTTATCGTGAATAAGAAACACTTACAACAATAGGTTCAATGTTATTTGCTTCACTGGGATCGTTATTCTGTCAGAAGTAATATTTAATAAATATAGATAAGTTAAAATTTATATTTTACCGATGGTTGAGTTAATGCTGGAAATGTTGTTTTTTGGAACTTTTCATGAATTTTCGCAACCCATAATTCAAGTCCAGTTTTCTTCTGTATTTATAGAAAATATGTTAGAATGATTATACTAATATATTTCCATATATTCTATTAATTGAAATATTTACTGCTCGTTTAGTTGCAAACATATACTCGTCCTTTACTTGAAAATCTACTACTCCACTAAGAACTTTATCGAACCTAATATAATTATTATTTTTATAAACGTTAATATTTGTGTCAACGAATCCAGTCCTTTGAACGTAGAGAGTGTTTTCAGTCCTATTTTTGTAAAATTCATAAATTAAAGAGAGTGTAAACGAATATAATTGAAAAAAATTTAACACTAACAAAAAAAACTCTTTTACGCCATAGGAAACAATTTTCCATTTGTATCCATAATCTTCAGATACCCATAAACGAGTTAAAAAATTCTCATCATCAAAACCAAATATCGTATGAACTTTATTCGGATGAAAGCTTATTTTTCTTGGGACAAATTTAAGTTTGTGCTTGGTTGTACGTTTTAAGTAGGTTTCGCTCGTCCATATGTATTTGTTTTTTATGTCCGTAACAATAAACTAAATATAGATTAATTTTATTGTATAGCACAACGTTTCTCAATAGAATATATATGTGAAGGAGTGGGTTTACAGTACTTACGTTGCTGCTCTTAAGAGGTGAATAATAAAATCTATCAATGTTGATAGTCTCGTTGCCCTAAAATAAGAAAGTATATATGGATTGTAAATCAGTGTATGATAATAGTTGAAATTGCTTACTAGCTTTTGTTTTTCAAACGTTTTTCCGTAATTTCTGTGTATAATAAACAATAGATAATTACACATGTCATCTTATTAATTATCGGTAATGTCAGAGGCATACTAACCGAGACACATATAAAATACTTTTAAATTTTTTTCCTTGAGATTCAAGTGGTTTTGTTAATGCGATAACAACATCGCTGTTCTCACCAGCCCAATGTACAAACATTTGAGAATTATGGTCATTGAAATCAAACTATTGAGGAAAAACAGAATAATTGTGCAATGAAAGTAATTATTTAATGAAATTATTTACGCATAATCCATAAGTAGCTGAATATACAGTATATATATACAGCATACTCCGCCTACATTTCATACTTGCGCCTATCATAGTTAAGACAAAATGGTTACGTTTAATTCAACTATTACAATTGAGATTACTACGTTTGTGGCAGTTGTCTATCATATTGTTTTAATGTCAATTTTAATTGTCAACTCGATGAGTATATTTGTTATTTATTCTAGTCAGAAACTACATACAATATCTGGAGCTCTGATGACTCATTTATCAGTTGTCGATATACTTTTTGGTTCAACTTTAATAATCGGTTCGGATATAATGCTATTGAATAACGAAATAAATCATATACAATGCCTTATAGCTTCATTTTTAACTCAACTATTTGGAGCTCTTTCACTTTGGACAATTTTATTAATAAATACAGATAGGTATTTAGCAATTATATTCCCATTAAAGTATGATACTCTTGTAACGAAAAGAAAATTAACACCAATTCTACTAGTTTGTTGGTTTATTATAATTTCTATTAATCTGGCAGCAATATTCTCTGATCCTAAAATTTTTTTTCACGAACTAACATATATTTGTAATATTGGTGTAAAATCTAGTCAGATATTATGGTTGTTTGTTATTATCATAACTTATGGCTTTGCCTCATCTGCTCTCTTAATTATATATATACATCTAGGTTATATAAGCCGTAAAAAGTGTATCTCTAGTAACAATAGGAAGTATATAAAGACAGCTTTTCTACTTGTTGCTTCCTTTTATATTTCATGGACACCGATGGCAGCAAGACTTTTGGTTATATCAGCTGGGGGTCCAAGTCCTAATTTACAAGTTGTCGAAGTTGCAATACTATTATTAATGTATCTCAATTGTTGCTGGAACAGTATTATATACGCCGTCACAAACAAGAATTTTAAAGAAAGTCTAATTAAAATTGTATGCTGTAAAAATAGAATATCAAGTGGAAATTCCATCACCTTCTAAATATCTGTAATGGCCAATTATTGTTTCCTTATCTTACATATACAGCATATTGCCTAAAAACTATATGAACTTTACAAGACGTCAGTTTTATAAAGTAAATAATGTCAACGTCTAACAAATATGTCTTGTAACAAGTTTGAATCCAAATTACTCTTAAAATTCCCAGAATTAATCTATATAAATGTGTGTAAGTTAATTAACATTACATACTTGCTTACAATAGAACGATTGTTGTTCCATCATTAATGAAATTCATCAAGATTTTCACCTTTAGTAAACTTAGGGCGTATAACGCATGTATCAACTCTTCTTATAATAATTATATTGTTTGTATATATTTTACAACAAAGGCATGTAATAATATTCATAGACGAATGGTTGAATAATCCACTATATTTCCCATTAGTCTATTCGATACAATGATAAAAAGAAAATTGATGACTTTCTATTGCAAAAAACGAAGATTATTCGAGAAATACAATATATACAAATGTAATTTGCTTTAATAATCTTAATATCTAATTTTTTAATAAAATATAGTTCACATTGTCAATTACATCTGCTGTTATCTAATGTTCACATATTGCCTATATTTGAAACAGGTTTTCTGTAAGAGAATCTTCCTCCCAAATTGTGTTTATAGATTAGATTTAATAGTTTAGAAGGTCATTTTGAGCAAAAATACAATTTGACATACTTTGCAAGAAGAGATAGGGAAAAAATGTTTAATTTCTATTTGTCTTTTCTATTTTCAATGTAATAAATTGAAATGTAACAAAATATCATCTTTTTTTAGGATCATTAAAAGATACTAAATTTAATAAAAAAAAGAATTGCTTGTTCAGTAGCTAAATGATAAAAAAGGTGAAAGTAGTAATAAATAATTTATCTATTCTTTTTATTATATCTGTCTCTAGAGAGTTTATGTGTTTATCTTTTTCCTCATATCCTTTTCAGAGACGAATAATTTTGTGATCATATAAAACCATAATTTTTTTAACCTCAATGCAGCCAAAAAGACTAACAATCTTATTTTATTGATTGTCATAATATATATTTAATGTTTCACCTTATTTGAAACATTATTCGCAGTGTAATTTCATATGATTTCTAATTAGTGAATAGAGTAATACGAACCCTTTTCAAAAAAAATGTATGCAATTCGGTTAAATAATGTGAATGATGTATATTACTACATAATATAGAAAGCTTATGTTGTTCCGAATGCAGTATATGTCTTGAAAATAATGACTTACCCAATGAGTTAGCTTAGATTTTGATTTTTTATCCGTCGCCGACCTCTTAAATCTTGAATGCAGATTATTAACCTCTAAATTCGGAGGTCTTTCAATTTTTTTAACCTTTTGTCCCCACCATTCCTCAAAAGAAGGGTCTGATGTATGCAGGGTTTCTGATAAAGATCCATATCTTATGGCGACTACACTAAAATTTGCTAAAATAAAAAATCCACTTAATAGTTTTGCAATCTTCGCCGCCATATTTAAATGACTGTCGGATATTGCTGCGCACCCAAAACAAGCTAGTTCTTATTAGGGTTGCACGACTACAATAATAAGACTTTAATTAATTGTAGATGAATGGATTCGAAAAAAGATTAATATATAATAGAATTTAACAGTTTTATAAATGTCGTATATACAATGAAATGTAGCAAACAAACACAAAAAGTGTTATATCAATAAGGTTCTTGTATTACTGCGCGAATTTAAAGACCTCGATGGATTACTCACAGTCAGTCACTCTTTTCAAGAATCAGTTTATTGATTAAAAATATGGAATAGATGACATAAAATATTTAAACCTTCACATTGCATAGAATATAGCCATATAGATACTATAATAATATAGAATATATATACAATATATATAAATCACTTTTAAAAAATTGGGTACTATTCGATTTCGCAATAATAGATTTCACTTTTTTCAACAGTTTCTAGTACGGTCAGATGAAAAGCATTCTTTTGATAGAAAACCAAATATTACCGGCATGAGATAAATCAAATATAAATCTTCTTACGGAAAGAGTAATTTCAGGGTTACCATTATTAATCATTGTAATAAGATGTTTTATTAACAGAATATAATCTCGAAGTCCATTAGAATTTTCCCTGTTAGTTTTTTTACATTATTAATAATAAAAGAAAATTGCACAGTAGAAATCTATAAATCTTTTATTCATATTCTACCAAAAATGTTTTACCACGATTCTCTGAATTCTCATTCAGAGCCAAACCTAAAAATAGCTTACCATATATGCTTTTCAGGATTGAATATAAAAGAATGACTTATTTTTTCCAGTATGTAAAAAAATCTATTTGCAAAGGTTTCGCTTGATGAAATTAATTTGATTGCTATTGCAGGCCTTATTTGAAAGAGATTATGTCTGCAAATATAAATATATGTAAATATACTAATGTATTTTTGTAATTAATTGTTTAAAAAAACGAATAACAAACTTTTTCTGTTTAATTAACCATCTCACAATCTTTATATTTGTCGAATCCTGCTCATCAGCACTTAATTTATCTGTTACTATCAATGTACTCGCCAAAATAACTTCCTATTTCGAGAAAATATTAGATTTTGTACAATTGTTTTTATCAAAATACGCTTGAGCTTTGCATATTACGTTAGAAATACAATTTAAATCAAGACATGTAACAACCGCCTGTCGTGTGTGAATTATTTCCCATCAAAATTGAACATTGGCCTTTCAGACTCTGTACATTCTGTTGCTGAAGAAAAACATCTACCAGACTCTTCAACAACTTCAAAGTGATAATTGGAAATAGGTAATTGGCCAAAGAGTATTTAACTAAACAAGTTTATCCAGAATAATCAGAGATTGCTCAGGAACAAAACGACCTCTCAAGCTACCCACTTAACCTAGAGAACTTTTTCTTTTCCTCATTGGCTGTTACTTTGTCAATTAGCAACCAGTGCTGTTACAAACTATCTAATCCACTTCTCGAATATTCTGCTATCGAACTTGTAACATACTTTCTAATAAACTACAATTTAATTTAAGCATGTTGTGTAAAGGTTCGAGTAGGAGCGGTAGTGTTAAAGTTCTTAAGTGTATAGCAAAGCTGACACTCAGCAGCACAACATAAATATTAATATATTAGTATATAGAAAAAAAGGTTATTTACCAAATTTGAACATTCTTGAAAAAATTCATGCAGACATTCTTCAAATTCATTTTTTCTGTATTGGATTTATAAATATTTAAACTTTTCTTGCTTTTAACATTCAACAAATTTCAGAATAAAATACCTTTGATTTAGGGTATATAATAAAATTTCAGCTATTCTATACAGTGTTCCAATATCATCAATGTCAACATTTCCGCATTTTATTAATACTCTTTGATATACTCGATTCTCAATTAGTTCTACAAACTTTCTACAGATCTACGTAAATAGAACAACTTTTATAAATATTAGCTGCTATTTTTTAAGGTTTAAAATGCAAAATATATTTTACTTCAGTATCCTTTGTGAGGCTTGTTAATACATCTAATGATGTCCATGGATTTATAATCATCATCTGTATATTGTAAAGTCATTATAGACTGAATTTATTAGCTTCATCTTAATGATTGTTACCTGTATTACAAAGTCTGATAAGCATTTCGGTGATAAAGTCTTCATTTCAGGAAAGTTTGATTGAAGCCAAATATCATAGAAATTATTATTAAGCTATATTAAAATACGTTTAACACTATAAGGCGAGTTTCTATCATATTGATACGACTGTTGTTTTACCTCCACCTTGGATATACTTTTACATGATTTCTCATCCACATTATACATACGATGAGAACAGCTGCAAAGAAGTTTATATTCCAGCTGATTTAGTTTCGCTCCATTATCGCTCATATCCATTTCTACTCACTTAAATGCTTGAAAAGATATACCCTATTTAATCATGAAATTCTCATCTACTCTAAGAATCAACTAAAATTGGTTGAATATTTAAAGGAAAAACAATCCCAACAAAAACTAGCCAACTTAAGGTACAACAGCAATCATCCCGCCAAAAATAAAAGTCACGTGATTTCGTCATTCTTAAGAAAATAATTGAAGAAGGTAATGACACTTCTTTCTTAAAATTGTAAATTAGCCAGCTTTAAATTTCTTTTATTATCTTACGAACTTCTATTAACTATATGAAAATTTACTTGATGTAAACTTTTGACAAAAAAACAAGCCTGGGAACGTTAACTTAACAAAACAATTATTATATACACCTATGGAGATTTAGATATCAAATAGCTTATGAGCATTTTCATAGGTAACTTGCGAAAATCCTAAACCTTGGCCTTTAGTTCCCGATAATCTAAATGCCATAGCTTTATTGTATTGCTCCTCTAAGCCTTCATTTAAACTTTTTTCCTTTGAAGAATCCAAAGCTTTTATCGCACATTCCTTCTCATCTGATTTTGCTTTGCTCTTCATACCTCCCATTAATCTAAAGAATTTCTTTTGCCGATCTCCATCTCCTGAGAAGTTAACTGTTGACCATTGGCCTGTTGTTTCCAACTTACTATCGTCACTTTCCGAATTATTTTCTTCTTTCTTGACAGTTTCCTTTTCACCCTTCTTCGATTTCTTATGACCTTGTTTTTCAGTCACTTCCTGACTTGTATTATCATCCTTTGATTTCTTTAACTTTGAATCGCGATCTCTGGTTTTCTTTTTCTTACGCTCCTTCTCCACTTCTTCATGATCGTCACTTTCAATTTCTTCTTTCACCTTTTGTTTCTTCTTTTTTTTTTTCTTTTTCTTTTTCTCCTCTTCATCAGACTCCTCTACTCGCCTCTTTTTAACCTCAGGAGCCTCTTCAGCCTCTTCTGCTTTTTGTTTCTTTTTCTTCTTCTTCTTCTTCTCAACTATTTCTTCTTCGTGTTCCTCTTCAACTATCTTCTTCTTTTTAGCTTTCTTAAGCTTTTTACTCTTTTTTTCCTGAATAGTTTCATCTTCTGACGACATTGCCTATCTGAAAAAAAAACGTGGGTAAGAGTGTGATTAACATAACATCGCTCATATTATCCTCTCTATAAGCAAAACAGGAAACAATATTAAACAAATCATTGATATATAAGAATATATTTTTGTATTTATTATAAACTGGAAAATATATCACCTATCAATGTAAATTCCAAAGTAAAATAATCTATTATTATTCAAGTTATCAATTCGCAAGAAAACCGAAAACTCTTCGTAAGTTAAAAACCTATTCCAACTTACGATGTCCATAAAAGAGCGGTTCTTATTAAAATAGCAAGAAACAAAAAATACTCTCTTGTCAAATGTATTGTTGACGAATGAAAGGTATAGAAAATATAAAAAGCATTTATTCGCTTACGAAGGTAAAAGCTTCTATCTAAAACTTGTGTAGACGGATAAAATCAATAAAAATATTGTCTTAGCCACTGCACATAACACAATTTTCCTTATTTTCCAATGAACACAAAATCGCTTGTTCTTCTCGATCGGCAGCAGTTTCCTCTTTTTTCTCCTTGCCTTCTTCAGATAAAGAAACAGACCTACGAATTTTACTTCTATCGACTGTCACTTGAACGGCACTTGCAGCTGGTCGAGATCTCAAATAATACATTCCAGTCTTCAATCCCAGTTCCCATCCTTTGAAGTGCATACTGGTCATCGTTGCGTAATTAGGAGCAGCAATATGAATATTTAATGATTGACTTTGATCGATAAATGCTCCTCTATCAGCTGCCATTCGTAGTATAACGCTTTGGGGTATTTCCCATACAGTTTTGTATATTTCCTTGAGCTCATCAGATATAGATGGTATGTTTTGAATTGAACCTCCATTAGCAATCATTTGCTCTCGAACACTTGGATTCCATAAACCTAACTCAGTTAGATCCTTCAAAAGATGATGATTGACCACTTGAAATTCTCCAGATAAAACACGACGAGTGTAAATGTTGCTTGTATATGCTTCAAAGGATTCGTTATTTCCTAATATTTGACTGGTAGACGCTGTCGGCATTGGAGCAACTAATAGAGAGTTTCTTACGCCGTATCTAGTTAAAGTAAAAATAGGTTAGGCTTCCAACGTTCACATTTAACTTTTACGTACTTTTTGACATCATCTTTTAGAGCATTCCAGTCGTAACGATCAGATGGTTTAACGTTCCACATATCAAATTGAAATATCTATTTATACATATTTTATTCATTTCATTCTTATGCTTAGTTGTATATTAATTAAGTAATACCAACCCCTTTACTCATTGGAGAACCTGCAAATGTTTCGTATGGCTCCTGTTCTTTAGCTAGTTTACAGCTAGTCTTAACAGCCGCATAATAAATAGTCTCGAAGATCAATTTATTAACTTCTTGTGCTTCTTCACTGGCGTATGGAAGTCTCATCTTGATAAATGCATCTGCTAAACCTTGAACTCCAATCCCAATTGGTCTATGGCGTTTATTAGATCTTTCAGCCTATATAAATATACAATATAAGTCTTTTTCATAGAAACTACCAAGAAATTTACCTCCGGCACAGGATAATAATTCACTTCTATAATCTTATTAAGATTTCTGACAACAACTTCCGTGACATAGATTAACTTGTCATAATCAAAAGTTTTATCTTCCTTAACGTACATTGGTAATGCTAAAGATGCTAAATTACAAACAGCTGTCTCATTAGCATCACTATATTCAATGATCTCAGTGCACAAGTTACTACATTTTATGGTACCCAAATTTTGTTGATTCGACTTTCCATTGCATGCATCCTTGTAGAGCATGTAAGGTGTGCCAGTCTCAATTTGAGAGGTGATAATGGCTTGCCAAACTTTGCGTGCTGGTAAAGATTTTCTTCCTCGTCCTTCGCTTTCATAATACTCGTACAGCTTTTCAAATTCCTCTCCCCAAACATCTTCCAGTCCTGGGCACTCGTTTGGGCACATTAAAGTCCAATCGCCATTAGCCTTTATTCTTTTCATGAAAAGATCAGGAATCCAAAGAGCATAGAAAAGATCTCTAGCCCTTTCTTGCTCAATTCCTCTATTTTTTTTCAAATCCAAAAAGCTAAAAATATCAGCATGCCACGGTTCAACATAGATTGCGAAAGCTCCAGGACGTTTATTTCCGCCTTGATCAACATAGGCTGCTGTTTCATTATAAACTCTCAACATTCTTACTAGACCATTCGAAATTCCATTTGTCTGTATAAGTAAATAAAGATAGTGTAAATATCATTTAGTAATTATGAAATGAATTCATAATTCACCCCAGCAATTCTACTTCCAGTTGCACGTATGCAATGAACGTTTAACCCGATTCCACCAGCCGATTGTGAAATAAGGGCACATTGGTGAAGTGTTTTATAAATTCCATCGATACTATCACTATATAAAAAAGCAAAATAAATCAGATAAATTGAATATTTGAATAAATTTATCAGTTTGACTTGTCTACCTGTGCATAGTTAACAGGAAACAACTTGATAGCTGAGGTCGATTCGTTGCAGCATTGAATAGAGTAGGAGTGGCATGAGTGAACCATTTTTCGGACAGAAGGTTATAAGTTTCGATTATGGACTTGACATCATTTTTGTGTATTCCAACTGCAACTCTCATCAAAAGATGTTGAGGTCTTTCGGCTACTTTTCCATTAATTCTTAACAAATAGGAACGTTCTAGAGTCTATTGAATGAAATGAGTAATTAGAAATAGGTTTACTAGCCCAAAAATTTCACCTTGAATCCAAAATATGTATATTGATAGTCCCGATCGTATATAATTGCCGAATTCAAAGTGTCTGCATTCTCCTTTATAATTTCATAGCATTCTTTTGAAATCATAGGACACCAAGTCTTATTTTTCGGATGAACATACTTGTATAAATCCGTCATAACCTCTGATAAATTAAAATGAAAAATTGTCATTAAATAACAATAATGATTTAAATTTTAAATTTACCGCTAAAAACCTTCTTGGTCTCCTTATGTAAGTTTGAAATTGCTATTCTTGCAGCAAGTATTGCATAATCTGGATGATTTACAGCCATTTGAGCGGCGGTTTCAGCTGCGTGATCATCTAACTCAACAGTTGTCATTTTATCTTTCATACTCTCAATAACTTTTCTCGTAATTACAATCTATACAAGAAAAATACTTGATAGACAGAGCGATAAAAAGCATATTTAACTTACCGGATGGACAAAATTACGATTAAGTCCATACGATAACTTAACTATTCTTGAAGTAATTTTGTCAAACATAACATCTTCCATCCTTCCATCTATGGGAAATAAAGCAATTTTACATTAAAAAAAAATGGCTAACAATAATACGTTGTCCCATTCCCGCCAAATTACATTAACACGGTATGCTTTTTTTGGCCCTATGAAGGTTACAAATAATTATTTACCTCTTTTAATAACGAATTTTGGTGGTTCAGTTGCGTCCATATTTTGAAGTTTATTAAAATCAGTCTTGTAAAAACGTTGGTAGCACGAGGTATCTCACCCAAATGAGCCGCTACGACAGTTACCTTTTGCGCCAAAATAGCTCATTGGCTACTAAGGTCACGTGAAAGAAGGGTTTAGTCTATGAACGCACTAAAAGTCTTTAATTGATTTTTTTATAAATACAATTTTTAAATGAAATTTTCATTAAAAAATAAGTATAATTTACGAAAACATCAAACACTTTGGAAGAGAACCCGATTCTTAAGAAAAATATTGTAAATGAGTGTTGAAGAAGATTTTTTACACAAACTATCAAAATATGAAATTTACCATTGCATAATACAACTAAAAACGGGAAAATTTCAAATTTTATCAAGGAAATTGTGTATTTTATTAGTATGTTTAGGGGAAAAAACGACTTGTTTACACGAATTTAACATTGTTTTCCTAAGGATAAAAAGTTACAAAGGGCAAAGATTGCATCTCGTATAACATGTATAAGTTTACTGGTGCAAAATTATGATAAAAAATTAACGTAAATTTCTGAGCTCATTTATAGAAAAACGGATTATCTGCTGTTAGGCCAACTAATTAATCCAATGTTTCACACACGTTTTGATATCTATCAAAATCTTCAGATAAGGCTCACACATCCGACGATTTATATTTCTGAGCTAACGAATGCGGAATACGTAACCCGGAAGCAGTACAGTATCATGTAAATAGGAGTATGATGACCATGTAAGAAAAGCTATCGAATGGCTATTACTCAAGGAAAATCTTCAAATTAATACTTGAGACTGTTAATAGCATTTAAAATTACATTTTGTGTAAATATTTTAAATTAATATCAACAGTATTATGGAAAAGATGGACATAATTCAACATATAAACTGCCTACTTCTGCTCTTATCGCTATCTTCGTCGGACCTAGTTGTTAATGTTAAAAATAGTGGAGACGAAATAATGCAACAGAGGATAAGATCCAATTCTACTGAAGATGTTGTGACAACCTCTTACGAAAGAACGGATGGAGCATTAATTGATCACATCATCGATTTCAAAAATGTAAGTGTACCTATATCACCCGTCTTTAAGAGTGCTAGAACTCTTAATATATATATATATATATATATATATATATATTTATAACAGAATCCTAGTTGTTACGTAAGTATAGGAATAAAAACTGATAAATCGAACTATATATATCGAACATTTTTTATTAAATATCTTAAAACTATGCTTTATCAGTGTTTTGTTTTATTTTTCAGCAATTACAAATATTTAGAATATTTCAACCCGGAGAAATCGATCTAGGCTATCCCTACCAATCAACATTCTGTTTTGTTACTCGAGAGATTAAAAATGAATTTATCTCATCGGATGCTATTTCTAAACTAAGGCAAAAAAACCCCCAGACAATCCGTGTAGCTGAAGAAGATAAGGGTTGGCAATTACATGAAATGACATTTGGCATAGATCTCTCCAAGTCCGAATTTTTATCACCTATACTTAAAATGAAATGTAAAGTTGCTCAAAAATCTACTTTTATAGGCGAAAGCGATTTAAAATATATAGCTTCTTCAACCAAAAAAGACTTTACAAAGTTAATGGAAGGAACATATGCTCCTGTCTCTAGTAATATAAGATGTAGAGACGCGAAAGTGAAAGAAGCTTGTAAATGCCGATTAGATATTTGTAATTTTTGGTATCCGTGTTCATTAAAAATGTGTAAGGGTCAAGACGAACTTGGGAATAGTGTAGTATATCGTTGCGGTATTCATACTTGTCGAAAATGTCGGGTATTCGAATTTATGATAGACGCAAGTTACAAGTGCCCTTGGGATATTCTAGAAGATTAACGTAAAGTCTATTTTTCTTTACGGATTCCGCTGTTCAATTCACATCAAGTGCGTGCCAGCAAGTATTTAAAAAGAAGAATAAGGATAAGGCGAAAAACGTTTTCGTTAATATTTGAGGAGAGGTGGAAAAATCATTTTATTAACAGTACGACTATTGTTATGAAATGTAATAATACAGTACAAGTACCCTATTTTTAGCCACTTGTTTTTTTTTTTTCCAAAAATGAATTTTTCTTTTTTTTGGCCTAAACAAGATGTTTTAAAGAGAAGTTAAAATAAGGACAACTCACCTATCTTTAAGTGAGATTTATAAAATCTTTGTTTATCACAATAGAAATAAGAAAATTATTGATTTATGCAAACATTAACTAAATTGGTTAATTAAGTAAAAGTAGTAAGTGATAAATATTCAAGAATAATTTTCACAAATTATCTAATACTGTTACAAAATGACTTTCATTTTTACCATTCGCAACTTCATTATTCTTATTTTAAAAAATATAGAAAAATCGATTTTAACACCTCATTGATGAAAAGATATATTTCTTATCAAGTTTGTATTAAATACAGCTTTTATAATTCTCAAGTAAGGATAGATAATTTGTCTTCATTTTAATTTCTGGTAAAAACATCTTGCTTAGGCGAAAGTTGAAAAAAAATTTAATTTTCAAAAAAACAATGGTGGCCAAAAATAGGGTATCGGTACTGTAGTATTTAAACATTATGAAATTGTTTTAATCTTCGTATTCAATTTTACAAAGGCAATGAACTCTTCTATTTACATTATCTAAAATTATTATAATTTTTTAGGCGCTATCTTTTATAATCTATAAAAATAGTTTTGTGATGGATTAGTACGTTTTATACGTTGTATGTACTCATCATGTTGGCAGCTATGACTAATCTTTGGATTTCGGACGTACCTTCATATATTTCAGTTATTCTCGAATCTCTATAATAACGTTCTGCTGGCATGTCTTGCAGATAACCTATTCCACCCAAGATTTGAATTGCTTGGTGTGAACAAAACGTGGCAGTTTCAGATGCCGTTAATTTAGCTATAGCTGCTTCCTTTGTGATATTTTCTCCCTTATCAAATAGCATGGCTGCATTCCACGTTAACAGTCTAGAAGCTTCGATCTTACTTTGCATATCTGCCAATTTTAGTTGAATAGCTTGAAGGTTCGATAGTACTATTCCAAATGCCTTACGTTCTGTTGAATATTTTATAGCACAGTCTAGTGAAGCTTGAGCTATTCCTAACGCTAACCCGGCAACTCCTATTCTTCCACCATCTAATGTAGTCATAGCTATTTTAAATCCGTATCCTTGTCTTCCTAATATTCTGTCTTTGGGGATTTTGGTCTCTTCAAATTTTATTTGAACAGTAGGATTACCCCTTATTCCTAGCTTTTTTTCAAGCTTACCAATGATACAACTTTCATGTTGCTTCGAAACAATGAAAGCGCTTATTCCTTTATGTTTCAATTTTTTATCGCTGGTTGCCATTACAATCATATCACCTGGTAATGTTCCATGAGACACGAATGTCTTGGTACCCTCTAAAATCCAATGATCATCTTTCAAAGTGGCCTTTGTTTTAGCTGCTCCCGCGTCACTGCCGTTATCCGATTCGCTAAGACAAAATGAGCCAATTCTATCACCTTTGACATAATGTGTTATGTATTCTTCTATTTGTTCGCGCGTACCAAAATTTAAAAGTGGTTTTATAAATAAAGATGTCTGTCCAGTAACTGCTGTTCCAGTAGTAGCGCAACCCCTTGAAATTTCTTCCATAGCTATTGCATATGCCAAGGTTCCAATATTTGAACCACCATATTCTTCAGGTACTACTAGCCCGAAAACTCCAAGATCTGCTAGTTTCCTCATATTCTCCATAGGAAATTTACCCTCTTCATCAGCTTTGGCAGCCAGAGGAGCAATTTCCTCATTTACTAATTCACGAAGGGAATTTTTAAATATTCTATGCGTTTCAGGCAAAAGTGCATCATTATAAAACGTTCTATGACGAATGAATTTAACCCCAAGGACTCGATTTAGAGATTTTGTAGTCACACATTTTCTTATTAGAGCTGCCATGCTGTGACAGTGACATATCTTGTACTAAGATGAGCTTTATATACTTAAAATGGTTGGTGTTTATCAGCTTAGATAAAAAGTACTTGTGAGTATTATCATCCAATATAGATTTTTTTCTTTTCTTGTATATAAACAGATCATACTTTTGTTTTCTACCAAGATCATTAATATTTATTATTTCAAATTAATTAAAACTTTTGTTTTTATTTAAAAGTGTTTTATAGATTTTTCATCCTAATTCAAATAACTTTATACCGTTTGGGACTGCCTTAAATGAATAATTATTTTTCCTACACATGGTAGATGTCAACTTGAAAGGTCTAAATATATTAATTATAGTTATTTATTATTCTTTGTGTTAGAGTATATATAGTTATTATGTTATAAAGTTTGAAACATGTGATATAATTTTTTTTCTACCGGAAACGGAAATGTTCGGCCCTGGTTACGCACTTCGAGTTTTGTCACGCAAAGTGAATCAATATCGAGCAGTTATATTTGGAAAGTTGATTCAAAGAGAGTATATTATAGCAACGAAGAAGATGAATTTCGATTATCCACTAGTCTGTCGCAATGAGAAAGCATTTGACGAGTATCATGGTCAAAAGGTGCATTATTGTCTTGTTGATTTTCGTGCAATCTCTACTAATCTTTGTCGCTGAGAGCTGGTACAAAACTCTAATTAGGAATGCTATTACAAACTTAATCTGAACGATAAGCAAAGAGATAATAAGCGGTTGCATGAGATTTTATGCAAAATTCTTTCAAATATGAATAAACTACCAATTGACAGGAACACGAACATCATATTTATTATGTTTGTCTATTTTTATTTAGATAGCAGATCCGTATAGATGGCTTGAAGATCCTGATAGTAGCGATACAAAGACCTTTGTAGAAAATCAAAATAAAATTTCAGAACCTTTTATTCAAGCTTATCCATTTAGAAAACAATTACACGATACGTAAGAATAATATTCTATACATAAGGCATTAGTATACAATAATTCACTATAAATTTATATAGGATTAAGAAAATGTGGGATTATCCTAAATATGGATGTCCTAGAAAGAGAGGAGATAATTATTACTATTCTTACAATACTGGTTTACAGAATCAGAGGTACTCAACAAAAACTCGCATACCTAATATGGAAAAAACAGGAAAAAGTAATATTGTATCTCTTTTTAATATTTCAGTGTTATCTACTGTCAAAAGACTTTGGATAGCGAAGCAGAAGTTTTCTTTGATCCAAATACTCTATCAACTGATGGAACCGTTGCTCTCAGTTCAACGGCATTCTCGAAAGATAATAAGCACTATGCATTTGGTTTAAGTGAACAAGGTTCAGACTGGCTAACGATAAAAGTTAAAGATGTTGCTACTAGAATTGATAAAGATGATTTACTTAAAAATGTGAAATTTACCAGTCTTTCTTGGACGCACGATCATAAAGGGTTTTTTTATAATAGATACCCAAAGTCTGAAGGTAAAGCTGATGGAACAGAGACTGATATGAATCTTAATCATAAGCTGTATTATCACTTTGTGGGAGATGATCAGTCTCAAGATGTTCTTGTTGCCGAATTTCCTGATAATCCAAAATGGATGATCGGCGCAGAAGTAACAGACGACGGACGTTACGTTGTTCTTTCGATTGCGGAAGGATGCGAACACGTTAATCGACTTTATTTCGTTGATTTAAAAGATCTCGGTGACAAGTCGATTAAAGAGTTTGGCAAAGTCTTGCCATATACTATAATTGTTGATAATTTTGATGCTGAATGGGAATATATCACAAATAATGGGACCATGTTTGTTTTTAGAACAAATAAGGATTCTCCAAGATCTAAATTAGTCACTATTGATATTTCTAAAGGCATATCGTCTTTAAAAGATCTCGTTCCTCAACACGAAAAAGATGTTCTAGAGTGGAGTGCATGTGTAAGAGATGATTTGTTAATTCTTTGCTATATCCGTGACGTTAAAAACGTGTTGGAAGTAAGGGATGTAAAGACCGGTAAACTACTTAAAGATTTACCATTACCAATTGGGTCCATAACATCATTCGAAGGAAGAAAAGAGCAGAGTCATATGTTCTATGGATTTACTTCTTTTCTGGAACCAGGTATTATTTATCAAGTTGATTTTACGAAGCCCCAAAGCGAATGGATTCCAACAAGATGGAAACAAATCGTAGTTCCTAATTTAAAATCTGACGAGTTCGAAACAGAACAAGTATTTTACGAATCTAAAGATAAGGCGAAAATTCCCATGTTCATCGTCAAGCATAAGAACGTGAAAAAAGATGGAAAAGCCCCGGCTCTAGTTTACGTTTACGGTGGTTTTAACATATCGATCATGCCGAGTTTTAGCGTGTCCAGAATTGTTTGGATGTTGAAATGCGGTGGTATTTTAGCTGTGGCAAATATTCGTGGTGGAGGCGAATACGGCGAAGACTGGCATCATTTAGGAACGAAAGAAAAGAAATTTAACTGTTTCGACGATACGGCCTATGCTACGAAGTATCTTTCAAATAATGGTTATAGTTCTAGTGATAGAATTGCAATTCAAGGAGGATCGAACGGTGGTTTAGTCGTATGCGCCACAGCAAATAGATATCCTAGCGATTTCGCGGCTGTTATCTCTCAAGTTGGAGTTTTAGATATGCTCAAGTAAATTAAAATAAAATCATGTTTATGTATTATGTAATAACATGAAAAAAATGATACAGATTTCATAAATTCACCATTGGTCACGCCTGGACAACTGATTATGGTTGCGCGGATATTGAGGAAGATTTCAAGTATATAAAAGAATTTTCACCACTTCACTCAATTCCGTCCACTACTGCCTGTAGTAGATATCCATCAACTCTAATCTTAACTGCTGACCATGACGACAGAGTTGTACCACTTCACAGTTTAAAATTCACAGCTGAACTTCAACATGTTCAAGGTGGTAATTCGAAGAAAAACAATAAACCACTAATAGCTTTAATCGATACCAAAGCTGGCCACGGAGGTGGTAAGCCAACTGGAAAAATCATTGAAGAATTGGTTAACGTCTATTCTTTCCTATCGTTGGTTCTACAAGGAGTCGAATGGAAAGATTAAATGACTATTTTACAATATCGAATAAACATCGCACAAATAAAACCTAAAATCTCTTCAATTCCTTTTTTTTATCGAAAAAAAGTGTCCCCGTTTTCAGTGTCAGTTCTTCGTGTTGTCTTTTAATCTATATCTTATTCCTTGACTTTTGAACATTTTATCTAGGAAAACCTATCTTAATTAGTCAGCAATTATACAACATAGCAACTAGGTGGCAAGCGTCGTTACTTTAATGTACATTAATCATATAGGCCAAATTTTCGTAGTTAATGCGACGACATAAGAAGTTTTTTAATGTACTTAATACAAATTAAGAAGAGTAAACTAAACTTTTTATACAAGTAGAAAGTAATCGATTAAGGGAAAAGAGATGGCGCCACGAGATAAAACGAATTTATGAGAGAGAAAAGCTGACACTCCTAGGTAATGGTTTGCTCTCAGATAGCAGAAATTATGACTCAGTTCGAATTATAAAAACAGCTTATATGCTGTAATTTGTAGTAATGACAATTCATATTTATGTCTAACTGAATAATGATTGAAACGTTTGCAAGATTTTTCTACAAAATATGCCTTGCAATAACAGGCATTCTTCTGGGTATATATGAAAGGTTCGTATCTTATAAATCGTATATATATATAAATACATATATATTGCTAATGCGTAATGTTAACCCATATTGATTAATTTCATTGATTTTTTAAAAATAAATTGGTTTGAATAGAGTATTACAGTCGTATTTAGAAAACTAGAACCTCTGATTTACACATTCGTTTTCAGCTGTAAAAAATTACTAACATTTGCATCTCTTCTTCTCTGTCTTGCTATTTTACAACTTCATTTGGCCTGTCTTCCTTTATCGTACTCTCTATACAGTGTTATATAGAATATAACCTATACACCATATGTACTATATGCTTTTCTTTCTCACAATTAATCCCAAGCTTAACCTCTCCCTCTCTGTCTTTCTCCCACTCTCTCTCTCTCTCTTTTCCACTTACTAATTGACAGACGGAGAGAGGATTGTGGTAATAAAGATGCTGTATATAGCATACAAGACCTGTCAGTTAGACTCTGTTGGTAATTTGCTATAAATTTGATTTACTTTTATACAAACACTTGTAAAAAAAAAAAATAACTAGAAAAAAGACGTAATGTTTAAAACTCTCATTATCATACAGTCCAATGTATGCTATCAGTTACTAAATAGGTTATCTATCGGATTTTGATTCTATAGACAAATAAAAATAGAACAGCATATAATTCCTTATTGAGTGTTTTTTTTGGATAAAAATGATTCTAATTTTAAAAAAAAGATAAATAATAGAGAGAGAGGGTAAAGTCTTATCTAAACATAAAAATATCTTGATAACATTCCCTTTTTTATTCTTTTATAGCCTGTTTCGTAAGGATTTCTCTGAAAAGCCAATATTTTATCACTCCGATGAACCTGTACCAGTTATTCAGAATATTATAAAAAACGGATTCTTGTCAAAAACGTTTAGCCCTGTTTGGTGGGCTAGGAACGGTCATGTTCAAACTCTACTAACTGCTTTAAACGTGAATAAACCTACGGATATTTCTTTTAAACGAGAAATAATTAAATTACCTGGTTAAATTTATTTTCTATTTATCTCTTTTTTAAATTAATAGCTATATCTCTTTCAGACGGTGGACAATTAGCTTTGGATTGGGGCCATGTTATAGATAATCCTCATCTAGAGGGTGATGATATTTTACTAGTTCTTCCTGGTTTAACTGGAGCAGCTATAGATTATAGATCAATTGTTAAGTTAGGTTTACAAAGAAACTACAGAGTTGTTGTATTTAACAAAAGAGGCCATGGCGGACTAGAATTGACAACCGCAAAATTGCAGAGCTTTGGATATCCTTACGATGTACGTTTCGTTTTAGAAAATTTCAGAAAACGATTTAGAGAGCGTAAAATTCACGCTATCGGATTTAGTGCAGGCTCTGGGTTATTAGTATCCTACTTGGGATATTTTCCAGACGATCCAATTATAGATGGAGCAGTTGCAGTCTCTCCTGGCTACGACGCTGAACATTTACTTAAGATACTACCGAACTTTTACGCTTTTCTCATGCTAATGAAATTGAAATTTATGATTTGGCAGCACCGGTAATGACCTTATTATTATTATTATTATTAATTAAATAGAATAGGTAACTATAACTTTCGTTTTTTTTATTATTTCCATTACAGAAAAGTTTTGAAAAAAGCTGTGAACATGAGAAGGGCCGTTTCAACAAGCTGTTTTGAGGAATTTGAACAAGTAGTCTACGGTGCACCTAATGGATATAATGATATTAAAGATTATTGGAAGGAGAATAATCCAATAATGGCTCTAAAACACATTAAAATACCCGTTATGTGTATCAGCTCCATGGATGATCCTGTTTGCGTTGGAGAAGTTGTAAAATTCGACTACTTCTACAGTAATCCACATTCTCTATTATGCGCAACTAAGAGAGGAGGTCATTGCGCTTTCTTCCACGGAAGTGAAATGAAAAGGTAGAGTATTAAGTAAACTAATTAATAGTTGCATACAATTTTCATTCCTTTACTTTAACCTAAAAATAGATGGGCAGAAGATATGGCTCTTGATTTCCTTCACCATATAAAGAATTAATTTGATTAAGATAAAATAATATCTGAAAAAAAGAACAAAAAGCTGATTTTTTTTAACTTTTGTTTCTTTTATGTTACGTTTGTAAAGATTCCAATGGATTCCGTTTATTTCTCGGCGCATAGAACAAGCATGGAGACGTTTTTTGTTTACTAGTCATTTGATTTCTTTTCCGCTACTTATATTATATAATGAAGTGAATAAAAATACCATGTGTATATATTAATATAAATACTAATATATACATATATAATAAAGTCTTTCTTTGTTCACTCTCATACTTTACCAGCTTTCTTTTGTTTATATTTTTTGCACTGTTTTTTTTTATTTCTTAGCAATTAATGCAGATAAAGTTGATCATAAATAAACATACAATACGTTCATCTACCATTCATAAACCCATACATAGGTTTTAAATAAGGTTACGCTAAGTTTAACATCTCTATCAGACGAAGGAGCCATTTCGGGATAACAAAATCTTCTTCCACCGACGTACCAACAATCTGATTTTGGTGGTTTATAATAGCATCCATTCGCTCTGTCTTCCCCGCATCTCCATAGGAAAGTCATATTGTTTTGAAAGATAATTGGATCCTTTTCGAAGAATTTATAAGCTACCGCTATTCCGCTGTGATCTATATAAGTTACTCCAGCGTTTTCAAAGTGATTGACTCCGGCATTGAAATAATAGGATGAAAGATAGAAATCTTCTGTTCCGGAAGACAATAGTTGTACATTACTCCAGTCATCGGAATCTAACAATACTCGGTAACAAGCTTCTAAATATTCTAGATCTTTACTGCGACCGGCGAAAGCTACTTGAAAGACTATTCCAGATTTATTATTTACCTTAGCTATGGTGACATAATCATGGGGATTTAGCAATCCTGAAAAACATAACAAGTTTTAAACAGAAGTCCATCCAAATGTCACGTGATAAGACAATTTAAAAATAACAATACCGTCTGTTTTGTAAAGTTTAAGTCGTGTATTGGCGGGTAATATAAGATCTCCAATGACAACCGGGTAATTTTCAACACCCTTAACTATATACCACATAATACAACTGGCCGGTCCAGGAATTCTTACTGTAATTTTAATACTTCTACCAAAAGGAATTCTATAGGTGTTAAAGAAGGCACCTCCATTATGAGCTGCATGACCAAATAAACTAGTGGCCCATGGGGCAAATTTGTCTTCGACAGCTGCAGTCGTATTTATTCCATGGGCGAAAAACATGTTAAAATCTAAACTCGGCTCCGTTTCTCCATCAATATACACATTGACAAACATGTTTTCATCCGTACAATGTAAACCTGCGATATAAGATTGTTCAGTTATAACACCGGGTCCTTTGTTGTACTCAAACATGACATTTTCAACCCAATTCCCTCTGATGTATGCCTCTTTTGTGCTGGTACCAAAGGTTTTCATTTTTTCGTTTACCTGGACTTTAGCAATAGCGATGCTAAGTATAAAAAATAAAAGGGAAAATATATTTTTCATTTGTTGCTCCATTGCTGCTGCAATACAGAAAGATCCAGGTGGATGTCTACTAAAATACTTATATCTTCAATACACTTGTGTTTATCAATTTGTCACAATGCAGCTCAAGACTTGGAGAACTTTGATCTTTCGTAAATATGCTTAAAGCAACCATTTTCAGTCTATAAATTAGTATAATATAGCAGATGAGAGAGTGGTCAACAGATATAGTTTTAGATTATAAACATTCAATTATTGTATTCACTTTATTATCAGTTAATTATTACTGACATTTTAACAATAGCTGCTATAAAAAAATATCTTTATATAGACTTTGAACCAATTGTTCATAATTAAAATTTAATTTCATGTTTAGTTCTTCCCTAGCCTTTAGTTTGATCACCAATTTATCTTTTCTTCTTTCTGTTTACCATTCATATACCCATACATATGTTTTAAAGAATGTTTCGCTTAAATCAAATCCTTTTTTTTCTTTTTCTATTTGTTCTTGTGGTGCTTGTTTAGGAAAGCAGTACTTTCTATTTCCATCTAACCAACAGTCTTTTTGAGGTGGTTTATAGTAACAACCATAGTCGACATTTTCTCCACATCTCCATACAAGCGTAATATTCTCGTGGAATATTACAGGATCTCTTTCAAAAAATTTATAGGCTACTACTGATCCATGTAACCGGTTAATAAAAGTAACTCCTGCATTTTCGAAATGATTCACTCCAGCATTAAAGTATAATGCTGATAAGTATAAATCTTCTGTTCCTGATGATAATAGTTGCATATTTTCCCAATTATCCGAATCGATTAGTAATCTATAACAACTTTCTAGAAATTGTAAATCTTTACTATTAGCCGAAATGGTCATTTGAAAAACAATCCCTGACTTCTTTTGAATCTTTAATATGTTAACATATTCTTCTGGTGCAAGAAAATCTATTAAAAATAACAATTATCAAATATCGGTAAGAACTTGATATCTATTAAATATTTGCTTACCTTCCGTTTTGTAAACTTTCAACCTGGCTGAAGGAGGCAATTCGAAATCTCCAACGACAATTGGTAGATTTTCGACGCCTCTAACAATATACCATATTGCACACTCTGGTCCTGGCCTTTGAAATGTAATTTTAATATTCTTCCCAAAAGGTATTCGATAGGTATTAAAATAACCTCCTCCACGGTGAGCTGTATGTCCAAACCTACTTGTTGCCCAGGGAGAGAATTTATCTTCTACGTCATTCGTCATATTAACTGCGTGAGCAAAGAACATATTATAATCTAAGCTAGGTGTTTTTTCACCGTCAATGTAAATGTTTATGTGTAAAGTAGGATCGGCACAGCCATTATTCCCAGAAATAAATTGTTCGGTAATTACTCCGGGTCCTTTTTCATATCTAAACATTACATTTTCAATGTTATGGCCGTATAAAACTGCTTTTTTAACACTATGAGAGAAACTTTTCAAATTTTTATTAAACTTAACAGTTAAGTGTATTGGACTAATTAAGGAGAGCAGAATTGCCAAAATTATTCTCAAGTGATGCATTATTCTTCTTTTTTCAATCAAAAAAAAACTGGTAGTAGTACTATTTTCTTAGAAAGGGCGGCAAAAAGAACTTCCTACACACGCATAAAATTTAATCATAATCAATTAAAATGTTCGACCAATAGGACTATTTGATGAAAGCGTTAAAAACTCTCCAAACAAAGAATACAGTTGTTTTTCAGTGGACAAAAACTAATTATATGAATCTATTTTTAAAAAAGAGAAATCACGTGATACCCCTCCCATAAGGTAAAATAAAGTTTGTTCTCTCCAAGAACAAATATGTAAATGAAAGAACAAAGATAGCAGTGATAACCGAAAAAAGAGAGTATAAGTGATGTAGATAGAAAAAACGAAAAAGGAATGATAAATCTATTAATAAAAAAAAGAAGAGGAATGCAAAAAGTGACAATAGAACGTTTGTTATTCGTTTACCATTACGCCGATACTTGATACTTTTTTTCGTAGGCTATCACGAGTGTATTAGGCAGTCTTCTTTAAAAAGTAAAACAAACTGTAAATAGGAGTTGAAAGATAGTAAATAATCTTTCATTGAATAAATATAGAATGAGATATGACTATGTTTTTTTAGATTATTTAGAATGGTGGAAGGATTAAGAGACAGTAAAAATTCCTCTATTTGGATGATGGACTGTAGCAGTGTTATAGTTAAAAAACGTCATGATTATATATAGTACTTAGTCCAATAAGTATTTCCATCGTTGAACCGGTTCATTAATTTAACTCATTGTTTTATGAATTAAGGTAAACGTATAGAGGGGAGACAGGCAGTGGAAGAGATGATAGAATTTTATACTTGGGTTTTGAAATAATGAAAATATCCTGCTTACTATAGGCTTTAAATATTTCACACAGGAATGAGACCACTATTGATCGTTTCCCATTCAAGACTGTCACGCATGAATTCTTTTGGCGACTTCAATATATACGCAGTCAGAATTGGGCGTGTTGTGTTTCAAAACGCAACGATTTCTATTTAATCCTTCTACTTTGGTAAGTCAAAAAAAAAAGTTTTTTCCAAATTTTCTCTATAAAAATCTAAATCTATAACAACGATCAAACAATATTTAATGCCGAAAACGTGCCTAGATTTGAGAAAAATATCTTCTTCTTCTAATATAATATACGCTCCATTCAAAGTAGCTAGGCAAACAGAGAGGGTAAAATAAACGTGGCACTGCCCACGAGCAGATTCATTCCTCCACTGGATTTCATTATGGAAGTAATTTGAGCCTACTGCCATTACTATTTTTTCACTATTAGCTAGTTTTTGTTTTAATATAAATTTGCTTATGAATATAATCTAATTGTTTATCAACGTCAGGAACAAGAAGTAAGAATGCAGTTTAGCGTGGACGACGTAAGACAAATAGTATGGAGTTCAACACTATATAGTCCACATGATATCGTCAGTCAAATTTTTCCTCTATTTGTCAAAATTGAGAGCGGCAGTGATGAAAACTTAAACTTGAAACCTAATCAGGTTAAACTGATACATTCCTTAGTATTACAACCGATATGATTCATTTTTGTATATTCACCTATATATAGGTAATACGTTTAGAAAAATATGACAAGCAAAAGAGGATATTAATTAAGGACCAACGTAGTAGACATCTAACTGTACCGAGGAATTTTCCGATGAAATTCGTGGTAAAAAATTCTCATACTCTAAACAGTAAGAAGAAGAAAAGTAAGTCTCTTAGTTTTTTTAATCCTATATTTCATTCCATATCTTTCTCGTTCATACCAAAATGGTTTACAATATATTATTATTCTCATATTGTAAGTCATTAACGCTTTGTCACTTCCTTTTTCTCGCTTCCACTTTTCTTGTTTTTTAATTATTCTTTAGATATTAACGAAATTTTGATAATGGTATTTCCCTTCTTTAGTTAAATATGTTAAAATTGCTATGAATCGTCAACTTTCTTTTTAAGCGAAGACTATAAATGCCAGCTTTTTCTTTAGATAGATTTTTTTATTATTATGTATATAAATTTTTTTTTAAAAAAAAATCCAATCATTCTCAAATTTTTTCTTTTTGTACTCCACGTTTTCAAGAAATCAACCTGAAATCCCTTATTTACACTTATAATAAGCCTATTGCGAATTTCTTTATAGGCCTGATGGCAATCTGTGTAACAGTACAGACAACAAAAAAATCTTTTTCAACGGCTATAAGAAAGTCAAGAAAATAGAGATATTAGTTAATGTTTATGTTCAATATGGATTAGCAATATTTGATCGGCCTTATTCGATCTAAATACCCTCCTTTATCCTGAAATTAACACTACTAACCTTATCGAATATCTCAATATAAAATCAGATCACGTGAATTGTATGAATAATAAAAAGCTTTGCTATTCTTTTTTGTTTTTCAACAGCTTTGAAGCAATTTAAAGGTGCTAAGTTAAAATATATAATACGTCAATATTTTAATGGAATACAACCCCTTTTATTGGATTTTGAGTATACTGATCCATGGAAATTTAAAATTGGAAGTGAAATAACTAATAGTAGAGAATTTGGTTCAATATTTTTAGAGACGATTAATACATCATGGGGACCAGTTAGTCCAAAGATAACCGAACACTTTCTAAAAGGACATTTCCTGACTCGAGGTAAAATTCTTAGTTTAAATCTAGAGCATTTTAAAATATATAAAGCACGTTTAATACTTGATTGTTGAATCGAAAAAGTAGTTCTTCAAAGCCTCTAACTCTTTATTTTGCTTTTGAGAAGAGGACTATTTATACTTTCTGTTATTTGTTAAATTTTTTTTTTATTACTATTCAAAAGTTTATTTTTGTTAGAAAAATCATGAATAATAAATGTTAACGTTTATTGTTATTTAAGTAATTGTAATTGTTGCTGTTGTACTGTAAAATCTCAATATATATATAAATATGTGCACATAATAAATATTTCTATTATTTTTAGAATATTTCGTCATCACCGATAGAAGACCAATAGCTATACCTACAACTTGCAACCTAAAGTTGAGGGTTGCTGAGGGCTTTTTGGGAGACGAGAGCGGACTTAAATGGAAAGAATTTCAGGAATATGCTAGAAGGCAAATTAGTAGATCGCTTAGAAGTAATTTTTTTACGGATGATGGAACCATGGGTAAATAATTGATTCATTAGCTTAATGCTGATTCGAGAAGTATAGCTTTTTTAATAGACATTTTCTGTTAAATAGATATTCTTATTCCCGATATGACATCTTTGCCAAAGCATTTAAATTACGATTTCTCCGACAACGAATCGACCACAACAATATTCAGTGAACAAACTCAGTCGGGAATTACCAATGGATCCCAAAAGATGTTCAACTCCTACAATACAAATGGATCAGCTGTAGTCCATTCTTTAGATGAGGCCACCAATGAAATGGCAATACTGACTGTAGAAAGTGAAAAAGTTAGAGTTGACGAAGATAACAATGATGTTACTTTTGGTACAATGAAAAGTAGAAAATTTGAGGAACAATCGGAAAAGATCGAAAGAGAAATTCTTGAGAGTATAACAAGATCAGAGGATGTTGTTGATGTCCAAGAACTATATAGTTCAGTCGATAGGAAAATGTATAAGAATAAAGCTGCTAGAGGTGGTAAGATTGAAACAAGAGAGGAAGGAATTCAAACAGCTATTGATACAGAAGTAAAAAGACCCGAAGGAGTTGTAGAACGTAACCTTAATGGGTAAATATATTATTAAAATTTATTCAATATTTAACTTTATCCAGAATTTCTTGTCTATTTTCAAGAAATAAGAGCGAAATATCTCTAACTGTATCGAAGGATGAAGATCATAGCACACTCAGACGATATCAAAAGGCCAATCATCATCATCAGCAGCAGCAACAACAACAACAACCGAATTTTCAAAATTCAGGCTATCAAAATCAAAACTTTCAACAATCTGGCTTACAGCATCAGAATTTTCAATATTCTGGTTTACAGAATCAAAATTTTCAACATACGGGCCCGCAACAAACAGTGACGACAATGCCGCGCATAGTTAGACGCCTTAAACCCAACGATTATCAATCGACATTACCTCGTCAGCAGCCAGTAGTATACCTACAGAAGGCTCACAGTGCCAGTAATCTTCTAGTTCAGCAGCAGCAGCAGCAGCAGCAGCAACCAATTTACTTGGCGCAAAACCAGGCTGGACTTCAAACTGCATACGTCCTCCAACCAATTCAATTAGGTGGAGGTCAGCCTCTAGTGGGACAGATTGGTCAGCCAGGTAATGGAGGTCACGTGTCCGTTCTGCAAGTTGGAAACGGAATGCAGCGAGCCGGTTCAATGCCAAGTTTGTATTCACAGCCAGTTCAAGCTGTGAATTTACAAAGGGCTAAGAGCCCTGGACCAGCATCCGTGAGAGTTGTCAACATGTAGGCAGAAATTATATATATATATAAGTATATATATATATATACTGTATATATATATATTGTAATTTATTACGATTTTTCATCGATTACGAAAAAGAGATACAGAAAATAGACTTTTTTTAGAGAAGAAATTTATTATCATATGCAAAAAGGCAAAAAAAGCACACAAACAAAGAAAAGGGTATAAAAAAATAATAGTGATTCTTATCATAAAAAAGCTCTTTCTTATAATTCAATATAGTTATAAACAAAACTATAAAAAATATAGTCTTTTATTAATTTCTATTAATAATTATCAATCTTAAAAAAATCTTTCTGCCAAGTTAAAGTCAAAAAAAAATTGTGCAATATAGACTATTTCCTGGCGATATTTGACATTATAACAGCAAAATTAAACTAATGAATTCAAATAGATTTTAATTACAAAATTATCTTCAAGTAAATAACAGAAAACAACAGCTTTTCAATTTATATAATTTAATTGATTTGCAGTATATACTGTATCTAGTGAATTATAAATATATATATATATATATACAGATCATAATCATAATAATTACAGTTGCTATCGCCCTCTAGTATGTTTCATTGTAGATATTTTTGATAAAAGTAGATGGAAATGGCTTTCTTTGTAGCATTCACCAATTTTCTTTGAGAAGAAGTAGTTAGAAATGTTCATAGAGATCTGAAATATATAACTGCAATCCATATATATATATATATATATAATTAGCATGAAAGAGTAAAGGAAGATTGGTTTTCTCCCAATTTAGAGCTAAATACTTCTTATCTGTCCTACCAACCTATCAATCTATTTATCTATATCTATCTATTACAATGAATACTATCGTGTACTTCCTACTCAATATACTCTTTCCCATTCTTTTTTTTATTATACTTGATTCTTTACAGATTAGTTTAATAGTTGATTTCACCATTTTTAAATAGTTATTATCTTTTTTCTAACAATTTATTTATGTTTTTTTTATGATTATTTTTATTGTTTTGGCAGGTTTCTTGTTTTTTATACGAAACTTACATTTTTTTGGTGCTTACATTAAAAAAGTTTATCATTTTATGCATCTGTTTTTTAATAAATATTATATATCTATATACTGTATATATAAATTTATATATATTAATATGTAAGATACAGTATAGATATATATAACATTATATATGCCGAGATAAAAAAGAGAATAAAATAAGCGGACTTTGTTTAGTTATAATATTATCCTATATTTTTCTTTTTAAATAGGAGAACCTATAAAATTCAACAATTACTTTTCAACCCATCCCTTTCCCTCCTTCGCTCTATCTCCCCTCAAAACCTCTCCTTAATTGTAGGCCTGTATAAACACTAGTAATCACTTTTACTAATGATTGCTAAACTTTAGCAAATTAGACGGTAGGCTTGATTTCAATGAAAGTGCAACCTTTTAACTTAATTTCTCTCAATGAAGTGATTAAAACCGAATTAAGCACATCTCGACCTGAATTTTGTTCGATTTTCTGTTTTTTTCCCGTTTTATATATATAGATATATATACTTTGAAATTGATTTTTTTTTTCATTTTAAAAAGCTTTGCTTTCTTGAACGGAACACGATTCGCAAAAAGTGATAGAGTCAATAGAGTTGAGCGTTATGTAAATTATACACATGGTGAAAAGGCCATTTGAAGAAGTTGAAAATCCAAAACTACTCGAATTCGAATATTTACTTTATAGCCACTTGTAGAAAAAAAAAGTCAGCAATAAACGGCTTATCGTCTGTAATTATGGCGTTAGCTTCTGAAAATTCTCATCAAGTTCAATCTGCTAACGAGAAATTCGACGCCGCCTTTCAACGTGCTGTTGAAGAGTATAATAAGGCTCAGAGGACTATTTCGGCAAGGATACGGTCCAACCAACAAATGGTATTACGGAGATTTGAGAGAACTTATCTCACTACAAAATTAAATGAAGCCAGGTTAACGAACGATAAAAAGCTGGAAAGAGCTATTAGAGCTCAATTAGAAGGGTTTATGAATAACAGGGGAAGTTGGCAGGATTCAAAATTGTTAGACGACATTGTTGCTAGATCTTCGACGAGAAGAGAAGAGAGAGATAGGATAAGAAATGCTTCTTTTCAATTTGAACAAAACTGTTTTGAACAAATTAAAAGTCCTGATCGGTTAGCGAGACCGATTACAACCAATTATCCTTTATTTAAGAAGGAAGCAAAATCAAAAAGTCACGGATTACCACCAAAAACAGCTGACGGATATCTAGGAACACTAAGTTGTCATCAAATTGGAGCGGGTCGATTACGTAGTTCACTGGACAACAGACCAAGATCTGTAAGTGTTCCATTTCCAACGTGTACCTCAGCAAAATCTGATTTAAAGCGAACTGTCGATTTTCGATCAAGGGCTGAGAAATTCTACAAAACTGTTGAACCCTTACTAATACCTTCTAAGACTGATTACTATAGTTCAAGAATGAAGGGAGTCGTACGTATAAATTTGGATATAAATCCTTTAAATTACAATACGGGTAGTACAGATACTTTAATGAAAACTCAGAAAGTTAGAAATTTAACATTTAAATATGTTGATAACACTAAATTGACCGATGATTTTGAATGAAACTATACCTAGCAACCAATATTAGTCATTGCTAGAGAGAGAGAGAGAGAGAGAGAAAAGCTCTTTTTTAGTTGGTTCGTTAACAAACTACCAAAACAAATTAGAACTTCTTAATTAAATATTTTAATAGTGTCATATGTCATATTTCGTTTAATTAAACGCTTCTAGATATTTATAATACTTGTAAAAATCTTGTCAAGGGTTTGCTTAATCCATTCAAAACGCTGAATTTATAAAAGAATTAAATTTCAACCATAAAATTTAAATAAACAATCTTCCCTTCCCTTTCAACCCCCGCTTTAATCATATTGATATATATTAACAAATATTACTAAAACAACGCCATCTAGTAATACTTCTGTGTGCCATAATTTTCTATATGAACGCATAATTTTCGTATATATATACTGTATATCTTGTAATATTTCCTTGAATATAATTGATCTATTTGTTCATTTTAATAAACTTTTCTCTTGATGAATATTTATTAGCTTGATTTGTTAGTTATTTCTTCTTCAGGTCTATGATAAACTATAGAATATATTATTATGCCTTATTAAATTATATTGAATGTAATTTCCATTTTTAAGCAAAAAAATTCAAAGAAAATGTTAACATTTATGAATAATATGCTAAAATTTTTTTCAACTCAAAAAGCTGGCCCTCCCACACGATCACGAGGAATGAGTCGGAGTTCAGTTCCATGTTTCAAGAAAACGTTTCCTATTGTAAAACATAATAATAACTATTTAAAAATTTTAATCTATTTTACTCCAACTTACCAGCAGTTTGGGATGGATTGATACCTATACCATCGTTTGTAATAATAGCACTAGTTGCTGGAGGTACTTTAAACTGATAATTTCAATTATAAAAACAGATTTAATTGTTATTATATATTCAAACACAACTATCTTATTTTATTGATGTACCTCTTCAGCAGCAAATTTCAAAACTGCTGTAAAGGGTGTACTCTCAGGTACGCTTAGGCTGTAGTGAGTGATAATAGGTGTATTAGCTTTAGCAGACAATATGTTCATTACAACTCACACTTTAAAAGGCAGTTTTGGATCTGACGTTAGCGTCACCTTGAACGTAACTTTCGACCTGATAGAAAATTCTTGTTAAAAAGTATTCATCTAACTAAATTAAATGAAACAATGATACAGACATTATTATTCAGATAGCAGTCGAAACGTTGGAAAATTTTCGTCTTACGAATATTTTACCTAATTTTTTCGCGCCAAAAATTCAAAAATGTTTGACTGCAAAATTGAATTGTGTATTTGATATATTATTTTAATTTATTGTTCAAAATTTTAATATCAAACTATTACTTTCAGCATAGTTTTAAAACAATTTTCAGGACAGAGGTTTTCATTGCTTTTCTTTCAAATTGTTTTTAGTACCGTAAGATGTTAGCTACAGATTGTAAAGATTGAATAAAATTTCTACATGTCTGTAATCCAGAATATTTTTATAAACATTGTCTAAAAGAAAATATTCTTAATAAATTCATAGATAAAACGTTGTTATTAATTAGTTTTTGGATGCTCTTTCACGTGATTTCTATAATCTTTCTTCTGTTTGAAAGCCCTGTCACAATGTGGACACGGATACGGATCTATTTCCGGGTGATTGTCCCTTAAATGTAACCTGTAGTTGGATCCGTGAGAAGCTTCAAATGGACAAACTGGACACTTGTACGGTTTTTCTCCAGTATGAAGACGCCTATGCTCTTCCAAGTGAGAACTACTTTTGAATCCGCTTTCACAGAAGTCACAAATATACTTTCGCTAAAAAAATAAAATACGGTGAATCGTTATTTCAGATTTTGCGAAATTATTCTTACAGGCAAGTTAGACGGTTTCGGTTTATGACTTAAACCAAATTTATTCTCTGGTTCAGGAAGGAGAGGTAGATCTTCAAATTGATCAACAATACTAGCATCTAGAGGAGTATTATCAACACTCAAGTCTATAACATCTTGATCATTTGTATATGCACGTATTTCTTCCTCTCTAGTCTTTTTACGACTCGATCTTCCTCCTCTTTTAGATATTCTTCGGCCTTTCTTTTTCAAAGGAGAGTCAATCTCATCATTTGAATTATTCCCATCTCCTGCTTCTGTATCGCCTTCCTATAGATAAGAAGAGTATTATATGGTTTATAGATATATATTAGAGCATAAAAAAAAAGCATACCGAATAATCCATGGAATTTCTGTTCCTTCGCCCTTGTCTTGAAGATGAGATTGATCTCATTCCCCTACCTCTACCTCTTTTTCTTTTTCCTGAGCTCTTAAGAGGTAATGTACTACCAGCTTCCAATTCATCGTCATAATCAGTTGATGATGTTTTTATTTTCCCTCTTGAGGAATATGGCTCCTCTTCCTCATTATTTTGATCTATTTTTTTATCTATTATTATTTCTTCTGTATCTTCCTTAATTTCTACCTTTTCGGCAGCTAAACGAGAAGGACGCCGAGTCCTTAGCCTAGTTCCTTCATACTTAGCTGCGCTGGCATCGTTTTCATGTAACATTTTATTTGTCAAGTTAAGAACCATAACACTATCGTCTAGAGTTACAGCTATCATACCCTCAATTTCATATTCTTTAAAATTTGGTAATGTTTCTTTAGCTAAGTTTAAGATGCTATTATATATCGAATGTCTCAAGTTTTGGTGGTCGAATCTGGAGACTTTCTTACTAAAAGGCAAAAGAAATTTGAAAAATGTATACAATTAAATACCTTTAAAATATACTACTATTTAAAATGCATAAAGCGCTTTATAGAAGCAATAATTATTGAAATAATATTATAAGATATTTCTAGACATAGCAAATAGTTACTTACTTCATCCTAATAGTGATTTTTAGCGACAATTTGACAAGCAATTTTTTTTCTATAGGACGAAAATACCGGAACTTCCTGTTTATATAATAACTCCACCTAGTTGACAAAAAGGTAAATAAAATTGTATTACTTAAGTTTACAATATGTATTTTCCATTTTATTCAAGATTTTTTTTATTGTTCTAGTAAACTTAGAGAAATATTATATTATAAATATTATAATATCGCATTAAATAAGAATTAATTCGAGCCTATAATATGTACTGCAATATTAAATATCCATCTAGTATGAAATTCAATCAAATAATAGAGACACTAAGTAACATAAAAAGCAACTTCCACGCCTGTTTGTCTTGAAATATTAAAGAGAAATTTTTCATTATACAATATATATATATTGTAAAAAATGGTCTTGTACAGCATGGGTTGATAATAGAGAGGAAAGTATTTAATAAAATTGTACGTAATTGCCCCTAAAAGATATTTTCGTAAAATGATGATAGATTCTTCTTATAACAATACAAAAGGAGAGTCATCATTCTTTTTTATACTCGTATATAGATTGATGATACATATATATATAGGATATGGAATTGTATAGCATTAAGTTTAAAGGCGAGTTTGCGAACAGGCTCGCTTTTAAAACATATTCTATTACCTAGATAAACTATTTATAAAGAGCGTTGAAAATACAATGTTTGAAACTATCTAATTTAGCCTCGCATGAATCTCATTACTAATCCATACTCCATTTACCTTCGCATAATCGCTATAAGCAAGGTTTTTCCCTTTTAATTTATTTTATACTTCGTCTATTGATAATAGAAACCTCAACACCAAATATGGATTAATGTTTTCATTAAGGCCTTTTTAGCAAGTAAATAGCTCAATTATTAAAAACTGCAAAAGAAACATCTCCATAAAAATAATAGTAATAATAACAATCTAACTAACAGTCATTGTTGATATTCTATTCTACTTTTTCCTCATTCTCTCTATCTTTTTTTCTGTGGAAGGTTAAAAGCGACATCTATTAAAAAAAGAGCTAGCTATGTTCTTTATCGTCTGCTATTACAAATATAAAAAAGAAAGGCATGCAAGCCAATTCAGAATGTCGATATTTTGTAAGGGAATATGAACTGAACGATGGTCAAATTTTAAAAATTAATCAGAATGAAATTGGAGATGTTGGGTGTGTTGTTTGGGATGCTGCTATTGTTCTTAGCAAATATATTGAAAGCCAATCGTTCAAAAATATATTGACGCTGGATGGTTCGAATATCTTAGAAATTGGAGCAGGTACTGGCCTATGTGGAATAGTATCATCATGTCTCGGGTTAGAGAGTTTATATCTTTATTCAATAAAAAGAAAAACAACAGTAAAAATACACTTAAACTACATTTAATATTTTGGAATTTTTTAGAGCTCAAACTACAATAACCGATTTACCTCAATTTCAAAATCTTATCAACAAGAATATTAACGAAAATAAACACTTGATCAAAGGGAAAGCGAAATTTCAGGTATTAGAATGGGGAAAAGATTTAGAATTATTTAAAAAAGACGAGTTCCAATGTATCCTTATGTCCGATTGCATTTATTATGATGAGGTATTAAAGTTTGTAATGAATTTATTCAAAAAAATAGAATAATAATAATAATTGTATATATTCAGTCATTAGAACCGTTACTTACAACTTTAAATCAGTTATGTAGTAGAGATACAAAAATATTCTGCAGTTTCGAAAGAAGGGATACCGAACATAAGAAAAGATTAGAGAAAGAATTTTTTAAGGTTTGTTTCAAAAGCTTAAGTTGTTAAAATTTTAGTGCTAAAACATGTCTTTAATAAATGTTTTTAGGCTCTGGGAAAAGATTTTAAATTCTATACGATCCCCATCAGCGAACAAGATAAAGTCTACTCGTGTGACGACATTGTTATTTTAGTTGTTGAGAAAAAGCAGTAGCTTTGAAGCTTCGTATCATCATGCTTAGCCAAAAAAACTTACTTATTTTGCGAAACAATATATAATTTATTGCAGTGATAATAGTTAGGTGATATATTTCATACTGCCGCCATATTAAATGAATGGATTAAAACAATAAGCCACCGTTTTCTTTTAATAGCCGATTAAAGCAACAAAATAATGTATTGAACTGCATAATTTTACAATTCAACTTAGCAACAAAAAAGTGGAAAAAGATTAAAAAAAAAACAAACGTTTCGTAATAATTTTTTTCGATAATATAATAATAATGTTCAATTTTTGTAATGCATATATTAGAATCTACGTCGAACAAGTGGCAAAAAGAACTTAATTTTTTCCTCAATGTGATATTTTATAAACAAGTGTAAAAGAGATCAAGCAAGCCTTAATCCTTTGAAAATTAACGTTGCAAAGGCACACACGGGTTGTATCGGTTAGAACCAAAGAATACTGATGTAAATGTTATATTCTTGTTTATTACTATTTGGAATATAGTGAACTTATTTTACGCCCTTTTAGCCTTGATCACGTGATATTATTAACATATCAAAATCAGTGTCATCCAACATCAATAAACAATAGTATTAATATTGTAATTAAAGCCGAAGTATTTCTTAATTCAGCCAACACTTCGATGTAGATTTTATTTTTTTTTAATTTAAAACTTGTCAAAAGACAACGGAAACTCTCGCCTGAAACACTGTAAGTAGTCATATTAAGTCTTTAAAAAACAACACACCTATTACAGGGTTCCAAGCATGCGCTTCCGCTTAAAACAACAGCTCTTGAAGAGTTAAAAAATACGAAAATCACGTGACCAATAACTAGTGTAATATTATTACGAAACGGCTGTAGCATTCTTTGGCGAAAAAAGCTGACACGTCTCATCCCTTCTGGGTCACGTATAAAATATTGCAGCTGCATAAAATATAGAAACAAACACTTGTCAACACGATAAAAATATGAAAGACGATCAAGGAATTATACCACAATTCGCTATTAAATTATTAGTTGTCAAAAAAAAAAAGAAAATAGTAAAACGACGAAACCCAGCCGGGCGAGCTGATATTTTTTTCTTTTGTAACACACGACGTGGCAAGACTGGAAAAAAAAATTACAAGCTATTTTTTGTCTATTTTTGGCGCCTTGCAACTGGCGATTCTTTTAAATTGACGGGCATTAAAAAAAAGCACAAAAAAACACACTGCATGACAATGACCGCGAGATTCGGAACAAAAAATTTTTTAACGTTCTGAAAGTCTTTGTTTTCATAATTTTCAGATATGACGAACAAAACGACTAAAAAGCCCGTCAATGCCTATTGAAAATTTTCTTATAAGTCGACGTTATACTACGCGTTGCATCAACAGCCTAACAAATTTTTCAGTAAAATATCCAACATTCAGTACAACAATGAAAAAAAAAAATGAAAAACAAATTTGCAAAGAAAAACTCTCGGTATAAATTAATCGATTTGTTTTAAATATTTGAAACACAACAACTTGCAAAAAATATCTAAAATTGTCAAACACAATTCAACAAATTTTGGGCTTGACTAGCAATATAATTATATGCGCATTTTTATAAATAGAGAATAAACTTTTTTCCGCGCCCAAATATTACAACGACTACCGAAAAAGAAAAAATAAACTGCAAACGTTTTTTTTAAGCGAGAGACGGTACTTGCGCGTATCTGTAGATATACAACCGATAATCCTTGCTGGCTAAAACAACCGAACCATCATCCATTAGAGCGACATCGAAGCACTGCGCATGTTTTACTTTAGATTCTAAAGCGTTCAAAAGCGTTCCGTCCTGGCTGAAAATAGTTATGTTGAAGTTGTTGTGGTTATCAGCAATAAGAATTTCTCCAGCTGAATTTATTCCAACTCCGATTGGGTAATTCGTGACACCTTCTCCTCCCACTTGCCTTAAATACATGCCGTTATAGTCGAAAACTTTAACGCAATGTGCACGGTTATCGGATATGAATATCTCGTCCTGGTCATTTACTACCACGCCATTTGGAAACTCCAAATATTTAGAGCAGCTGTTGCAAATAAAAAATGAAGAGTGGGTTAGAAAGAAAATAATTTCTACAGACGTTTCCAAGTACAGAAGACTAAACAATGTATGCAACTTGCTATACTGTATGCTTGCAATATTAACACTTATTCGCCTAACTTAACTTATATATGTTGTATTGCAAAAAAAATCAACTTCTATCATTAATTTAGGATTAGGTATAATCTAAACTCATTTATCGTTTATGTAAAATTTCTAAAAGAACAGCGTGAATAATTAGCTCCTTCATGAATACAAGCCGGCCAAGCCTATTTTATATCCTTATGTTATTTACTAATTATTAAGTTCATTATTGATTATCATATGTAATTTGTGATATTTTAAGCTTTTAAGAGTAAAATATGCTTGCTAACTAATGTTACAACAAAAATTCAATAAAGATATCTTACCTAAACTTTCTTAAAACATTTCCAGTCAGATCGAAAATAATCACCCTCATCACTTTACATTCGACAATAACTATTCTTCCTTTACTATCAACGGTGACACCTCTTGGATGTTGCAATACTGATGCTCCAAATTTTCTCATAAATTGCCCATACTGGTTGTAAATCTGGATTTGGTGGGTTGGGCTTCGTTCCGTAACAACAATATCTCCAGATGATTTAACTACAGCTACTCGATTTGGATATAGCAGCTGACCATCTCTTTTACCACATTCTCCAAATTGAAATTTAAATCTACCCTCTCTATCAAAAATTTGAATTCGGTGATTATTCGTATCGGCGACCACAATATCGTTCTGAGCGTTAACAGCGACGCCACTAGGTTCCGTAAACTGTCCATCCATTACTCCAAATTCTCCAAACTTGCAATGATATATCATCTTATGCCGTTTAATCTGCGACCTTGGTGGATAGATATTCGCAGTTATCAATTTTGCTGTCAAATCCATCATCGGGTCAGTAAGAACAGGGGTTGGTACTGTAGCCGATGCACTTGAATAGGGTAAATCGTTACCGGAGCTCCATTTTTCATATGGCCTAGCACTGTTCTGATTATCTAGAGATTCGTGTAGCTGATTTAAGCCGTTAGCAATTCCATTTGATAGGTGAGAATCGGTTGAATTCGATAGCGAGCCCAAAGAATGCGTTGAAGGAAATCTGTTACTAGATAAGCCTAGCGAGTTGTCGATAGTCGGAGGAAGAGTATTCCCATTTGACATGAACGGATGCTGTGGATTTACCGGATTGGGTGGAGCAATAACCCTGGACACAGGCTTGCTGATAGGCGGTTGCGGTGGGAAAGGGTGGCGTTGCATTGGGTCAGTAGCAGTCTGTCTTATATAGCCGAACGTGTTACGAACGCCGACCTAAAAAAAAAGACCGGGTGGTTAGTAGGGCAGATAAAGTTGGTATTTTTATTCTAGTTATATATAACAGCTGTTACCTGTATGGCTTGGTAATTCGATACAAATTCCAAATCAGACACGTTGTTTGTCACTTCCGGCGTATACTGTATTAAGTTCTGCAGTCGTACATCCAAGAGTTTTTTAAACATCAATACCTGTGAATGATTAAAACATGATTACATTTTCCATAATAAACATGAAGACTTCTGTTAAAATTAAGGTGTTATAATGTCTATAAATGATTCCAGATTTTTCTCTAAGAATGTCTATTACGGAAAAGAATAGCTAATTAGTAAAGAGTCGTGTCAAGAAACGAAATATATGGCTATTTATATACTTTATATATTTCCTACAGATCTTGCTTTTCGGCTATACAGATCGGGTTTGATAAGATAGAAGTTCAATTAGTTTATACAATAATATCCAATCAATCAATCACAGTTTACAAATTAGCAGTTGAATGTAAAGTAACGAATTTCCAACTTCTCTTTTCACTTCATATTATGTTACAGAAAATCGAACCTTACTGATTAATCTGGACGTCAAGAAAATGGAAATATATCGGCAGTGGATGAAAGACGCCCTTGATATTACAATATGGCGTCAAGGGTAAGCGTGATAAAATCAGTTCGTTATTTTTTATACTACATTTTAATGTATAGACATGATTTTTGAATAGAAAAACCTGAAAAGAACAATTGAAAACAGAAAAATTCTCTTACCTCCACCATATTTGCACACCTAGTAAGTCGCTCGATAAACTCAGCAGCCTGGTAAAGTTTCTCAGTTATTTCTGTCATTCGTTCCGTGGCAGCATTCAATGCGCCTTGTTTCTGAGTATTAGCCGCGTCCAATTCTCTTAATGCTTCTTCTCGCCGTCCATCCAGAATCGACCGGTAAAAGTTATAAGTCTCGTTTATATCGGCTTGGGCCTTTTTGTATTGATTATTCAATTTTGTCAGGCTGTGTTCGACGCTTTTGACATCGCTACGTAGGTCGGTCGCTTTAGCTTTGGCCTGTTGAGCTAGCGATTGTAACACGTCCAATTCTGTCCTAGCGTCCGTTGTCAGATAATCATAATCGTGTAGCCTATGCTCGAATTTCACACATTCGTCACAAACCGCTTGTGAGCACTGACGGCAGAAAAACGAAAGTGATTCAGTCGGATGAATTTCACATGACGACTCGTTCGAGCTAGTTGGAGAACTAGCAGCGACAGGTTCCAAGCTGCTAATGCGATGTCCATCGAAACAATGCATTATTCTGTGCGCGTTGACGCACTGACTGCACAAAGTACTCGAACAGTCTATGCATCGCGCTATGGCGTTCGTCTCCGGATTTTTACAGCCTGTACAATGCAGAACTCCTCCCAACAACGACGAATTTGAATCATCAGAAAATCCAATCGAGACATCTGGAAGTAGGGCACTAGCTCCGTTAGGCAGGTGACATTCCTCCCCACAGTCCGGACAGCAGAGACGAGTTGAACCATCCGCTGTTTTTTCGATGCATTTCAAGCAGAACGTATGAAGACACGGAAGCACTCGAGGTTGTTGAAAGAGTTCATGGCAGATGGAACATTTAGCCGGCACTGTTGCTTCGCAACCCGATGAACTGCTTGTTGAACTCATGTCGCAGGAGGTCGTCGTATTGTTTTCTGTCTGAGAAGGGGTTGGTGACGTCATTTTTCCTGAAATAAACATATAATGTCACTAATGCAAAATTATCAAGAATTAGGAGATAATAGCTCAACGTATCCTATGAATAAACCAAAATAGAACAAGCCTTTTGACAGCAGCAGCTTCCTGACTTGTGAAGGATTCTCTTACCTCAGAGACAGTAATTATTATTTATTAGAGGTCGAATACTCTTACAAAATCTTAAGAGAAAAGAAAAAAATGGAATACAATGGGTACTCTTTTGTAAACCAGAATAACACTCTTCGTACAGCTGCACATTTATTTTACTTAGTACTCAAAAATTCGACGAAATGCCTTAGTAGATGTTTCGAGCGTTGACATTTCGGGTAAATTTTTAATACAAATATATATATATGTATAACAAACATGCCTAGGATATAAAGTAATATACCGGGAATATCCTCAAATGCTTGGAGAAGACTTGAAGTGAATAAATATTTTGACTATTCCCTTTAATGTCAGGTGGTAATATGTTAATAACACCTTGAGTAACAACCTAACACCTTATAACATACCCGATTGTCCTAAAAGTAGTTTTTTGTGTGACAGTGATCACTAACTGTTATGAATCCAGGTATACTAAGTAAACAGAATTTGTTAAATTAACAACAACTAGTTTGCTGCTTTGTAAACAAATTACCTAAATCTAATACCTAAATAAGGAAAGTGCAAGCTAAATGACTTAAAAATCGACTTACCAACACCTTCCTAATGGCAATGACATAAAAACTGAACTAAAATAATTATTTGCACTTGCACAGTTATTCAAACAGAATCTTACTCTTTCCATTATCGTTATTAGTTGCAGTCAAGACGTTATACATTTGGAAATTAGCAATGTTCTAAATTTTGTCACATAATCAAGACACAATGGCCGTTACGTGCTAATATGCTTGTTCGTTTAAATCAATAAAGTACCTTATGCATGATAAAACAGCATCTACAAAAACAGGTATGAATTGTATGAAGAAAAAACAAGAAATCAAGGCGAACAATAATGCAATTAATTTAAGTAAAAATTAAGTAAAAACGTTATAAAATGTAATAAAATATAAATTGGCTAGTCCTATAAAAACTGTCGCTTTACGCCACAAGCCAATAATCAATTATTCATATCTGAATTATAAAGATAAAATTGTAAGTTTCTACAAAGGTTAGTAGGCTCTCGCTTTGCAACAAATCAAAGGTTGAATTAAATATTTAAAAATAAAAAAAAGAACAGTAAGAACGTACGTTTTAAATTGGAGGTTTAACTTTCGTCGAGGTTGCTGCACAGATACACTATTCTTTTTGCACAATTGTTCTTCTTTCATCTGTAATCACTCAATTAAGAGTGTCTTGACATGGACTGAACTCAAATGTAATTATACGCTGTTTAAAAGTCCACTTTTTTTGTTACAAAATTTTTTATTATGCGCTACCCTCCAATTAGTCATAAAGATACACCCGCCTAGATACGTAACAACTTATGTTGAAAAAAACACCAGCTAGATGGTTTTGAACAAGACGTCATGTATGAATCATTCTGCTAAATTATTCATGATCTGCAGTAGTTTTGTTATACGGAGAGCAAAAACAGCTGATACTGTTCAATATCGTTCTTAACGGCTCATTTACGACTTTTCAGAGTCACTCGGTGGTTACGAATAATTATTGCAGTTTTTTAATGTACACAAACAACGCTATCTTGTACGTGCATAGCAACAGCAGTCCTGAAAATAGATGACCTAGTAGGCAGACTGCACGAAAGAGCAATTATAATCATTCACATTCAGAAAAACACAAGAAATCCAAAGAAAAATCTTTTTCCATTTGGCTTGTTAACGATTCTAGTTGTTATGTCTTTAACAAACTAGACAAAAATCAACGTTCTTTGTCTAACGCCAATTCTCTATGGGCGGGTACTTCGAATAAATTTTCGATTTTTCATTAATCATGCACAGTACACAGTAAACTAGTAACGTTCCATAAGTATTTATGTACATCTATATCCCACAATGTTAGTTTGAGAAACTTACCTATCACGAAATGTGTTTTCGGCGAGAAAAAACGAATTATGCGACGTAAATGCACCTATCACCCCGCCATCTTGACGACGGCAACGAATAAATCGATTGGGCAAGCCCACATGCGCATGCGCATTGAACCTTGGTAATGTAAAACAAGCACGTTTCGCAGCGCCCACGAATAATTAAGATATAATTTCACTTACGATGGACACAAATTCCAGCATTTAATTAAAATTTTAATGTAAATTTAAAGTAAAATAAATTTTTACCGTGAAATGCCATAAAGCAAACGATGAGATGATCTCGCAAAGTCTCGCGTTGCTTTATAATCAGTAGACAAAACGGCGTAAACGACAACCATGTTACAACAAATATAACCTGTTCTGGCGTAAACAATTATTATCTCCGCAGCCATTTTGTTTTTGCTCAAGCACCGCCATATCGTTATGCATGCCTAATTATTTCAATTTATTCGCTAGCGTAGAATGCAACTGCCGAAATGTATCCTATGAGTAAGTAGACATCCTTCGATTTATAATTTACCTTTTTTTAACGTGTTCAGATCGTGCCCGATTGCTCGTAAATTAAAGAAAACGCAAACTAGCAGTCTCGTGCAGGTTTAACGGGCCCGTCTTAATTAGTCATTTTTTCTTAGTCACACGCTTACTACTCTCATTAATCGAGTCATTCCGAACTATTCATTTAGTGTTCGGGATCTGTGGATGTAAGATATTGTTTGATCGTTTATGAGTGATTTTTACGCGTTCAGACGACATGCTCTTTGTGTTTACTCAATAACTCAAGTAGAGTTATAAACGTGGATATAACCGTAACTACTGACTGAAGTTTTAGCATTTGGCTAATTTCTTTAAAAAACTAACGGATAGCTGATTTAAAACGCTGAGAATTTTGTGAACACGTGTTGTTAAAAAATTGAAACAATCTGATACGATTGTTGTCAGCTGAATAGGGATATAAATATGAATAACGAACAATGGATAAGTTATATTCCTCCTCAGAGAAATAATTTAGAGGATAGAAGTCCTGTTACGCCTGTAGCCTATGGTTTGAGTGATTCTCAAACCAGTACACTGGCTCTTAGCTATTTAACAACAGTTGACCCGTTTACTTTGAAAGCGCAGTACGATATGTTTGAAGGTATTAGCATAATTAATATATGGGTGGTTTTCTATTTATAACTGGAACAAAATATGCTTTTTAAACGTTATAATTTTATTATTTTGTGATAGTGTCTAGCAACAATAGAATAATTGTATGTTTAAATACTGTAAAAGAAGTATTCTCAGTTATTGTTTTCTCTAACTATACTGTGATATATTTACACCAAAGGGGAACTGTAATATAAGTTCATATGGATAAGAAAGTACAAGTATTTAATATTGTATTTGTATAAAAGGTAAAAAGTAGTAATATGAAATATAATAAAATCCTGGTATATGATACGGGAAAAAAACCAGAAAACATACTAGAATAACACTCGACTTGAGGAGAGCGGTGCTAATTATTGAGAATAATGCTAACAAAAGCTATTCTAATCTGGCCTATTTTGGCCCATAAGCAGTTTTCCATTTTATATTTTATATTTTCTTTCTTCAGATCATTCGGCCGTTTTAAATGACGATTTCAAAGACTTGCATATAGCAGCTGCTCTACCTCCTTACACAACCGAACTCGCCGATTCAATTAAACAATCAAAGTTTTTCGGCTCTGGAGCTCCTCTTGCTGCTCCTGGTATCAATAATGGTCTTGGTGCCTTACCCCATGGTCCCCCAGCGCCTATTCAAAGACCACTAGGACCACCAGGTCCCCATAACCCGCCGATAGGTCCGCCACCAGGCAGTTATCCTCCAGGATTACCAGCAGGTAGTAAGTCAAGTTAATTTAACTTCAAGTTATTAATTCGGGATTATTAACAGGCCCCCCGGCTCATCCTTTGGGACCACCGGGAGGAGGACCCCCTCCTCAGCCTCCACCAGGCGGTGGTTCTGGTCAATATGGCGAGTTTCGATGTCCTCCAAGACCAAACATTGGCTGCGAAGGTCGTCCGATATCGTTAAGGGCAAATCATTTTGCTGTCACGATTCCGAGGGGTTCAATAAATCACTATGATATAGGGATTTCACCAGAAAAATGCCCACGCCGCGTAAATCGCGAAATCGTCGAGACAATGGTTAAGGCATATTCACAAAAGATTTTCAATGGTCAGAAACCCGTTTTCGATGGTCGCAAGAATTTATACTCTAAGGATCCTCTACCTATTGGAAGGGATAAAATGGAGTTGGAAGTAACTTTACCAGGGGATGGCAAAGACAGGACCTTTAAGGTGACAATAAAGTGGGTCGCTAATATATCCCTATACAACCTGGAAGAAGCTCTTCAAGGTAAACAACCCAATATGCCACAAGATGCTATTTCTGCTTTGGACGTCGTTATGCGTCATCTTCCCAGTATGAAGTAAGAGATTCACATTTCTTCCATTTGCTTCTCTTTATACTTTTCTGTTTACTTTTCAGATATACCCCAGTGGGGCGCTCGTTTTTCCAACCTTCTCAGCAGTATGAACACCCGTTGGGAGGTGGCAGAGAAGTGTGGTTCGGCTTCCATCAGTCTGTAAGACCCTGTCACTGGAAAATGATGATGAATATTGATGGTGAGTCATTTTCCCGCTTAAAATCTTTTCATATTTTTATCTGAAAACCAGTGAGTGCTGTCGACTCCTGAGTTGTGTGTCATTACTGTGGCTTTTTGCCATTAAGTCTAATTTAGCTCTAGTATTGCAAATGACAAAACATGTAAAATAGGTAGGACTGAAACTAGACTAACCAAAAATAATTTATTTTTTACTTTATTAGAGGTAAGCTTATTAAGTAAAATTAATTGCACTTCTGAGTGTCTTATTGATTAGGTTTAGGTCTTTCTCTATACATGCTTATCCTTCTCTCTTTAATTAGCGTCGGCGACTGCCTTTTACAAAGCTCAACCAGTTATCGACTTCATGGCGGAAGTTTTAGAAATGCATGATCCACGTGATCAAAAACGACCCTTGACGGATGCCCAACGAGTGAAATTTACAAAGGAAATACGCGGTTTGAAAGTTGAAATAACCCATTGCGGTGAAATGAAGAGAAAATATCGGGTATGCAACGTAACTAGGCGACCTGCTCAAACTCAATCGTTCCCCTTGCAATTGGAGAGCGGACAGACAGTTGAGTGTACTGTAGCCAAGTACTTCAACGACCGATACCAAGTTCGATTAAATTTTCCTCATTTACCTTGCCTGCAAGTTGGTCAGGAGCAAAAGCACACTTATCTGCCTCTGGAAGTTTGCAATATTGTAGGAGGACAACGCTGCATCAAAAAGCTGACGGATATGCAAACTTCAACTATGATAAAGGTAACTATTTGGAAAAATTGGCAGTATTAATATATTATTTATAAATAACATTATTTTCTTTCTAGGCCACTGCAAGATCTGCACCTGAGAGGGAGAAGGAAATTAAGAATTTAGTTGAGGAGGCTGACTTTCAGAACGACCAATACATGAAAACGTTTAACTTGACGATAGATAAGAGTATGACGGAAGTTCAGGGCCGCGTCTTGCCTGCTCCTAAATTGCAATATGGTGGACGGGTAAGTTTAAAATGACGGGTGTATCTTTGTTTATAGTAATACTATATCTCCATTGTTTACAGACCAAAGTCCAAGTTGTTCCTAATCAAGGTGTATGGGATATGAGAGGAAAGCAATTATACCAGGGAATACAGATACGAGTTTGGGCTATTGCTTGCTTTGCTCCTCAAAGAACAGTTGGGGAAGAAGCTTTGAGATCGTTCACTAATCAGTTGCAAAAGATTTCAAACGACGCCGGAATGCCTATTACCGGACAGCCGAGCTTCTGTAAATACGCGAATGGTCCCGATCATGTTGAACCTATGTTTCGCTATTTAAAAAACACTTATCCTGGACTTCAGTTGATTGTCGTAGTTCTTCCGGGTAAAACTCCGGTTTATGCTGAAGTAAAGAGAGTTGGCGATGTTATATTCGGTATGGCTACGCAGTGTGTGCAAGCAAAGAATGTGAACAAAACTTCCCCCCAAACGCTCTCCAACCTCTGCTTGAAAATAAACGTCAAGCTAGGCGGCATAAACAACATTTTGATGCCGAGTGTCAGACCTAATGTCTTCCGGGAGCCAGTCATATTTATGGGGGCTGATGTTACGCATCCACCAGCTTCAGATAGAACGAAGCCATCTATAGCAGCTATTGTAGGTTCTATGGATGCTCATCCAAGCCGCTATGCAGCAACAGTACGGGTTCAACAACATAGATCGGAAACGATTCAAGATTTATCGGCTATGGTTAAAGATTTACTCGTTCAATTTTACAGAAGTACCCACTTTAAGCCAAATCGTATTATTTTTTACCGTGACGGCGTTAGTGAGGGCCAATTCCAACAGATATTACAGAACGAGCTCAAGGATATAAGAAAGGCCTGCATTGCTCTAGAACAAAATTATCAACCGGGAATAACTTTTGTTGTCGTTCAGAAACGACATCATACTCGTCTATTCTGCGCCGACAAAAAGGATCAGATTGGAAGATCGTCGAATGTGCCTGCTGGTACTACCGTTGATAATTCTATAGTTCATCCAACAGAGTTTGACTTCTATCTCTGCTCTCACGCTGGTATACAAGGCACGTCTAGACCATCTCACTACCATGTGCTATGGGATGACAATCGCTTCAATGCCGACGATCTGCAGATGCTCACTTATCAGCTTTGTCACACTTACGTAAGGTGCACTAGGAGCGTCTCAATCCCAGCACCAGCGTACTATGCTCATCTTGTGGCATTTAGGGCGCGATACCATCTCGTTGAGAAAGAGCATGATAGTGGCGAGGGTTCTAGTAATGTAAGTGGAAATAGTGATGAGCATAATTTGTCTTCGTTGATGCGAGCCATTCAGGTTCATCAGCAATCAACGAATGTCATGTATTTCGCTTAAGCTTCTTTCACCGAAGGTCTACAGCTTAAAGCATACGAATTATTGATATATATATATGTATATGTGTGTATTTCGCTTATATATATATAGATAAGCATATATATATAAAAACTTATATTTACATACATATATATATACATATTCATGTATCTAAATGACAAGGCGATTGTGAGGTGGGCGCGATGCCTAATTTTTCCGTATTACAATTGGGACTCTTACATTACATAAAATAGAATGTTTATTCAATATCGTTTTGGAAAAATACCAGAGAATGATAAAAGCATTAATGAATTTCATTTTATAAAATAATACTAAACTGAACCCATGTAACTTATGAAGAAACCAATAAGAAATCAAGTCCAAGGAAGTAGTTTTATAATAAAGTTTTTCTCTTGTTCGCGCCGCAAGAGGATCATTTCTTTTACTCAAAAATAAATACGAAAAAAAAACGTTCGCTTAGTCATATCTCTTCTCTATCTCTAATTAACTGGCTGTGAAAATGTTTATTCTTGTATCGTTTGCTAGTAACGTGTTATTTTTGTACCGTTTCGAGAGTGCGCACTAAATATTCTTTTGTTTAGAGCTTGTCTGTCGTCAACTAGTCGTTTTGTTGTAAACGGTCGGGAAAAATATTTAAAAAGAATCGAGGGAAATATTTAACGTTTGTTGTAGCGTTTAACTAGTCTTTATTTTCATTTACTGTGTTTTTTTCTAGCTCATTCTGTGCTGCTGATAATGCAACGCCATTTTTTTTTTCGTCGCTTTTTAAAAAATATGATATTTACATAATTCGAAGATTTTTCCGTGATGCAATCTAAAATTATCATATAGAGCATGCTGTTTATTTTTCATTATTTGTTTATTTAAAACCAATGGTGAATCGTTCGTTTTTGTTTATTTTTTCTGAGACACTTAGATTCGACTGTACTACCCAAGTATGAAATACATATTATACCAAGCACGTTTGAAAATATTAAATTACTTTTTTTTTTTATTACTACTTGCTCATAAACGCTTTTATTATAACAGAATATTAAGCTAATTAGTTTTTATTGTTTTAAAATTAGTCAGCGAAAGGGTTAGAAATTTTTCAAATAAAAAAAAAATTCTTTATTTTGTCTTCTTCGCCTCTTCCTTATCTTTGGGTGTTGAAACAAATTTTCCTCTTTGCTTAAACATGTGCATATACAATTGTGGGAAAACTGTTGAAATGAAGAAGATTGATTCGTTAAAGTAAATGTAGTGAAATATACAATATAAAAATATATCTTACTTGGAATATAAGTTAACATTCCAATAATTAATAATGTATAATAGTCAAAACTAAAGTTGTATTTGTTGGGTAAATGAAAACTGTATAAGCCAGACTTCTTGACTGATGGCAAAGCGTTGTAGAAGACTAATAATTCACCCTGTAAATGTAATGTATTGATTTAGAGTCTGCTAGTGATTATTTCAAGAAAGATTCTGTTCATATTCTATATATATTTTAATAGATTTATTTAGTAGATTATTTTCTGCGTTTTGTTTGAATAGGACTTACCGTAACACCAATTGGATAAAGGACAATGAAAAAAGTGTATCTGAAGTTGAAATGAGTTATTTTAGAGTGTATAGAAAGATTTATTTATAGTTTTCATTATTGAAGTTCTTTACCTTGCCCATACGATAAAGTAAGGTACATCAGATAACAAATTGATTGCATAATAAGCATATCTAACTATCTCTGTTATACTCCATGCCGCCAAGTACATTGTCGTTCCATTGGTGGCTCTTGTCTAGAGAGTTCCAAGAAAATAGTTATAAATTTATATACTGTATATATATATAAATTAGTTTACATACTTCAGGAACACTGTAGGATATTCCCCATACAACAAATACTCTAGAAAGTACTTGAAAGAAAGTTAAAAAGACATTGGACTTTACCAAACCGAGTGCGGCGTGAACAACCTAAGATTTTAATAAATTATAATACTGAAAAAATGCTTCATTTGCTTCTTTTATATTTTACCTCTAGTATTGCGGCAGTTTGGAAAATGTAAAGTAAAGTGGAGCAAATTTTGAAAACAGACTTTGTACTACCGGCGTTTATCAGTCCATAGAATATCATAAACCATCTATAATTAGTTAAATATCGCTCAAGGTTAATGCAAAATTAGACGCAACTATACAGTTCAACAGATACTTTTCTTACCCGAAGAATTGGACGACATTATATACAACTAAGTAGAGAGTTGATATTGAGGCTGCTTCTTGATTTGGTGGGGTTTTTTGTGATTTCTCAGTTGCCATAGTTTCTCAACTTGTTTCGTATACCGGTCAGGAAACGGTTAGGCTACCTCAGTTCAGCAGACGACTTTTATATAACCTTGAACTTATTTCAATGTATTAACAATGTGAAGTTGACGTTAACAAAAGGTTTTTAAGAGAATAGCTCTGTCTATTTTACCAATTAGAAATTAGTACTATTTATGAAATTATATAAAGAGTAAGTCTATTAATAAAAAGTAATATAGTTATTCTTTAAAACAATTATAACTCTTTTTTTCTGTAGAATTTTCATCATTTTTGCATCTTCAATTATATAGTATTTTCCTTAAAACTCTATTTCGACATGAGCCGTTTTGACCAAATATATAGATCGTTGATCCTAAGCAAATTTTTTACAAAAGGCTGGGGAAAACCGGAAAATTTAAAGCAGTAATAAAAACATTTTCTCAAATTATATTGCATCTTTGAAACGCACAATATATTTAATTAATAATTACTTACTTACAGAATATTTGAATTTCGTAAAATTATATCAAATCGTGATCTTTGTAAAGAATTAGTGTCGGATGACTATCCAATAAATATTGATAAAGTGAGGATTTCTTCAGTGTTTATAGACTTGTATAAAAGTCACAAAGAGAGACTTTTAATAGCATATTTAATATTATACAGTATATTTGATATATTTTTGTTTGTATGTTATTAGGACTATGTGCAAAAAGAAACAAGAATTATTGAAGGTCGATTTAAATCGCCATTTGACAAATATATGCCTGGAATTATGCCAACAGAAGTAAAAACTGCTCAGTTAGTTTGCCATATTTCTTACTTTTTTTTGCATTTTGGATAAATTAAAAAAAAGTATTTCATATTGATTTTCTCTATTTCGTAACAGCTTTCAAATGATTTTACCAAAGAATTGGAATACTATGCTAAAACCTGTATGCATACATTTGGCGGGAACTGGGGATCATGTTGGTGTTTTTTTCTCTATCTCTCTCTCTCTTTCTTTCTCTCAATAAGACGCGTCTATAAAGTCTTTGTTGATTATTATGTTTTTCTTGTTTTTCCTTATAGTATTTCTATAGGCGTCGAATGTTACTTGGAAAACCTTTATTAAAAGAGTTCGGTATTGCTAGCATATTATTAGAGAATCCATATTATGGCATTAGAAAGCCGAAACAACAAACGTAATGCTTCATACATCATTACGCGAGAGTTATATGTATCGTTACATTTTAAAATGTCTTTCAGTCGTTCAGCTCTTCACAATGTATCTGATTTATTCGTAATGGGAGGTGCCTTAATATTAGAAAGTTTAGTTCTTCTACATTGGTGCGAAAAAAATGGCTGGGGACCTTTAGGACTTACGGGAATATCAATGGGCGGTCATGTAAGTACAAAGAGCAATCTATTCAAGATCAAAGCTAAGATATTGTAAATGAGTAATGAAAGAAAAAAATAATAAGAATCTTTTAGTTTTCTTTAATTAACTAGTTGTTTTTTAACTTTTATGTAGATGGCTTCTTTAGCGGCAACCAATTGGCATAAACCATTATCACTAATCCCTTGCCTATCATGGTCTACGGCATCTTCTGTTTTTACTCAGGTAAATAGAGAAAAATTGAAAAAAGCAGTATTAGATACTGCTAATATATTCTGTATATATTGATTATATGAGAGGCCAATCATATGACTGAATATTTTCTCAGGGAGTTATGCAAGGTGCCATAGATTGGAAATTACTTAAACACCAATACGATTCAGATAATGTTTATGCTCAAGAGATAACATCCAAGTTGGAATTTCAAAAGATGCAAAATGAAAATAGTGAAAAATCTGAAGCTTTCAATTTTGGACGTCACTTTGCAAAAACTTTCCCATCGATAATCGAAAATTCTGCCAGTCCTGTAGCGAAAAACAATCAAAGCTCCGATTTAAAACATTCACAATCGGTTGCACGTGATTTTATGATAGGAGTTATGGATGAGTGTACCCATTTAGCGAATTTTAGCATTCCGATTGATCCAGAATTGATTATTATTGTAGCCGCCACGGACGACGCTTACGTACCCAGGAGGTCGGTATTGGGTTTAGATGAACTTTGGCCAGGAGTTGAAGTCCGATACGTGAACTCCGGACATATTGGTGCATTTCTGTTTAAGCAGTCTGTATTTCGGCAGGCCATTGTTGATTCCTTTCAGAAGCAAGTTATTAAATACTATGAAAAGAGTAGAGAGGAACAAAATTAAAAGCTACGTTTCTTATTTATTAATGACATCTTATAAAAAGATTTATGGATGATTTAGTAGACAATACTTGTAGACGAGCAGAGTTATTAATTTAATAAAATGAAAAGCATTCATTTGAATAATTATGAAAGAAGAGCGTCTAATAAAACAAAGAGTATAATAAAGTGTATTCTTTTTCCCTTGATTAATATAAATAGCGCCGCGTTTACTATATTACGTTTCGTATATTTTCTCTTTTAGTTCGTTGTAGAATTCTTTGATTTTAGATCTTTAACAATTAGATCGTTGACTCGAAAAATCTCTTGCTTTATTTCATTAATTCTTTTAATACTTCCTTCAACCTGCCATAAATCTAGGGCTTTATTTAAATATTCTATACCAATTTGCAAGTTGCCGCAATTAACTTCAGCAAAGCCAGAGATGGCGCTACAAATACCAATCCATAATCCTCCTAACTTTTCAGATTCTTTCAAGTTTTCTTCTGCGTAATACTTGGATTTTTCTTTGTTCGTCTCGAATAAACATATAGACAATAAATTTCGCAACCAAATTATTCTCTTTTGAGCGGGAGGAGGTGTCAAGGACAGTCTATATTCCAAAATAGAAACGGCCTCTCCCAAGCGACCAAGCTTAACGAGAATCTTGCCAATTTCCTCCAAACTTTCCATTCTAACAAGCTCCTGATAGTCATTAAATTCTTCAACGGATCTTAAAAACTCTTGTTGGTTTTCCAGAGCTTCCTCCGGATTATCCAATTGATAATTACATTTCGATAAGAGAGACAAACTCAACAACCTCATTTGACTGTTAATTATCAAATTATTTATCAAATTGACTTGGCTAATTATCGCAAAATTTCAAGTAAAATATATGTTACATACTCAGTCAATCCTAATTCTATTGATCTCTTTAACAATTTTTCACATCTCTTTTTAGCTTCCGGGACTCGATTCCGTTTCAAATCATTTAAACATCTAATTAATTCTTTACGTCCATGTTTTTCATTAATTAACTTTTGCCAACGATTTAAAACAAACAATTCAATTTCGTCATCCGGTTTATTGATATTAAAAATATTTAATTTCGAATCGATAAATCGCTTTTCAGTTTTAACAGATTTTTTATAATTGAATGTATAATTCCAGGAAAATGATGAGGATTTATCATCGCAGTCAATGGAATTTGGACTGGAGTTTGGTACTTTTGGTAAAGGTTGTAGCAGTGGTTCCCTTAACATACAATTCTATTTAAAGTGACAAAAAGTTTCGAATATCAATTTTCACTTTCATTTAAGAATTGAAAAAAAAATAATAATAAAAAGTCAGCTTACCATCAACTTTTTAGCTTTGATAAAAACTAAAGAATTCTCATAAGAAGAACACAAAAAGAGAAGGAATGAAAGAGATTAATTGCTCAGGTATTAAGACGTTCCTTCTCTCAAAGATTTACACAATTAAATGAATCAATGCAAGGATACTTCTCTCTGAATTTTTTTTAATTTATAATTCAGTCATGCGATGCTTAAATTAGTGAATAGGACTAATTAAATTTCGATTTACGCGTTCTACTATATGAGCGCTTTATAATCTAAGTCTTTCTTATAATCCGTTTGAAAAGTGTCATTTCCATTTTACATTTACACGGAATACCTTTGGGAATGTGTACGTCTTTAAAATAGAGTAAAATAGGCGGGTAAAGCGGCTATGCTATCGACATCTATTGGTTTTCCTTTTTGGAAAAGATGAAAGGACGTTTTAAAATCTGTCGATAAATCATTTTAAATGGGCAGATGGATAGATAAATAGATTTGAATTGAATACTAAAGACAGTGACGAAAGTCTGTCTAAGGAGAAATTGTATCCAACTTCAGGACAACAACTACGTAATATAATTGTTATCTATTCCTTTTTGGATAATAGGTAATCAGGGTTATCATTTAATTATTTTATTATCTTAATAATTATCATTTAACCAATTACTTATTACATTCAAATTATCCTTCTTCCACAAAATATTCTTCTTTAGCTGACTTAATAGTTTCTTATCCAAGTCCATATTATTCGCATCTTCTTGAACCTATTTTTATTATTTATACTAGTTAATTAATAAGGTTAATTAATAAATTTGAATAAACCATATACATTTCTATAAATCCTTTCCTCTGTAAATTTCGATAATAGATCACGAATTGATTTATTAATTAATTTATGACTATTATTTCTTGATATGAATTTATAATTCTCCTTTATCCATTTCCATATAAATTCCATGCTATCTTCTTCCATATAGGATATAAAATTGTTGAAATATTGTAAATATTTATCGAATATTAATGTTAATAACTCATTATTTCTGTTTAATTAATTAATTAATTAATTAATTATAATATTAAGACAAAACTTTCTTTTCGTATTTTGAAAATTTATCATATGATCCTATAGATGTTAATAAATCTTTTATTTCAAAGGGAAGACTTGTCGATTGTCTGCTAAGCATTTGATTATAGACTTGAGAAATTACGCTTTCATTCTCAGCAAATTTCATTCCAAAAGCAAAGATAAGAGGTTTCAAATTTGGTGATAAGTTTCTATTGTAGATAAGATTTTAATTAAACGTTATTTTAAAAGGGGCGGTAAGGAAAGAAATTTCTTTTAAACCTTCCCCTTGAAATCCATTCATCAAAAGTTACTTTTATAGGATTAAAACAGCGTCTCTTATCAACGTAGCAGATTAACTCGATAAGTTTCGGCCTAAGAATCCTTTTGAAGAGAAAATGAGAAAAGAGACTTGACCGTTAAAATATAATTTAGGGAATTGTAGATAACAACTTATCAATTGGACTTCCAACATCTTCAAAGCCTATCTTTAGCATTATACCATTAGTGATATATTTCACAAATGCTCTCCATTTCTTTAACGTATTCCCTTCTTTAATAAATCTATTTATATTTAATAGTTTATTAGTACTTAACAACCAAGGCAAACTTTCATTTTCGCCTTTTAAATAGGATAATAAACTAAATACAAGATCATAAGATATATATTTTAATTCTCCAAGTTGAAATATATTTGATATTAGACGAACTCTATTCATTTCACTTAGAACCTATTTTTAAAGAAAATTCAATTATATTCATGATATCAATCATTCATTTCATATTTTGTAATTAATATTTACTTTATTATTCATTTTCATTTGGTTTATAAGATTTCTCCATTTTTCTTTCGAATAGTTAATGAGATAGTAACTCCCTTCGTTTAAATCAAAATTTATCCATTTCGACTTTAATAGTGCATCATTTGTAATATCTATTCGAATTTGGGTTGTAATAATTAACTAAAAGAATACTTTACTGAGAATACTGTACACTCTCTCTCTTGATTTAACCATATTAATCCTGTCTTATTCTGATCAGTCTTAAAAGATAGTCTCACTGGCCATATATAATCTCTTTTATTAGTTTTATACTTTCCGCATGCTGTCTGAGTAAATATTAACTTTTCATTCTCCTCCAATAAACTTATTATCGGAAATCCAGGATTTTTTAGCCAAGGATATAAAAATTTTTCAACATCTACTTTAGATTGAGAGACCTTTTGTTTTTTTAAAAAAAAAAATTACACAATTAATCACAATTATTTAGCTAATTAATTCTGTTGTATAGTTAATTTTAAGAGTCTAAGAACCTCTTGAAATGTATTAATTAGTTTATCAATTGTAACGTATTCGTGACTGTACAGTTGTAAAATTTTCTAGAAATAATTAAAAATATATATAGTATATTAGTGTATAATAGTTTAAAAATCGAAATATTTGATATGATTACTCTTATACTAATCCTAAATTCTCTAGTACCGACAACATCTTCGAGCATTTTCAAAATGGATGATCCCTTTCATTTTGCATATTTAAAAATACGAATTACTATTAATATTATGAAAGAAAAGCACACCTTCCAATATGTATATGGGCTAAACACTGTTTTAAAACTATCGATTGATGGAAATTGTTGGAGTACAGTTGAAGAATCCATATCATACGGTTCCTTTTCCATTAAAGGTTGTATATAATAGAACCAAAACATTCCATTCTACTTGAAAATTATCTTTTATTATTACCCTCTTTTATATTTTTAGATGAGAAATTATTCTCTCTTCCTTACAAATATCCATGATTTTCTTATACTATTCAAAGCTTCCCTTTGATAGAATGACGCTAATCCTTCATTAATCCAGAATTCTTCGTACGATTTGCAAGTGATTAAATTACCAAAAAACTATATATATGAATGAAAATAACGATTAAAAGACTTAGCTTAGGAGAAGTAAAGATTGAATTAACGTTATGAGATAGTTCGTGCGAAATAATTGAGGCTATCCGTTGTTTTTTACTTTCTATTGTATAGTTATCGTATAATATATTCATTTCTCCGAATGATACTAGGCCCCAATGCTCCATTCCACCGTGTGAAAAGCCAGGTAAAGCTTGGAGATCTTTTTTAAAAAAGTCAGCAACGAAAATTAAATTTCTCTTATTTGTTAGTTTAAATTGTTAGTTAAATAGATTAATTAACTAATCAGGTGTTATTAGTTAAAAGATAAAGCGTAATTTTTCTGTACAGAGACACATACTCTCACTAAGTCTTCTATCTCTAACATGGTCTCAGCTATATTTATAGCGAATAAATAGAATTATAACCTAATTTTGACAATTCATAGGTAAAATTGAATTCCTTTTCCATAAATTTCATCAAGTCTTTGGTTATTTCAACAGCAAAATCAAATTTTGACACAATTTCCGGCCTCGAATAGATTCTCAGCTATTTAAATAGATATTAATTAATAAATAAATACAATTTAAAAAGTTATCCTTAAAATTTATATGGAAAAAACGTAAATAGATGTCTATAAATAGTGAATTATTTATACAAACTGGTTTTCCATTATATAAAAAGGATTCTTTATAAGAAAAGTTACATATTGTAAAACATAACAAGTATGTGCTCATTTTTGGTGTTTGTAAAAAGTTTGTTTTTGTCCAGTTCTTATCGATTTGTAACGTTTTCTAAATGAATTAAATGTATATAAATCTAATATTTACTAATTGACAATTGAAAGAATAACCTTTATTGGTGTGTTACCCAATGCGAAATAGTCATTGGGATGTACTATGGTCAAGGTGAAGGTAGATTTAAATTTAGGTTCATCAAAGCACGGATAAACTCTCCTAGAGGATATTGGTTGGAAATAAGTTGTCAATAGCCAACTATTAATAAGGAAGGATGTAATTTTTGGTTAAACAAAAAAAGTAGTATTAGAACCAACTGCGATGAATTTGTAGAATAATCGTGATAAATTAATTTAAAAAGACCATTTTGATTCTCATTTATTTCATTTGAAAAAGAGGAAACCAGCTGAACTTTCTCTCCGACAAGTAAATTTTCAGTTAGAGTAACTCCTATTATATCATATTCCGGTATGGAAAAATAACGCTCTATTCCCATTCGAACAGAATTTTTTATAATCTGTACAAAGAATCATTTTATAAATTACTCATTATTGATATTTATTTAGACGTAAATTACCTGAAATTCACTGATATTTAATGAACCTTTAGCATTTAAAACAACTCGTTTCGTACGATTCACCACCAAGATATTTATAGAAACGTTGCCCAAATAATAATTCTCTAAAGGGTAGGGAAAGATGAACAGATCGTAATCCAAAGGTTCAAGGTCATTGGGAAGATGAGTTTTCTTTAATTCTTCATAATTAAAATCATTCTTAGGAACGTTATATCGTCTTGTAACAATGACAATAGTAGCTATAAAACACATAGCTAGTATTGAAATAAATATAGACAATCTCTCTTTAAATTCCATATTATCAATGGAAAGTAGACAAATACTATTTCCCTTCGAAGAAACAAAATATAAGAGAAATATGAGATGAAGGAGAAAACAAGAAAGAAGAACAAGAAGGGAAGAAGAAGGAAAGTAAATGTTAGTCTGTTTTTAGCTTGTCCGTTTCTTTTATACGAACAATACAAGTATAAATCATTTATTCGTTTTTAAGCTAACAATATTACAAAAATCTTTCACTCTAATAGTTTTAACATTAACATTTTCTCTCTCTCTCTCTCTCTCTCTCTCTCTTCCTTTTTTCCCCTCTTATAGGTTTTCCTTTCGTAGAAAAGTAATAAACAAGCATTTCTATTCTGCTCTATATTCAGGATTTTAATCATCTAATTCGTATTTATTACAAGTATTAATCTATAAATTGTATGATTAAGATTTTGAGACAAAGATACAGATATAGTGACTGCGAGTTAGATAGATAAGCGAAGGGAAGAGAGAGATGGAGATATATATATATATATATATATGCAGTATATATATATATATATCTCTATCTAGTCCTAGATGTTTTTTGTTGATCATGTGAAATGACGAATCTCTTATATTTATATAAATAATTGCATATTTGATGTATCTAGACTTGTTCCATTATTATTGTCATTAATAGTATTGGACAGCGGAAAAAGGGGAAAGCCAAACAGATAGATACATAGAGATTGAGAGATGAATATTGGTGTTGACACCATCACCAGACTGATTATTAATTTTTCCCCCGCCTACCAAAACCGAAAGTTTATCCCATATTGGAAAAATACTTAAAAGTATTAAGTTTGAATCATTCTGACAGATGTTCAAATCTATCTAAGCCACTTTGAAAGAATTTTTTCTTAACATATACTTTACTTTAGCGGCATCTGTTTAATCTGACGAAGAATCTATAGAGAAGCATACATGTAAATTAAGCGTGACGTGAGCATTTTACTTAAAAAGATACCCTGTATCTGTTACTGTATTTAAAAATCTTTGGTTTATCAATAAAGCGACATCTGTTGCGTATACCCATAATTAAGACACCATTAAGACTGTTATCAAGTAAAACGAGAAGCTGGAACAAGCCGAAACCAAATCCTTGCAGGTGTTGATACGCATACGCTTCTCTTTTTATATTCAGTAATCCCTTTGCGGTAAGTTTATCAGAGAAAGGTCGGTTAAGTTTGAGGCATTTTTTTTTATCACTTATCCCCGCTAATTCAAAGTCTACTTTCTCCGCAGTAAAAAAAGAGTAACACGCTACATTTTATTGTATAGAAAATAACAAAAAGGGCTATAAAAAATTAATGTATATCATTTACAAGGGCAGGGGGAGGAAGGAGGTCGGAGTTATGGGACAAAGGAAAAATGGAGTGTTTTTTAACTATATTGATAAATTCATCTTTATCACTCGACCATAACAATTGCATAGGACTATGAATGGGTGAAATCATCTAGACATAAAAACAGGAGAGTGATACGGAGTATACAGATCGAGATCGAAACTATAGAAATTACTTATATCGTAACGCCGCATTGCTTACAATATTGACTAAATAAAGTCTCTTGGCTAAATAAACAGCAATTTTAAGTATATATTGTTATCCTCAAAACATAGAGAGAAGGAGATAGCTGGAGGAAGGAAACAAACTGATGGTTTTCTATAAAAACTAGCCATTTTTTATGTATTTATATTAAGATTAGACAACTGAGAATACAACATTTATACAATATATATACAGTATATATATTCATTAACATAAAAGCAGATTTGCGTCTCTCCTTTTTAATTTTTTAGCTAATCTTTTATAATATTTATCTTTATACGGATTAAAGTTCATTATTCCTGGTTTATCGTTCATCCATTGTTTATGAAAGTCACAAAATATGATGGTATATACTTTATGGAAATCTTCTATTTGGGCTTCCCCTGGAACTGTATTATAGAAGTGATTTTTCAAGTAGTTTTCTTGTAGTAATTGGCAAACTAAAGCCGTTAAATTGATTCCAACGATAGCGAATGAATATTCTTGTTCCGATTCACTAAGAATTTGCCTTGCTTTGGAGTTATAATGCCGAGCGAAATAGAGTAAATTCTGCAGACCAAGTATTCCCATACCTCTAAAATCACTCTTTGGATCCGTACCCTGAAAACCTAATTTTTTCCATTGTTTAGTAAACCTGCTATCTAAAACTTCTTCTGGTCTGAGTAGGTGCCAGAGGCATTTTAATTGTCTTTCATGTTCACTATCTTCACTACAATAAGGGGTTTTTCTAACATCCTGAATGCGACTGATTAACTTTCGATATCCACAAATTTGCGACAGACTTATATGCAAATTGGATTGGAAGCTGAAAACGAAAGAAAAGGAATTGCTTAGGAACAAGGCATTTATTGTAGAAATGTTTCTAAAAGTGTAATGAAATACCAATTGGGTAAATAATACTTGTAAAGATTATCACCCCATCGGGTCCTTTTGATAACAGTTGCAAGGTCATAAAGAAAAAAATATTTTTCTACTATTCAATAAATCATTCACTATTGACGTTTTAAAGCTTCCCTTTTTTATGTTTTTTTCACCTTCATTCTCCAATATTTTTAAAACTATTTATCAATTATCTATATAAATATATTACTGCGTTATTTATTTATTTATTCATTCAGTCATTCAGTCATTCAATTCTTACAATTTTCAGTCGTCTATCTATATTCAATACTTTTATTCTTCTATCTTACATTCTAACATTTCTTTCTTTTTTTTTCATACTTACTTAGAGTATACTATTATGTTGACATTTTTTATTCGAATGACGTCACCGACTGCCGTTTCAACGTTCGTATTATCGGACACGAGAATAGACTTTAGTTCCCTTTTTTTCGTTTGTTTCAAAATGGATTCTAAAAGAAGGAGAAAAGTTTAATTGATGAAAAAGAAACAACATACGAAACAAATTTAAACAACTAACGACAAACTTTTAAAATTTAAAAAAGAAGTTGTCGTAAACATTTCAATAATAAAAACAAACAAAGGAAGTTGAACTTCCGGGAGAGAAAGTCTCTTTGAGATAATAAATATGAATTTGGCTTTTTTCTCTCTCTCTCTCTCTCTCTCTCTCTCTCTCTGTCTTTCTATCTCTATCTCTATCTCTATTCACGTCAATATTTTAATTGTTCATTACAAATTTTTTCTCTTATGCAATACGTCCATTAGTGGATTGCATGAGAATAAACATAATATAACAATTTATTCGGTATTTAGTGTAAAAATTTTCGGTTAAATGGAAAAATAAATATTAGGCCTATAGCCGGTAAATAGATTTGAAAAAAAAAACGTTAGGTGGTGGGGGTGAAAAAAAAGGGGAGGGAAAATGGGAGTGTTGTAAAAGACGGAGGAGGGGGGGATAGGTGGGAGTGCTACAATATATATAAATTTATATATATGCAAGTAACAGGGGGACGGAATAGGCGGGAAAAGTTGTTATGGAAAAGAGCCTAACTGACGGGAAATGCGGGACATATTAAAGCCTATAAAAAGAAGAGTTTGAAGGGATCAATATTCGACGTATAAAGGCCGTCCATCATCGTTCTACCTAACAATAAGGGACGGAAAAGACAATTTTACCTTTCTTTTTTATATATAAATAGGGTATACTTAAAGCGTATTTTTATCGTATTTGTAAACACAGTCGCCTAAATCAAGAGTTTAGAAGGTGTAAAAAGGAGAGTGGATGAACGAAGATAGAGAGAGAGAGAGAAAAGTGAAGGAGAAGCGTTAAAATAAAAATTCTTAGTTTACTAGTAGAGAGTATTTGTAAGTTGTAAAGGAAAATTTTGGAGATTATTTCGGTCAATTTATTCTTTTATATATTGTTAAATAGATATTATATTAGAAAAAACTGGTATATAGTTTGGACTATTGCTAATTTGAATCGATAATTCTACTAATACTTAAAAGTCTTACTAATATAATAATCATAGTAATAATAGTAATAACAATAATACAGTATTAATAGGTTTGAAACTGATTCTCTTTGATATATAGAATTTCGTTTAGGGTCAATTTTATCAGTATTCTTTAAAAACAAATACTATTTTTAGATTAGATGAAACTTATCGGGAATAGAGAAATATGAAGCACGTGACTTCCACTCTACATACTTATAATAATCAGAGTATAAAAGTCATACATTGTTTACGCATATTGTGTATAGTAATATGACCAATATATAATACCGTACTAAGGGATAGTTTACACCTACCTATATAGACTCAACAAATATATAATCAAATTTAGTCACGTGACTCGGCTGTTACGATAGTTATAGATAACATACGCTATATTTCCCACGTAGGCCTTTCTACATCATACTTATGTGTATAGCGTCTTGAATAGAGATTAAAAAAGAACCTGATCAATCATAAAACGGAAATGTATGTCAACCTCTTCCCTATGGTGACAATTGCCTTAACCGCAAAACTAAATATAATCCCTGTTTCAAAGGAAAAAGGAAAAAGGAATATATAGAGAAGAACCAATTCCAATCCCCTTAGAACCAAGCGAAAAATCTCTATAGGTTTTGAAGAAGGTTAATTAAACGGTAAAAAAAAATATTTAAGTAGGTCATTCAATTTTTACACTTTTATAGCGTACATTCAGTGACGACGGAATAGTCAGCATTCCAAAAAGAATTTCTGAAGAAACCGCATACTCTTTTCACGTGTTTATCTTACCAGAAAACGAGTCTTTACAAGTTGTACGTATTACTATGGAACTATCAAGACTTTGAATAAACAAATTAATAAGACACGAAGTCGAGTGGAGAGGTGAAAGAGCTGGGAGAAACATAAAGAAGAAAACAAAGGAAAGAATATATACAAGGTGATTGCAATAATTTTTTCCCACTCCCTTAACTTAAGATAAAACACGCATAAGATACGTCGTTAAGATACTGAACCATAGTAAATAAATATGCTACTCGACACAATTCATCATTATTCTTTATTCTTCGTCCCTACTATCGAAGGTATACGATAGCTACATGTGCGTACAATGTATAATAGAAATGTGCGTATTTTCAAATAGACGCCAGCCTAAAAAGAATTTATGGGATGTCTGAAAAATCCATTTGGTTCTGTAGACCAGCTATTGCAGGAAAAGCGATAAGTTGTACTCACTCATTCGCACTGTAAAACTATATACGGGTAGCGTGTAATTGGGTATAATAATATGCCTAAATGATTTTTATAAACACTAGTTTAATATTGATAAAGTATGACGTAGATGTGGGAAACTGCTTTAGAAGGAAGCTTATTAGGGCAGTGGTTAGTGAGAAATAAAGTACAAATCACAGTAAATTATAGTATTATACACATAAATAAATACGTGTACAGTATTTATAAGATAATTTACAAATTGTAAGTTTATTAATAATATAAGCAAAAAGAGAAAAGAATGGAATATATGTAACCCAATTACTAATTTCAATTTATTTTGTATAATAATTAAGGTTGATGAGGGATTCAATTCGATTTAATTATATTCATAATCAGGCCTTATTTACATCCGACACATATCGTAACAGCTCGTCATTAATAGTACAATTTGTATATATATGTATACTTCTAAATATAGGCTGTGGTTGAATAATTACTTAAAAAACGGTATTCTGTTGATAAACTTATTATATTTCAAGTATAGTAAAGGGAACAGACTACCGTTACTTATGTTACATCTGTTCACGTTACAAACAGTAAGGGAAAGTTTGAAGAGAAGGAGGAAGAATTGAAGAGAGAGAGAGAGAGAGAGAGAGAGAAAGAAATAATGAAAAAGAAAGGAAGGATAATTTAGTATTTTATGTATATAGATAAAATGTAATATATACAAAATATGGTAATTAGTTTACTCACCAACTATCCTTGTTCTTCTTCCTATTTCAATATTACTTTTATCGCATGTTTTAGTGAGTTTATAAGTTGAATAACTTCCGATTACACAAGTCATCATTTTGAATCAAAGTATCTTTTTTTGTATAGATGGGAAGTTGAATAAAAATGACTACTAAGTAAAGTTTTTATTTCTCTTCTCGGTCTTCTTAACGATGTGTTTAGGTTGAAAGAGTTTAAAAATTTATCTCTTTTACCCGATAGCTATTTACAAGAGGTAGAACGTTCGATTTCAATGAATTTTTAATGGAATACAATTTATATTGTTCAACGAACGCGGCCGCCGCCGAATCGATTGTAAGGCGCCGATTCTTCTTCTTAGGCGCGCATGCGCAGTCGAATACGCTGCCAGCGTACTAGTGCTTCCATCTCTCATCGACTAGGCCTACCGCTAAAAACCACCAAAATACTAAGCTAAACACGGTAGCATTTGTTGCTTAGTAATCTATTTGATATAAGATTCATTCGAATGACTCACATGTGTTAACATAAGATTTTAGTCACCTTTCCGCTTTTCAAAAAGTGATTTAGATGTCTATTAATGATACCAATTCAAGGTTATTTTCCCTCTTCACCTCTCAGTGACGTTATCATTATTTTCTTTTCATACTGTTGTTTCTTCAAAATAGACAAGATAGAAGAGGAATGAAAATTGCTTACGTCTTAAGAATGTAACGAAACGTCCTTTTTTCAAATGAAAGAAGCGTAAATGACGCCCATTTTCGTATTTAGAGGTATGCGATTGAGATGATTAAGAACATTCTTTACCAATGATAAAAACGGCTGACAGATGTACAGGGGTAAAACAGCATTCTGAAAGGAGGAATGCACATGCCTAGTAAAGCAGTCGATGCCCTTTTATTTAAACATCAAAAACAACAACATAAAAAAGAAGAAGGAATGAGACATAGCACCTGTTTCAAAAGTGCATTTCTTCGGGAAAAAAACAAATAAATAACCTTGATATAGTAAGGTTAATTTTCCTTTAGATTGATTGATTACTAGGAAGTAGCTTAGAGGGAGGTCTAGTCGCTTTGTTATATAATTCACAGCTTAAAAACGCATCCTTTCAACTCCCCGAAAATATATTTCATTTCAAACGCCTACAATACTGATTAATCTATCGGAAATAGACTCCTTGTTTATAGTGTATTAAATATTTAAATTATAGTTTTCTTTTCTATTCTATTTCTTGACTATTTAGAATGTCATTATCGTTTGTACTTAATACGTGATATTATTTTTATATGCTATATATGCTATATATATATACATTATATATATATATATATACTGTATACATTTATATATATATGTATTTTATATACCTACATAGTTATACTATTGTCATAAGATCTGGGAAATGGCACAATATCTTTTATATTCTTTATTCCAGTTAGGGCTTGCAGGAAACGATCGAAACCTATTCCCAATCCACAATGTGGAACTGAACCGAATCTTCGCAGATCCAAGTACCATTCAAAGGCTTCAATATTCTTAATACCACTTTCTTCCATGTTTCTCTTTAAATTATCAATGTTATCTTCTCTAACGCTTCCGCCACATACTTCACCCACATGCGGATAAAGAAGATCAACATTCTTTACGGTCTTACCATCGACGTTTCTTTTCATGTAGAATGGTTTCAAAGCGATAGGATATTCTTCAACAAATACGGGACATTGATTACAATGGCTTACTAGGAACCTTTCGTGTTCCTTTCCAAAATCTTCTCCCCATTTTGGGACGTAATCAAACTGTTTTCTATGCTTCTGTAAGATTTCGACAGCTTCTGTATACGTCATGCTATTCCATGGAGAATATATGATTATCAACTACAAGCCAGGCACTTAGAATAGAAAAAACAGTCATCTTACCCCTGATAGCTCTCTTTTGCAATTGCATCGACAGTTTTCATTAAATCCTCGACTTCGCTATGTTTCCATAAATATTTCAAATCCTTTTCATGCTTATCAATCAAGTTATCAACCGTTTCGCTTAGTAAGGCGTCCACAAGATCTGTTACTTCGTGAAGGTCATCACAAAATGCCATCTCAATTTCGAGCATATAAAACTCTGACAAGTGATGGCGAGTCTTACTATGGTCCGCTCTTAAAATAGGACCAAAAGTAAAAACTTTTGGTATAGCGCTAAATTAGAAATATAGAATTAAGTTAAGAATCATATTAATATTCTATTATAAGTTACAGTAAACTTTTAACATGAAAAAAGTGTACTTACTGCGAAAGAGCTTCAAGGTGAAATTGGGCAGATACGGTTAAAAATGACGGCTTATCAAAAAATTCTTTATTTTCATGAGCTACAGCTTTAAAAACATATCCAGCACCTTCGCAATCATTCGTTGTCATAATTGGTGTATGCACTTCGTAAAATCCCTCATCCTTTATTGATAAATTAATAGTTAACAAACTTAGTTACGCCTATTTCAAGGTCACTTCTTTCAGATACCGTTAAATAGGATCTTAAATCTCGACTAGCTTCGTGGCGAAGTCTCAGAACAGTACCATCAAATTTATTTCTAGGTCTTAAGTGTTGAAATTGCCTTCTATATTCAATATCATGCATTTTCTTTGATTTGAATGGATAGGCCTATTGTTTGTGAAAAAGGAAAATGATATATTTTTATTGCAAATAACAAATATTATGTAGTAATAAGCTACCTCTGGATCGCAAGAACCCAAAACTTTTACTTCTTCAACGCTTAATTCAACCTCTTGCTTGTCATAAGGACTCCTAACTAAACGACCTTTTGCCTCAACACTACTTCCATACGTTAAGTTGCTAATAAAGATAAATTTCATAACGATTAAGTGCTACCGATGGCAATAAGCTAGAAATTCTAGATAGTATAAAACTAACGGAATCGGAAGATCGTCTAAGGCGACTATCTGCAGGTCATCGGTTGTTGTTCCATCTTGTAAATGGAGAAAGGTGACATTCTTGTGCTTTCTTATTGAAGAGATCCATCCCTAAGAAAGCAAAAACAAAATGACTCAATCTCTTGAGAAGTCAGTCTTCGTATTTCATACTAACCCTAACAACAACGTCTTCTGTAGGAGGGTTTTCATTTAACGATTGAACAACTGTGCATATCTTTGGTTCTCTAACCATAAAAGAGGATGTATCTGTGCAAAAGCGTCGTGTTGTCGTTAAGCATTTCCGAAGTAGACGAAACATTCTTGATAAAATAATAATAATAGATGTTATCTACCATTTCATGTGGGAACTGTTTTACTTTAAATGTAACATAATCCACTGACAATTGAATTTTACTATATCGCTCAATTCTACATTCTATAATGATAACAACCAATATACAAAAAGAATACCTTATAAAACCATGAATATATCCCTAACTATATGATCTAAGAAAAATTTTAAATGACTAATAGCAAATCGTTCAGGTCTTTTTTTATAATCTTTTCAGAATGACACTAAGGATGAAAATAAAAATCGAATATGATTCCAATTGAAGACATCGCATTCTCCCGTTTTTTTTTACTGAACAGCAACTTGAAACAATGAAATTATCTTTATTGTTTCCCTAATAAGTCAGCTGATTCGTAACGGAAATTTTTGGTTTTATTTTTCATAATATATTGCTCCACTTTTCTTTTTTTAGATCTATTTGATATTGACCTACTTCTTTAATGGACGTAACAATTTAATAAATATCATCGGTAAAGCTAAATTATCCAGATACACCCTCTTCTCTCTTCTATACTATCGAAAAGTGTGCATCTTCTATTAATAAGCTTTCTATTTCGAATCAAAAAGCGAGGCGAAACTGTAACTGTTTAGTAACAAAAAGTCAACTAAAAGAATTACAGTAGAAATGCCACATAATTTCATAGAATTTATGGTCAATTTATTATTAAATTGAAATTAAACAGACCCATAAAAGTGATCAAATTAAAAACAACTATTTTATTATAAATACCCCTGTAATAATTCAATAAATCATCTACCATTGTTTGTAAACGACAAACTGAGAAAGAATGGCACTTTTTACCGTTTGTTTGAGAATCTTAATAAAAAAAGTCTAGCAAATAAACTTAAAAGAGGAAATCCAATGTAAAGCTTACAACATACAGACATTTAATCATAGCCTGAAAAAACGTGATAAGTTTTGATTGACACTTTTCACTTTTCATCATAAGTGTTGTTTCTTTTAAATATAAAAGTATTCCAATTTGCTGTAAAACTAAATGTAAAAGATACTATCTGCTAAAATATATATGATTATTTTACTTCTATCTTAGATAGGGTATATCGGTCATTCAACTTTCTATATCCAAAGAAAACAACCTAAAGCTCTGTTCTTCTCCCTCCCCTCCCTTCCTTATTTCTTTATATTTGTAGAAATATTCTTCCTTTAGTCTAAATATTTTGAAAGTAATAAAAGTAAAACTATTAATGATATTCTAAAAAAAATAATAAGAAAATTGCATTCCTCTTTACTCATTCTTCGTCTATTTTTATTATTCTTTATATTCGTTTGTTGCGTCAAAGTCATATAAAGAGGAAGAGTTGAGGTTGTAAAATTATATTTAAACGACTTTATAGTCTGGTCTAACCTTGAAAAGCATATTTGATGTATTAAATAAAAAATATATACATCTTTTTCATTCTTAATGCTGTTTTTTTTTAAATAAAAAAACAAATATGAAGAAAATATCAATGGATGATACTTTTTTAAGAGTTTCATAACAATAAAAAGTTTATATTTTCTTCTTACGTTTTGCTAAACTTTATTTATTTTCCTTTAAATTGGTCTTCTAATTGTTTTTGCCTTTTGTCTTCCAAAAACATTATTGTATCCTTTATTGCTTTTAACTGTTGGGATAACATTTGCAATTTAATGCATAAACCGATAGATATTTTATAAACTATTAACAAAATTCATTCGATTGCTTACATTTTCAGCACTATCTGGAGGATATAATTCTTTCTGTGACAAGAAATAAAAAGAAACAAGAAAATGTAGCCTTTTTTTGCTTTTTCGCATATTTCATTTGTTACAAACGTACCCTTTTTTTAACAGTCCATTCTTCGAAGAATTCGGGTTGATTATATAACCAAAAAACGGTAATTGGGAATGCCATATATATACTCATCTGTACGCAAGAAAAAGTGTGCAACGCAATTAATGATCCAATCGAAATTAGGAAAATTGTTCAATAATATTAGTGATGTTGGAAAAGCATACAACTATTTTTTGAAATGAAATATTAGTAACCTTTAAAGCTTCTAATCTCCAATTTCCCATGATGAAAAAGTAGTAAATTATATTGTAAATATGAAAAGTTCTCTATAAATTTTCAAGGAGACCAAAATTTTAGCGATCAAGATACCATACTATAATTACGAATTTTTCTAGAAGTGAATTTCGATAGTTCAGTATCTTTGATTGTTATTCGTAACTATATACAGAAAAACACTTGACATGCTTTGATAAAGAAAAAATGCCCGTAACTTATAAAGTAATCAATTTAACTAAATTTTTATTAACTAATCCTAATAATTAAATTGGTTTCTTTAGTTATTAAAGGAGAGATCAACAGGAGAATTGGATATTATTGAATATCTCGATTTAACATCAGCAGGAATAGGTAGGCCTAATTGTTTTAAAAAATTGTATATTTTGATTATATATTAATAATTTCTATTATCTTTTGTCAAAATGATATTAAAAACCAAAAGCTTATATTGATGAATTGGATTTTTGTTCAAATTTGAAATATCTAGATGTTAAAGGGAATAGTATTGATATTGTAACAAACTTAGAGTCTTGTACCGAATTGTGGCATTTGGACCTTTCCTGCAATCAGGTAGGTATACTTTATGATAATTAATTAATAGAGAAAAAAAATAATGTTAATCTTATTGCAAAAAGATAAGAAACGTTGATTCTCTATCGGATTTTGTTGCTTTTGGTTGTTTAAAACTAAATAATAATAGGTTAAACTGGAAAAATTTGGAAAAAATAAGAGGTTGCCATATAATAAGCTTAACACTTCAAGCTAATCCTTTAGAAAAGGATCCTCATTGTAAGAATTAAAAATTTTGCTATTAATATACTATATTATGTAATATTATATATTATTCTTTATCAGATAGAAAACACGTGATAGATTGTTTCCCGTATCTATGGATGTTGGATGGAATATTTATTACAGGTATTTAAAATATATAGGCTATTATTGACAGGTAATATTTTAATTAATCTTACTTAACAAACAGCTGCTGAAAGAGAATACGTTTTCAATTTCTTTGAAAAGTCGGCATTATCTAAAAAACCAATTGTAATAAGATATCTTTAATACCTTTACTTTATTAAATAAATAGAATAAACAATCTATTTCTATTCTAGAGACATAAACTGTTACCATGGAAATTGAAAACTTTCTCATCAACCCATCAATCAAATTTAAATCATGGGATATTGGCAAATGAATATTTTAAGAATTTTCCACCTAAGGATATGTGCCATAATCATAGTGTGTATACATTTCATTACTATTTATTAATATTACATAATCCTAATGCTTTTCGTTTTCTTCTTCAATATAATAGTTATAGATATTAAAAAACTAAAATATATGATCAATGATACAGCACAGTATTTCGTAACAAAAGCCAGGTTTTTACTTTTTGCCTATAATTAATAAATAGCCCTGTTTTCATTTCTCTCTACATTCAATTGTTTTTATTATAGAACTGGAACATTGGCGGAATTTTCTATCAACGAACTACCTGAATATATGGATAATTTCTTTGAATTAATGATAACAACCCCAAAGTATTGGACATTGTTAATAACTACTATTCATGTAATATAATAACTAATGATATACAAAATTTATAAATTCTTTCTACTATTTCATAGATATCGCTATGGTTCAATATTCCATTGGTCTGCTATGACAATATCTTTACAATGTTACACTTAAATGATAGGTAACAATAATTAGCTTTATTGATTGAGTAGTATATTTTAATTAATGAATTATTTGCCATATTTTAGTGATTTGGATTTCAATACCATATTTAAATATCCTAAAGAGATCAGAGTATTAATAGGTGTTTTTCTCTTCAATTTAGTGAAAATTAAGAGAGACTCCGGCCAGGTTAGTTAATCAACTCCATTCACGCAATTATAATCAATAGTGTTTTTAATATGTTTTTTTATTAGAAGATGGATGTAAACGATAGGCTTTATACAACTTTATTCTATTCTAGTCTTATTCAATTTAAACTGTATAATAAAGCAAAAAAGTGCTTGAACAAGGAGGATATGATTATGTAAATTTTGTTTTTGAATAAATATAGAAGTGTATAAGATATTTAATAGAAAATATTTCAGAGTTGAGAGGATTAAGAAATCTCTTGCTATTGAATTTTTGCCTTTATTCACCAACAGTTCGGTCTGCTTAAACCAAATTGAGGAGAGTAAAGGTAAATATCTTCAATGTTGTGTACTCTCTTATAAGTTTGTGTTTAAGAGATATCGTCTTTACAGGTATTCAAGCCCTTGTATCTTCCGCTCTTGGGACTTTGGCGACTAATCGAATTGAAAAACTTATTCAATCAATTCGTCAAAAGGTTGGATATTGATATAGAATAAGAGTCTTCTTCTTTTTTTCTTTTTTATATAAACTAAATTTTGCCCTTCCTTCAATATTTAGGTTGAAGAGCATGAGATAATCTCAATCTTACATCAAACAGGATTGGCAATATGTCAAATATGTTTAAAAATCATATCTGATTTATCTTTAAAGGATATACAACCAAAATCAATTAATGTATATATCATTTATACTATTGTATATTTGCACACACCAAAGTATGAATTTTTACATAGAGACGATTCAATATCTATTTAAATAGTAACAATAAAAATTCAATAAGGCGTCTCTTTTTGCAAAAGAGACATTTTAAAGTTCAACCTTTAGTAGTACTACCTCTTTACGAAATAAATTTACAACAACGCGCCCCTTAGGAGTACTTAGTCCAAAAATACACAGTGTATATAATAGTATAGTACGTTGTACTTTGTAGAAATTCATAATTTGGTGTATGCACGGTATATTTAACATAAAGATTACGAATAATATTTAATAGCCATTTCCTTTTTTTCCTATTTTGATTCGTAGAATGGAATTATTAAATCAAAGAAAAGATTGATTGAAGCTATTCAAAAGTCAAATTATCACGAATCTGGTCTTAGTTTTCCAGAAAAGCCAGACAACGAAGTATGTCTTAATGTTGAAAAATATTGCAGAAAATTTCCAGGTTCCTTAAAATTATAATACATTTTAAATGATCCTAATCAACTAACGTAAATTTCCGCTAACTCGTCTAGCCATTGGTGATAAGATAATGCTAGCTGCTCAGCAACTTGGGGTAATTTTGGCACTACCCGAACCTTTTAGGGCTATTGCCCAAAGAGATACTGTTTTGGCAGCTAGCGGAGGAATAACTAAACCGAAGGATTCCGATGATTATTGCATAACTATTAACATGAATAATTACAAATTCGACAACGATCTAATGGTTTGGAGAAAGGCGAATAGTCTTGGAGATAAAATAGATTATTGCATAATAAAAAAGAAATCCGATATTTCAGAATCAGTGGAAAAAGATAATATTTTAAAAGATAATTATATACATACTTGGAATTATTTAGTTGAAGAAAAAATTGGTTTTTACAGTAATTTCGATACTCTTTTAGAACCATATGAAAATAATAAATTACAAGATGTAAGTCATATTGAGAAATATATATTAGGCAGTAATGAAGAGGAAGAAAAAACTGAATTAACTGATGAAAATCAATCAACACATATATCCATTTCACCCCACCGATTTCCCACTAGCACAAAGGTATTGCTCAGCTAATGATTTTATACAGTTTCTTTTTTATATTTATTCGTCAATTCGATATCAATTTCTATAGTCAGCTAGAACTCCAAGACTTAGCGCAAGATCCTCGAAATGTTCAAGGTTAGACAAAGTTAATTACTGCACATATATGTAACTATTAATTTTTTCTATTTTTAGACCTTCAACAGCATCTTCAAAATGGCCTAAAACTTCCACTAAAATCGATAATGAGTAAGAATTATGACTGAATCTAACTTTAACATAAAAAACGTCTCTATAAACAAAAAATACTTATTTAGAAAAGAAAGTGAAACGCTTTTAGTTCAAGGCAAAAAATTGTCAGATGTTGGCCCTCCGCTAACTCCTCAAACTCCTAGAAAACCTATAGAAATTGATGTAAAAACGGATGTTTCCGACGATGTTTCTCTCTATCAACAGATGACGGCCGAATCTTGGACTAATAAAGAAGTATTAAGAGGTTGTGTCAACTAATCATGGTATACGCATTATCCTAATAAATTTGAGAATTTGCTTAAACAGTACCCACAGCTTCCATCGTTTTGGATACAAAATGTGACAGCAGTAGAAGAAATGATGATTGCTTATGGGATAAACGAGGCTTTTTATCGGTGGCTCATGCATCAAAATGGCTGGCCGCTGGAAGAGATATATCGCAGAAGGAAATTGCTAAGGAACATGTTCCCGGTTATTTATCGTCTAGACCGGATTCTAGGTAAATTTCTATTAACATTCAGCATAGATATCGATTAAACACATTCTTTACAGTTTATCAATTTCGAGTGTAAATCGACGATTAGAAGCATTAAGCCCGAGAACTAGTAATTTTTATATAAAAAATAGCCCATTAAGTATCCAAATTCATTGATTTTCTTCTACTTATAGCAACCAAAAATGGCATATATCAACCATTTGTTGGAAAGTAAGTTTACTATAAGCTCTCCTACTTTATATAGATTAATTAATTGAATTCAATTTAACAGAAAGTATGTGAAGCGCCCTCTTACGGCTCAAGTGGTAAATGCATGGCCAAAAATGAAAGTAGAATGGATATGTGGTGATTGTGTCAGTGATTTTAAGATTACAAATAATCCAAGTAAATAATTTTTTCCTATTAATTCGTGAGTACTTTCTGAAAACTATAATTTCGTTTGAATTCCATTTTTTATTCATATCATTCAAACTGACTTGAATAAATTATTCTTTTAAAAAAGAGATTTTAAGATGATAAAGACATTTTTATTCATTAAAATTTTCTCCAAACAACAAACCTGTATTTACTATTTTTTAGCTAAAAACTGCACAAATATATGTTTTAAAACAAGGGAGAGAGAGGGGGAGGGGGAAGAAATGGCAATTAAAGTCAAAAAATAGAAGCTGTCCACTACACATTTAAAATTTTCTAAAGTTTGTCATCAACAAACTAATTGCAATAGGTGGATTTTTTTAATACAAGTATATATGAAATTAGATTCCATTTAGAATCCGAATCTCACTTTTATCCAATGTTTTCTAGAGAGACTTATACTCCACCCCCACTACGGTTGACTGGAATTGGTTTTTTCTCTGCGGCAATTTCTGCTACTTTTGCGAAACGGCTTTGCGATACTGCTCCAGTTCTTAGAGCGCTCATTAACTGTTTTTAAAGAACAATTAAAAATTATTTAGTTTCATATTGATAAAAGAGAATATTTCATTTACCTGTAAGAATTCTGAAAGATCAATTTGAGCGTTGTTGGAGCAATCAACCTCTTCTAATATTTCGTGCAATTGTTCTTCACTAATTTTCTCTCCTCTTTTATGAAAGTGCCTTCGAAGATCATTTACTGTAATAAAACCCTGAAAAAAAACCAATTATTAACAGACACTTTATATAGGGTATATAAACATCTTTACTTTGTTGCTTGTGTCAATAGATTTGAATCTCTTTTGCATTTCTCTAATTTCTTCATATGATAAATTGATTGGGATATTCCTTAAAGATCTGAAAAATATTATGATGTATGTAGAAGAGACTATGATCTGTAAATGATATTGAAGAAACTATAAACCTTTCTTTCATTCCCAAACCCATTTGGAGTTTCAAAAATTTCAAAGCATTTTCATGTTCAATTTTTATTCTTTGTTTACTCCAACCGAGTTCTTCGGCCATTATTGCACAGATTTTTGGTAAAGCTTCCCGTGCCGCCTGAACATTTATGAAAGCCAAGCGAGATCGTCTCGAAATATAATCAACTACACTTAAGGCGTACTCTCTACGACACGCATATCTGACTTCCGCTTCAATGTATGGATATTGGGTATGCAATCTAAGCCCCACAACTGGCCATTTGGCTCCTGTTAAACTTGCCATTCTAGCTACCTTGTACGCCTTGTCACCATACAGATGAGACAAGTGAACGGCAACCTCGTGATCAAGACCAAAATCTTGAATTAAGCGAATAAAATAGGTTGGTGTCCAGTGATCAGCGCCGTCAAGCATCAGACCTCTAGTCTGACAACTGCTAGCAGAGGAGAAGTTGTGAACTTCAACCAGTCTATCAACGGTCTCCTCGGCCATATGCCTATAAGTTGTCCACTTACCGCCTGCAATCGTTATCAGACCGCTTTCGGAAACTTCAATAATATGATTTCTGGCTATGCTCTGAGTACTTGATGCATTAGGATCAAGAACTAAGGGTCTAATACCCGCCCAAGCTGCCTGAACATCTCCTCTTCTGACATTGATATCATCTGAAAGGTATTCTTTGATTTCACGTAGAATAAATTCAATGTCAGCTTCTGTAGGAGCAGGTTCGCTAGTGAGGTTGCAAGGTGCATCTGTGGTACCGGCAAGAGTTGTACCATGCCATGGAAGAAAGAAAATAACACGTCCGTCAGATGTTGCCGGATCAAGAAGACCCATTTTTGCAGGAGAATAGTAATCTGGTAATACAACGTGCACTCCTAGCGATGGCTGACAAATTTCTCTAATGTTTTCATTGTCCAGTTTCCTAATGGAATCCGTAAATGGCCCTGCGGCATTAACGAAAGATTTCGCTTTTACAACAAATTCTTCTCCTGTCTCTTCATCGCGTATTTTTGCCCCATTAAGCTTGCCATTTTCGCCTTTATAAAGATTAATAACAGATGCATGATTTAGGATGGTTGCTCCATACTTCATTGCCGTGAGAACAATTTGCAGATTCATTCTGGCGTCATCGTGCTGACCATCGTAGTATACCAAAGCTCCAACAAGTTTGTCAGATTTCAACATAGGAAAGTTTTCAATTGCTTGATTTTTCCACATAAAATACGAATTTTTTAACCTTTGAGAACCTGCTACAAGATCGTACATCTTCAGGCCTGCCCAAAAGTATGGTAGTTGCCACCATTGGTATACTGGTAACATAATAGGAAGTGGTTGTGCCAAATGAGGAGCTATTTTAATAAGATTAGCTCTTTCTGCTAAGGCTTCTTTTACCATACGATATTGTTCATAATCCAAATTAAAAACTGCCTTTTGTAAATACCTTACTCCGCCGTGTAGCAACTTTGTTGATCTGCTACTAGTTCCACATGAAAAATCGTCTTTTTCTAAAATAGCAGTCTTCAGTCCACGAGTTTGAGCATCTAATGCAACACCAGCTCCCGTTACTCCACCACCAACAACAATAACATCATATTCTCCTGTCTTTAGATCATGAATATGATCCTTTCGACTCTTAAATACCTGATGTTGATGATGATATGGAGTTTCGGCTGCACTGGCTACATTTTCACGTTTTTTTATATATATAAGCCCACCTCCAGTAGCTATTAGAGCGCTTCCAGTTGCTAATTTCCTTAACATAGTCTTGATTCTGTTGTAGAGAAGGAGAATTCAAAGGAAAAAATATTATTTTTGCTAATCTATTGTTTTATAAGATCTTAACTCGATAAAATTTGATATCTAATATTTTTTTATAATTTAATATGACTTAAATATAGAAAAAATCTTTCGAACTTGAATGGAATTTTTCAATTTTTCATCTCCAAAATAACCTTTTTCCCCTGGAATATTTTGTCTTTACGAACATATAATTAATATTTAATAATTTTTATAAATACAAATTTTGATTATTCGTGATTCTGCTGATGGTTTACTAATATATACGAAAATACGCATAATACTACCAGTTTTTATACTCCGGTTTTTTTCTCCACTTGAATTATTGTTCTATATTTACGTCGCATAAAATAACCTGCAACAAGTTTGTTCTCATTTCTGGACTAACATCAGAATAGACTCTTTGTGAACGTTCTAATCTCTCTGTAGAAAGACGTTCTCTCTTATATAGTTTTTGTATGTGAACAACAATAAAGTAAACATATTGCGCAATTTTATAATTCCTTATATTTCTTTTTTATATTTTACTCTCTTGAACTTTAATCTTTTCCCCATGTAATTCAAACAATTAACAGTTAAAAGATCTAGAACTTCATTTGAGAAGCTAACTTATCTGCGATAAGAGTTTATTAATTAGTTTATTTATTACGCAAGTGTTTCTACTTTCATAGTTGATTAGTGTATAATATAAAATAAGAAGAAAACAACATCGTGATATAGAGATTAAAGATATATCTAAACTAAGTACTCAATCGAATGGTTGATGAGTCAAGCTCATAATATTCCATTCTTCATTGAACTTTCTAGTAAACTAAAAAAAAAGAAATAATATAATCTTTTTATTTAAACCATAATCTCTAAATAAGCAAACCTGTTTTGTCACGATTTCTTGGAAACGATGATCTTGTAGGCTTATCTAAATATGAAATTTTGGAAATAAAACAAACGCAAAATAAAAATGAAAAATACAAACTTCTTGTTGATCTACTAGTAGTTATACTAGCATCCGAGTCGTTATCAACCACTCTCCAGCCTCTTTGATTTTCCTCTTCATCAGAATCAGTGTTTTGAACACCTGGCGCCCATGTTTGCCTCATTTTGCTTTTAGTAGATCTTTCCGATTTTCTAGGTGTACTTCTAGCACTAGCAATTTCTTCATTAAAATACATGGGTTTACCCTTATGAGGAATGGTAGTTCTTAGCATAGTTTTACTTCTTCTAGCACTTTTATCTTCATCATCCGTCCAGACAGGTTTTCTCTTCAAATAGATAGAGTATTTAGTATTTTATTTTGTTACAAAATGATCAACATACGGGTCCAGTTACTTGAGAGACACTCTCAAATTCTTCTTCCTCTTCTTCCTCTTCTTCTTGTTCAAAGTCAGTTGTAAATTTTGCGGGTGTATCTACCCGACTATCTAGGTCGGTATCAGAAGTGTATCTCTCGAAACCTCCTTTACAGACATCTTCACTTGGTTCACCGGTCATGACTCTGCAAATTTAAATTATTATTCTAGAGCATAATAGTGTTCATGATTAGATATTGTCAGTTTACCTAGCGCATCTTGCGCAAACGCTAACTCGAACTTGACTTTCGTTTCTCGGTATAGAAGTTGGAGCGATTTTTACTCCACGACTTCCTTTTACTTTTATACCTTCCGAGCGGAGATCATCAGCATTTTCTGAAAGAAGAATATGATTCCGTCATAATCATGAGATAAAACATTTGGAAAATTTTAATTACCATATAACTCCAAGGCGTCGTCATTAATTGTTAAATCTTTATTGTCTTCGTATCCAGAATCTTTCTCGTCTTTTTTTCTTAAGCTTTCGATCTTTCTCCTTCTCTTTTCTTGCAAAGCAAGCCGACCCTTAGCTGTTGTTGGAGCGTAGGATACTACAGGTTGCTTCTGTGCAGTTGTCTTCTCCTTAGTTTTTCTATATTTAAGTATGTTCAGTTCAGCCTCTAGAGAATCTTCATCATCCTTTACAACTGGACCAGCATAGCCTCTGCTTATGTAAAGATCCTCATCCGGTGTAAAACCATTTTCTTTTCTTTCATCAGGACTGCCCCATAAATCATCCAAAGATTTTACTTTCGTTGAATTGTCCCAATCTGGCTTTTGTTGCCTAGTCGTAGGACTTTTAGGTTTAGGATGAAAGTTTGTACTTTTCGATAAAGTCAAAGATTTTCCAACCTTCGAGGCAGTTGTTTCTCTTTTAATATGATGCAAATCGCTTGTACTCTTTCTCAGCATTGCCGCTGTACTAGACCTATCTTGTCTTTTCTGTATAAGCCTTATTAAGTAAGGAAGGGGCTCCTCAGGCTTGTCATTCACAATCCTACCCATTAATTCCTATTGAACAATAATAATCATATATATTTATATAATAATAGCAGAATTTTTCTGTTAAATTCTTCAAATATGCCATTGTTATCAAGAGAATTTTTATAATGGCAGAATATAGCCTTCTTATATAACCTACACAAATTTTGAATACCTCGAATAATGGCCCGATTCGATGTCTTTCTAAATATCTTTGAACCAATTTTGATTTATCCATGCTTACAGATGCTAAAACTCTATCGATTTGGTAAAGGTGAATTATTAGCAGACGCCGCTACCTGGTTGCTAATGGAGATAGGAAAGCATAAACTCGCTAGTTTCTTTTCTAAGCAGTTAGCGCCATCTTCATGAGTGTAATTTTAGAAGAATAAAGTTATCAATATAAACAACTCTGTATTCTTTGTTCGAACAAAAAAAAACAGTAAAAACCTGACAATGCCATCAAAAAAAAACCATATTTTTTATTAATTTCTGTACACGAATAAAGAATAAATATTAAAAAAGATACAAGATTTTTCTCTTAACAGTCGTATATTAAATAATACGTTTTCCTTTATTAAGTTTCTCAAAGTGTTATCCTTTTTACTTCACTGAAGTCATTAATATAATTTGATTATTTTGACGTTTTTTTTTCATAGAGAAGATACTATTGCTTCTAAACGATCAGCTGGGCTGGCTTCAGGTAAAATTTCCTCCTAAACACAACATGAAATGGAAGAAACAAAAAGTTAAGTGTAAACCAAGTAAACAGCACCGAGTAAAGTTGTTTAAACATTTGAATACAAACCCATATTGGCCTTGAAGAAAAATTTACATCAGTATTCTTTATAATAATATCCTGTGTAGAAATACGTTTACGATATCTGGCAGATTGATCGGTTGAATCTTCAAGGCTCATCCTATCGTACATCTCGTGCATCATTGTATACTGCTCCATAGCACTCTTTCGATTGAAAGTGATCGATTTACAGACCTAATAATTAAAAATTACAAATGCAACATCTATTTGCATACACTATTCAGATACTTGATCAAACGAATGCGATAAAAGCTGTTGACGTTTTTCAAAAATAACTATCGCTAATGAGAATCATGAAGAGAAATGTATTACACCCATTTGTTTTTATTTTGTAGCGAAATGAAGATTATATAATTAATATTTTAATATAATTTATATTTAAATAATCAACAATATTAAAGTTTTTTATGCCCAAATTTTGGTAAATTTTGTTTTTTTTTGTTATAATGAAAAAGTGCAGGCTGTTAAACAACAGAATGTGGTTAAATAATACCTTCATTATTGTATTGCTACAGATGTTCGTTTTACCTTGATTAATATTTTGTGGTAACATATGTAATTTTTCAAGAAAATACCTAAACCTTAAACTTTCAAATGCGACTGTTATATGAAATCTTAAAACAACGTGATTGACTTACCTTATTGCTTGATTCTGGCGAATTAAGAGCAGTTTATCCGTTCTTATTAACATGAAATACTATAGATCTTCTTAAGTTTAGAAAATGAAACTTTTTTTATAGAATAGAGGAATTTCTGTTAAGGAGAAACTTTTTTGGCGGTCTAAGAGGGAATTTTTTGGTCACGTGATCTTATTTTTTAATAAGCCGAACCCTATAATATCGCTCAGAAATGGCAACATGTGCTGGAAAAAAAACGAAGGTTTCGAGAAACCCTTACGAAAAAGTTATTCTTTTGATTAAAGATAAAATTAAAGAGGAATATTTAAATAATTTGTTAGTAGAAATTCCTAAAAAATATGAGAAAATTGGAAATTTGACTCTTTTCCCCGAAACTTCGTTTTCTTCTGAAATTTGGAAGGGTACGTTAATTTTCCAAAAAAACATCAAAAAAAGTGGCACATTTTTTATATATATTAGAAAATCCAATTGTTTTTACAGAATATATGGAAGAAATATGTCACATATATAAATCTGAGAGAATAGCTGTAAAGTCTACTATAAACGATGATAATTTTCGAACACCAAAAGTCCAGTTTCTATTTCCATTCGACTGTAAAGACCCGTGGGTTATGCAAAAAGAATTAGGACTTACGTAAATAATCACATTGTAAAAAATGAATCAATTTAGAACGATACTTTTCTTTACATTTCTAGCATTCACTACAACATTGAAAGGAGTATGTTTTGTAAAGGAAATATAACGGAAAAAGAACGTCTTGCTAAACTGGACTGTTCTAATGAAATCATTGTTGACCTATTTGCTGGTATAGGCTATTTTTCTCTTGTTTATCTTGTTCATTCTAAGGCGAAGTTTGTTCATGCATGTGAATGGAATCCTGCTGCTATTGAAGCATTACAGAGAAATCTACAAGCAAATAAGGTTCAAGACAGATGTAAAATCTATGTTGGGGATAATAGAATGGTAATTATAAATCTAATTAATAATGTAAGATTACCTATTTTTTTTATTTATAGGAAAGTCCAAAAAATGTGGGTGATCGAATCAATTTAGGTATTCTGCCCTCATCCGAACCATTTCTCCAAACTGCATGCGAATGTTTGAACTTGGAAACTGGTGGAATTATGCATGTTCATGAAAATATAAATTTATTTGATGACTCTAATGCAACCGAAAAGTATGCAAATAAGTTGAAGTACAAAATTGGTGACATTCTGGCTAAGCTAACTGATAAGAATTGGCATATAACCGTACAATTCATACATAAAGTTAAATCCTATGGTCCGAGAATCGATCATGTTGTAATCGATATTGAAAGTAGACCTCAGCAGGTTTGTATTTGGCACAGTTTAATAAATAACCCAAAAAAACAAGCTCATTACAAAACATATTTTTCTATCACAGGAGAATAAATAGTTAGTGTAAGTTAGAAAGAACAAGCAAGCTTCAAACAGGAGCAAATCTATTCTTTAATCCTTCTTCATCTTCCTCGGCAATAACGTCAACTTGATCTAGAGGCACATTCAAGGCAAAAACAGCATTTTTCATAATGTTACTGACAGATATTGACTGATCATTAGATGGCGCCGGCAAATCCTTTTTTGAAGGGGTTTTCGGCGTCTGTAATCTTGATATGTCGTCTAAGTCAGTTGGTGGGCGAGCACTAATCGTAAAATGCTCAGAATCGGAATCAAAAATATAGGCTGCGTTATTATTGGCTGTCGAAGGTGCACTTGTTTGAAGTGCATTGGGAGACGGAGGGGGCGGAACTGGTGATGGATCTTCGTCGGCAACTTTAGCCGTCTCTCCAGCCCATTGTATCTTTTCCATTAACTCTTCTCGTGCCGTTAATTCTACCTCTTCTGTGGATTCAGCCTCAATAGTCTCTGGAGTGAAAACATGCAAGGAACTTTCTGTATTCGTATCTAGATCTGGTGTCTTTTTTAATAGGACTATATGTCGTTCTGGGACTTCATCTTTTTCAGTTTTGGGAGCGAGTTCCAATACATTAGAATCTAAAACAATACGTCCAACGTCTTTTTGTTTATGTAACATCTTCGCTACATCAGCTACTGGAATTGTTGTTCTATCTGGATCAGATGATCCAGCACTGTCACTTCTATGTAATTTAACAGTTGGTTTTGTCTGTGAGCGGGAGAAAGTTTCAGAAAGAGAGGTTTGTAGTTCAGCAATTCTCATCTTGTGTTGGGTTAAAACTCTACTAGCTGCCAAAGCAACTGCTGAACTGTGTCGTTCTAGTTGGGGAACCAGAGTCAATAACTTTGATGTAAGACGTTTTCTATCTCTTAAATCATTAGGAGATAGACTACCAACGACTTGGTGCAAAATATCTCTGGGCAAATCCAGTAGATCATCTAAACCTCTATACCCAGCTGAGGGAGACTTTCTAAATCTTGTTACTCTAGTTGGCTGACGAGAACTAGCAGCAGTATGTGGAGGAGGAGCCGGTGGAAGAACATCTAACGGATTTTGTATTATTTTACGAGTTTTCGGCTTTTTAGGTTTTTCCTTAGAAGGGTGCCAGACTAAATAAGAAGTTGGCATAAATGTTTCGCCTACACTACTCCGCAGATCAGATAATTCAAAAACTTCATGGACAATAATTTGATTGGCACGTTTTGTTTCAAGGCTTGTCAATGTGATGTCATCTCCGACGGCTGGCGTAGCCTGAGGGGCTGGAATTCGACTGCCTGTCGTTCTTGTAGGCAGACGTTCCGTTGGCTCATAAAATATACGCCTTTCACTAGGTGGAAGAACATTCTCAAATAAATTCACTACGGACTGAGTTGGAAGAGGCTCGTAACTGGAATCAGCAGATTCTCTTGTATTTTCTGCTGTCTTTGGAGGTTTAGAAGACCTTTGGACCTTCCAACAGGAGGGATGAGGGCATAACGGCCCGCAAACATTGCCGTTCGACATCTCAGCCCGCCATAATAGTTGTCCTTAACAACTGAAAACTGAACTGGGACCTCTTTACCTGTTCAATTGGGAAACATAGCGCCATCTATCTACATATAAAGATAAAGGTGTGCTTTATTTCGTCCGTTAGAGTCTTGGTCCCCGTTAATTAACAGGATGATTAATGACGAAGAAAAAGACCTATTAGGTGGAACCAAGTTAGAGGCAGGAGATATTGGAGTAATAGTTGCATATTTCGTTATAGTTTTAGGATTTGGTTTGTGGGTAAGCGATTTGAAACTTGACTAACTCAACTTAATTTTGTTATCTAGTCATATAAAAATTTCATCTACTGATATGTTGGAAAGACTATCTGATTTTCTCAACAAGTATAGCATATTGTAGCATGTGCAATATGCAAAGCGAACCTAACTATGTTTACATACTTTATTTAAAGTTTGCTTTATTCTTCACTTTGGAAATTTTAATGCATTCATTAAATAATTTCCTCATTGCGTAAATCATTTTTATTAGAATGTCTTCTATATTCTTTAAATAAAGACGACATTTTGCACACTATTACTATTAGATATTTTTCGGAACAAGCTCTAAAATAAAGCAATATTTCAACTAGTATTAACATGTTATACTTATCTTTATAGGATATATCTGCATCAACAAAATAAAGTCATTCTGAATTTTTTTTAGCGCAAAAAATTAATTCGTTAAACTGTCTAAGGTTTTGAATAAAGACTTTAATTTATTCACAAAAACCTACAGATTAAATTTAAACAGAATGCATACGTTCTATCGTTGATTCTAATTAATATGTAATATCGCTATAATAAATAATTTTTCCAAGTTTATAGGGAAACTCTCATATTCTTTCAACTCAGCATTACTTTTATAATATCATATAAATTCGTTTTTAATAGTCATCGTTAAGAAATAGAGGTAGTGTTGGAGGATATTTCCTGGCTGGCAGATCTATGCACTGGATACCTGTAGGGGCTTCTCTCTTCGCTAGTAATATCGGAAGCGGACATTTTATTGGATTAGCAGGATCCGGAGCGTCTAGTGGAATAGGAATTTCGGTTTTTGAGTTAAGTGTACGTTGAAGGCGAATTTTCAATTTATTACTTGAATAATAATATTAATTTTCAAAACAACATTTAGGCCATATTTATATTAATGCTATTAGGCTGGGTTTTTGTTCCAGTATATATGGCTGCAGGTGTAAGTTCGATTCTGTTCCATCTTTTGATATTGTTTAAACTTTTTATGAGATAGGTTTTTACAATGCCCGAATACTTACGGAAACGTTTCGGAGGCCAAAGAATTCGAGTCTATTTGGCTATTATGGCTTTAATTTTATCCATTTTCACAAAAGTTGCAGTAGGTATTCTAATGGATATAAGATTAATATATATATATATACTGTATATGTTTACTTACAAAGTTAAAAATCTTTATGTAGGCTGACTTATACGCCGGAGCTATATTCATTGAACAATCACTTGGTTGGAATTTATATTTTGCAGTAACCCTTTTGTTGGGTATTGCTGCCTTATTTACTATATCCGGCGGTTTAACTGCAGTAATATGGACTGATTTTATTCAAACAATCATTATGCTTATCGGAGCAGCCGCATTGATGATAATAAGTAAGTGGTGTCTATCAACTTTTTTAAACAAAACTCTGATTATCATATGATCGTAAAAAAATTATAAAAATAATTCAGGCATGGCCAAGGTTGGTAATTTTTCAACGATTTCACAACGCTTTATGGAAAGCCTTCCTAATTCAACAATTTTTAATTTGTATCATCCGGATGGGAATCGTTCAAATCCTTATATAAATTGTGGATTTCCTCCCGAAAATTCTCTCCATCTTTTCAGAGCAGCCAATGATTCTCAATTGCCTTGGCCTGGGGTGTTTATCGGTTTAACAATATCTTCAATTTGGTATTGGTGTTCCGATCAGGTTGAGATAACCTACATATTGTTAATTAATTTTAATTTCTTTTTGTTGAACACTCTATTTATCATCTTTCTATCTCTCTTTACGTTTTTAGATTTCTATTCTGGTTACACCTGATTTACTGACATAAAAAAAGCTTCTTAGAATAGTAATAATATCTTCATAGTAGTCGCATTTTCTTTATCGTACATTTGATTGAGTGATAAATTTGTTAGAAGATTATATTTAGCTCAATAACAACTTTTATAACTCTTCTTTCGCAATAAAGGTATAACAGAAGTTGGCGGTTGGGAAAATATTAAATATAGATTTTTTAATGCCATATCAAATAATACTTGGCATAAGTTTTTGAGAAATAACCTAACAAAGCCTGATTGTGGACTTCCTCCATCGAATTCTTTGCACTTATTTCGTAGTCATAAAGATGGAAACTATCCTTGGCCAGGCGTCGTTTTCGGTGCAACCGTTTCAGGTGTCTGGTATTGGTGTTCCGATCAGGTTTAAATTTAACTCAATTTTCATAAAATTTCCTCACTAATGCACCTTTCTTTCTTAACAATTTCATTTTATTTTAAATTCGTCTTAACACTGCCTTTAAAGTATTTTAATTTAAAACAATATCAACAGGTTATCGTTCAAAGGGCTTTGGCATCCAAAAATCTAACACATGCTAAAGCTGGGACGATTCTGGCTGGCTACATAAAGTTGTTGCCCATGTGGCTATTAGTTGTTCCTGGAATGGTTGCTAGAATTTTGTTTCCGAATACTGTTGGATGTGCTGATCCAGTTACATGTGAAGAGGCTTGTGGACAAAAACAAGGATGTACAAATATCGCTTATCCTCTTTTAGTTCTAAAGGTTAAGAAATTTTTAATAGAGAATAATTTACTTAAAAGATGTTTCTACCTTACCTTTTTCTTAATGGCTACAGTTAATGCCCGTTGGTGCTAGAGGTATGATGTTGGCCGTTATGATGGCGGCTCTTATGTCTAGTTTAACATCAATATTTAATTCTTCTTCTACACTCTTTACGCTGGATATTTGGAGAAAATTTCGCAAAAATGCCACTGATACAGAATTGATGATTGTTGGCAGAGTTTTTGTTTTGTTTATGGTTGCCGTGGGGATTGTTTGGATTCCTATAGTTAAAAATTTCGCTGAATTGTTTCACTATATACAAAGTATTACAAGTTATTTATCTCCACCTGTGTGTGCTGTTTATGTTCTCGCAATTGTATGGAAAAGAATTAACGAAAAAGGAGCGTTCAGTGGTTTAGTCATAGGACTCCTCATTGGTATTGCAAGATTTGCATGGGAGTACTCCTACAAAAGACCTGCTTGTGGGGAAGAAGATTCCAGACCTGCTATAATCAAAGTAAATTATGTTACCACAAATTAGTGATATATTTATACAGAATATCATTGTTTTGTTTGCATTATACAGGACGTTCACTATCTGCATTTTGGAATTATTCTTTTTGTTATAGTATGCATTGTTACGACTGTAGTTAGCCTTGTCACCCAGCCTATTGATGATATTCACGTAAGTTTTTACGCAAGCCCAACTAAGTATACAAATCTCTTTTTGTTTTGTGTATTATATGTGCTTTTCATAATAATAATAATAAAACAGCTTTTCCGATTAACGTTCTGGACAAGACATAGTATAGAGGAAAGAGTAGATTTGTCCGAATTGGAGAAGACCGATGATGAAGGCACAGAAAGCCAAAGAGAAAAGGATTCAGTATACGAGGAAACAGAAGAGGATTGTAAGAATCTCTTATACTGCATATCTTATGTTTGTTACGAATAATTTGCGAAAATAATTTATTAGACGATAGTCTGCCTTGGTATAAGAAAGCGTTCAATTGGATATGCGGCATTGAAAAACAAAATGAACCCGCCTTAAGCCCTGAAGAACAGGCTTCTATTCAAGTAAACAATCGATTTGTTTATTTTATTTTTAAATATTTAAAAATATTTATTTATTTTTTATTTTAGAAAAAGTATGAATCTTTGTCCGAAGATCCATTCTGGAAGAAAGTTTGCGGTTGGAACGCTATGATTCTTATGGTTATTACCACTTTTATTTGGGGATTCTTTTATTAGTTCTGTTTAATTAAACTTAAAAAACAAATGAGACGAAATTTTTAGAATTTTAATATTTTATTTTATTAAAAGAAATAATAATTAAAAAATTAATTTTACGTTTCGTTTTTTCAATTTTTGAAATTTAAAAAAAATTCGATTAATATTATTTTGTCTTTTTTTTGTTTAGTTTCTATGGGATAAAAAAGTTTGTTTAGTGCCATTTATCTTTGTCCTTTCAATATTTCAGCAGTCCGAGTCCTTGTTCCATTCTCAAATTTTTTAGGCTCCCATCATATCATTCATAGCTTTACTCTTTCGGCCTCTGGATTTTCTTTTCGAGCCCATTCCTTTTGGTTTACGTCCTCTAGATTTGCGTCCTCTTGATTTTCTTGAAGATTTTCTCATACCAGATCTGCGTTTTGATGATCTACGTCTAGCCCGTCTAGCCTTCTTTGGACTCTTTGAGCGTGATCTCGAAGCTCTCTTTCTCTTTACCCTCATCGATCGTCTTTTCATCGGTTCCATAGGCGCAACGACAGTTGCTTCGTTATTATTATTTTCATTGATCTCGGGTTCGATAGCATTATTCAATTCAGCTGCAACAGGGCTCGACATCTTTATCGTTTGATTCCTCGGACTTTAATGATTTAATAGAAGAATTTAAATTTTAAGTTTTAAATTGTGACGTTATTATTGATGTAAGAAGGAAATGCTAACAATTGAAGCTCATACGCTATTAATAAGTTGAAACAAGCTTTTAATAATATTTGCAATGAGCTGCGTTTATTAATTTAAACGTTATCTTCAAAAGTTGAAGAATTCTTTACACGATTACTAAAACGTATATTACGATTGTTGCCCAAAGTATTTCTTGAAGCTCTGGGTAATTGAATATTATGAGTTCTTGAACAATGATTCACCAATAAGAATCTCTGATAGGAGGCGTACGGACAAAGTTGACATTTGAACTTTTGTAAACCATCGTGTTTATTCAAATGTCTTTTCAAATCGGAAACTTCGTTGGTCTTGAATGTGCACTTTGAACACTGAAACGGAAAACGGGTATTACGGATAACCTACGCATTTATAATACACAACTTACATTATACGGTTTGACTCCTTCGTGTACAGATAAACGATGATTAGATAAACGCTTCTTTACCGGAGTTGTATAACCACATTCTTCGCATACATAAACAATTTTTGATTTTTTTGAACATTCAAGTTTGGATTTGCTCTTTGGACGATGAAATTGTGATATATGTGTTTGTTGACTACCTTGTGATCTGAATATTTTCTCGCAATATTGACACTTGAATCGTCTGTTTATGAGATTTTAATGCAAATAAATTTTTGCAATAGATACTATTAAACTATTTAGAAATAATAAAAATAAACGAACTTGTAAGCGTCTAAGGCGCTATGAGATTTTCTCCAGTGAAAAATGAAAGCTTCTCTAGAAGAGAATGTCCTCTTACAATAACAGCACCTTGGTGTATCTGATTCAGATATAATGGGCTCATTAGCGTGTTTAGTATTCATATCATCTAAGAGTTTAAGTAAATCTTCACCTAGTACAGATTAATAGAAGAATTAATTTTTCAGTATTCTAATATATAAACTATCACTTACGAGTTGACAGATTATCTTCATTTTGTAAAGAGTGAAATAGACCATGATGATGTAAAATTGTATATAAACTATCAGTAAGAAAGTCATGTTCATCGCAATAATATGTGCAGTTTTTTCCAGTTTCTGCATTAATATCCTCTTCAATACAAATTAACTGTGAAACATCGGGAATTGTATAGCTACTATTTGTCGCTTCGTAAGCTAATCTTTTAATCTTCCCAGATCTATTTGGAATTTTATAACTACTGTTCTCCCTCTTCTTTAGGCAATGTTTTAAATGCTTATAGTATAATGGCAATTCGGCGCAGCCTTCTTGACAATTTGGACACTGGAAAATGAGATATTTATTGATAATAATTGTAAAGTATATATAAGCTTCTATATATACCTGATATGGCGGTATAACTGTTTGCGGATGATGCAAAATTATATGCTTAGCCATAAGACTCCATCGACTAGGTAGTTTATTATATGAATAACCACAAATGAAACATCTAAAATGTTTGCTATTTCTTATATGGCACTTTGAATGAGCTTCAAAATTTTGTTGATATTCTGTTTTAAAGCTACATTTTGAACAGCAAATGTAGTGAACTTCTTTTAAATGCTTTTGATATTCGGTTGCTACTGGATATATATTTTGGCAGTACTTGCATTCAATTGTAAAATCTATTTTATGCATTTGATAAAGATGAATTCGTAAACGACTCCAATCGGCTTTCTCTCCTAATCCATAGTCGCAATGAAAACAACTTAAAATAATATCTTGACCAGATCCTATAATGTTTGAGTGACATTTGTGATGAATTTCCAATTCGTAAGAATTGTAGAATTTCGATTGGGGACATTCTAAGCAAATTAGCATTGAATCTAGATCCTTTTTCCCTATGAAATCAGGTGGTTTTTTAAATTTACGTCGTTTTATTGGGTTTATATCAGTTTCTTCAATTGTGACGGTAATTAAATCGTTTTTGAAGCATGTTTTTATATGTTCCTTAATTGTACTTTTATTATCCGATTTCAAATTACACTGTTTACAATAATATATTGTAAGTTTTCCAATACGTTCATCTTCGCTTTGATCGTTCTCTAGCATTTTCTCATCTTTCAATGATGGAATTTCTCCAGAACGCAAACAAAGATCTCTACGAAAATAGATACCCAAAACATTCGTAATGTAAGTATAGATGGCGTTGGTTGATATGATTAATACTATAGCGTCTATTCCCGAAATAAAAAGTTAAGGTTTGTAAAATAACTCAATTATTCTTGTAGATTTGATGCATGTAACATTTATTTCCGCAATAAAGATTATATTATGTTATATATATATGAGTTATATTTGGCATCGATTTGGATTAATAGCATATTCAGTGATAGAATATACTATATACAGTATATATATATAGTAAGAGGAGGGAGGGAGCGAGTAAGCGATCTAAGTATCACAGTGATTACATAGTTAAATCATTACTTTCATTACTGAAAAAATATTCCACTCGTATAACTAAAGATGACCTAAAACCTTCCTAGTATTAAGTAGTTAAACTAACATTAACCCACGTGATAAAATTTTAGCACTGGTTTGGCAACGAATTAAATTGTTTTCGTAGTTAAAAAGATTTAAATATTTTTAATAAGCTCAGTCACTTTAATATTTTTTAATCCTATCACTAAAGTTGTTTTTTTTTATCTATTCTGTAAATGAAATAGGATTAGGAGGCTACAATTGGCATACACTAAATTTTTAAGTATCCGGCATATGGCGACTTTTCGTTTCGTTCTTTAATTCGATCGTTTGTTTAGACCATGGCTACTGCGGTAGAAACTAAATACAAATGGGATAAACCCGATAAAAAACGTATTATGCCAACAAAGAAGGTTTACGCGTCTCCTATTGAAATCGATAGGAAACTATATGTTATTGGAGGTTGTGATCATGTGGGCAAACCCATTGATACATTCGAAGTATACAATACATCAAATGGAAAGTGGACTCGATTAGCTCAAATGCCTACGCCAAGAGCAGGAGCATTAACTCTCAGTGTCGGAAAGAAGATTGTGGTACTTGGAGGAGTGGGAAATAATCAAGAACCAGTTGATGCTGTAGAAATTTATGATATCGAGAAAACTACTTGGTCGAAGGGTAGTTCTCTAATAGAGCCAATTTTAGGTTTATCAGGAATAGTTAAAGGTGAGAATTTAACTCTAAAAGAAAGAAAAGTATTATTTATTGTTTACTTTTATAACTTTTAGATAATGAAATCTATGTTGTTGGAGGAATGCAATTAAATGGGAATCCAAGTGATCAATTTTCAGCATATAATATAGAAGATGATACCTGGCGAGCACTACCGAAAATGCCAACTGAGAGATATGCAACATTCTCATTTCTAATAAACGATAAATTATACAATATGGGTAATTAAAACAGAATCATATTCATTTTCGATATGTTAAAAAGATATATACTCTCCGTCCTTAGGCGGTCGTCAGGGAAAACTACCAAGAACTGATATAGAAGTTTATAGTTTTAGTGAAAAAAGTTGGAGGAAACTACCTAACATACCATCAGCTAGAGTATTTGCTTTGTATACTGCTTCTAATAAATACATATATTCGTAAGTTGTACAAACATAACTTTACCTTCATGCTATTATATATAATTCTCTTTATTAATACATATATATATATGCTGTATATATTTATTTGTTTAATAATTATTATGATAGGTGTGGAGGTTTAAAAGATCATCCTAAGGAATTTGTGGACAACTTTGATATATTTGATATAGAAACAGGTAATGTTATTTCCGACGGATTTATTTATTTTAAGAAAGATTATCTTCCATAGAAACTTGGACTGAACAGAAAATGTTAAATGCTAGAGCAGATTTTGCTATTGGATATATAAAGGATAAACTTATTGTTGCAGGAGGCTTAGGTATATCTTATTGTATACGTCTAATAAAAAAATATTTATCTTTACTATTTCATTTCAAGGTAAACAGGGAAAACCTCTATGCGAAGCTGAAGTCTACGATCCGGAAATTAATAAATGGGAACAATTATCTAGCATGGCAATACCCCATTGCTCTTGTTCATATTACACTATACAAGTAAACATTTTATATCAAGTTTTCACGTGAATTATACTATCTCTTATCTATAGGATCGGCTCTACGTCATTGGAGGATTATCAGTTGGCGGTGTAACTGCAGAAATGCAAATACTTCGTTGTTCTTAATTATAGTAGATGATCCTATATTCCTTCTTTTCCTTTTTAAAAAAGAAGTCAATCAGTAAGATATGTTAATATTCTTTGCTTCAGTCCTTCAAAATCCCTTTAATTTTTACTAAAATTCACTATTTTTGTTCTTATGTACATTATTAATTTTATAAATTCAACAACATAGTGAAAGTGAACATTTGAAATGAAATAAATATTATTTAGACTACGTTTCGTATTTCTTCTAAAAATGACAAATTACTGAGATTCCTAGGCGTAAACATGTATAAATATGATATTGTTTATATAATACTATTAAACAATGAGGACAAATATTTTCTTGAATATCCAATCGAATAAGTAATTGTTTGATACGTATAAGTTTTAATCGTTATATACTTTGTATATATTTTTATTATGATCAATTCACAATATAGAATCACACATGCTGGGTTATATTCTAATTATTTGATGAAAAAAAAGGTCTTTTTTGTTTTTTAAATAAAGCATTATTACAGTTGGTCGAAATAGTTTTAGTCTCTTGTTCAAGACATAAATAAATCATTTCTGAATACTTTTGTAAACAATTGTTAACTTATTTCACCTCTTATTCATATAAACATCAAGTGTTAAATTATAAGCTATAAATATAAGCAGTATTGTATAAAACATGATTTTTATACATAAAAGACATTTAAAGTAGCAAATATACAAAGCAACCACCAGGACTTTAATATCTTCGCTGATTTGTCGATTTATAATCATATCTGGAGTCTGAGGTGGTGCTGTGTGGCTGTTGGGGCTGCTGTTTATTATGTTGAGCGGCTAAACCCATTAGAAGAGTCGCTACATTGGTGTTTGGAAGCCACGTTTGATTGTTATTGCCCCCACCATTAGTATTTCTATTACCTCCTATCGAAAAAAAAATCAGATAATAGTTTTATGGTATCAATCAAAGAACCGTATATTAAGAGATAGTAAAACTACAAACCTTTCTCTTGTTCTGGCCACCAATTATTATCGTGCCTTCGCCCACTGCTGCTTGGCGGCGTTCGCCTATTTCTTCTATTATCGGATGATTCGCGCACGTCCATTCTTCTTTTACTGTCCCAATCTTCCCTGCCTCTATTATTATCATATGGTCTTTTCTGAGATCTTTTTTGTTCTTCTAATTGTCTTTGAAAATTCCTTAGCTGTTCTTTATCTCTTTCTAATTGGCGTTCCCTTTCTATCCTCTCTCTCTCCATTCGAATTCTCTCTCTTTCTAATCTTTGCATTTCTAATTTTTCTCTTTCAAATCTCTCTCTTTCCATTCTTAGCCTTTCACGCTCTCTTTCCAATTTCGCAGATTCTTCACGCTGTAATTGTTCTATTTGTCTTTGCCTATCCCTCTGTTTCTGTAATTCGATTCTCTTTCTTTGCTCTAATCTTTCCATGCGAGCCAGTCGCTCATGATCTTCACGTATTCTTTGGCGACGTATTCTCTCCTTTCGTCTTTCCATGTCTTCACGACGTTTTTTGATTCGCCTCTTCTCTTCTTCTCTTCTCTCTTGCTCTCGTTCAGTTTCCAATCTAGTATTTCGCTCTCCCGATTCCCTAAACATTACATAAAATAATAAGTCAACAAGTTCACAAAATATGACCAAAAACGAGCTCAGTTGGTTTTTAAATGAAAAAAAATAAAATAACTATTCGATGAAATCTTATAGATATTAACAAAAAATAGAGCTGAACAGTAAGAATATTCTTCATTCACTTTAAATTTAAGTTCCTTTTAATTCTTTCGTTCAATTTCTTTTAAAAAAAAAATTGAAAGCTTGTTGAAAACTTTGAAAGAATAAATATTTAGAAACGTTGAGATAATATTTAATCTTTGATTAATATGAAATTTAAACCTTTTAGATGGTGAATTTGCCTTTGGTTTCTGTGATTGGGCAAGTTCTAGAATTTTTGGATCTGGTTTTGTTATAGAGAGAATTTTTTCTTCAAATTCTGTATCATGTAGTTCATTCATAGCTCTTTCCGCTTCTTCCTTCTTGGACATAATAATCAATCCGAAGACTTTTGAACTTTCTTTGTCCTTCTTCATAACAACTTTTGCAACTATCACCGTACCGTAACTGGTAAAAAGTGTTTTGAGATCGGCAGCTCTTGCATGCGTTGGTAAATTACTGACCCAAAGACTTCTGTCTTCCCTGTTGTTCGATGATAAAGAAAGTATAAGCTGATGTTTTTCTTATTTAGACACATTTCTGTTTTTATATTTTTGGCAACTATTGGAAAGTTGCTTTGTTAATGATATGAACTTCAGATAGAAAGTTAAACCTAGTTAAGCAAAAAGTGATGTTAATCATAAAGAGGACGCGACAGGACATTCAAAATTGCTTCAATTGAATGTTTTGGAAAAAGTATAGAAGGAGTTTTTGTTTCGGATCCATTTGACTTTAAATAATAATAGCATTATTGCTTAGTTGTTTTCTTTCAGCTAGTCTTTTCGAATTCTGGATCTTTGCACCTTACTTTAATATTTGCGGAAGTAAAACTCGGATAATCTTTCAACCTACATTTGCTATTTAAAGACGGCTTAACTATGTCATCACAATATCTCAAGTTCAAGCGATCAAGTAATAAATGAAAAAAATGAATCGCTATGATAAAATATATGGGATTTCCATCTCTATGTTGTAATTTGTATAGGTGTACAAAAATATTAATACCATACATCTCCTATACAAACAAACCTCTTTTCCTGCATCCTCTGCTCACAAACTTCATCTTTCTTGCTATCTTTTTCTTTTCCTTCTTTTTCAGAATTGTCCTCACCCCTTGTTTTATGATCATCCCTAACTTCTTTATTGGTTAGAGTTTCTTGAACTTTATGGCCTTCAATTTCCCGTTGCTTTTCTTCATGATCAATGCTGTCAACTGTTGGTAGATCAGCATCTAAGGCATTCTGGGAAGCGTCATCCACATTCACAATAAACGTCTCTTCTTTTCCTTCTTCAACTGATTCAACTTTTTTAACTGCTTTTTCAGCCTCATCCCCAGAAACTGTTCAATTTTGAAAAGATGATAGATTTTTATAACGGATAAATATACTTTGATGCTGCTGTTTTATATTTTTTTACATAGGGTGAACTGTGGCCTATGTAGAAAAAATATAGCACGAAAAGACTTTTCCAAAAAACTAATGGTAGATCTTTAATTTATCTTCAAAAGGTATATTGTCTTTTGGTCATCCAAAGTTAAATGCTGCTGTTGACTCTTTTACGAAACGTAACACGAAACACAGACGTACAAACACGAAAAAAAAAACAATCTTGCATATTTAATTGCACTTACCATTTTCATTTGATTCATCCTTATTTTCTTCCTTGAAAGAATGAAAGTACATAAATTATATTAGAATAGACAAGATTTAATTAAACTAACATCTAAAATGCTTTCATCTTCTTCATCCAGAGTAATGGTAATAGTATCTTCTTCTGAATCTTTATCTATTTTGGATAAATTAAAATATTCATTTATGTTTAAAATGGTTTTAATATATTATAACTATATTTTCTGTTCTAGTAAAAAACCCCTAAACTAAAAATATTCAATAATTCCATATATTCTCATATTTTGGTTGTTCATAATTAGATGACAACTTGAATGCTGCTATTGACATATGAATAACTGAGTCGTGTCAATATGGTTAAGGTCCTCTTTATATAGATATCTAAGATAGCTATAAAAATTTCTAAAGTTGGGACAGCAATAATGGATTATATAAATATTCGAGCTCTTGAATTGTGATTTTATAAAATATGGTGAATATTTCTTTTCTATGGACCATGCTTTTCTTTGGATTATTGGTTATGACAAAGGAATTATTTTTGCAACACTCTACTAATCGATCAGCCTTGTTATCTTATTATTTACCTTCTTTGTTGGCTAGTTTAAAAACAACTTCGTCAATCGTTTGTCCTTTCTTTTCTACATCCTGTATAAAAATAAGGAATTAATACAATATGCAGATAATTGTTTGTTTTTTAATGACGTATTTATCGAATATTGTAAAATATATTAAGGGAATATAAAAAGAAAAAGCTGAAAATTAAAACAAAGGGCTTTGCTTCGGGGTGCAATTATTATTGTAATAATCATTTGGAAATAGTTTTTATTTACCTCTCGCAACCGTCTTTTAAGATCATCTATTGTTCCTTTAGTGCTTAAATTCCGATTTTTTAGAACCAAATTTAGCTCAGAAGCATTTAATTCACAAAATTTCTTTTGTAAATTCCCCTCACCTACTGCCATCTTGGAGTGAAGTACGCATGCGCATCGAGAGAATTTTATAGTCTAAAAACCGGTCAAATTTGGCATGTTCTAATGTGAGTTGAAAAACTCCTATATATATTTTTTGTTTTAATGCTTAATAGCTTTTGACCTGTATAAACCATATCTTGAGCATAATAAAAATAAAAAAAAATAAGCATGTGCAAAATAAGAATAATATTTGAAATAATATACAGAACATCCATTAGCTCAATTTTCGCTTTCTTCAACTAGATTAGAGTACGAAAATTAAGAGAAATAATGGAATGGCTTTAATCTATGCATAATTAATTTCATTTAAATTTAAATATTAATCTGATAACAAATTAGTTTGATTTCTTCTAAAAAATGAATTCTGGTACTTCTCAAAGAATTTGTTTTTGCCTCTATTAAAATAAAATTTATATATTGCTAGTAAAATTCAACATTTTTTACTGATTAGATGAAGAGTGGCAATTTTTGGGCGTGGTAAAGAAGTTTTTTTTCTTCGACTGATATAAACCGGTGATCAACCGGTTGCTTGAAGAAATCCACGAAATAGATTACACATCGTGAATAATAACGTGGCAAATCGCTCAATATATAAGTCCAATCTTCACCAACTACTTATATTTATTTTCTCTTTCGCATCGAACTACATTGCTTGAAATATGTGTGGTATGTTTTGTTATTTACTTAAATAAACAATGTTCTTTAGAATACTAGGCTTTTTCTTTTTTTATTATCAAAAATGAAACTAATCTATTATCTTTATCTAAGTTAATTAGCAAAAAACTAGTATCTAATTTTAATAAAATTCCCGCTAACTAATATTAATATATTATGATGCATAGTAATATTAAATTAAATAATTATATTTTCGAATAAAAATAATTCTTTTAGTCTGCTTATTTTCGTCTTGAATCTTTATTTTCAAGGAGTTTGCGTTTAGTGAAATTCTACCACATTTTCTTAGTTTTCAACCAAATTTTCAATTAAATTGCATATTATTAATAGTACACAGGTAATGGGAAGTTGGCATTGCTTATAAAATATGTATATTTAAGTTTTAAACACCAATTCGTGTCATTTAAAAGTTAACAGTTCAAATTGCTAGTTAAACTAGATAATAGTATTTCGAATTTTTGTTTTATTAATTTTCAATCTACGGAAGGCTTAGTGCCGATAAAATTTCTTTGAAAGAGAAGTAGATTAAATATAGGCTTAGTATTCTGATTAAGTAAAGAAAATTTTTTTTTTCATGCAATCTTTTCAATTTATCAGGGAAGTTTATTTCCTATATATTTAATGTTTAAAAATGATCCAAGAGATTTGCATTCACTGTCGAACTATGGCCATGTCAAGTATATCTGAGAAGTTTGAATTATCAGATAGTGGCGTGTCAACTTCTGAAGTCTCTGATGATGATGTGCCTAGCATTGATTGGAAAGAGGAATTATGTGATAGATTACTGCAGCCAGTATATTATACTTTTCACAAAGGAGGTTTGCAATAGATGCGTTTAGATTTTCCTTTTTCTACAAATAATATACATTCGGCAGGCAATAAAACCAGAATTTCTATTTGTATTTTCTTTTTTATATAATGCTTTCATTATAAGTTTAGTTCATATAAGTTAATGATGTAAAAAATTAAAATGAATAGTTTTTTGCCAAACGTATAAAATCAATTTCTTTAAAGACATCTGGGAAATAAGTTTTAGGAGCACATGTATAATTATATTGAATTTTTTGTTAGTATTTTCAAAACTTGTTAATTTGTACATATCCTGTATTAATATATATTTATGAATATATGTATCTAGATCAAAGCTTACTATAGAAGGAAGGTAAAAAAATAAGGCTCTTAATAGGAAAACGCTTGGGAAGGGAATTTCATATATTTAAATAGCCACTTAACTGAATGGTTTCTTCTACTAGTCATTTCTATAAAGTGAACGATTTTTACTAAAATTCACTTCCTCCTTTTAAATCTTATGTTCAATCGTCTTGTTTACTAATTTTTAAATTTCAAAGGCATATTGATAATCAATAGACCTTGACATCTGATTTGTTACTTAAGATAGAACATTTAGGCAATAAGATGGAATTATACACTTTATTGTTAATTTTCTACGAATAAAAATAGAATGTACTTCAAGTAGTTTTTTATTACACACAGACTAACATTTGTATTTTCAGGTATTTTTGCCTATTTGAACTGTCTGACACCAAAAAGTAGACAAGAAATCCTCGACATCCTCATTACTGGTTTGAAAAGACTCGAATATCGTGGTTATGACTCAGCTGGGGTGGCTATTGATGGAGGAAATGACGGTGGAATTCCCAGTTATCCAATTAATCTAATTAAGATGTCTGGAAAAGTAAATAGATTTATTTTAACATTTCTATAGAAATAATATATTTTTGTTTAGGCGTACAATAAGAACTTACAAATTAAATGTTTACAAATAAGTTTTCAAGTACTCTTACTACTTGTAATCAGTTAAGAAACAAAACAATAGTATTAATATTTATATTCTTTTTTATTGAGTTATTGATATTTTTGTTTTTCATTAAGAAAAATATTTTAGTTTTATTTTTTTTTTACTTTCGTTATTCCTTTTTTTTAGGTGCAGAATTTAGTTGATGAAATAGAAAAATCTAAGCAACAATTAAACTTCAATCTCGAGTTTAAAACACATTGTGGAATTGCTCATACACGTTGGGCTACACATGGTGAACCCAATTGGGTGAATACACATCCGCAAAGATCAGATGCTGAAAGTCGTACGTAGTATTTTATATAGAGTTAACAAAATATTTATATATATTTGTATATTTCTAATGATTTTATCAGTCTGTTTGCTATTGATTTATTTATTCTCTTACGAACTAATATTTACTATAACTTTAAACATCTTATTAAAATAACAGACTTCTTTCTGAAATCTGAAATAACTAATGTACTTTAATTTATTTTAATATATATAATTATACATGTAAACTGTATATGTATGTTTTCTTTCCATCCTTCAGAATTTGTTGTTATCCATAATGGCATCTTGACAAACTACAAAGACATAAAAGCTTTACTTGTTAGTACTTTACTCAAAAAATTTCCTTCTTTACTATTCTAATTTATAATTTAAACATATCGAAATCTGTCTTTTTACAGATTAATAAAGGATATGAATTTGAATCCGAAACTGATACTGAAACTATTGCAAAACTTCTTCATCACATTTACGAAATTCATAAAGGAGAACTTTCTTTCCGCGAACTAGTTGAAAAAACAGTCCAAGAATTAGAAGGCGCATTTGCTCTAGCATTTAAGAGTACCCATTTTCCAGGCGAAATTGTCGTTGCAAGAAGAGGTAGTCCTTTGGTTATTGGTGTCAAAAGTCCTATGAAATTGACAACTGATAGATTTCCAGTCGTTTTTGGGAAAGGTTAATATTATATTATTTGAAACAAAAAGCAAAAGCTCAAGAGTACAGCTTAGTAATTTTCTTTTTGCTTAAATCTAAACTTCGGGTTGATTTTTAGACGCAGATTATGGTAAGGATCAGCGGTAGAGGCCCAAATTTTTTGCCATATTTTGTTCACTTATGAAAATGAAGTTTCCTCAATAGTAATTTTTAAAAATATAACCCAAAAGAATAACATTTACATTAAGGAGACTATTCACTAATCTTTGAAAGAGATCCCTAAAACAAAAACTAATGAAAAGGAAGGGACTTTTTAACATTTAGTTTGTCTATTCTTTTCCTTTTGGATAATCATCTGGTTAAAAGAAGTAATCCTTATAATAATTTGCAATTTGATTTGACGAATTTATTTGTGACCTTTTTTTCTCTACATCATAGTTGCTTTTATTATAAAATTCATGATTTAGCTATATTATATTCATTGTGGTATAAACATACTTTTTAGGTGATATAACTCATCAAACTGGTAATTACAAACATTGAAAAAGACAAATTAAAAAAAGATTTCTTTGCTTGACGTCTATCAAATTTAACTTTATTTATTTGCCAACTTATTTTGTTTTGCTATATTTAGTTTTATATTTTAAGCACACTTTTCTTAAGTGGTTCATACTTTGACACTCTTTCTAAGTTTCCTTGCAAAAAGTCACAAAAGGAAAAACACATATTTTGAGAAAAAAAGATTTCATAAATATATATATACTACTATGTATGTGTATATATATTATATGCTTTTTTGTTTATAATAACAGATGGAGACGTTACCCGGCTTGGTACTATTAAAAAAAAAACAGAAAAGAAAAGACAATAAATAGCCTGTCTATTTTTCTTTTCTCTTCTTTTTTTTTTTTTAAAAAAAACGCTTTTTAGTTTGATTAGCTAAGCTAAGATTATTACTTATTATAACGTTTCAATATATAAAAATCTATTTGTTATTTTTATTAAGACAAAATAATTTAAAAATTAATATAAGGCAGAAAATAGTGTGATATATTTGATAATAAGAAATTTGCTAATATAACTAAGAAGCTTGAACTAGTCACTTTTTCGAAATATTTTTTTATAATAGTTTAATCATTTATTTTCATTTGTCTTCCACTATCTTTATGATTACTTCATAATTTTGTTTTAATTAAACTGAACATGAATTATTGATTTAAAATACTATTCAATAATTCCACTATTATTTTCTTTGAAAATTTCAAATTGAGGAAGAAAATCTGTTTAATATTATTAAATATAAAATATACACAGTATATATATATATATCTATATATAGTTTCTCCCTTTGAAATAGATTTTTTTCTTCATTTTTTAGACAAAGTGAACTTTCTTTTTGTTTTGCCTGTGAAAAATTGTCTTATATTAATAGTATTTCATAATTTTCCAATAGATCATAGAGGAAGCGGTTATATACCCACGCCATCTGCAAATCACGAAGAAATGTCAACCCTGATGACTAATAGTAATGAACAAGTGATCGAATATTTTTTTGCTTCGGATGCAAGGTAAATAATACATCTAATAAATTAATTTAAAGAGTGACATCATCTCTTTTCAACAGTGCAATCATCGAACATACTGACAAAGTCATCTTTCTGGAGGATGATGATGTTGCGGCTGTGTCTAATGGTCAATTGTCTATTCATAGACTCAAGAGGGGAGTTGATGATCTGGCTCACAGAAATATAACAACCCTTAAGATGGAACTTCAGGAAATTATGAAGGGAAGTTATCAGACATTTATGCAAAAAGAAATTTTTGAGCAGCCCGAATCCGTTACGAATACAATGAGGGGACGAGTGAATTTCGATACTAATACCGTTCAATGTGGCGGAATTTTATCTTACCTCAAAGAAATAAATAGATGTAGAAGATTGCTATTCATTGCTTGCGGAACTAGCTACCACAGTGCCATTGCCGTAAGTTATTGTACTTTTTATATTGTATTACCACTATAATCAACCATTTTATTTTCCAAGACTCGTCAATTACTTGAAGAGCTTACTGAATTGCCAGTTATGGTTGACATCTCCAGTGATTTTCTAGATAGGCAAACTCCAGTTTTCAGAGACGATGTGTGCTTTTTTATATCCCAATCTGGTGAAACCGCTGATACCTTAATGGCCTTGAGATACTGTAAACAGAGAGGTGCATTAATCGTAGGCATAACAAATACAGTTGGTTCTTCGATCTGTCGCGAATCCCATTGCGGTATTCACATAAATGCTGGACCAGAAATAGGAGTTGCTAGCACTAAGGCGTACACATCCCAATTTATTTCATTAGTTATGTTCGGTTTGATGATGTGTGAAGATAAAATATCAATGCAAGGTAGAAGAGCCGAGATAATTAAAGGTTTAAAAAAGCTTCCTGAGCAAATAAAGCAAGTTCTTGAATTGGATAGTGAAGTAGAGAAGATTGCAAGGGATGTTTTTGAAAAACAGTCTCTTATAATACTTGGTAGAGGATTTAATTTCGCAACTTGTCTAGAAGGTGCTCTGGTGAGGGTTTTAGTGATTTTTTAGGAATTTTAACCTCAGTCTGTGATATGAAATAAAAAAAATATAAATTTATATGTCTTTTACAGAAAGTTAAAGAATTAACGTATCTACACGCCGAAGCCATTCTAGCTGGAGAGTTAAAACACGGGCCTTTAGCTCTAATTGACGAAAAACAACCTATCATTATGGTCTTAACAAGGGATCCTATCTACAAGGTAAAGTTGATATATTTAATTCATTGAATAGTTTCTCAATAATAAACTGATACTTAATATCTCCATCTTAAATAGCAAAGTTTAAATGCTCTTGAACAAGTGAAAGCTCGTAAGGGAAAACCAATATTGATATGTAATGAAGAGGATGGCAAAGCTATGCGTAATACCAACCAAACTTTAATTATACCTGAGACTGTTGACTGTCTACAAGGGGTATTGACAGTTATTCCTATGCAACTTCTTTCTCTTCACGTTGCAAAGCTTAAAAATTGTGATGTAAGTATTTTTTTAAGTATGGAAACTTCCTCTCCCCTTTTAAATCGCTCTTATTAGTGTTTCATTCTATGCATATTGTGCATTACCTCAATCTAATTGTCCTGTTTGCTTCTTCAAAGGTTGACTGCCCTCGTAATTTGGCTAAATCTGTGACAGTTCAATGAAATATTCTTAGGTCAGTTTAATTTGAACTAAGATTTTGAATGCCTTTAACAATAATATTTTTAACACTGTTTCTACTCTTATCACAAAATAATTACTCATTACATATTCAACATTATTTACATGATTCTAATACGCCAGGCAGAAATGCATGGAATACTTTGCTTCATTGTAAATGAACGAGCACTAGATGGCGTTAAATAGATTATTAGTTGATTTAATTACTTTTAGATTAAAGAGAATAACATTCATAAACAATACACACAAAATTCTTGAAATATAATTAATCAGTTTGTTAATTTTATTTCAACAGGTTGACAAACCCAGAGGACTGCTGAAGGTGTACTCAACCAATCATACTTAATTTCTTCGATTTTCTTTGGGAACAAAATATCGGTACTTTCGGAAATTAGTCCTAATAATTCAAATATGTTTGCTTTTAAAAAATCTGTATATGAAAACCAATGTGAATAAATTTATTCATGAAAACAATATAAATAAAATTATTGTCCGTCAAAATATGTGGCTTAAAACACAACTATTGGGAAAAAAATGAATGGGAATATACACAAAATACAAATTTTTAAATATTCACTTAATTGTCAATTCAATATTTTATGAACAATTTGTTTATGACTGTGTCTGCTAAATAACAAATCATTTGTAGAACTACAGTATATATACTCCAATATACAGTACATACAGTATTAGAATTTTAAAATATATAATACTCATCTTTATTGAATACTAGTAATGTTTAATGCCCACCTTCTCTCCTCATTTCTTTGATGGTGTTTATTATTTTCTATATTTATAAAAATAGAATTGATATAGAAAGATTTTCTTTAATCCCTACGTTTAGGTACAAAAAAATGACCATTTCAAATTAGCTTCATGGTGATTTCATTAAAGAGAACATAAAAGTTGATTGAGATTGAAGAACAGAGCGAATTATACGTATAATTAACTTCAATAGACTGATACACTTCATATAATCAGCAACACTTTGAATTTGGATATTTCCTTTGTTATTTGTGTAGAAAATACTTAGTAATTAATTTTCAACTAAAATGACTAAGGTATTTGTATACGAAGGTAAAAATCCAATTTGTTATCTAGTGCGAAAGAAATCTCTATAGATCTATATATTTCTGTTATATCTTTCTTTTTTTCTCTACCCACATAGATACAGTAGTAATTAAATGTATAAACATTTATCGAACGAAAAACTATAATTAAGTTACGGAAAATAAGGATGAAAGCTGAAAAGAAAGAGAGAGGAAAGAGCAAGGGTAAATTCCTTATTCTTTCAACCTCTAGAAATAAAGACATAGTATGTACTTTGAAATTTCTGTTACCTAAGCAAAAAAGAGAGAGAACTTAAAAAGTTTTATGCGTCTTGCTTTCTTTTTTGTAATACTATTTTGTATTCCAGCGACTTTGCGAACTGCAGAGTGACTCTTTCAGTACATTTATTAAATTACACAAGTCAATTTATGTTACTTAATAATCTAAACATACTTGTTTACATATAGACAAAATTTTACACAGTTGCTTAAGAGAAAAAGAAGATAGAAGGCAAAAAGATACGAGATTAAAGAAGGAAATAATCGTACATTCCGTGTCGAAATAAGATAAGATCTTGTTACATTTACATCTTGTTTTTCTTTTGTACTATTCAACTGTTTTCCTCCCACATAGAAACTACTTTGATAGTTAATCAATGAGTAGGCTGCGTGAACATATTTTTGGTTTCGCTAATTAAGACTGTTGCAATATGGCTCTGCCAGGAAGGAATTACTTTTAAAAGATTTCTTTATAGCGTGTCATTTTTAATGTTGTCCAACTGAAGAAAAAGAATTCTTTGAAAATGTTTACTTCCTATTATTATTAATTCTTATTTTCAAGCGGTGATTTATTGATTTGCAAATAGGCTTATACTCTGGAAAAGGTGGCGTAACGAGAGGGGGGGTGGTCTAAGGGGAGGAGCTATTTTGATTGAACGTTATAAATCATTAAATTGTACAAATAGTATCAACGTCATCCGAAATTGTGTTAAAAATACAGCTTTGCGTTAGCTAAATGGACTAGGTCGGCACTATATAAATAGTGTCTCTACCTGGATCATAGATGGCGCACTGAGAGAAAAAAAATAGAATAAAAAGCTCACCGTCAACAGATGACGCGAAACCTCGTTGCCAGGCGACAGGGATGCATTATACATTTTTCCGACGACATCATTAAAGTCCATATACACAAAGAAGGATAGTTAGTATGAAAGTTTAGCTTGGACAATAGTATTAATCCGCAATAGAGAGCTAATTAAGGATTATAATTATGACGAATCATCAAATTGAACCGGACGTTGGGGCTATAATCGATCAATTGTTATCAGTGAAAGAAAGCCCGGGAAAACAGGTGCGACCGGAAATAAATTGATTTTTTTCTAATTCATTAATCAGTAACATTCATAAAAATTTATATCAATCTTAAATCTAGGTTCAGTTACCCGAAACTCATATAAGATGGTTATGTTCTGCCTCCAGAGAAATATTTTTAAGTCAGCCAATGCTTTTGGACCTATCCGTTCCTATAGTTATTTGTGGAGATATCCATGGACAGTATGATGATTTAATTAAGCACTTTGATAAGTGTGGTTATCCGCCCAAAACTAATTACCTTTTTCTAGGCGATTACGTTGACAGGTATGTACAACTTTTGATTACTCTTCTAAATATCAACCATACAACTTCTTTACTTGTCCCAAAAATCTATTTCCTTTATTTTCTTTCTCTTTTTTTTCTTATACAATCTTTATCGATAAAAAAAAGTATGAAAACTCTTCAAAAAGATAATTAGGCCTATAGGCGAAAGATAACATATACCTAATATATGAATAGTTAAAGCTTTACAGCTTGGTTCGTTGTTAAGATAGGAATTAGTAAGGGAAAAAAAGGGAAGCAGATGAAGACAGAGAGGGAGAAGAGAAAAGCAGCCGGTATTGTTTTCTCTCTTATTGAACTACGTTCATAGAGTGCAGTCCAAACACTTTAGTAATAAGGCTAATTTACATTAATCAACCATTAAATTTGAGCTGATCTATTCATAGCTTATTTTATAATTTGACATATTAAAGATAAAATACCATGAAAGATGGGATTTTTTTAATTAATATAAAAAAATCCTTTTCTTTCTAAGAGAAATTCCATTGTAGTGAAGAGAAAATAGATGTTTTTCATTAAGGGAATATTAATTCAGGTAAACGAAACCTGAATGAGCGTTTAATTAATCCATCAAAGATTGAAATTGGATCGTTTTCTTTTCCTTGTCATATAAAATTAAGTTTTGTGCAGGAAAATTGTATCCAATTCAGGTAAATTTTATAGACGATAATTGCTATTTTGACGTCATAGGGTAAACGAAGTAAACATAGTCACGTGATGGTATTTTTGACAACAGCTTTTACTATAGATTACGTGCGTAGATAGACAATGGAATTGAAAAAAATATGCATATATTTCAATTTTTATTTTCCGGTTTAATCATAACAATCGATTTAGTTGGTTTCGAATATCTCTCTTAATACATATTTTTATATTTTACAGAGGTAAACGTTCGCTAGAAACGATTTGTCTAGTCTTAGCCTATAAAATCAAATATCCCGACAATTTCTTCCTGCTGCGAGGCAATCACGAATGTGCAAGTATTAACAGGTACATTAAATTTGAAATATTACTTTTGCATATGCAAATATTAAGACGATGTAGGTTATATTCTCTCTTTACTTTTTAATGGAAAAAAAAACCTTTCACATATTTCTCTATTGCGTTTAACGTCCGTAGAATAACAATAAAAAACACTCTCCCGATAAAGGAGAGGAGAAGGGAATAGAGTACTTTTTAATCGATTTAAAAAGAATTAAAGATCTTCCAAAAGATATTTAGTTTTTATGACAAGTGGCGTCTGGTGCAAATGATCCATTTCCATTATCTTGTCTAGTGGAGAATTGTCTAATATAGAACTTGATTTTCTATCAGTTACAGTTGTAGAAGCTAACGAGAAGCTTTACGGAATTTGATTTGTCCTAAACATACACTTTCGAGTAACTTTAAACTGTTTTCATACAACTAATCCTATTTAATTTACCACTCAGAATTTATGGTTTTTACGACGAGTGCAAGAGACGTTACAATATTAAGTTATGGAAGACTTTTACTGACTGCTTCAATGCTTTACCCATAGCCGCTCTCATTGAGGGTGCTATATTCTGCTGCCATGGTGGCCTTTCTCCAGATCTCTTCGAATTAACTCAATTAAATAGTATAAATCGTCCTCTTGACGTTCCCGATCATGGACTAGTTTGCGACTTACTCTGGTCAGATCCGGATGAAGACATTACAGGTTGGGGAGAAAACGATCGAGGCGTTTCCTATACATTTGGTGGAGACGTTGTTAGATCATTTCTAAAGAAGCAAGAATGTTCGCTGATAGTTAGAGCTCATCAAGTTGTTGAGGATGGATATCAATTCTTTCAAAAGAGGAAGGTAATTATAAAATTAAAAAAAGATAGTTTGTTGTCACGCAGTAGAAGCAGAGCCATCTACTGTGTAAATTTTTTTAACAATAAGATATTACATTTAATGGCTTTTCTAACCTTCCCTTAAGCTTGTAACGCTCTTTTCCGCTCCTAATTACTGCGGGGAGTTTGATAATGCAGGAGCCGCAATGGTTGTCGACGAAGACTTAACATGCTCGTTTCGTATAATTCCGGTAAGAAATACAACCGAAAATATAACCTTAATATTCTGTTTTTTCTTCTTTTTTTTAAAATACTTTAGCCTTTTACATCAACAAAATCAGTTGATAAAAAGAAAGGAAAATCTTAAAGCCCCTTCGGTATCTCCATCATCAATCCATCTATCATTTCATTCATCTTTTCATCCTTCCGAGAAAACAACGCTGTTATTTGCTAAAAAGGAATTAAAATCAGATATGACAAGTAAAAAGTATAAAAATGGGGTTTTATAATCAAAAAACATGTTTAAAAAAATGGAAAAAAAAAACACATATTCACTGCAGACTTAAAAACAATTGAAAATTAAGAAGCACTCACTTTGTATAAGAGTTAAAATGATATGTTCAAAAATTTACTTATTATCAAATTATATATATTTGTAGTATATAACACATATCCATATAACACACTTCTATGTGTATTTAGATGATATTTATATTTAATATTTGTCTTATTATGAAGTATTTATACTCGACAAAATAGGCGTATGAATAGTGCCAAAAGAATTATGTACATACATGTGAGTTTTCCTTTTTTTCTTTCTTTCTCTCTATCTCTCTGTCATTCTCTCTATCTGAATTGTATCTCTTTGCAACGAAAACAAAAATGTTAACACATAATAAAGTAAACTAATCGAATCAGGGAAAATCGAAAAATTGATTATATAGGAAAAATCCTGGATTAAAAACTTACGCTAGTTGTTAAAGAAAAAGAACTGTCAAATATATAGAGATGATCACTCATTAGTATGTAAATAATTGATTATTTATCAAAGCTATTTGCATATTAATATAAAAGTAGAATATATATAATATATATATATATATATATATAAACTATAAAACTCGTAACCTTTAAAAGGAGGACAGAGTACGAAAATATATACTTCCTTTTTTTTCGTCCTCTTCCTCCTCCTCCTCACATACTATATACCTAGGTAATGATATTTCCGAATGGAAATCTTAACTAGAATAAGGCAGAAAAAATTTGTAATCTGCATTAATTACTTCTTTAACTTGCTTAGTTTTTTTTTGTTCTAATTGTATTCCATGATTTGATTTTTAATGCTTTCCCATAAAACTCTATGGGTCATTTTTTTCATGTCGTTCGCTTGTTTATTTGTATATTTCAATTATAAACGAAAGTACAATGATAATTACGATTGTGATCTGTTTGTTTTTTAATTTTTTGATTTTTATGTTTCGATTTTCAATTTCTTTTCTCTTTCGTTTTGCCTTTGATTTGTAGATTTTCATTTCTTGTCTTGTTTTACTTTCAAGTAAATTGTATATTTATTTTGTTTATTTGAAATACAGATGGCGCAGAGATATATTTCTTGTATATTTTATATAATAAAGAGGGAGAAGAGCGCTGACGCTTTCTTCATTGAGGCGCTAATCAGCGAAAATCCGATTTATTCGATAAGAGGCGCTTCGAGATGTTGGCGAGCGCCAACGTAAATAAATAAACATTCCAAAGCCGTTCCGCAATTTGTCAGCATCTATTGCGGTAGCCTAACCATGGAAAAGTTGTTGTGTAAAGCCCTAGGTGTGCTGCTAACTCGACGGGGCCAACTCGCTAATTTATCTCTTCTGAACCTCTTCGAACAGAACTTTGTTAAGAGCTGCCGTAATTCTTCGGTAATTGAAGAGGAAACAACCGGAAACGAAAATGAAAATCCTGTTTGGAATTCGAAAATTTTTGTCATTCCCATAGTGTTTGGATTAATTGTATTAATTGGAGCAATTGGTAATGTTCTCGTATTTGTTGCGGTGTGGAAGAGAGCCCTTAGAACCACGACCAACTTTTTTATTGTTAATTTAGCAGTTGCTGATCTGCTTTTCCTCTTATTCTGTGCACCTTTTCATGCAGTCATCTATACGGACCAGGCGTGGTTCTTTGGCGAAATTGCTTGTAAATTGGTCCATTTACTCCAATACTCTTCCATGCTTGCCAGTGCTTGGACATTGGTGGCAATGTCAGCAGATAGATATTTCTCATTGATGAAACGTTTTAAAGTGATATACGATATTAGCCGTTCTAACGCCGCATCCTTTATCAATTAACTCTTAATTGTCTCATTACTGAAAGAAGTAAAAACTTTTCTTCTATTTGATAAGTTTTAATGATCAAAAGTTTCTTTCTATCTAATTTTTTTTCTCTACTTTTCACTCGAATTCTAAAGAGAATTTTTGAATTAACAACCTAATAGGAAGCGTTTTTTTCGTTTTCCTTTAAATCTACAGGAAGTGCTAGTAGATTTACAGCTATAATATGAGTTTTTAATTTCCTGTAAAGAGAAAATCCCTTAACCTAATTCCCTATTTATTCATTGTAATAAGATTAAACTAGGTTAAGAATTAGCTATAACTATAAGAGACCCAATATTTTTTCTCTAAGAAAAAGTATTAGCTTATTTTTTCATAAAAGAAAAAAAAATCTATTTTTAGATACGATTTTTTTCTCATTTTTATGATATTTGTGTGTATATTTTTCAAGATAGAACCGATAGATTTATTCATAATTTTGCTTTCATTCCATTGAGCATTATGCATTAGAACTGGTTAATTAATGTGATCATTTCCGAAAGAAAAAGCAATATAAATACGTGCTTAGCACTTATCAATATGAATTATGAGCCGAACAGATCCCAAATAGTTACGAACTAATAATAAAATAATGAAAAGCTTTTCTCTACTATTAGCCAACGTACTCCACTTAGAACAAGAGGCTATACAGATTTCCCAAGAATTCTTGAAAAAAATTCCACTTTTTTTTCTTTTCACCCTTCCTTTGTTATGTACTTTAAAAGAAAATGCAAAAGAGTGTATGTAGGAGAGAGAGAGAGAGAGAGAGAGAGAGGAAGAGAGATGAATTTTTCTCACTTCAAATTACTATTATTTCTCCTATGAAGAAGAGCAATAGTACACTTGTATAGTTTATACTTTTAAGTGATTTTAATTATATGAAACTCCAGTAGGAAGGGTTAATATATACCATTCTAGAACTGATAAAGATAAATGAACTAAACTTAGATGAATAACATTCTCTGGTTAGAATTACAAACTCCCAAAAACTCTTTAATACTAGATCTAATTATTCCAAGAGAAAAACTTCTCTTCTTACTTTCTTGTTTAGTTGTCTTCTCTTTTTTTCTCTTCTATACAAACTATTCTAACATTTTATTTAATAGTTTATGTAAAGACAAAAGTTACAAAATGGCTTATATTGTATATCCTTACTATTGCGTAAACACTCTTGAACACGTGCTTTACATAATAGAAAGCGAAAATAGCTTTACTAATTAGTGTTGCTATTTGGATAGCAGCTTTACTCTTTGCTATTCCGTGGCCAATAGTTTATACTGTAAGAAGTTACGAAGGAGCTGAAGTTTGCAGTGACGCTTTTGATTCAATAGAGAAGAGAGCCTCAACATTTATTTTACTTTTCATATTTGGTTATGTTATACCTCTTGCAGCTATAGCCGTATTTTCGTATCTACTCGTAAGAAGTTTATGGAGCGTGCCGAAGACGCAGAATGGTAATACTGCAAAAAAGAAGGTCACTCGTCTAATTATTTCAGTTGTCTTAGCGTTTGCCACTTGTTGGCTACCTACCCATTTGTTCTCCTTATATGTTAACTTGAGAAACTTATTATCTTCGCGTCCCTTCCGTTTTACAACCACAATATTTGTCTTACGTCAATGTAGTCACGTTATATCTTACGCCAATTCGGCAATTAATCCCGTGCTGTACGCTCTATTATCTAGGCACTTTCGTCTGGCCTTTAAGAGGGCGTTAAGATGTAGGAATAGAGGTAGTAGAACTGGTGGTCGAGGTTTAATGGCGTCTCAACCATTACCATTTCACGTACGGCTACAAAATATTCGCTGTCAAATAGGCGTCGGTAAAAGAGTCAATCATAGCGTTTAAATCAATTTATAATTAAATAAATTCTCTCAGTTAGGCTAATTTATTTAAAGAATGATTAGTTATCGTGATAGATCGGCGGAATATATATATATATATACGGTATATATAGTATATACTGTATAGATATCAATTATTTATTATAAAAAGGTTGTAAGTAAGATCTTGTTTCCTAAAAATGACTAATTCCATTAATCTGAGTTTAAATCTAAAAAAAAAGAAAAAGAAAGGAAAAGAAAAGGTTGAAAAGTCAATAATACAATAATTTATATTCTATTTCATCTGATTTTTCCCATTTAGATGAAATTTGAAAAGCAATATTTAAAAAAAGAGGATATTTTACATAATTTATTAAATTTTCATTATTAGTATAATATAAATTCTCCCACTACCCGTTACAAGATTTTCCGCCTACTTATTCCTAATCAACGTCATGTGAGTTGAGGAATTTGCTGTCGTCCAACCCCTTTTCACATGACAGCCGCAATTTTTTTACTCCTCCAGAATGGCAGCGTTCCTTTTTCCCAGTAGCAAATTCAGCACTTTGGCTTCCTTTTAATCAATTCTATTCTTTATTTATTCTTTTGTAAACTTTCATAAAGGTGATTGGAAGTGATCATTCCTAATCTTTACAAACCAAAGAATAGTACCATTGTAAATATTTTTAATATCATTATTTGTATATGTAACTTTAAAAATATATCAGTATTACGTAATATTTTGAAATCTTTATCTTTATTTCCAAAACTGTTTCTTGATATAGTAAAACTATTGAAAAAAAATATATATAGCGACCTCGGGTGAGAAAACGCAAATTTAGTGTTTTTTCCTATTTATTTAACATTTCACAACGGGTGGTTAAGTGCGAAGCTGTTTGTTTTTACGATGCAAAAGTCTTAAGTCAAGTACAAATTTCTAAAGACCTTTAAAACAATTCGTTGGTCGATTAAAGGTCAAGAATTTTTTTTTACTAAGTTTCCCTTAGCCAGCTAGCTTTTTCTTTTCTATTTGAAACAAAAAGGTGCTGAAGCTTGAAAAGATTAGAATAATATTAAAATTTCATTATCGTTGAATTATTTATCGAAAATGTTTACATAAAGAAGGAAATTTTTTACATTTTTCTTTAGTTATTAGATTCCATCTGTTATTAATTTATTTCCTTTTTTTATATGTTTCTTTAATATTCTGTTGATTTCGAACTATGCAATATATTTCTTCCAAAAATAAACGCTATAGAAAAAAGATCCAATCTATAGGAAAAAGTTTTTATGGGCGTAACTTTTTAACAACTCGTTAATAAACTTATGCAGAGAGAGAGAGACAGAAGAGGGGAAGAGAGGGAATAGTGATTGATTCATAAGAATTATAGTAATAACAAACCACACTTGCTGATTGCTGATCTTTAGTTGTAATAATAACTTTGTAGCAAAACTTTCACAATGTATACAGAGTATCGTATACACTATTGAGGCTATATATATACCTTTATATTGTAAATAGTCTTCTATATAAGTATGTAAGACTATTCATGACTCTCTAATAATCATAGAAAAATTCTTATTGTTAATAGACCTTTAATCGTTAAGATTTTTCATTTCATCACGAATGATACACTCTCAAAAGCTAACAAAAAAACTGAAATAGTATATATATATTGTAGATTTCATCTACTTTTCATGCAGAACAGATTCTCTTCCTTATCTTCTTCGCCATTTTCTGCCTCCTTGCGTACAGAATTATCATATTTACAAAATTTGATTTTCAAAAGAGACGCTTTGCTAAAGAGAAAACTAATAATCAGTTTTTGGAAACAAAGGCGGTAAATCAATAATTATTGATTGGTTCTTTGAAATGAAACCTCAAAAAAAGGGTCAAAATATATATTTAATATATCTATTAAATATATATATATATTGCATGTAAAATACATTAAAATAACTTTGTATATTATTCATATCTAGGACAAAAAATAGAGGAATATACAGTATGTCTTCCGCTAACCTATAACAACTTATATTTCCTTCTATGATTTCATTTAAATAAGAGATTTATAGTTTCAAGTATTTAAACATATTTCCCGATATATCAAACTTTCATCTTTTTTCATAAACTAGATATTGTTAAGGAGCTAAAATTCTAACTAAATGAAATCATAATACTACTATTCATTATTAAAATAGAATGGTATTTTTAGTGATGAAATTATTGGAAATGTCAACATCATGGAAAGAGAATGCTAACTCTATATGATAAGGGTTAACTATTCGTGATCTTTAGAGAAGAAACACAACAATATATAGATAGATAGTATATATATTTTATTGATATTCGTACAATATATGTATATTATTATGGATTATCCCTATCATTTCAACACTCTTAACTCCATATAAGATTGCATTTATTTCTAAATATCACATATTCGTTTCTTCTATTTATTGAACGATTGTATAAATTTTCGAGTTAACTTTCAGAAGAGAAATAGGAATTGAATAGTTAAAAAAATCTATTAACGGACGACAGATGAGAAGTTTTAATAAACTGTAAACAAACTTATCTAATCACGTTCTCAGCTTCTAGAAATGTTCTCAAAGAGGCCATCTACGATTCCTTCACCTTAAATATCAAGTACACTTTTTTGTATACAAGGAAAGAATTTGTTATATTCACATGAACAAATAATATCGTCTATGAGAATTTCATTATCCAATATGAAAATAAAAAAAACGTTACATTTTCAAGATAATCTGCTTAACTTCTGTGATAATTAATACTCATATATAAATTTATATACTTAATGTATTAGGATTGTAAAGATCTTGATGAAAAAACCTGAAAAAGACACTCCCTCCGAACGATTTAACTTTTAAAATATAAACCTTTTCACTATAACTTTCATCTATTCAAATGCCGATAAATTATTGTCAATCATTCTAACAGTTTCTTTTAGGTGAAGTAAAAGTCAAATCGAAAGTAATTTAACATATAAAACTTATATTACTTAACCTATATTCGATTATATTGATATGAAAGTTGTAAAGATAATTGGGCCTAATTTTGGAACTATATATAAATTAATATATTATACATTCTCTTAGCTATTGTTTCCTGTTTTAACAGTCTTTAATACAGGATGTTAAATGTTGTAGCATATTCGAAATGGTTAAAATTTATTTGTTATTTGTTTTTAAAAAAAAAAATAATGAATAAAAATTCATCTGTAATAAAGAATTGAAATATACAGAAATACATCAAACGTTTTGCCGATGAAATCTGTAATCGGATATGCGTCATCTCATAAGCATAAACTTTTTATAAAAACGTCGTCGAAATAAGATTTATTCGTATCAGATAATATACAAATATATGAATAATTCACTTGGAAAAAATTGCTTTTCTAGAAGAAATTATACATTTGATAGAAGAACTAGATATAAATATAAATATATATATATATATATACATATATATATATAATCGATCTACATTCTATTTTCGATAGAAGAAAGAAAAGAAACATTGTCCTTTTAGGTAAATTATCTCTTTAAAAAAGTAAATTAAAAGTGAAAATACAACACGCTGCAATTCTTGCCTCAGTAACAATCTATTAAAATCTGTGAGTCATAATTCAATTTTATATCCGTACATTATACTATTTATTTGATATTGTATTGGTAACACTGCCTGAACATTTACATATTGTTTTATATATTAATTATATTTTAGACATAATTCAGCAGATGGTGTAATGCAAGCATCATAAAGAGGGAACGGAATGCTAGAAAGCCTTGACCCAATAGCTCTAATGTAACTAAAATACTTTACTTATAGACGTCCAAAATGATAGGCACGTGTAAAAAATAAGGTAATTTACTTTTCTCTCGTTCTATTGAAAAAGGGTTTTTAAATAGAAAGTAAACATTATCGAATCTACTTATATACTTTTAAAGGCGATTTTATCAATCAAAACCTAATCGGAACAGTCATTTTTCTTTTTTTGTAAATGTATAAACAAGCATATTTGCACATATAGTATATGTGATGTAATCTGCAAAGTTTTCTACAAATCTTGCGTAACTTTCTTTCATGCTGTATCGCTTCTCAGCTGTTCCAAGTTGAGAGGATAGAGAATCGTACAATGGTAAAGTAGAGACATCTATCGCTTCTTTGTGTTATTTTTTATGAGAGATGACGCAATAGCTTTAATTTTTGACTTAAAAAACACATAAATATTTAGTTTGATTCAATTTGTTTATTTCCTAAATTTTGTAAAATTTGTCCTTCCTTCACTTTAGCTCTATCATAATAAACTTCCATGTAATGTCTCACTTCTTGTGTATAGTCACTGGCTTTCAGTGCCAGTAGAATGCATGAACCACCAATTAGACCTAAGAATCCTCCGATAGTACCACCAGCAATAACTCCTCTCAATCCTAAGTTTGATCTGAGTATTGCCGCAGTTAGTGAACCACCTGCGACATACTCTCTAAGGGATGACTCATTTCTATATACGGCAATAGATGAAGAGGTAAAGAGAAATATTCCTGAAAATATTGCAGTCTTTGCAAACCATCGAAAGCCGGTTCTTAGGCCTGCTACGAATGTCTGATCCAAACTGGCTCTTGAAGCTCTAAATTGGGTATCGAATTTTGTTGCTTTGTTTCTTTCAATAAAGCGATCTCGCCCCTGCTTGGCACCAATTCCCGCAGTAAAACCGAAGGTAACTGCAGCGGCGTATAGAGGAACTGAACTGCAAAATCGTAAATCTTCAGATATTTTGTCACGGCCTAAGATATTGTACATTGATTTTAAGCGTTGCATGCCAGACTCCTTTTCCAGGATTGACCTAATTTCTGACCTGGGTACTGCAACATTGGGTATTGGGTTTTCGAAATTATCTAATAAAATGGGAGCCGGTTCGGTGTCATTTTCATATAGGAAAGATAGTCGCTTTGGTAGAGTCTGCGGCATTTCGCCAGAGTTCATGTGCTTTCAAGGTCGAGGTCGTAAAAGTTCCTTTAGCGGACTTTCTTTTCGTATTTTCTGTCTGCGTTAACAAAATTCAAATAAACTATCACTAAAAAATCAGCTTTTTCATAATATTTATCTCCTTAGCTATCACGTTGTCGTCTACGTCGTCACTTCCGCTGGCGGGAATAGCCTCTTACTCAAAATATAATGATTAAATATCTACAATATCCTACTTTTTACCGACTTTCATCACACGATATCATAACGATATTACATTTTCGTTATTACATAAACACCTCCGTGCCTATTGAAGAAAACCTCAATTAAATATGTCGAATTTATTAAATAAATGTACATTTTGACGATAAAAACTCACAAGGATAAGTTTTGGATGTGACTTTTTCATTTTTCTACTAATACATTTGTCAATTTTGCTATTTGTTTACTACAATTTAACCCATTATAAAATTCTCCTCTCCTTGACACAATTAGCACTTGATTAAAAATTTAGTAGTCTGATTGGGCAGGTGGAGGGAGCTGGTCATTAAAAGTGGACTAAATTAATACATTATTTGTTTTTTTTCTAAATACCAGTTGGAGTAAGTATAGTTGTTATTGAGGTGAAAGTTAATCACAGTCAACTTGATGACTAAAGTCTGAACAGGTTTTTAGTTGCTAAAGCAACTCTTTTAGCAGTTAAAAGATACACAATTTTTTAATGAACTATTTAAAAGATACTGTTCCAGACTATTGTATAAAAAAACATTAAAAAATCGCTTCATACTTAAAAAAGATGAAAGTAGAGTCGATAAAAGATTTAAATATATAACTAGTAAAACGCGCCATCTATCGTCTGCAAAGTTTTAAATGAAAGTAGTCCCCACATAAAACTCTCTATTTTTCAAATTTTCCTGAATAAAGCCTACTAATTTGAAATATAATAATGTTAATTTAAACAATTAACTTTAAAGTAACTTATTACCAGTGCTAAAAGAACTGATACAGAAATTAATTCGGCGTCGGAATACGTGACGTCATCAATAGTATAAAAACGTACTGCGCCGGAAATCTGCCTTCACTAGTTAGGAGCGAGTCAGGTTGTGTGAAAAAATCCGTTTTTCACTCAACTTTTCTATTGTTTAAGAAAATTTAAAATATTTTCAAAAACCCAAAAAAAATCTACAAAACCTCCCGAAAATCGCTTTAAAAAAAGTCGTAATAAAAGGAAGGGAATCGAGAAAGGTTTGTACTTGTCGCCGCCATTTTGTCTTGGGACCGTTTTTTGCAAAATTGAAAAAATAAGCAAGTTTTGAAAAGAAAATATCAAAATGAATGCCGCTGCTACTCAACCTTCTTCTTATCCTATGGCTTCGCTATATGTTGGCGACCTTCATCCGGATGTTACAGAAGCTATGCTATTCGAAAAATTTTCGACTGCCGGACCGGTCTTATCTATTCGCGTTTGTCGCGACATGATAACCAGAAAATCACTTGGCTATGCCTATGTCAACTTCCAACAACCAGCAGATGGTAAGCAAAGATTTTTAACTTTTTTAAATGGCCCGTTTAGGGAGACTTTCGAAAGTCGTCCGCCATTTTGAAACACGTGGAATGAGACTGTTGTGAAATGTTATCTCGTGACTCACTCACATGCGTAGTTTATTTTTTCTCTCAAACCTCTATTAGCTACGACAATTTACTATAATTATCAGATAATAGATATACTATTTGCAGTAAATAATTTAGTTTAGAAAAATATGTCCGTCCCCCATTCAAGTTCATTTTATAGGTCTAGAAAGTGCGTAGAACATTTGAAATTTCGAAAGTCTTTTATACCACGTTATTTTTTTAACGTAAACAATGTATATTATAATAGTCGTCGAGATTTACAAATTAAGTAACATTCCGAAGAATTATTACATTAATTTACATAAAAACTATCATTTCATTTCAGCCGAACGTGCCCTTGATACGATGAATTTCGATACCATCAAAGGAAGACCTATTCGTATTATGTGGTCGCAAAGAGACCCTTCACTTAGAAAATCAGGAGTTGGCAACATCTTCATTAAGAATCTTGACAAAAGTATCGACAATAAGGCCTTATACGATACTTTCAGTGCTTTTGGAAACATCTTGTCTTGCAAGATTGCATCTGATGAAAATGGTTCGAAAGGTTACGGATTTGTACATTTCGAAACTGAAGAAGCTGCAAACGCAGCTATTGAAAAGGTCAATGGAATGTTGCTGAACAATAAGAAGGTATTCGTTGGTCGTTTTATGAATCGTCGCGAAAGGAGAGAAGCTCTAGGAGATAAAGCAAACAAATTTACTAATGTTTACATCAAGAATTTTGGAGAAGATTTAAATGATACTAAATTAATGGATATTTTCAAACCATACGGGAAAATAGTTTCAGCTAAGGTAAATTAAATTTCATTGTTGCATCCATTATGATTACGCAACATTTTCCTAACAGGTAATGTCTAACATGGACGGAAAATCAAGAGGATTTGGATTTGTGTGTTTTGAGCATCCTGAAAGTGCTGGTAGAGCTGTTGATGAAATGAATGGTCAAGAATTAGGTGATGCTGGACAAAAAGTATATGTTGGTAGAGCACAGAAAAAATCTGAAAGACAAGCTGAATTGAAAGATAGATTCGAAAGACAAAAGTTAGATCGAATAAATAGATATCAAGGAGTTAACTTGTACGTTAAGAATTTGGATGACAACATCGATGATGAACGCTTAAGAAAAGAATTTAGTCAATTTGGTACCATTACTAGCGCAAAGGTATGCATTTAAAAATAAGAAAATAATTCCTTTTTAGATTAGTTGAAAAAAATTAGTTTAGGGAAATTGTTTAGAATAGATATCAAAATTAGGCCATTCTTGCACTTAGTACCCAGTTCACCCTGGATAGCATTTCATTAAAATGTTCTTCCTCCTTTAAAACTGGCAAAACAATCGAAAAAGTTAAACAGTTAACGATGTAGCAGTGTTTTTTCGTTATTTTGATTTTATCGGTACAATAAGGTTTTCTCTGTTTTTTTTTAGGTTATGATGGAAGGTGGGCGTTCTCGTGGATTTGGATTTGTCTGTTTCAGTTCGCCTGAAGAAGCTACAAAGGCGGTAACCGAAATGAATGGTAGAATTGTCGTTTCTAAACCGTTATATGTTGCTTTGGCCCAAAGAAAAGAAGATAGAAAGGCTCATTTAGCCTCACAATACATGCAAAGAATAACTGGAATGCGAGGAATCCAAGGACAACAAGTAGGCAATGTTTTCCAACCAGGAAGCGGAGGCTACTTCGTTCCAGCAATCGCGCAGGCCCAACGACCGGGCGGTTACTTTACAACACCGCATATAACTGCCCCTGGTGCCAGACATACTTCACCGAGATGGGGAAACCCAGGAGGCCCTCTACAAGCTCAAGTCAGAGCCTCACCGATGTACCAAAACTTGGCAAATCCATCTGGACAGTCAATAAGACCCCAACAGGGAGCTCAACAAAATCAGAACGTACGCCAAAATTCTGCCAGACCAATGAGCTCGACTGTTCCACAACAACAGGTTAGCAAGAATTTTCCTTTAGACTTAAGCATCCTAATAAAATTCTTTCGCTTTAGGTTCAAAGAGCTCCAACTGCAAATCCCACAAGACCCACACAACGCCCTCCATTCAAGTATGCCGCAGGAGCTTCCATGCCAGCCGGCATGAATTCGAATATCCCAAATCAACAGAGACCGAATGTTCAAGCTGGATCTGGACAAGTAGAATCCGGTGCCGTAGTAGTACAAGGTCAAGAACCTTTGACATCATCTATGTTGGCTGCAGCCCCTCCTCAAGAACAAAAACAATTGCTGGGTGAACGTCTGTTCCCGCTAATCCACCAGATGCATCCAGACATGGCTGGTAAGATTACTGGAATGTTGTTGGAAATTGACAACGCTGAATTGCTGCATATGTTGGAGTCTAGAGAATCACTAAGATCGAAAGTTGACGAAGCAGTAGCCGTACTGCAGGCACATAGATCTCAGGATGCAGGAGGAGCAGCATCCGGAGAACCTGCCCAAACAGCTCGCTAAGAATTTCAAGACGCAGTGGCGATTCTTTGTTTTTTTGAGTTTTTATGTTTAAGGTAATTTAAAAAGTCTAAAAAAAGAGCAAAATTTCAGTAAAAAAATCGAATTTCGTTTTGAATACATATAAGGAATAAATGTTATCGGAGTCTTTTGTACGCTTCGCTTGTGTACTGGTGTGGTGTTCGTTATGGGTGTGGGTGAGAGTTGTGTTTTGTCGTCTAGAGGCGATAAATACAAATTTCTAGATTTCCTTTAAATGTGTTGTTTCTTTTTTAATATTATATTTTTGCATGCACAAATCAGGTATTTAACTTGAAACAAGTTAAGAATTTTTTAGGCAGAATAAACCAAGTTCTGAGAATATATTGGCAGTTATTCTTCGGCTAACCAGAAACGATTCGAAAAAAAAAGTTAACCAACCCGCCACTAGATGTCTGACATTCTCTAATGAATAAGTCAATGACAATTCACGACATGACCTTGTCTTTATATTTAGATTATCTTGTGGGATTCAGCAAGTATTAACTGTCAAATTTAGCCTTTAATTAATTTTGTAATAGATTGGGCACATTTGATGAGGCAAATAGCCTGTTTCAGGGGTCCTAATTGTTTCTTTAGGGACATAATATGGGTTTATGAATATTTATAAGGTTACTTGAATTAAAAAAGGCCAATTTGACGAGAAAACAATTGAAAATATGATACTTAATCCAAAAGCAGTTAATATTTGGCCACTCCTACTATTAGACAAGACAGAAATCAAATTGCAACCGTTGCCACGATAAATGTTATAAGCCTACAAAGCGTTATAAGTAACTAATAAGTAGGCCTTTAAAGCGTAGAAATTTTTACGCTTGTATCTAAAGTTATTAAAATAGTATTTTAATTGAAGAAGAACGAAGATGAGGCAGACGTCTTTAACTCTTTCGAACAACGTAATTTATTAATTAATGTAATTAAAAAAGTTTCTTTTATTAGACTTTCATAAGCAGAGTGTAAATCGATTAGGCCGTTGTCAGGATAAATCGACACAGTGTCTGTTTACCTCGTTGTTCAGATCAAATCAGGGCAAGATACGACAGGGTAGAACTAGCTACTTCACCCTACAAGCTTTATCTCTTATTTTAAAAAAGTTTAAAATTCAAAATGAATTGGTGTACTTTTCTAATAGGAATACTAACGCTGAACAGAGGTAAGATTTATCAATGCTTAATGATTTTAAATAAAAATGAGGGAAAAAATTGCATTTAATTTAATTAAACCGTCTAATTATTCAATCTTTTCTCTTTTACAGTTTCTACTCAATTCATTCTCAATTTAAGAGTGGGAATAGTGGTGTTGGAAAATGATGCCGATTTCGAATGTGATTATTCAAACTTAGCAATCCACGGAGTTTCTAATATAAAAACTATTGAATTTTTAAAAAAAAACACTTCAATTCACATAAAAAATGCTACTGGTGATTATAGTTTTGGAGATTATGTTGGAAGGATAAAACCTGTAATTATTAAAAGTGATATTTCAACGATAACTATGGAAAAGGCAACTTTCAGCGATAATGATTTATATAGCTGTCGAGTTGAAACTGTATTAAATGGAACTGAAACTACAGATGCAAATATGGATGTTAAATGTAAGATAAATTTTTATAGACTTTTTTCCGAAACTTTCGCTAAACAAATGGTAGCGTTAGTTTCTGCTTTCCCGCTCTCAACGCCGCTTTTATTTATGCTTACTTAATCGAAAAATTTGCGTACCTTGTATTTTTTTTACTTATATCTATAGTCATAACAAAATGAATCAATAGATAGAAGCGTAATGAGAAAAATTATATCGATATCCTTCGTAATATTGGTAGACATACAATATTCGTAAAGTTAATTTTTTTAACTTTTTCAAGTAGCTTATGTAGAATTTATGAGTTTTTGTTAATGCTCTATTTTCCGACTATACAGTTATAGATTATATTAGGATATTTTTAATTGTCACAAGTAACATGAAAATAAGACAGCTTTTCAATTATTGAAAAGAGGAAATCTCTTCTCTCTCTTTCGAAACAATGTTCTTTATGAAATACTAAAGATATAATAATAAAAATGTTCGATTATGGTTAATGAAACATACTATATTAAATTGTTAATAAATGTATACAGTAGGCGATAATTACATAACATATATATATATATATATATATATATATATATATATATATATTAGCATATAGGACAAGTATAAACAATTACATAGGCATGAAGCTCTCTGTTGTCCTTAACAAATTAAGATTGTCTCTTATTGAGTAAGAAATAAATAATCCACTTTTCAATCAATTTCAAATTCAATATTAAAATATAACTGTGTCCTATAGGATAATAGTAGTAAAAACACTAATATGAGTAATATTAATTGAACTCAGTATCGTCAGAAGAGAATGAAGGTTTGCAGGATTGGACAAGGGAGGGGAATTCCAAAAAAATACGATATTGACATTATCTATATGACTAATTATTAATTGATTTATATAATTCTGAATTGGTTATTTTTTTTCTTTTCATAAAAAAAGATGTTGGAAAAGGCGGAAATACAATAAGCTTCTTGGATGAAATAGTAACGTCATCGTCCTGTTCTACAATCGATGTTGAACTATCCAAAGTAATTACTGTTAGTTGTAAATCTCCTCAAACTATTGGTGAAACTTCAATAACTTGGACTAGTAATAAGACAGAACAAACTTTTTCAAAGACAACCGATTCTCAACCTCTAGAAATTGATAAGTATAACGCAACGAATGGTATTGTAACAACAGCCCAAAAGAATGTGATAGTTACAAAAAGGAACGAAATTATCGAAGTTACTTGTGAGTTTCATTTACCGGATAATACAACTAAAATTACATGCGCTAAATTAAGGGGAGATCGTAAGTATAGGCTACTTATAATTAAGGAGTAGAATCAAAGTTATTATTTTCCCTCTGTTTTCAGCTTTGAACGAATGTTCAACAAGTCCTTGCAAGAATGGCGCCACTTGCGTCGATCAGTTTAAGAATTTTACGTGTCAATGCCCTTCTTGCTATGGAGGGAATACTTGCGAGATTGGTAAAAAATTAATCATTATATTTAATTGATTTTTCTTAAACATATAAATTTATTCTCTCTAAATTGGAAAATTCTCTACTATTCTTCGCTATTTAGATAAAATTGATGAATGCGCAAGTAATCCTTGTCCGTCCAAATCAACTTGCGAAAATTTATGCGATGCCTATAAATGCACCTGTAATGTTAACTACAAAGGACCACTCTGCGACAAACGTAAGTAAATACTTCGTTAAATTTTAATTGATTATCTATTAAAACTGTTATCCTTTTACAAAAGCGTGTGGAAATATTAAATCTATTGACTCTGATACTCGAGTTCTTTATGGAACAAAACTCAATTTAACATGCGTAAAGAATTCTACTGATGGAAAATGTAACTAAAAATAGAATTTCTCATCCCTGCATTACAATGCAATTATTTAAATGATTTTCTTTTTGTTCTATCACTTTTAGATTCGTGGAAAGATGAAGCTGACAAGGAATTAAGTACTGATTCAGTTTTTGCGATTCAAGCTAATTTCTTGACTGCAAAACATTACTATTGTAATGTTAAAACTGATGAATGTATATCAAAGTCACACATTAGAGTTTCCACCTACTATACCATTCATCCAAACACTACGGAAAAGAAAAATATAGAGAAAAAAATAGGTGATAAAGTTGAATTAAAATGTACTGGTGAGGGCAGTCCAACTCCTCTTCTCTTTTGGAGATTTTCTGCTGAAGCTCAAGATGCTGGTGGAAATGTCACTACTCCTGAACCAACTAAAGCGTCGATTGTTACAAATAAGACAATCAACTCAACGACCTACGTTATTGACAAACTTTCTAAGGCAGACTTTGGAAAATATGAGTGTGTTGCTGAGATTGGACAGACTATTAAAAAGGTTATTCAGATTCTCAATCTAAAGGAAGCACCTTCGGAGGATGACAGTGGTCTTAAATGGTGGATTATCCTTCTTATAGTTCTTGGGAGCGTTTTGTTAGTGGCAGGAATAGTTATTTTGATTGTGGTATTGTGCATTAAGGGTGAATGCCCCGAATGTTGTACTTGTTGTAAATTACCTGCAATATGTCCTGCTGAGAAGTCGGTTGAAATCTCGAAAAGAGATCCTGCAAATGAACCAATGAAAAATCCGATTATTAAAACAGAAACTGTAAATGAACAAGAAGAGAGAGATAACGAAGACGGTCTTACTTCAACAGGAAAAGGTTATCATTTACCTCCATCGTATACAAAACCAGGAGCTCTACCTCCATTACCAGCAGCCAATCCAGTAAGTACTCCCCCTACTACTGTTAGAGATTTTCAATATAATTCTGAGTTATGTTTACAGGAAAAGAAAAGGAGAAGAAAAAAGAAGAAGCCTGTAGATACAGTAGACGAGGGAGAAGAAGATGAAACTAGAGAAAATGCAGACTAACTATATTTTAATAGTTTATAAGCAAACGTTCTCAATTTCTTAAAACTTTCACCTAACTGAAAAATTGTTCATTAGGTGTATTGCGGTTTATTAAAACTGCAGAATTTTGTTAAATATTGATAAAAACGTGCCTATTAAAATTAAGAAAGGATTTACTGTATATAATATGAATATATTTCAAATTGAATTCATTTTAAACCCTTTTTCCAGTCGTTGATTGTCTTCCATTTTCCTTTCCCATATTATATTCTCTTTCTCTTATTTTGCTATCAGTGCAAGAACATTTTCAATTCTTTAAATAGTAGAAAGAGAGAATAAAAGACATATTCAAATTTTACTATTTCATTTTAAAAGGATATAAAGAAACCTAAAAGCTATTCTTCCGTAATAAAAAGGAATAATTAAGTAAATATTTGATTGAAAAACTGAATAATTCGTTAATTATATCATTTGTAATTAGATTAAAGAAAGATAAAAGAGAGAGACTATATGTATTGTTTTGTTTGTTTTATATTTCATCATTTTATTGACTTACTTTCTTTTTAATCGATTACTTTAAGAGTTTAAATAACTTTAATAATAGGCCGAAGACAAGGCTTTTTATACGAATATTTAAAGAACATAGTTAATCTTTAAAATGATATGTCAAAGATGATATATTGTTTCTATGTCAGTTATATTCAATTAATTCTCATATTCCAATAACTAACTACCTTTAAAACATTTTTTCTACCTTCCTTCATCCCTCGATCCTCATTCCATCACTTCCCTTCCACCTGGTGGGACTATTATTTATATCCCTCAACTAATTTTAAAACTTTCTGCATAGGGTCATTTTCTTATGCTCTCCTCATTTAATAGTTTTGAAATAGGTATTCTCTAAATCAATTGTGGAGAGTTCTTATCAGTAGAAGCTATTAAATAATTTTCTTTATGAAGAAATAAGATGATTGTTTATTTCTTGAAATATGAGAAGAATTTTATACTTTTCTCCTCTTTTCATAATCCCCGCATATATTTGTCATGTGATTGATCATGTGACATGGTTTTTTTTTACCACGTGATATAAGACCTATTCAAGCTGAAAAATGCTATTTAATAATAGTGAATAGGCAAACACTGGGCATTTTAGAAATTTCTTCTCTCGATAAAATTGACTGTTACAATTTTAAAAAATTAGAGCTTATCTTATCAAGTTTCTTTCTTATGAATATTAAGCAAAAAAGTACTAGATTAAAAATATATAAAATTACGCTTGGATCATTATAATCGCAGTAACAATGGCTGATAAACTTTCTGGAGTCCAGTCATCAGCTGCCTCAGTTTTAAAAAGAGCTGTTGAACTTGACAATGATAAAAGATATTCAGATGCCCTTGTATGCTATCAAGAAGGTTTAGATCTTCTATTGCAAGTCATGAAAAGTAAGAATCAAGTTGTTAAACAGATTGACAGTACCAACTAGAGAACTTTATATTTTCAGTCGTAAATGAAGAAAAAAAGAAACAATACTATAGAGAAAAAATATCAAATTATATGGCGAGAGCCGAAAAATTAAAAGAAGTAATTAAACAAGAAGAATCATTAAAAAATAGTTTGTTGTTTTCTTTTTTTACAAAGATGATATTTCATACAAAAGCAAATATAGATGAAGTCACGCACATTTATATAAAAGACGATGATACTGGCTTTGGATACGAAAAGATATTTGGTAAATATTTAACAATGTCGGTAACAGAGGTAATCGTAGAAGATCCATATATAAGGAATCATCACCAGGTAAACTAGAGATAATTTTCCACACCCACAATTTTCATTCAGACGTGTTTCTTCAATTTCATTTCCCTCATAAGTCTATTTGTATTTACACTGGAAAGGAGAAAGGGAATGAAGGAAGGAACAAATGAAAGAGAGAACCGACTAAGAATGATATAATTTTAGAAAACAATAAAAATAGGAGAGGAAGAGTATACAAAGTAAAAAGAGAAATACATAGACAAAAAAAAAAGAACACCAAGCGTTTTTTTTATAAATATATAGTTTTTTTTTTAAAGAAAAAAGAACTTGAAAAAGAGAAAAACTTGTTTTTATATAGATATTTTTTTTTAAAAGGTTAAAAAAAAAAATTCTCATCCTTTTTTTTTTCTTTGTATCATTTAACCAAATTATTCTTACTAAAAAATTTCTTTTATTCTATTTTTAGATCCTAAATTTTTTGAGATTCTGCGAAACAATCATAAAATCGGAAGCAAAAGTTAAAGTAATAAAATTGATAACAAGCTATGATCAGGTTAATATTCCATTAGCATCAACGTTTAATTTCGTTGTATGTTAATCTTATTTGCATATATATGTTTTAAATAGAATGATAGTAATATTAAGGAAGATCAACAAAAAAAGTTAGGCTTAATTAAGGAAAATTTGAAAAAGTATTCTATTGAATTAGAGATAAGCTTTTCGGAAACTTTACATGATCGAGAAATAACGTTAGTATATACAAACACTCTTAAATATACAGCATTGCCTTAATCTTGCATTTTATTTTATGTTTATTAATAGACTTAACAATGGATGGAAAATTAAAATTGGCAGAGGTTTGAATTATTTCAAAAAAGTTGGTAAATTTGACATTGGAACTTATGACTATGATTTGAGAAGTTGCCTTGAAACTATAATTGATATATATAAAATGTAAAGAATTTTCTTAAATATACTTTTTTCTCTGTTTTAACTTCAGGTTTTTCGAATTTATATCATTAAATCAACGCCATCTAGTATTTGTTTTGACTTATTTGGTCAGTAATAAGAAAGGGTATAAGTTACAGCTCCATTAGAAAAGTAACGTGTGTTAATAGATAGACATGCTGATACATCTTATAGATTATTTGTAAAGATAATACTATATTCTATATTTGTGAAGATTTACCTAATTGAAATATTTAAATGAATTAAGAATTAGCAGATTGAATAAGAAATCTGTCTTTTTTTTGTTTGTTTTCCAGTTTTGTTTTGCAGTTTACTTTGTTCTTTCAAGAGAAAATATTTAACGTTTCTTTGCTTCTTTTTCAAGAGTATCTTCTTCGTGAAGAGAAAAAGCTTTTGCTAATAACCTTTTTTCTCTTCTTCAAGCTATAATGCAGTTTCTGTTGTTCCACTTCTCTTGCCGGATGTGGAAGTCAAAGATCCAAGAGTCCTAATATCTTTCATGCTATCTATCTGCAGTTCTTGATTTTCAATAATATGCATTGGCAACCTTTCATCCAAGGCTAATTTTTCTTTTCTCATTAATTCACCTCTCCTCTCCAATTGTTCTGTATAAATAATTGATAAGTTCATATTTGATTTGCCTCTCTTTGCAAGCTTCTTTTTGCGGAATTTTTGGCGTAAAGTTCGGCGAAATTTCCTCGAACCTAAAGCGTAAATCAATGGATTTACACTAGCTGACAAAAGAGTTATCATTTTTGCAAAACAGCCAATAATCTTGGTAATCCTACTAATTTCACTTTCGGAAAGACTTTCGTCTAACTTAGAGTAAAAAGACGGTGTCCATAGTAACAGAAATGCTACTAATAATCCTACAAGTCTAACAGTAGTGGTAGATTTCCCCTTGATATTTTGATAGGAATGAGAAACACCAGAAATACTGGATAAATTTTCGCCATCAACTTTACTTTCGTTATTTGTTGGCGCAGTTACAAGTATTCTCGTATTCACATCTCCAATTCTTCTTGCGTGATTTCTAGCAATTACTATTATTCTTATATAACAATAAATCATCATAGAAAGAGGTAGCATATAACAAGAAGCGAAATAAAAAATTGAATAGGATTTACTCTTTTTCCATACAACATCACATCCTAATCTCCAGTCGACCATTTCGATATCAGCCCAGCCAAATAGTGGTACAATAGTTACTAAGAAAGCTTGACCCCATGTCCAAACAATCAGCTTAAGAGCGTAGCGAGAATTTGATTGACTGGAGTGTTCGAAACAGTGAATGACCGCATGATATCTATCGAATGAAATGCAGGCTAACCACAAAAGACTTGATAGTTCCGGCAGATTCGTTAGAAGGAAGACGAAAGTACAGGCATTCTAATAGAGAAAAGAATCTGTATATAGTATATACAGTATACTGTAAAAACTAATACATGACATAAAATGGAGGTTAACGTCATTTAAATGGATACACCACTTTCAGCTTATTACTATATATATAATTGGATACATTATAAGCTAATTTTAATTAATTAATCGAAATATTAAAGGTCAAAATATTAGTATTAAGTGTCAATTGAATTAAGGAGTTTCCTTTGTTGTCTGCGCCCTTTCCCTCAAAGATTATTCTATTATCATAATCAATTCAATTTCCAAATTAATAACTTTTAATTTTTTTAAATTAGGTTAATTAATAACTTTTTAACTATTATTATAAAAATTATAAAATTTTTTCCTTATAATTAGTAATTTTCGATAAACAGAAAAGAAAACAGCAAAAAAACACTATTTAAATAATTAAATAATTAATTATGGTACATGATTAAAAAAGAAAAAAAGCAATGTGACATAGACAGGTGCGGAAGATGTCGAATTTCATTCCCTCCCTCTTTCTCAAAAAAGAAAACAAAAATAGAAAGAGAAAGAAGTATAACAAAGAAACTATCTTTTATCCTGTCATCCTCATTTAATGTATAGTGCGCTCTTTCTTTTCTGTTTTTTTTTTATGCTTTATTTTCAAAGCGATCCCATATACCGTGTTTTTTTTTCCTTATCTATTCCTAGCAAAAATTATGGATTGTATGGACGATGTCGAAAGGTTGTTTTATTTTATTTTTTTACTTTTATCTGGTTGTATTGTGTGCAAAAAAAAAAGTCAAATTAGAAAAATCGGGCTTCAGACAACATCTCTTTTTACGCTTTAGATGAAATTTGAAACGTTTCTATTAGCGTTTGTCATGTATTTTTTTTCCTGAAAAGTCACTTGTTAGCTCTTAAGACATTATTAACAAGAGAACTTAAAAAGCGGTTTTTTAGCTTTTATAGGTATTCTTAAGATGTTTTAATCACTTGAAGGATAAACCCTGCTAATATAGAGCTTAACAAAAAAATCTATATAGATGATAGTTGATAAAACAGAGAAATCGAAAACTGGAAGAAAATGGAATAAGTCTATTATAAAAGTTTACAATAAGAAAAGAACTATACTCTGAATGTATAGATATCATACATATATTCTATACTCTCCTCCTTAATAGGAATTTGTTGTTGCACATAGAATGAACTGCTGCATCCTCTACAGGAAGAGTAACACAATTTTTATTGTTGCCTATTGAAAAGATTACCAAGTATCTCATAGGGAAAGTTGAAATATGTGCACTTAGTAAGTTTAGATTACACCTTTGACAGTCCATTGTCAAAATATGTAGAATAACACCTTTAAATCATAATTTACTAAAATGTTTTTATATAGAAAATTAACATAGACATCCAGTTCATTTATTTCTAGGAATAGTTAAAAGAAAATATTCATATTAGTGTATAGAAGGGCAAAGATACAAGAGCGAGAGAGAGAGAGAAAAAAGAGAGAGATAGACAGAGGGATGTGAGACAGAAAATGACTGAGGATAAAGGATAAAAAAAGAAATTTTTTTAGCTTTAGATAGAATCCTTTCAGGATAATAAACAAAGGATGGAATTCGGGAAGGGAGGCGGAGTGCAATGGTGAATTTTTTATGTGGTTAATTAGGTAAACGTTTGGTTTTCCTACCTATAATTTAAATATAATAAAAATACTTTACTTATTTTATATAATAATCCATCTTTACAGTGTCTTTAATAATATTCCCTATAATATTAAGGTGCTGTATTTTTTGTATAATAATTACTTCTTCGTTAATTAAGCTACTAACCCAGAATTATGGAACGCGTTATCTCATTTAAACCCTTCTTAATAAATCATTCTCCTCACCTATGATTAATATTATTAGCAGACAATGAACCCGTGTAGGCTGAATTTTGGACAAATAACAAAAACATTTGTTAAACCCTAATCTACACAAGGAAAAAAGTGTAAAGATGTGAATAGTAGAAGCTTAAAGTCCATATATCTAATATACAGTGTCTTTTGTTAAAATACTACTAGTAGCTAAATTGGCAGAATATGTCCAATAAATTGAGCATAGAAACAATATTAAAAACAAAGAAACATTGAAATAAAATTAACAAATTAACAATATTAAGACTAATAATAATATTAAGGAAATATGTGTTAAGATAAGTTAATTAATTTTAGATAAACACTGTTTAATTAGTAAGAGGATATACTTGCTATTTTGTTTTTAAAAGTTATTTTTAGGCTATCTACAGTATTTTAGTGCAATGCAGAGTAAGTAAAATAAAAAAAAAAGAGAGAGAGAGAGAACATACAGTTTTATTTGAATATAATAAATCCTTTTCTCAATTATTAAATAATTATTCTAATAATTAGTTATATACTAAAAAGCTATTTTTATAGATTTTCGGGTTTAATTATGATATTTTAGTTGAAATATTGAATTAATTATACTTTTATTTCTTTTTTTTTTCCTTTCTCCTTTTGCAATTTATAGTATTTTTAGTTTTTTTCTAGATATTTTAAAATTTACCTGTGAAAAATTATGTTGCTTTATTACAATTGATAAAGAAATTGGTACGGCGACAATCCCCGTTAATAAATCTCCAATTGCCAAATTTATGAGAAAAACCGATGTAATATTGCGTAATCGTTTTAGTGTAACTATTGCCAAAATAACTAAACTGTTCGTAAAGATAGACACAACAGCAATTAGGAATAAAAATGCTGTAATTAGTATCCTATATGCCGATGATAATTCTTCCAAGAAATTTGTGCCATTTGAGCTAAAAGTAGTCTTGTTCGTCATTTCTCAACCTATGAAGTTTTCACCATCAACCTGCCGGCATGGCGCCATCTATGAAAATTCCTCGCCTGTCCTTTCCCACGTAGTGAGCTCGCAATTGAAAGGGAAATCAGGACAAAAGTATATCAAAGGCGTGTAATAAACTATTTAAACTGCTTAGTCTAATTTGACGGAGAAATTAGAGACAAGAAATGAAACATTCAAACAGTTTTAATGCCTTTGACCGATAGTAACCTTGATAAAAACGCTAATGAAACTGATGTACTTTTGAAATTTTACACGCTTTCCATATGTGTTTCCCAAGTTAATAAAGGCATAAACAATGCCAATAGAAATGGCTGATGAATTTCTTAAATTAAATCAGAGTACCTGTTTTTTTCTCTCCATCAATTTTTAGCAATTGCTTTTATCTCTTTTTCTGTATTTCTCTCATTCTTTAGGCTTAAAGTCACACTATATTTTAATTAATACCATATATGTACACAGTAAACTGTGCATACAGAATGGCACACATACGTGATATTATATAGTGGCATGTATATATAAAAAGGAAGAGTGTATATAAACATATCTTTATATATAGTATATGTTATATTATATGTAAACGGATAAAGATAAATCTTCAGTTTTAAAAGAGTACTATAATAGGTAATTTACTTATATTCACTTAATAGAATTTCTTTTGGTCGATATGATTATAATAGACATCCGACTCTTATCCGTCAATAGCATATTAGATGGAGTAGAAGAATTTCTACGCATTAGTTTCGAAAACATCAAGTATAGATTGAAGTTTTCTAATAAACATCTAATTATGAATTTAGATGGATTGTGATTACTTATGCTCTATCTATAAAACAAACAATGTATATCTGTTACATCTATGTTGCACTCAAAAATTCTGTATTTCGTCATCTTCAATCAGCAAATGTACAGAAAAAGAAAGAGGTTTTAACAACCACTTGAGCCACGCCCTTCACTTCGGTACGCCTCTATCAAGATAATTTCACTGCCACCAACTAAGAATTTCCTTCTGTCGCTTCCTCTCCAATTCCGATACTTTATCAACTTTCATGGGAAAATCGTATACGGCTGGAAAATAGTCTTTATGCACTAGTTTCATGTCCATTAGTCGGCGGTGATAGGTCTTCAAGAAGTGTCCTGTTATTCTCTTTTTCTGAGAATCTTCTGATAGTGAATTACCTGCCTCAGGCCGAGGCATATATATTAATTCCCCATTTGACTTTAAGGTCATTTGAGAAAGTAAGTTATCGTCCTCTGGTAAACCTTGTGGAAGTTTTAAAGGCTGAATAACTAATAGATGCTTAACTTCTTTTAATAGTTTATTATTTTCGGGCGTATTCATAACGACAACAGGTTTATTGCACTGTAAGTGTAAAAATATTTAAAGTTGTTAGAGTATACTGGAGACGATCTACATTTTACTTACTTTCTCCTTTAAATTAAACTTTTCAATTATTCTTTTTTCCCACCATGGCCTATGTCTTAGCGGCTTAACTCGATAGACAACATGCAATTTTGCAGGTTCTTCTTGATTTTCTTTAGATAACTCTCTTTCTTTTTTAAATTCTATGAGTGGTTTTGCCCATGCTGTGACAGCGGGTGGTTTTCTATCCCTCGGCCTATGTCGAAACATCATAGATTTTTATACTAAAAGCTAACATTAATTAAACAATTATTACCTTCTGAGAAATCGTCGACCGCAATATTGATAAGGTAAAGTAGCATTCTAAAGTTAAAAGAAACATGTTTTGATAATGAGCGATAAAACAAGTATAAACACAATAAAACAAATTTATTTAGATAACTAAATATTGTTAAACATTATATATAAGACAATTAAAATAAATTATAAATACATAAATCAAACAATAATAGAAAAGTCTATTAAATTTTACCTTAAAGATATTAGAAGAGAATTTTAAAATATTTGTGAAGGTCGCCATGCTTTATAATCAACACGGTTGTGTTAAAATATACTCAATATAGAACTACTGAAACTATTTTGAAAAAGAAAACTTTCCTAAATAAAGAAAATTCTTATTAAAATTAAAAATATCGTATACTTTAAAAATTTCTGAAATCCCTGTTATATTTTCAATAATGGTACAGTTTTGTAAAAGCCTACATATAGAAATGAAGAATGCGATATTTTATTAGATCTGTAAATATATTTGTAAACTGAATATATAGTTGCAGAGTTATGTACAAACAATAGAAAGTTCCACAAATAAGAAAATGATAGAATGGAAAAACAGTACTATATTAATTTACAAGACGAAAATGTGAATTTACTTAAGAATACTTTATACTTGAATTATTCATTTGTCGTGTCGGTCGGCATCGTTGTCTATCGTCGTTTCAGTTGTTGGATTGTCTTCTTTTTTCGTCTCTTCTTCATCAATCTTCTGAACTTCAGCGACATTCGTATTTTGCACTTGCCGTTGGGATTGCTTTATTTTGAAAGAAAGAAGCATGTAAAAATAATTCAAGTTTTACTTTAATTACCAAATACACTAACCATTTGAATACTATGCTCTCTAACTCTATGTTTATATAGTTCGACAACGTAATTAGCCAATTGGGTAAGATCTTGAACAACAAATATATCTCCAGGTGGTTTTTCGTTATTCTTTCGATCTGATGGATATTTTTCAGATGGAGCGAGATGTAACTGAGTTGGTCTTTTCAAAAGCTTTATAATAAGACATTAAAATTCAATTTCAATTTAATAAATAAAGACTTGTTATAGTTTTTTACTTACAATATTAAATGCTGGAGTTAGTTCAAAACAGTTTTGAAAGAGTCCAACACGAGCAAATATATATAAACCCAGTCTAGCTCTCGACATTGCCACAACTAAACGGCGAACGTCTCTGTTAAAGATAGTAAACAAGCTTTAACAATATCAACAAATTTAAAAAACAATTTCACCTTATATGACCAACATTCCTAGTTTTAACCAAAGATAATAGAATATAATCATTCTGTTGTCCCTGATATCTATCCACTGTTGTCACCTTAGATGGTAAGCCAAATAGAGGATTTCCTTCACAACGCTGTTTTATTACATCACGGATTAAATGCTTTTGACCATTGTAAGTTGTCAAAATGGTGATTTTTTCTGCTGGATATCCTTGTAATCGCATATACATATATAATGCAACAAGATATTCCGCTTCACCCAAATTTTGATAAAAGAAGGGGTTCGGCTCTGTTTCACCGACATCTTGAAAATCTTCTACGTTTATTACTTGATAATCAAAACAGAAACCAGAATTCGCGAGGGAAAATTCTGGGTGCTGATGAACATGAGGAAGATCGGATAATTTTTTGTATCTCCACTTATATAGGGACGATATTCTGGAAATAGACATGTTTAGAATAGATATATATATATATATATATATACAGTATATATAATTTGGGATACTTACGATGAGCGAGCTCTGCCTTGAGCATCAAGATCCACAGTTGGAACACCTAAACGAACTAATCTTGAGAAAAGTGACTGCTCCATATTGGAAAATTTTTGAAAAGCCATATTTTTAATAACAGGTGGCAACTGATGATGATCCCCGATCATTATCCATCTTTTCAGTCTATTATGACCGTGTTCAGGGTTCTTGAATGGAAAGAATTTATTAATGCATCATTATGTAAATGTAAATAATTTCCCTACTTGTAATAAGAGAGGAATAAATGTTTCGATTTCCAAAATCTGAGCAGCTTCTTCCATAAGTATATTATCAAATTGAAATCCAGCTTTTGTTAAGTCAAATCGTTTTAAGGCGGCATGAGTGCAAGTCATAGCAATTATTTTTGCTTCTTTTATTAATAAATATCTTGCTCTTTCTGTGCCTGTTCGTAATAATTCAAAAGCTTGGAACTCCTATTTAAAAAAAAACGATTATCAACCTTGTCATTGTGATATAAAAAAATATTAAGTACTACCTCTAACTGCTGAAATAGTTTACGGATATGCCTAAAACAACCCTCTGCAATATTCATATCATCTTCAAAGTTCACACCTTTAAAGAGTGGTTGGGGAGCGTTAGAGAAATATTTGTGATAAGGGAAATATTCTATTATTTTTTCTGGGGTTTTTTCCTATTAAAATAAAAAATATCAATAAAACGAATTCAATTTCGTTAATAAAAAAATTCAATTTACTTGAGCTTTCCTAATCTTATCTAAAAACACCTCCCATCGAGAGTAGACATGGTAGAGGTAAAAATGACCAGCAGTCTCGCAAGTGTACGCAACATCTCCGGGAACTTCCAAGCTTTTTTGTAATCTTTCAACTTCCTCTAACAGTTCAATTCGTTTTGCCAATACATAGTTAACTCGCCCGTAGCGACTAAAGTCCTTATCAGTTTCTAAAGACTCTTCACCATGACCTAAACGTAAGAGATGGCGTTCATCAATATCTAATGCCATAATTTTCTCAAAGAGTTGATTCAGAGCCTAAAGCGCAAACAGGCAGAAAATTCAATACTCATGTAATTAATGTCTAAGTATATTATTCCATACCTGATTAGAATGAGTAACTATTAGTGTCCGTTGATTTGGGCAATTATGATAGATATTTGAGATGATTTGTACAGCAACATCGGTTTTACCTGTACCAGGTGGACCAACAACGATAGTTAACCCAGGTTGCATTCCAGATTTGATAGCTTCTACTTGAGTCGGTGTAAACCGAACCTGGTTACTGTTATGAGAATTCATTAATTATCACAATAGATTGATATTTGAGAAAGTGATGTACCTCTTTGGTTTATTGTACGGATATGGTCCTTGATTAAGAGGTGTATATGGCTCAACAACAAGTTCTTTTATATCATCGTCATTAGTGTTAGTCTTTCTTTTTGATCTTTTAGCAGGTCTTTCAGCTGAAGGGTCACGTCTCGGAAAAGTTAATCTATTGGAAAGCAAAGAAATAGCTTTTTTTTAGTTTTATTTTCTAACAAAATACAAACTTGAAAGGAGGACTTATATCATTTTCTGATGCATCGTCTTTGAAGGTAATTTTATGATCCGGAAAAGATGCTTTTAAGTGATCGAAACTTAAAAAAGTGTCTTTCCAATCCAGTTTTTCTATGAAGTCTGATAATCTGCAAATTGAAACATAGCAATTAGATTAAAATAAAATATTTAATTTACAAAATATACTTTGAATAGTGTGCTGATCCAGGATCCCCATATCCCAAAATTATATCATGCAACCAGTCTGGTACAACGCATTCAGTATTCATTAAACTTCGAATTGTTTCAAGAACAGCTTTAAAATTATTTTCCTTTGGCTTTCTTCTCAAAATTACATTAAATGATTCATAAACATCATCGGCTCCCTCTTCAAGGGTTGCTGTTATATCCTGCTGGTACTGATTAGGGTCTAATTTCACCCGAAATGATCTCTTCGAATCAGTATAGTTAGGTTTGCTGTCTAATCCTTCTTCAAGAATACGACCATTTTCATCAAGAAGACCTTCAACTTCACAACCTCTCACGTAAACAAGACCAACTTGAGGTATAAACGGTGCTTTGAAATCGTATTGGGTACCAATTGGTTGGGTAGGTCTTATTGTTAGCAAAAGTGCAACGTCGTGCTTCCTCAATTCTTTTATAAAGAGATTCAAGATTAGAGTTTTTTTAAACTAAAAAGTATATTTTCTTACTTTCCCATTCGCTTTTAACATCCTGTTTAAGAGCAAGATTGACTGTTATGTCAGCTCGAACTCTTGATGGATGATTTTCTCCAATATTTGGCTTAGCAACCTCGACTACAACAAACGACTCCAAGGGAAGCGCCATCCTTGACCATCCTCCGAAATGGGCGCTGCCATCCTCGGATTTCCAAGGTTTCATACGGCTGACAGCCGATTCAATATCTTGTCGAATTTCATAAGTTGACTCCAATCGGAATAGATGAAAATTTCTGAGCAAATAGTCATGTAGAGTCAAAAATTGTAAATTCAACTTTGGTAAAGCTAGGCAAGCTGTAAGGATTGCTTCCATAAAAACATGTCAAAATTTTATAAACTTAAACAAACCATCGCCATTATAATATTGCATAGGAACAATATTTTCGTCCCAAATTATCTGTTCAGTAGGATAAAGTGGTAGTTCGTTAAGCATATCCAATTGAGATCTTCTTCTTTCATGATAAGAAACCTTGAAAATATAAAAAAGAAAAACTTATTGTATAAAAAAAATAATATGAATGTTTAACTAACAAGAATTTCCAGTAGTATTTTTGTTTTAAATTGCTCTTTTTCTTCTTCTTCTTCTTTGGGAGGAGGAATTAAGTTTAAGAAAGAAGCTATTTCGTGTAATTTCTTATTTCTGTATAAATAGATTAAAATGAGAAAAAAGGCACTAAAATAATATGAAAATTTCATTCCAAATAAAACTGTAACACAATGAACTTACGATAATGGTTTCAAATGGCTTAACAGATTTTCTCTGTCGTGAACTTGAGATACATTACACATCGAAAAATCGCGTAGTTCTTGAAAGTGTTTAAAGGCTGCTTTCTAACAGAGAAGAAATAAATTCATTAAAGAATACCATTTCAAAGAAATACAGTACCTGTAACCGCACAACTCTGTTATAGTGTATATCAATCATTTCACTCTCCTTTAATGCTTCACCAGTGTGATCATTAATTTCAAACGACACGTAAAACGTCAACATATCTAATAATTGAGTAAATAGCTTCCCCTCTTCACACCTAACTAATCGGGATAAATTACATTTTGTAACAAAGTGATTGTCGTTCAATAAAGTATTAAAAAATCTTCTTGTTGGTAACTGGGATTCAAGATCAATCAGAAATTCTAGGAATCTTTCGCAATAGTGTAATTTATCCAAATCAATTTCTCCTATTCATTTAAAAAAACATAATAAGTAAATGATACATGAACGAATATAAGTATCATATGCTACCTTTCTTAGGAAAACTATTAAGAATGTTTAGGAACTTCTCAACATGATTAAAAAGAAAGGATCTGTCAAAGTCAACGTTTTTCTTTTCTTTTTCATCCAATTTAGCATCCTTTTTCTGAATCGCATTCCAATGTTTTTTATAAACTGCGTGTTGTTCAAAAATTTCTTCAAGGCGATTCTAAAATAATTTTATAAATAACAAATTTCTCGATTAATAATAAAATCTTACTTCTTGTAAATTCTTCCAAATAGATAGTTTAACGACTCGCTGTATTTGCTCTCTAATGAGATCGACTTCCTAAAATGTAATTAAATAGCGTAGAATTTATTAAACATGGATATTAATTTGATAATGTGAAAAAACTTACAAGACTATTGAATGCGTGTATCAGAAAAATTAAAATAACAGTTTGAACTTTAGGTGATAAATTTTCATTTAAACTCAGTTCATATGCTCTTCTCATAAACCCCTCAAAATTTTCTGGATTACGTTTAAAGGGCTAAAAGTTAAAAACTTCTGTTAAGTAAATAAAACAGCATTAATTTTAGCTCTTCATACCTCCCATGCGGGTACTCTTTCCCGAAATTTTTCATTAACCATAGCAATTATAGAAATTAAATGTTCATTCGAGGACTGATCAGTATAAAGACCATGTTAGTTATACATTTTAATGAGTCAAAATGACGCTACATTTTACCTTTTCTGTATCAAAATGAGGCCAAAGAAATTTTTCTAGATATTGACTGAATTCCAACATCATACATCGTCTCGATGAAAATCTAGAGAAAGTTAAAAATCGTATTTTAATAAATAATTTAATCAGAAACAATTTATAGCAAAAATTTACCCTGATCCGATTATTTCATTTTCATAGATTTTTTCAACAATGTCTGAATCAAAAGGCTTTCTTGAATCGCCTCCTGGCAACCAGTATTGGGTGGCAATCTAATAGAAAATTTTAAATGATAATATCTTTAAAAAAGAAAGTTTTATATATGTATAAAAAAATACCTGAAGCAATGCATCTTGGTGAATTTGGTCAACTGTTATTCCACTTTTTTCTTGAGAAGACATAACTGATTGATCAACTGATTTCGTACTAGATGAAACAAAGTAACACTTATAAAAAAATCAGCTTTCACATTTAAACAGATATCAAACATCGTGTTTTACTGCATTACATTATCGCTCATTTAGCCATTAGTATTAATATTCAATTTTACTATGTGATAGAACAAGCTATTTCTAAATCGTATATGAATTTCAAAGAAATATTAAAACTTACATTGTTAATATAAGGAATCCAAATGCGTTAGTCAAACGGAGATCGGCGATTCAATATCGCTAACAACCGAAATCAGTTCCAAAATTGCATTCAGTATTTCGTAGTCCACAAATGGCAGGAAATTATTATAGTCATTAAACTTCATATATTCTCTTAAAAAACTTATTGTAATAAATGATTTTCAAATAAAGTAACTATAAAATTTTTTAGTATGGAATGATCAAAAATTAAAAGAATTTATAAATTTTAAAATTCTCTAGCAAAGCGTATTTTTCACGTTTCTCATCCACAAGCTTTTTTTTTTAGCAATTTTAATTACTTGAGAGAGATATTTCTCTTTAAATTTAAAATAGATAATATTATCTTCAAGTAAAATATTTAAAAGTTCATCAACTATAATTACTGAACGGCAATACACTTGAATTGCGCTTAATTTTAATTACGATATATGTGGCTTTGAAGATTATTTAAATATGTGGATAATGAACAACAATCTCTCTACTATAACTTCTAAAACACTAGACAGTCGAATATTTCATTTTAAGTCACGTGATGTTATTTGTCCGAACTATTTATTTAGCCAATGGTATAAACTTTAGGTAATCTTTGGTAATACGTTCTGCAAACAAACTTTCACTTCCCATACTATTAAAAAATAGATTTTAAGATTTATGATATTAAAAAACTGAAATCAAAGTGTTTAAGAATATTTATTTAGTCGTAAAAGAGCGTAATACGATTCAGCTATTAGGTATTTTACTATTTAATCTTAAACGCTGAAGATTTTAACGCTGTGGGTGCGTAAATTTTGCGCGCTTTCCTAATCAGTGAATAACAAGAGAGAAAACTGACTTTTTTAAATGAAAAATGATACGTAAAGGGCAAAAACTTATCCAGGCAAATCAAGATAACAACGATAAAAGTGATGCTCGGGATAAGCGTCTTCGAAGAGCGCAGCAAAACGATGAACTCGATGAAAAATTTGGCTATCCAAAACACGTTGAATCGTTCGAAAGAATTGGCTGGCTAATTAACATTCATCCTTCTGATATAATTAATGAGGATAAAAAATTGGTATCTGCTGTTGACTATTATTTTCTAGAAGAAGATGGAAAGCGTTTTAAAGTTTCTCTACCTTGTAGGCCATATTTTTATTTAGGTTGTAAGCCTGAAACAGAGAGAGAAGTTTTAGCATTTTTAGCAAAAAAATATGTTGGAAAAATAGCTACTTTAGATTTAATTGAAAAAGAAGATCTAGATTTAAAGAATCACTTAAGTGGTATTAAAAGATTATATATAAAACTAAGCTTTGATTCGGTTGAAGAACTTATGAGAGTTCGTAGAGACGTACTTGCAGCCGTTCGTAAGAACAAAGAAAAGGAAAAAGCAAATGAAATATATAGCTGTCTAAATAACCAAGACCAAGATAATGTTCAGAAAGTTGCAGATCAATATGAGAACATGATAGATATAAGAGAATACGATGTGCCGTATCACATAAGAGTTTCTATTGATAATAAAATAACAGTTGGTTTGTGGTATTCAGTAAGAGGTCACGGACTATCACCTCCTGACATTGTACCCAAATCTGACCTCGTAGATCGACCTGATCCGGTCGTTCTAGCTTTTGATTTGGAAACAACGAAATTACCATTAAAGTTTCCTGATGCATCAACAGATCAGATAATGATGATTTCTTATATGATTGACACCCAAGGTAATATATTCTACAGTTGATCTAATGTAAGAATTTTATCTAAAAACTTGTTTTTTATAGGATATTTGATTTGTAATCGAGAAATTGTATCAAAGGATGTCGAAGATTTTGAATTTACTCCAAAACCGGAGTTTGAAGGAAATTTTATTGTTTTTAATGAAGCTAACGAACGGGAAGCGATAGAACGTTTCTTTAATCACATTATTGATGTAAAACCAAATATATTTGTCACTTACAACGGGGATATGTTTGACTGGCCATTTTTAGAAACACGGGCTGCTTTCCACGAAATGGACATGTACCGCGAATTAGGTTTTCAGAAGGATGCTCAAGGGGAATATAAATCTAGACCGTGCATACATATGGATGCACTGAGATGGGTTAAACGTGACTCTTATCTCCCTGTTGGTAGTCAAGGTTTGAAAGCTGTGGCAAAGGCCAAACTTCGATATGATCCAGTTGAATTGGATCCTGAAGAAATGTGTAGGATGGCAACGGAGCAACCTCATGTTCTTGCAAATTACTCAGTTTCAGATGCTGTGGCAACATATTACTTATATATGAAATACGTTCATCCATTCATTTTTGCTGTTTGTACAATTGTCCCAATGGAACCTGATGAAGTTTTGAGAAAAGGAACTGGAACGCTTTGTGAGACTTTATTAATGGTACAGGCATATCATGCGAATATTATCTACCCAAACAAACACGAACAAGAGCTTAACAAGATGACTAATGATGGACATATTCTCAATTCAGAAACTTACGTCGGAGGTCACGTAGAAGCCATAGAATCTGGAGTCTTTCGTGCAGATCTACCTTGTAGATTTCGTATGGTTCCCGATGCATTTAGGAAATTAATCGAAGCCGTTCCCAGAACATTAAGACATGCAATTGAGGAAGAAGAGAAAATACCGCTCGATACGGTTACAAACTTTGATGAAGTGTGCAAGGATATTGAAGAGAAGTTACAAAATTTAAGAGACACGCCTAATCGATTGGAGAAGCCGCTAATTTACCATTTAGATGTGGGGGCTATGTACCCAAATATTATTTTAACGAATCGTCTACAACCATCAGCTATGGTTGATGAAGCCACATGTGCGTCTTGCGATTTCAATAAACCAGGTGAAACTTGCCAAAGGCAATTAACTTGGACTTGGAGAGGGGAATATATGCCTGCAACAAAGAATGAGTATCACAGAATTCAGCAGCAATTGGAAAACGAAAAATTTCCACCAGCTATTCCTGGAGGCCCTCCCCGTCCTTTTCATGAATTAAATAAAGAAGAACAAGCCGCAGAAGAGAAAAAGAGATTATCAGAATACTGCAGGAAGGCATATAAAAGAGTAAATGTAACTAAGGAAACAGAGAAAACAACAACGATATGCCAAAGAGAGAATTCTTTCTACGTTGATACAGTTCGGGCTTTTAGAGATAGAAGATATCAATTTAAAGGGCTTGTTAAAACTTGGAAAAGAAAGTTAGCTGAGGCCGAAAAGCAGGGCAATCCGGATGAAATTAAAAGGGCGAACGGAATGATAGTTTTGTATGACTCTTTACAGTTAGCTCATAAGTGTATTCTAAACAGTTTCTATGGATATGTAATGAGAAAAGGAGCAAGATGGTTCAGTATGGAAATGGCTGGTGTTGTTTGCTACACAGGAGCCTCTATTATTACTCAGGCGAGAGAAATTGTCGAACAAATAGGTAGACCATTGGAATTAGACACTGATGGTATTTGGTGTTGTTTGCCGGCGTCCTTTCCAGAAAATTATGAAATCAGGACAACAAACGAAAAAAAGTCAAAAGTAGCTATCTCTTATCCAGGTGCTATGTTAAATGTTATGGTCAAGGACAGCTTTACAAATGACCAATATCATAAATTAATTGATGCGGAGAACAGAACTTACACTGTTCAACAGGAAAACTCAATATTTTTCGAGGTAAATATTCATTTGTTTCTTGAAGAATAAGTTGATTACATTACAGCATTGATGACTTATTCACTAGGTCGACGGACCTTATTTGTCAATGATCCTACCGGCTAGTAAAGAGGAAGGAAAGAAATTAAAGAAAAGATATGCAGTTTTTAATTTTGATGGTTCTCTGGCTGAACTTAAGGGTTTTGAGGTTTGTAAAGATGTCTACTAGCAAAAAATGAGTTTTTCAAATAATTGAATTTTTTAGGTAAAAAGAAGAGGGGAATTACAGTTGATCAAGATCTTTCAATCATCAGTATTCGAAGCATTTTTGAAGGGAAGTACGCTCCAAGAATGTTATGAATCGGTTTCAACTGTCGCTGATTATTGGTTAGACGTATTGTTCTCCAAAGCTGCAAATATGCCAGATTCAGAATTATTTGACCTTATATCTGAAAATCGTAGTATGTCTAGGAAATTGGAAGATTACGGCTCTCAGAAGAGTACATCTATTAGTACGGCTAAGAGACTAGCAGAGGTTTGTGAACATTAATTAGACATCAACTCTTAAAAAAATTGAAATTTTGAATTATTTAGTTCCTAGGAGATCAAATGGTTAAAGACGCGGGCTTAGCATGTAAATTTGTTATTTCTAAGAAACCTGAGGGAGCTCCAGTAACAGAAAGAGCTATTCCCTTAGCTATTTTCCAATCTGAACCATCTGTGAAGAAACATTATTTGAAAAAATGGCTAAAGAGTCCATCCTTAACAGATTTTGATATAAGAAATATTCTTGATTGGGAATATTATATCGAAAGATTTGGTAGTTGCGTTCAAAAAATTATAACTATCCCCGCTGCTCTGCAAGGATTAAATAACCCTGTTTCAAGGGTACCTCATCCAGATTGGTTGCATAAGAAGCTTTTGGAGAAGAATGACGTGTTTAAACAAAAAAGAATTAATGAACTGTTCGAAGTGGCGCCAAAAAGTCGAGTCTTACAGGATATTGAAGATTTACAACAGAGATCTGTTAACATTCAGAAGAGAAGACGATCTTCTGAAAAGGAAGATCTATCAATGAATTGGAAACAAGCTTTAGGACTACCTCCAGCATGGGGCCCAACAAAAGAAGAAAGAGTCAAGTGGGTAGAATTCCAAAAGAAAAAATGGTCTTATCAATTACGCCAAAAGCAATATAAGGCGAAAAGAAGTCGAAAAGATGCTGACTACGTCCCTCAACCTATCAAACCTACAAATGCTAATATTGGGAGTTTTCTTCGATGGCAGCAAAACACACTTCTCTACCAACCGTGGCAAATCATACAAATTGCTGAAACTGCTCAACCAGGGGCGTTTTGCTATGATACTAATTTAATTTATAATAAATATTCTTATTTTAGTTCATTTTAATAAGTACTTTAAGCTTTTTTAGAAATATTTGAGAAAGTTATTCATTTTTCCTTCTCGTTAACAGGACTCTTTAAATTATGGATGCTGATCAATAACGATTTACATTCGATAAAGCTCAACGTTCCAAGGATCTTTTATGTAAATCAAAGGCACGCAAAGGAAGCTCAGGAAGGAGCAATGTGGAGGAAGACGCACCTTATATTACCGAGATCTCAGCCTGTTTATCACTTGTACGAATATACAGTTCCGGAAGACGTTTATCAAAAACATATTGACGAAATAACCGAGGATTTAGCTAATCCAGATGTCGAAGGGGTGTACGAAACCCAAGTTCCTCTACTTTTTAGGACATATTTGAAATTAGGATGCGTTTGTAGAGTAACAAGAAAAGCTGCTGGCATACTGAACGCTAAGGAAACGCCTGATACATTTGAACTTAATCAATTCGAATCTGGAACATTGGCTCAGTTTACATATTTAGAAGATAATATCCGTTATATTTATTTCTATCAGCATAATTGTGGATCAAAGAATTTTTATGGACTTTTTTATCCAATAACGAAAAAAGCTTTTATTTACGTTACAGATACTGTAAGAACTAATCAAATGCCAAATTTAAATACTATGTACTCGAATGAAAGACAATGTAAATTAGACAAAATTGATGATAATATGCTACCTCCTGATGGTTTTTCCTTTGAAATCAGAGTTGAAAAAGAGGAAAAAATAGTATACAGAGCTCTTCAGCGTCATCTTTCTGCATATAGAGATGAAAAGAGAGGTGCAACTTATGTGGCTGTTCAAACTAGACTAAATCTAAACGAACTAAAAACTTATATGCCGGAATTTGATAAATTTCCTTTAGTTCCCGTTCATATAGCTGATGGTGACAATTTATACTCTCTTCTTGATTGGCAAAGGGTTGGATCCCGACGAATGTTACAACATTTTCTCAACGTTCAACCAATATTATATGGAATGCTGGAGCAGGCTAGATATCTTCATGTACCAGTGGGCAATCTTCCTAAAGATGTTATACTGTTTGGCTGTGATATCTTCTTCGCACGGTATCTACATAAACATGGACATGTTTTATGGTGTTCACCAACCGACAAACCCGATTTAGGAGGGAAAGAGGTTGACCAAAATCTGCTGTTTTCTTCGAATGATGATTCTAGTGTATTTGAAATCAATAATGCAAATGCTTATTCAACAATTTGTGTTGATCTTGATATGTCCTCAATGGCAATTAACACTGTTGTTGAATCATCAAGAGTCCATGATTTCGAAGGTGCAAGTGCTGTCAGCTTCGACATTCTACCTCAAACATCCATAGATGATATTATAAGTGGTGGAAGTGTATTATCGTCTTATGATGAAACTGCTCTGGTATCAGCAGCTTTTCGTGTCTTAAAATCAATGGTCCATGGTTGGATAAGAGATGTTACAGCTTATAAAAATATCCTTGCTGATTCCCAAATAGTTCACTTCTACAGATGGATACGAAGTTCCTCCGGTCTGCTTTATGAACCAGCTCTGAAGAGAACCTTACATTCATTAATGAAAAAAGTACTAATGCAATTAGTGAATGAACTAAAGAAACTTGGTTGCCAGGTCATTTATGCTTCCCTGAATAGATTAATTCTTTGTTCAAAAAAGAACAAGTTAGAAGATGCCTTATCACACATTGATTATGTATCAAATACCATTCGTTCGAGACCCCTTTATCACTTATTAGATTTCACTTACAAACAGTCGTGGTTTTATTTGCTATGGATGAACTCAGCTAATTATGGAGGGGTAAGAGCACCTGTAGATGAAGACGAAGATGTTGGCGTTGATATTAATTTTCAAATTGCCAATAATTTACATGAGCAAACAGCTTGCCGTGGGAATTTTAATGCATTAATAGCAGGCTACATGATGACTATTCATGAGAAAATGCGAGAAGAAAACTTAGCGGGAGATGAACTTTCTGAGTTTTGTCGAAAGATTATTAAGGACGTTTCTAATAAGAAAAATTTGTATAGTGAACTTCTCTTAATAACACAAAAGTTAAATAAGAAATTCGATCAGAAGATTGCATTGGACTTTGTAAACGTCTTCTGCCATGTACTCCAGCTCGATTCAAATATAACGGAGACGATTGAAGATGTAAAATCGGATTTACTACGCCTTATAAGCGTAGACGAGTTCAGCTCAAAAGCTCAGTTTATAGCAAATCAAGTTTCGTATATTCTTCCGGAAATGCTATGTCCAAGTTGTTCACATGTTCGCGACGTGGACCTTTGTCAGGACGAGTGGATATGCATTGTATGCTCAACTGGGTACGACGTAGGTCAAATAGAATTACAGCTTATAACTGCCTTACAAAATTCGAATCAAGCGGCAGCGTTACGTGATTTAGCTTGCGATAAATGTAAAGGTGTAAAAGCGGATAACATGATGACATTCTGCAAATGCGGAGGTACATTTAGCGTAGCTGAATCAAATTTGCATGAACTTTTAATCGCATTTGATATAATAACTGAAAAGAAGGAACTAAAATTTTTAAAGGATTGTGTTAAATGGACAAGAAAATTTACGATCTAATGGAGTTAGAGCAATGTTTTAAGTTATTGTTACAATATATAAAGTATTTATACATTGTGGAAGAATCTACATCTGATTTGAAATTTGACTAGACAAGAAAAGAATATAAATTTAACGTCAAAATGAAACTATTGATAGAAAAATACTGAAAATTAAGAATTACGTTTGTATTAATATATATATATATACCGTATATAAACTTTTATATACTGTATATATATATATATATATATATATATATATATATATATATTCTGAGTGAAGTGTCACCTGCTAATATAGTTTCCATTTTAATGAGTAATTTATTTAGACAAAGGTACAAGATCTTAATCAAATTTTTTCTTTTATGAAAAGAATTAATTGAATATTTTTTTACCATTAACCACTCTTTTTACTGTAAATATCACGGCAGCTATTGAAGAAAGGTATAACGTCCATTTCAAAGTTTTGCTTAATAACGAAGACTCTCTCGTTGGAATACTGAAAAATTTGAAAAACTTGAGTTTTTCCTCTCATGTGGTTTTTAGTGAAGATGTTTCACTTAGTTTCCTTACCTTAATAAATGACTACAATCGTCATATTTCAACCAATTTTTTACTATGCCTTTTACATGGCCAATGCCTACAACAGCAACTATTGAACCGTTAGCGATAGATGAAGCTTTGGCTATGCTGGTGGATAGGTATTCATCTCTCTCATTTAGAAGAACATGAGTAAACTGTGGCATTGATTTTGCTGCTTCTAATAACAAATCGTCTAATACATCGCTCTTCTTACAACGTTCAACTTCTTCTTTAGAAATGCCCTCTCTTGAACTTGTTACAGCACTTATTAAAAGTTTAAGTCGTTGCCACCAATTAAGGGCAGCTAAGGCACGACTGATAGTAATATTTATAGGTCTATCACCCAAAATTATCCTGCATTCGTTTTCCAGCTCGTTAGCAGCAACAACAGCAGCTCGAAATTCTCCACCTGGAGCCATTCCAAGTTGTTTGGTTATATGAGCCGATAACCATAATAGTACTATATGGAGCAGTCCTGGTACAGTGCCATTCGACTTAATTATCATTCGAATTTTAGCTATAGTTAGCTCTGAAGCTTCTTTTAATAAAGTTTCTTTATCCATACTCAGAACATGCCGTCTGCTTGCACATAGTTCTAGGACGATGACATCTGGTTTAACTTTCTGAATCGTTTGTATAACATCTCTTTCACTTTCTTCGCTAAAATGCGCCGTACCAATCAAATAGACAGTGTTTTGATGAGGTCCTTTTAATAGAGTGACAGTCTCTGGTAGATCTGAAAGGTAAAAGTATTACTAGTCATGTGAGCGATAATAAGTTTCACCTGACGCAAACATATGATTTGCAACATCGTAGCTATTTGTCAAATAGCATTGAAAATCACTAAGTTTTTGTTTAATGGAGTTGTAACAGAGCTTGAAAAATTATGAGTCTATACTAAAAGATATAAAAATCAAGGAAAAAAACCTTCTTCACTCATTGCGGAGTATTGAGGGTTGCAATTCGTATAAAAAGTAATTACTAGTTGAAGGAACCAGGCTTTTTTTAAATTAATCTTCGATGAAAACAGAATCTTCGAGCTACATATAACTTTTTAACATTCAATAATAACATTAACCTTATAAAAAATGTATTTTGTCTGCTTTTTTGTCTTTATATTGCATTTTTTATGAATAAAAATAAGTTATTTACAGTGAATATAAGATGGACAAATTTATATTTGATTTACCAAGAAAAACTGGTTTACATCATATTTCGCTAATTTTTGGTATAGCATAAAAACTAATTGAACAAAACAATCATCTTAAATTTATAGACAATGTTTAAACAATTATTATAAAAACGGAATAAAATCTTTACGTCGATCATATTCAACTAACTCCGTAGGTGATGATATAAAAGTAAATATGATTGTTAATGATCAGACTGCCGGCTATTTGATAATAAGTATTTCATCGTTAGGATTTACATACTATACAATTTGGATGATAATTCTAGTTTGTTTTCTTTTTAAATATTAAAATGTAATATAACTAGAAATCTTATTTATCACACAGCCTTTTGTCCACGAAAGCAGTATTATACATTCGTATTTTCCAGATAAATTATATGGCTTAATTGTACCTACTTTATTTGGTATATTTGCTCTAACATTATTAGGTAGCAGTTATTCTCTATTAATTACTTCTTTATTCTAAATAAATATATATACAGTATATATATATATATATATTTGTATAGAGATATATATTCCTGCAGGTTTCTACGCCCTGAAATTTTCTTTCAAGCAGAAGAAAGAAGACAACTTGTTGAAAAAAAGCAAATAATTTTTCCTTCTTACGTGATTTTTTTCCTTCAAATAAAATATATAAAAAATCTATTCAGAATGAATCTTTCTCTGTAATTTTTTTATTATTTTAGTACTTCTCAATAAGTTTATCAATACTTTCTTCTATAGTAAGAACTGTAAATAGTTTCTTAATAAAGCATTACAAATAACACATTTGCTCTTTACTCTTAAAGGCAGTTGCTTATCTGAAGTATACATATATAATTACCAAAACTAAATTTAATCAGTTCTTACCACTTTTAAAGGCTAAAAATAAGCAAAACTAGACTTTCGTAACTACACTTGTTTTCAAAGTTAATTACAGTGTCCGGTTTATGGACTTTGCTATGTAAACTTAGCGGTCAAGGACGTTGACATAGAAGATATATCTCGGAAAAAAATTCTAAATTTTCCCTTCAAATATTGGATCTAGATAAACTGTAAAAATGTCGAGAGCTAGCGAAGACGTTCTTTTAATAATAAAACATGTTAGACACAAAAAAACGGACGGAGAGCTATACTTAATGAGTGAACGCATGGCGTGGATGCAATCTAGTAAACGAAATTTCAACATATCTCATAATTATGCTGATATTAAGGTCCAAAAAATATCCCCCGAGGCGAAGGAAAAGGTTCAATTGCAGATCGTTCTTCATGATTCCGGAGCAAATACATTTCACTTCAATAATCCGGCTGGAAGAAAAGCTCAAAAGAAAGACCGTGAAGAAGTAAAGGAGCTTCTTCAACAATTGCTACCTAAATTTAGAGTACAAGTCAATTCTGAACTAGTAGAAAAGAACCGCATTCTCCAAGAAGATCCACAGCTTTTCCAACTGTACAAAGAGTTGGTTGTAACTGGTATAATGCCTGCTGAAGAATTTTGGTAAGATTTTTGATTTATAGGAAAACTTCTCTTTGTTTATATAAGTTAATTGCAGCTAATTGATTTATAGATAGTCTTAAATATATATAAAACATTACATTGACAAGAAATATTTTTGCTAGGACTTTCATGGACGAGAAAAAGAAGAAAAATATTAATCTAGCTCAAAAGGTTGGCATTACTCCCGACTTTCTTTCTCTAGTCAGAACGGAGGCCAGTGGAGCAAACGAACTAAATTATAAACTGACTAAAGATATTATTGAAAGTATATTTCGCGCGTACCCAGCAGTTTATAAAAAATATATGGAAAATGTGCCAACTGTAATGAAAGAAGAAGAATTTTGGCATAAATTCTTCCAATCTTATTATTTTCATAAAGAACGCTTAGATATTCGTAAAGATTTTTTCTCTGATTGCTCGAAAAATGACGAAGAAGTAATTGAAAAGTGCAAAGAAAAGTGCAGTAACGATCCAGTTCTTAATATGAGATCAATGTACGATAGAGATATCGACGAAGCTTACGGACAAAATGAAAAAGTGATAGCTGATCCTTCACCACTTATTAAAAGGCTAAATCAACATTCGACCATGGTTTTAACAGCGGTTTCCAACACTCCCATCGATCATTCAAAGAGGCCAGCCGAAGGGCCTTTAGATGATGCCGCATCGGCGAAACGCATAAAACTCCAAGAATTAACAAAAATACCCGATTTGGCAACAGAGGAAACTGCAGAGGGCATAAGATTGAAATTAAAAAGACCCGATCACTATTTATGTGGATTACATTATGCTCATGAAGCTTTGGAGGATCATATGGATCCAAGTTTATTTTCCCAAGATAATTTCTATAGAAATAAGCAAGCTTACGAATTTTCACTTCCGAGAGTTTCACACGCATCTAACACAGCATTAAATGTATTAAGTAGCCTCGATAATGCAGCAAACAGTAGGGTAGCTGCTCGAGAGAATGCCGCTGAGAATCTAATTCCGAAAGATATTAAATCAGAAGTAATTCTTATATACAAGTCCGGCTATGAGTTATTGAAACACTTTTGGGCTTGCTTTCCCTTAAACTCTACTCCTATAAGAAACAGAGCAAATCAAATGAAAGAAAACCTCGAGAAATTTCAACAGATGAAAATGAAGCCTCTACTAGATAAATTATCCAATCACGCTGTTAGCGATTTAAAGCTATTAGATCACTTGAATAAAATGTTCGATGTGGCTTTTGGTAAATACAGAACGTACAAAACAAAATTGGCCCAGAACAAAGGCTAACAACATTCAAACTCTTGCTCTCGTATTGTGAATAATCAAGAATTCCAAAACTTTTACATTTACATGTTTACCTTTGTCCCGTTGTATTATTCAATATCATCCTATGGAGTAACGAAAATACATTTTTTGTACTTGGCCCATTTTATTTTCAAGTATATTTATATTATTGTACTCTTATAATGCATAGCTTTTCCAAGTAAATGATAAATGGGTTTCATTTAAATCTTGTCGTAATTTTTCATATAAAATATTGAAGTCAATAAAAATTATGCAGAGGAAAGGAACTTTCTTAACTCGGAAACAGCAGAGATTACGAGGTAAATACCTTAATAATATCTTATGAATCATGGGGCGTTGGCTCGCATATGTTTTGGTCTTATTTATTTTTCCCATAAAGTCTCTATAACTTGGAAATTTTATGATATTTTTCTTATCCTAAGTTTTCCTTACACATGTCTAATGTTCCTAGATATGCTTAAATGCTGGCTGTTTCTTGCACAAAGTGTTTTATTTTTGAGCATGATACTTTGGAAACGACTAGTGGCGAGAGATAAATAAATACAGTTTCTGATTCATAAAGCTTTTAGAATGGATTTATCTTTAGCCCACTACCAAGAGGTGAAAACTCACACACTTTTGCCCACATTAGAGCATCGCTTAATGATATTGCAGAGTTACCGTCATCTAAAATGAACGCTGGACCCTAGCAAAGGAAAAGTAAAAAAAGTGTGTTAACATCATATTCTCTTTAAATATATTTAATATTGTTTATTAATTAAAAAATATAAAAACCTGGATCCTCGATGAGTCCAGTAGAGAGAAGTAGACATCCGAATGAGAAGGTAAATTTGATCCTGAAACGCAGTCCCCTCCAATTCCACCTGGCCAACATTCTTCTCCAACTCTCTGAAGAAGATCTTCCAATACTCCACAAGACTGAACACTATGACTAATTAATAGAGAGTAATATAGAAAATTACATTGAATGGATAATTTAGCATATTGTATTTTTAGCTTACCAGATTTTTAGGTTTGCTTCATTTTCCTTCCAAGCTTCATATTCTGATGAAATTCTTGATAAACTCAGTGGTATTTGTAAATCATTATGCTTAGTCATTAAATATCTGTAATATTTCATAAAGTAACATGACAGTTTTAGTTATAAACTTATTAAAGTTTTACAAACATAACGAGTTTAAATAATGGTGATATTATACTCCAATATTGCCGCCTTATAGCTATTAATGTGCCGCAATAAGCGCTGATTATCTGTAAAGTAACACTTTGCCTATAAAAAAGAGAATATTTAAATAAATTATTAATGTTTAATTGAAATATATTAACTTGGTAAGATTTTCATGTCCCAATTTATCACTTCTAATACTGCTTAATAGGGTTACAATGTCATATATTTCATCAACTGTCCATGTGACTGATTTTATTTTTTCTGTGTTCAAATGCATTATAATGATATTACTTGAGATATTTGCAAATAGTAAATTAATACAAGAAAACAACCTTGTATAAAATGTATTCCTAAGTCCAATCCAAGCTGAACATTGTTACTTATTATAAAATATTTTATTGCATCCTTTATTCTACCAGATTCCATATATTGTCTGGCAATAATCTCGCAGTCATCAATTAATGGTATTCCAGCCTTTTATATAGTTGAAAAGAGAAAATTTATTTTATACAATTTAATTCCATCGTCTTAAAACGTTTGAAATTACCTTTGAATGTAAATCGTTTATTTCATCCATACTTGCTGCCTGTCTGGCAAGAAATTTAAATAGGGCGTCGTTATTTTCCGGTAATAACCTCAGTAGATCGATGGCACAATTGCTAAATTATCAATAAAGAGAGAGAAGAAAAATATATTGATAGGTAGCTTTATATAAATAATATAGTCACAAAAAAAAACACTATAGATATGCAGTAAATATAAATCTATCATAATCAAAATTCAAGCAAAAAAATACCCTATTGTTTTCATGCATAGGAAAAATTAACAATATTATATCATGCTTGTTTTATTCTCCCCTAATTAATCATCCATCGTTTCATCATATTCATGCAATCCGATGAAAATGAAACATACAGAGTAATAGATAAAGAAGAGACATAATATATACTGTATATATTTAACCTGCTATTAAATATTCCTGTTTCAGTCCTAATTAGTTTAGTGAGTTAATAAATGGTGAGAAAAATTTTTTACAACAATATAGAAGATAGTTAGAAAGAATTATATCTTTGTGAATTAGCTTCTTTTTTATCATTTTTCATTATCAATTATATATGCAATTAAAGTGAATAATTAATACATACCATTGAGCTATCTTTTCACATTTTCTAGCCAATAATTCAATAACCAATTGTCGTTGGGCAGTAACATCCGGTAAATAGGACGACAAACATAAAGCAAGCTCCAATTCATTACCTCTTATTAGTTTTTGCATTGATGACTATATAGGTTTATTTTGATAAATTAATATGAGAGAAAGAAAGGCATCTATCATACTCATTAGAATACCTTTGAATCGTCAACAGCTAGATGGCAGCATGCGGCCTTGACAGGTTGACCAGATTTCAAGTAGTGATCTGCAAGGTTATTAGCTGTCGTTTTGAGTAGGCTACAATAGAAAAAAGTGAACGCTTTATAGTGCTTCTTTTGTACTTAAAGGTGACTTTAACTTACGCAAATGTTTCTGGATTTTCCTCTGATTCTTTGTAGCCATTTAAAGTGCTTCCTCTGGTTGCAATGGGTTTCTTAATCCAACCATCGTGTGATGCCGCGGCTTTAATTTATAATAAGAACATTCTATAGAAAGTGAAGGTCATTTGAACAACGGGAAAAAAAAACTTACCTATGCAGAAACCTCTGTCGAATTGTCCTCTTTCATTATAATAGTCTATTAAGCCGTTTACATCCGCCAAAGCTGTGGCTATAGGTACAAAGTCATCATCTTCCTCTCGACGCAATTCATCAGCCCTCTTTGACGCCAATTGACGCCAGTAATCTAAAGAAACGCTAGGTGCAACGGCTAATGCTTTATCCCAGAGTTTTAATTGTACTAATAATTCACAGTAACGATGAATGTTGCCAACTCTAAGATGATCTTCGGCAGCCAATTTTATTTGATCTTCTTTACTAGGTGCAATAATGGAGCTGCTTTTTCCTCCTTGTTGTATCTCGGCAGTCTGAGCCTTTGCAGATTTAATACTAGCCAAGTGAGAGTAGTGTATAATACCATTTGAATAGGCCCCGGATAGAGAATCCAAGGAAGCACCCCTCAAAACATCTGTTAGATCCCAAATATTCGAATACGCTCCAGGTAAAGAGAATAATTGGGAAAAGCTTATTAACGATTCTGAATTATTTGATTGCTCCAAATTACCACGTATTTTACGTGATAGAGGGCCACAAAGTAAAGGGGGTCCTGATGGATTCAACGACACTTCTGCATAGTATAAGAAAAAACAATAGTAAGTAACAGCTGATACTCATTTAATCTTTGTATGTATGATAGTAGCAAGAAAGAAAAGTGAATAAAAAGTACAAGCATACAATTCCAACAAAATAGAAAGATTGGGATAGGAAAGAGGAAAGGAGGATTTTGATGTCTAAAGTAACAGGATCTAGTCAGTTTCTATGGTAACTTGATATTAACATTCGCTAGTTATTTTTTTAATATTTCAACATTGGTATATACAGCTATAAACAGTATATATTAGTATAGGAAGAAAGAACGTCAAAGAAAGAGAAATACAGTATTTAAATTGAAACAAAGCTATCGTTAAATTGTCTTTTGAACAATACACACATAATTGACCTATCTTTTCTTTTCTTTTTTACTAAAAATTTATCGATCAACTTGTATATTCAATAAACAATATATAACATTTTGTTAGCATAAAATGAACCCTGAGAAATCTACTTCTTAAATAATCAAAAGAAGGGAAAGCGTTTGTTTTCTTTTTTGAATAAGTAAGTGTAAAAGCTATATATAGAAAAAAAGATTTATAATAGGATTAGCCAAAAATTTCTTTCTTCTTAATCTAATTCTATACACATATGTGCCTTTTGTGCAAATGACAACGATAAAACTAATAATAATACTAGTTACTGTAGTTAAGGTGTGTGTGAAATTATTTCTTATTCTTATTTTATTTAATGAATTTGGTTGAAAGAAATAATAAATATAATTCAAAGTCTTCGATGTTAATGAGAGAAATCATTCGTTGCTAATAGTCAACGTTGATGCTAAGATGTCTTATAAAGGGAAATTTTTAGTATACTGTATAATTAAAAAAAAAAGTAGCTCAGATAATATTAGAATAAAGAAAATTTATTAATATCTTTTTTTCTATTCGACCTATTTTAAACTACACAGCTAACTCTATATTAGCTAAAAGGGCTCTTAGTTTGTTTTTTTAAAAAAAAAAAGCTTCTTTTTTCTCTTACCTTTTTGTTTAACTGAATTAAAAATAGTGAAATTTTTGTGGAAAATAAAAAAAAGCAAAGTTTTTAAATAGCATAGAAAAAAAGAGATAAAGATATTTATTTCAATTTATATTGTTAAATTATCAATACTAACCAGTTGGAGCAAATATTTCTGAGAATGGTCGATTAGCCAAAATCGATAATTGTACGTTGGATACAATAGGAATTAAACTCCATAATCGAATAGTTGAATCTCGGCTACAAGAGGCCAATACGAAAGGCCTTTTTGAATGCGAAGTTATACCATAGACGTCAGCGCCGTGATCCAAAACTTCACCTATGCAGCTACCATCTCTTATGTCCCATATTCTTTTGAGAGAGATTAAAGGGGAAGATGATTAAAAGTGCATTTTATTTTCTTTCTCAAACTTACTTTATTGAGGCATCCCAGCTACCAGATATTAAGATATGAGCCAATTCCGTATTCCACAAAAGACCGCGAACCGGTGCTCTATGACCTTTAAGAGTATTTATACAACTTTCCTCCCCATAATCCCATACTCTCACGCTATGTAAAAAGTATATATACAGTATAATCAGTATATGATATCGAATTTATTAGAGTATATGATACTTACGTGCAGTCATCGGAGCCTGAGGCTATAATTCCTTCTCTAAGAGGTGACCATCGCACGTGAAAGGCTTTTGCCGAGTGACCATAGAATGTTTTCAATGGTTGATCTCCTTGAGTCGTTAGATAGAATACTCTAATGATTGAATCTTCACAACCGGTAGCCAAAATATCTCTTGAAGTCGTTGACCACGAGACACCGAACACTGGGGCAGGATGTTGATATATTTTCACAGGTGAACCATCAATATTCCTTATAACACATTGCCTATCAGCACCGGCTGATGCAATCATCTTGGAATCAATTTGATTCCAAGCAACGCAATATACAGCGGAGCTCCTATGTTCCTTAAAACGTTTTGACAGACGTTTCTTTATCGAATCCCATACAAGAACACCATTTTTTGCGGTACCTATTAATAATTTATTGTTGTTTAATAAATTTAATTTTCAACATTCTTTTATGATTTGTAATATACCTGCCACTATGTAACCCGACTCACCAGGGGCCCAATCAATGCTATATATTATACCTTCATTTCCTGTTGACGTTGTAACAGGCTCTAAGGAATGGATATCCCATATCTTAAGGGTTCCATCAAATGAAGCAGTTGCCAAGTGTTCTCCTGATGGGGCCATTTTGCAATCGAATATCGTTTCTACATGCCCTTGATCTCTTAACCAATTCCATTTTCTCCTGGCTACTTCGTACACACCGACTCCGCCGTCTAAAAAACAGCATACGACCTGAGCAGGAGGTAATGCAAAATTAGAGGCTAGTGAAGGAGCCTCCTCTTTCCTTCTCGTCAAATCGGGGAGGATGGCGAGAGAATGAAATGCAGTATTCTTTACTTTTAAACTATGAATAGGAGTATTTTTGGCTACACTCCAGACTCTTAAAACGCCTGAGTGGGCGTCTCCTGTAAGAAATAGACCAGGTCCAGAAGTGACCCATACCATACATTGGATAGATGCCGCAGCAGAGGGTAACTCAAATCGGGTGATCGGGGACAAAGAATTTGAATCGATCTGTTGAGATTAAAAATCGAAGGTTATAGCTTAATCTCGTTTAACCCTAACAGTCTCTATGAACTAAGTATAATTATTGAACTTGTGGCAAAATATAATATCGTCTATTTATGCTTCTACTTAAGATTTAGGCCGATATCTTCTCTCACTTTCTATAAATAAGATAAAATAAAACTGACTATTTAAATCTACGTGAACTATTAAGAAAATATTAAACAGATAAAAAAGCAGTTGCTATATATCTATTGCACATATACAGTATAAAAAATATTTTACTAACAATAAATAACGCATAATATATTTACCAAATGTATACCAGCTCCACTTCTATGAGCTACGAGAAGATAATCGGGACTGTGTGGATCCCATTCTAGACAGGCTATTCCGGTTTCTTCGTCAATACAGTTCTCAGGCGTCCAACAATGCTTTCTAGGTTTATTTACTTTATCTATTATAGACAAAGATCCATTTACATGGCCAATTGCTAATCGGCCTTCGTTTAGTTTGTTCCATCGCATATGAGTTATTTCACTTTGAAAGTTTTGGCTATAAGGTAATAATGCTAATTTCTTAGATTCTTCATTGAGGTTCCACAACAATATTGGCCCTTTCGATCCACCCAAAGAAAGTGTATCAGCCATATGAAAAGGCCATGCTATACATTGGGGAATGTATCGTAGATTTTCAGTTTTGTGTTCCACTTTTTGGGTCTCGGCGTTCCAAACAAATGCAGTATTATCAGCTCCGACGGTTGCTAAAAGATGTGGTTTAAGTGGACTCCAAGAAAGAGCAGTAATAGTCTTTTTATGCTCAGCAACGATGCTCTCAAGAACATGACCATCTCCATGTTTATTTCTAGAATATACATATACGGCTAATGTTGCACAGTATGCAAATCTTGAATTTGATGCTGAGCAAACATCCCTGTTCCACGGTTGCGAACCTGCGGCAATCAGTCCAATTTGGCGAGCTCCTATCGAAGTCATATTAAATACTCAACCGGATTCTCTACGTGTTCCTTCATTTGCAGTCTGGCAAAGATTACAGTTGATTGTTATTTATAATTTGTGCTGCAGTTTTTTAGCATACTACATATCTAAATAAATATACATATTTATATTAATACACAAACACTTACATAATAAATATTCTAATATATATGATACTTCTGTCTTACTCTCCCTTTCGTACGCAGATATCTTATATATACACATATATATATATATATATATATATATGTAATCAATAGAACAGTACAGGTATACTTAGTTTCGAGTTTGTACGATGCTAAAGATAAATCGATAAATCGCCTCTTTTTTGAAAAGCATTACTTCAAGCCTATAAATAAAACGTAATCTGTATAATCACTTTTGAAGGTGAGTTCCATGCTAGGAAAAATGAGAAGCTTTGAATAGTTTATTTCATGTATGACGCAATAACTAAAATCAAAACAGAAAGAGTTTCAAAGGCTTCAAATGCTCAGAATCGATAAATATAGGTGAAAAGTATAATAGATACTTACTAGTATTTGCAAACTAATTACTTATTTACTGAAGCTACAATGCAGTTAAATCTTGTAAAGACCCTATAAAAAGTGTGAACGTTTGTTCAGTATGCAGTCGCCTATCAAAGTGTAGGCAGAAAAAAAGAGAAAGGGATTTATTCCCTGAGAAATAGGGAAAAACATGTTATAATTAATTGCTAAGAGTATTGTACTGTATCATCAACAGTTTACAAAGGATTCCATAATAAGGACAAGGGAATAAAAACAAAACCGCAGCGTTAAGAAGCGATACACGTCTAAAAAATTGGGATAGTATCAAAAATGCTTCTTTAGTTTTTCTTTAATAAAGTAACAATTGAAATTATTAATATTTGCAAATGCTTATCTTTCAATGAATACTGATAGGAGAAAAGGGAAGAAAATTTATTTATACTTATAATTTATTTCTATAAATTGTCTAACCTAAGGCAATATTTTCTACATATGTAAAACAATATAAAAAAGAATATATATCTTTCAAGCTAGCTTTCATGTCTTAATATCTCTTCTTAAAAAGCATTTACAACAATGAAAGAAACTATTTCATTTGAAAAAACATGTTAAATGAAATTATTAATAGCATAAACTTGCTTTCAGTTTTTTAAAAGAAAAAATGTCCATAATATTTAATTAGTTATAAGTTATAATTAAATAATTTACGTATGTATGTTTGTAATGAAAATTTTCTAGTCCTCCAAAAAAAAACAAAACACATATAAAAGCTACTTTTTGTTAAAAATTTGAAAGAAATGACTAAATTATTAGTTATATGTCTCATTTATATATATTATTGTGTCGTGATTTTATATAAAAACTTATTAAAAAGAGTACATCCAATGAAAAACTACCACCGTGTCAATCTCATGGAATCAAGTAAATAGAACGTAAACATTTATATTAAAGGCTCTATGACAACAGATTTTATTAACAAGATAATTTAACAGAATAAAATTGCTTACCATGCATCACTCTACAGTTGTCATTATCACTTTGTTACGATTATCTATAAATTGTTGAAAAACCGAATTTTGTTTTATTAATTTTCAAATACGCCACTAGTTGGCGCATTCCATAGCGACTTGTATATCTTCGTATAATTTTTTAAACTATAAATAGACTAATTATTTAATAAATATTAATAATTAAAGTAAGAACATTGTCTTATATTTTTCTGTTAATTTAATGTGCCATTTACGAACATCAACTGTGGTATATTTTGTTGTCTCGCAAAGTTCGCTCTTTGTGGAGATCGGCGCCGTCAAATTAAAAGTGAAGTAAAGATGTCTCTGACAAGAAAACCTGCTTTTAGAAAAGAAGAGTTTGTATTCTATATAATACTTTTAGAAAAACCTTTTTTGTTAACCCAATTTGACAAATCGAACTAATTTTATGGCTTACATTTGTATTATCGCCCACAGAGAAGATGTTACTAACGTTCGCTGTCAAAAATGCTTGGAAAAAGGTCATTATACTTACGAATGTAAGGGTAAAAGGAAATACTTGTATAGACCATCAAGAACAAAACAAATGGAAATTGATCGAAAAAAAAAGGAAAAAGAAGAATTATTGTAAGTATTAGACAAATTAACCGAAATTCGAAACTTTCCATTCTCTAAAATTTGCTTTTATACTATTATCTAATTGAAGATCGCTAATTGTTTGTATAGCTCTCTTTTAAGATTTGTGTACGTATTTTAAGAGGGAGATAGTGAAAACATTCTTTAGAAAGCGCAGTCTTTTTGTTGTAAATACATACTTATGAAGAGGTCCTTCAATTAGATCTCTTCAATATTGAAAAATGTACGAAATTCACTTTGAATAAAGTCTTTAGTATGTATTCATCTCTTAATTTTTGCGCCATTTTCATACATATAGATATTACTGATTCGTTCGAAAATAACTTATGTATATTCATAGCTCAAATGTAAGCTATTAAGCTTTTTTTTTGTATAAAATAGTACCCCAGATGGCATTTTTTAGATCTATAGATGGCTCTGTATGTATACTGTATCGTAATTGGCGTCGAAAAAACCGAAGGGCTTTCGGTTAAATTAGACGCCTGAAGATTAGTCAGCATAGTTTTGTTGTAGTTAGGGAAATTTTTCGTTTGAAGAATTATTTTAATGGCTGACTCTGCACCATTGTCATGTACGGATATTTTAAGCGACTTGTACGAATATTTTGAAAGGTAATGTTACATAGAAGCATTTTTGCGGCAGTATATAGATGAAGTTCTTAGGGTAAACACTAATAGTGTTATTTTCGTATGCATGAAGAGGAAAGATTAGTTTAAGAGTTGCTTTCCCAATGAATGATATACTTTAAATATGTATTCTCTGCTAATTTAAAATTTCATTCATGTGCACTTTAATTTAAATTAAATTTAACATTAAACTTTATTCGTTGATTCATCCATAAATTAAAGTTGATTTATAACCCGAAAGTGATTAACTGAAGCATCGGATAGCCAGATTACAATAATGTCTATTAGATTGACGTTTCTATCGCTTGACTATTTTATACCATGCATATCGCCTTAGATGTCATTATGACAGGAAAGTTCGAAATTACAATAGCTCTATTTCGCTAAATAATATACATACTAAAAGCAACGAAAAAGTATTCCGTACTTCACTCCTTTACTGTGATTTAGAACGAAATTTCAATGACTTGTTTACATTTAATATCTCATTTGGTTTATTGCTTTCTAAAGATTAGCTTACATTCATAAAAGAAAGGTTGGTTAATCAATCTTCCTTTTAGTCTTATTCTGAACATTGCTTAGTCACTATTTTAACAAAATGTGCAAATTTTTAGTTAATTTTTTTAAGATTTAATAGGAAATGTTCATTTAATATCCTTTTCATTGGAAGCATAATTATTTCTTTCATGTTCTTACTATGAGACATAATTACTTACGGCTATATGAAACGTATAAAGCATCACTTTATTGGAACTTGTTTGTGTATACGTGGAGTAATGAAATAATCAATAAACTTCACCATCAATTTTTCGATTCGCTTATCAATTACACTCCGACAGTAAAAATACTGCAAGAAAACTCGTTAAATATCGTGCCTAGCTCTCCTTTTAACGATTTTGTCCTTGCTAGATTTTTTCTTGACAAACTAGGCGTTGTATTTGTCCTGTAAATATTGACCGGTTCTTAATGGAAAGCTTTTTTCGGGTGTTGCTGTTGAATAGTTTAGGATGCTTTGGTTAAGTTTTTAAGACTATTTAATTATTTAATTATTTTTATTTTTAGGGCTAAATTCAATGCAACCAAAGGCAAAAGAGTGACGAAGAAAAAAAGGTATGTATTTTTATGCAATTTTATTAAAAGGTTAATATTAATAAGTTTCTTTCGTGCGCAAAGCCCAAATCGTATTTTGTTGTTAGAACTTTTGAAGGTTTTATATTCAATTAAATTTAAATGATATAATATATTTTAATATTTTGAACGATTAGAAATAATCCTTTATGACATCGTTTAACGACCTTAAATCGTATCTTTCCCCTTACTAATTCTGTAATTGAATGTCAGCTTAGCGTTTAGTATTGATCGAAATCTATTTTAAGTTGAGCCAAATTTTCCTTTTTTTGTCACAAGTTTTTTTCCCTTTTTTGGCTCAAATGGTTTTTTAAATATTTCATGTCTCTTAAAGGAAAGGGAATGACTTTTTTTTTAAACTATAGGTATTCTTGTTGCAAAAATCGAATGTATTGTATGTCAATTAGAGATAGCTAATGAATCACTACTTTATTTATGAGCTCTTTAAATCCATGATATCATTCGGTTGTTGTTCCAAAAATACATTTTATTTTTTGAGGTAGAAAGTATATTTTCGAAATGATAATTGGACCATATGATGATATTTACTGAATCGCTTAGAGACAAAAGGAAAGTTGACATTTTCAATTCGAATCATAAATTACGTTACTTTTACAAATGGTTTACCTCTTTTAGGTTTGAAAAGAGTAAAACAAAAAATTTAGGCCAAGTATTATTTATTTTGGAAAGGTCGATTCCTCAATGTGACAGAGTAATATTTTGAATTATTGCTCCTTAAAGTGAAAGGAGAAATTGTATATCTTATAACAATGTCCATTAAGAAAAACATTACGTTATAGCATTACCTATTTTAGATAATCGTAATATTACTGCAGTTCCTAGTTATAGAGTTCTTTGAAGAGTTAAAGAATTAGTATGGATTTACTAACATTTTCAATTAAAGAATAATACGCTGAAATAACAGCTTATTACGCTTGAAACGTTCGAAAAGCGAAACTGAATACTGTTTCACTATGCTATATGAAATACATGTATTAATAGACAACAAAGTCTAATAAAGAATCCTTGTACTACTAGTCATGAAGACTGGTTTACGTATGAAAAAAGAATCTGACAGTATTAGGGTTGTCTATCATGATACGACTTCTAAAGAGAAAGGAAATTGATAACAAACTCAATTATTTTACTCGTCACATGAGTTGGAGATACTTGAAACCAAAAAAGTCGTGTTAAAAATCTAAAAACTCGTTGAATTAGTTTATCAAGTAAATTAATATTTATACCTAATGTAAGAGTTGTAATAATATTGATCTAACTTTTCTGACTATTTTCCTCTAATCAAGATTACTATTCCGTAAATCGTATATGAAAAGGAAAGATTTTCTTGTAAAAGGAGTGAATATTGCGTTCTCAAAAAGGCTTACAGATATATTTTCTCTATCATATTTTCCCCCTTAATTTTTTACACCATTCCGATAAACTATTGAAATATAGAAAGGGCAATTTGCATTTAAAAATGAGATATTTCAAACAAAAAGTCAAGCGAATACTAACCTAAAATACATTAACGTATATTACACTCTAAAATCATCAACTTATATTAAATATGCAAAACATTTGGGACATGAGAACGGAGTTGCTGTTTTTTTTTTTTAATTAATTTTATTTATTTCTCCTTTCTGTCATTTTGCATAGAAAATTTAAAATAAACTGACCAAAACAAGAATAGCTGCAACAGCAACAAAAAGCAATCCAATTTCTTTAATGAATCTATATAAAAAAGAATAAAACAAACAAACAAGGAAAAAGCGACTTTGATTAAAAAACGAAAAATGACCAATTGGCTATTTAATGTTTTTAGATATAATTCCAGTGTTATTTTACCAGATATTTTATTCTTTTCATATAATTATGCAAATTTTCATCTGTCCGTTTTTCAGTTCCTAAGCGCCTGGCTTTATTTTAAGTTTACTTTATTGTATTAGTGTTTAAAGGGTGTTTTGTAAACCGGGAAATAAATGAGAAATCGTTTTTTAATTCTATTTTATCTCTAATTAAATAATGTTCAATGCTATTTAATTTTTTAGGAATTCTACTTCAACGTCATCTAGCTCATCGAGTTCAGAATCAAGCTCCTCAGAAGACTCTTCAAGTGACACTTCAAGTAGTAGTGAATCTAGCAGCAGTAGCTCGTCGAGCTCATCATCGTCATCATCTTCTTCAGATTCGTCAGATTCTGAAGAGGAAGTTAAGAAAAAGAAGAGAAAAATGTAATCTATTGAACTGTTGTTAATGTGTTCACAACTTTATACTTTCCTAATCAAGATACAAACAAACCATGAATATTTCACTTAAGAACGTGATTTTTGTCGAGAGACAAAAATGAGTTTAGATAAAAGTGAATTTACTTGAAAATTGTAGTCTATATAAATAAACGTTGGATAATCCTTTAAAAAAAACTGAAGGAAATCTCTAATTAAAGAGTTAGCTAAGTACGAGAGGAGGAGAGAGAAAATCATTTTCTTGCTATAAAGTTATAACTATGGTAAATTTACATAGGCTTAATCACAATTTATTCAGTGCACACAGAAAACATCTAAATATAAATTCGTCTGCTCCATCGACAACAAATCGACTAATATTTAGCTATGCGTACAATAACAAAAAGAAAACAATTTAATATTTTCTAGTAAATAACATAGAATTATATTGTATATTTACTAATAAATGTTAATTAATTATGAACAGATTATTTCTTAGCTAATTAAAAAAGAAATAATTATTATTGGACTAATTAAAATATAGATTTAACCTTATTACTTTGTTTAGTAAAAATAAACAAATAAACTTGGACTATACTCTATTGATGTAATATTGTATTTAAGTACGCTGTATATATATATATGTAGATTGTATATACAAGCGATGTACTGTAGGATATCTGCGGATGTGAGGTAAAAACTACCTTTAGGTTTTTTGATGATGATGCAAATTTTTTCCGATATTCATTTGAAGCGGAAAACGTTTTTTAAGATAAAAGTAATAGTTGTATATATGTATATATTGCGTATACTGTATACAGTTATATATTTTAGTATTTACTTATCAGGAGGAGCAAGTGCAAATTGTTATACTATTTAACGATACGCAGAGAAAGAGCAAGACTATGGCCAGAATATCGGTTGTCTTCAATTATTCTGTCATGTATTAATTCTATAATAAGCGCAAGGGCTTTGTTTCATCTATATCTAGTTTTTCAATTACATTGTAATTTAGGCAGTGTGAGATTAGTTAGGACAGCTCCGTGTAATCAAGCCAATTTCTTTGCTGATTGTATATTTTACATACTGTAGACTATTTACACAGAGGGAATAAACAATTATATATTATATTCATTGATCAGAGCATATTTACGACAAAGATTTTGTACCTTTTAATATTATTCCTTTTCTAGAATATAGTAAGTCGATTTGCCATCTAGCATTTCGGTTTCTATAACATTTTCAATTATATTTTTCATGATTACAGTTGACAGGGACCAAAACATAGTGGCATAGGCTTATAAACTTGAAAAAGTAATAAATAATATGACATAATGGCATATACTGGATATACAACGGAATATAGAATAAAAATATAATATATATGAAAGAAATGGGCAAAAAAAATATCTTATCATGCAGGGTGATTAAGAGTACACTTCACTCAATTCCTTATTGTTATGACAATAATGTAAAATATGAGATTATCCTCTCCTCCCTTCTCTACGTTATAATAGGATTAATTAAGAATTTTGAAAATAGTTCCCTTATCGTATATTTTTAGGCGAAAATTGACAGCCAGTGATAATATTAAGCTAAAGAATAAGCTATTATTAATGCCGGATTATTCAAAGGGATTCTACTTCTTTTCCTTCCACACCCTGTGAAAAGAAATCACCATTTTTAGACTATATTTTTACACGCCTTTTTACTTTAGTCATCATCTTTTCTTTTTCTAAAACGTTTTATAAGCCTCTCAGGAAGGAAGGAAATAGGATGATTCATTCAAATAGATAGGCTTGTTTTGTTTTAATATGACGGGTATCATCACGACTTTGAGGCTTTTTATTTTTCCATATTGTTTATCTTTTTTTTGTTACCTATAATGATAAGTCTAACGAGCAAAAGATGCTAATGAAAATCAACAATATCGGAAAGAAACAAATTTATAATTTATTTTAAAATTATTTCCATCTTCAAGTTAATTTGCTTTTTTTTTCCTTCTGCTGTTTTATCATCAAACGAAAAGAAAAAAAAATAAGATAGCTTTAAAGCTTATAAATAGACGTTTAAAAAAATATATCGAAGTATTTCACGTATTTACAGCTTAATTCTCTATTTCAACTGGAATAGTTTACCATGAAAAACACAAAAAAAATTAATCTTAAAGAGACGGAAGTAAGCATTGCGTGATAAAATTCATTTCACTCTCCTATTAATGAAAAAAACGAGTTAGAAAAAGAGGTATTTTCTTTTTTTTTAATAACAATTTCCCAACAAAAGGACAGAAATTAGGATAAAAAGAAGAGAAAAGAACTATCTTTTAATCTACAAAAGCTACAATCATTCAATCAACTGTATTTATCATTTAGGTGAATAGTATAATGCGAGAAAAAAAGGATAGAAAGAAACGTATTATATCTTTATTCGCCCTATTTATTGTAATCCTTTATAGCAATTTTATAAATAAAGTGACTATTATAAGAAAGAAATGATATAAATATTATCAAAATAGTTTTCTATTTCTAATTTTTATCTTTTCATTAAGCATTTACTTGCCCTCTTTTTTCCAATATACAGTAAGTACAAGAAAGAATGCTTCTAATCGAATTTGTTAAATGTAAATATTAACATAAATGATGACAATGTTGTAAAGGACAGCGTTAAATTGTTTAACATCAATACACCTAATAGAAAATTCCTGTTACTAAAATTAACATCAACAGAGTTAACTATAATAGTTTTCTTTTTCATTATTATCGTAAATATTCATCTACCAATAGTGGACTATATGAAAGGTCAAAACACATCAATCTATCTATCTATCTATCTATATACTGTATATAAAAGGAATACACGGAGAGAAAAACTGCTATATCTTTGATAAAAAAACATTAGCAATTATGGATGCTATTTCTTTCATAATATCCCTTTTTACTCAATATTTCAAGGATTGTTGCATAAGATGAATTCTTACAGTTTTAAATCATTTAGGTTGAGATATTTTTTCGCTCTATCAGAGAAAAAGGTCTCTCTCTCTCTCTCCTTCTCTCCGTATTTTGTTTCTGGCCATTTGCCAAACATTGAATAGTCTTCTTTTTTATCCAAATTTTTAATAAAACTATTTATTGTTATTTACTTTTCTAATTACTTTGCTGTATTGCGGGATTCTTAATTATTTATATAAGCAATAAATTATGTTATTTTTAAAGATTATTTTCCTCCTACTTTAATAAAAATAAACCTATAGATCAAAAGTACAACGATTAACAACTTTTTCTATTCTTCTTTAAGTAAGGAGACCTGTCATTTTTTGCGAAAACAAATCACAAAAATCTTATCAATACACAGTATACTAGATGGCGTATTTTCCTGTTTATGTTTATCTCTTCTTTAAAAGTTAAATTACTTCTTTTGCTAAATTCTTCCATCCTTAGCGTTCCAAAGAAAAAGCAAAAGCCATTTTGTATTGTACATTGGCATATAGGAAAGCAACAGTATTTACTAGAAGAAGTAAGAACGGCAGCCAAATAGAATAGATAATTAAAAATTTTAAGTTGTATCAGCATGGTTATAAAAGATAAATATTTACTAACTTTTCAACTGCAAATATCCACCTAAAAAGTTTGTTTTACCAAAGACTAAAACAGAAAGAAACGAAAGAAAATAGTATAATGATATATTTGCTAATGAATTAAAAGAGTTTGATATTGAATAACTAGATACTTTATTTTTATATTTACTTTTTTATAAGCAAAAATTGTGTTTATTATCAAAATTACTTCCCTAATTACATTGACAATAATTCTAATATTAAATGCAGATCGATTGATGTAAATTGTTAATAAACAAAGACAGATGAGCAACTTAGATGATATACAGTATTATTTATGTTAAATATTGTATACAGAGAGAGAGAGTCGAAACGTGTGTAACTATGACTCATCATCCTTTTTTGGAGGCTATTTTTAAATATATCCTGTTAAATAATACCTATGCCTTTTTTTTGCTTATTCAAGTTCCTGCTCAAAAACCTATAAATATGGTGAAAAATCGTTATTTCTTCATCAAATCAAATACAAGTCAGTTTCTTATTAAGAAAGTTGCAAAAACTGCTTTTCGTAAGTAAGATATTATAAGCATGTTATATTCTTTCATTCAATCTTTCACTTTTATTCATTTTAGAGAATTCACTATGAACAAACTTCTTATGTGCTTTTTGATTGTTGGAGTACTTTTCTCCCTGAACTGCGAAGCCTGCAAGAACAAGCCCAAACCAGAAATAGATATTAAATGTACAATTAAATGTGCAAAATACAATTTCTGCCTTGTAAGAAGTGGAAATCCAAAATTGTGTAAAAAGCCAAGTGGATGTGTCTGTAACCGATTTGCGTGGGAAAATGATAAATAGATCAACTGAAAAATTCCACGAGATTTACGCTTTTCTCAAAAACAATAAGAACTTTTGAGATATTTCCTTTTAAATTATTATATTCAATACATTCTAAAGCTAATTCTGAAGCAATAATTGATATTGTTTTTTTGCTGTTTATTTTATATTTATCTTTAATTTACTTAGGAAAAACATAAACAGACGCAAAAAAAAAGAGAGCAAGAGAGATTATCACCTCTTTCTTTTTCTTCATTTAAAGTAAACATAGTAGAATCTTGAATACTTTTAAAACAAACATTGCTAGATGAATTGAATCAAAAGTACCAAATAATCAAAAAATATTCATCATGAACAAAACTATAAATAAAGAGCCTTAAAAAGCAAAGAGAAAATAACAAAGGGAAGGGAGAAATACTAAAGAGAGAGTTCAGTAAGGAGAATAAGAATTAGGATAAATTATAAGGTATATTCTACTTAAACTGCCTTTGGGTTCTTCCTCTCTGCGCCTAATTGTCGAAAATTCTCTCTAAATCCTATAGTATTTTTGTTCGTCAAATACTCTATGAGGACTAATGAAAAAGATGTTCAATAATTTATACTTGCTAGACTTTATGTTTTACATAGGCCTATGTCCTATCCATTTCATTCCTCTAGATTACTATCCAAGTACAATAGACATAAAAAATATACTGAAAGAAAATTTAACATGCTGATAGACTATTAGACTCATTCAAATAAAGAAGTATATTGTATTTCTTGAAGAAGATAAATAGTTAATTACCTGTCTCATAAGGAATAGATGACAAACTATTTCCCCCCCATTTAAAATTTTGAATATTGCATATCAATTCCCCCCAAGACGATAGAGAGCTAACAAAACATATCGTCTTTATCACTTATTACTCAGAAATATGTCTGTGCTTTATTTCAAAATATCCTATTCGAAAACACACGACAAATATCTTGTCGGCTATTATGATATTCTTAAAAATAGAATCCTATGCTATTCCGCATCATTTCTTTTTTAGCCTAAATCCTCTTTAAAGAAAAGAGTAAGAAAGAGGAAGCCTTTGTCACCCGTCGTTGTGTGTTTGATTTTCGCTTGTTTTGTTTGTGTATGTGTGTGCGTGTGTGTGTGTGGGTGGACTAATGATAGTGCCATTCTAGCTCAATTGTAGGAGAAAAGTTATCATTAATAAGTTATCATAAACTCCCTATATATATTTAAGAATCTTTGAAAGGAATACAATAAATACAATATATCATTATAAAAATCCATTCTCTTAATATATTTAACGAGTTCCAGTATAGATCTTAAAAGTAACGCTTATATTCATTAGGTAGGAATGTTTTTTAATCTTATCAATCAATATCTCGTATCATTTTTCTTATTCGTTTACTAGTAATAATTTCGCGATAGAAATGACGAGTTGTAAAGACTTTACCCCTTCTCCCTCCATCTCTCCCGTCCCCTCTTTTCACTCTATAGTATATTAATGTTAGAATAATCGCATCTTTTCTCTTTACTTATTTATTTATTAAGCAAATATCTATTTTTAAAAATTATTTACAGTTTATTATTGTTATGCTTCATTTTTTATTGATTGTTTATATATTGCAGTTTTGAATGAGTTGAATGAATCAAATAAACGTTAATTAGTATCCGATAACGGGTTGTTGATAATGATTTAATCGTCCAAGTTGTTTAACGTCCACCTCCTTAAATGTTACCGAATTGCGGGTTTTGCTTATCCCTCCATCAGATGCTACTGTTTAAGATTGCATTTTATGAGATGAGAAAGGTTGATGCTATTACTATCAATAAAAATTAGGACGATTGTATTAACTTACATTTACTACTTCTCGCGCTACCACCTTTTTTAGACGTTGCAGTCGACTCTCTTGTTGGATTCTCTGCTGTACATTCGGGAGTAGCTTGTTCAACTGGAGGAAGAGGTTTCCTCGGTGCCAATTCACCTAATCCTAATTTCTTTCCAAATCTTTTCGGATTTTCTAATCTTTCAAGTTTTCTCACCTCCAAATGTCTATTTATAATGTACTGAGCCTGAAATGACGGTCAATCTTTAAGAAATAATACTATCATTCACTAAGTTGTAAAAATATAAATCTATTTTTAGCCATTTTAAAGTGTTTAATATTTTAAAGATAAATTGTCAATTATTCATTAAATATGACAGATTCACTATTATTCTTAATAAAACTAGTCTATTTCGTCGTTAACATATTATATAAAATAATACGAGAAACAATAGTTCAATTGGCTAGATTATAGAAAAGAGTCAAAATCCAAAAGTCCCTCTAAGTTTTACCCTAAAATACATTTAGAATTTTAATAGAAAAACTTGCAGATGGCGTTGTAGTACTATAAATATAATTTGAGAAGTTAAAGACGAATCTCTGAAGTTTGATAGAGTTTCTATTATAAATTATTAAATTAAATCATTATTTATATTGCAAATTTAACTAAATTGATTCAATAAAGACTTTAGATTCTTTGTTAGGAAGAGACATGATGATTTTACAAACCTGCTGCTGTCCACTAATTATATTATGGTAGGCCAAAATTTCAGTATTAGATATGTTGTTTTTAACGGATTTTGTTGCAGTTGATCTAGCGTGCATAGGCAATCTCAATTGATAAGATCTATCAGAAAAGTCAATTTCACATTCGCGGGCAGATCTTTTGACTCTGTTTATAATGAGAAGAATGTAAACATTAGAAGAGAAGTCGTTTCCTTAAACATGAATAGTCTTACTGTCTGTTTGTAAGCATTTCGTAAAGAAAATTTATCAAGGAATTAGCTGCTCCTTCCTTACAATGAATGGTTCCCTCTATTAGTTCATTTGGTAGGTTTATCTTATGCTTTCTAAAAAACTATTTTCAAAGGGAAAAAACAACAACAACAACTTTTAAACATCATAATCTAATAGTTAATATTTCACCAACTAACATCTTTAAGATAATCCCAATTCAATGATTTCTTACTATAAGATGATCCTTTGTTGAAACAATGAAGATAGATTTGATTTGGATAGTACCATGAAAATATCTCGCCAAGCAAATATCCGTTTGATAGATCCCTTTAAATTTTTATTTAAATTTTTCAAGTTAAAAATTGTATTTATTATTCAAATTTACACCTTACCATTTAGCATTTTGTATTTGCCAAGTTAAATCCAAAGATTGCAGCCACTTTAATACTTCTCTCGGTAGACCGGCCATTTTGTTTTGTTTCTCTTAGTTACCATAGTATCCATGGTGGCTACCAGTCTTTTATTCAACGAGAAACGGCTTAATAAATTTTCCTATCTTAATGATATAATAATTATTCGTTTCTCATTAAATCGATTTTAAGGAGATACTTAATTACCACAAGTTTTTAGAAAAATGTTGTTATTGTTTTTCGGCGCGTTTTTTCACAATTTCCTAACGGACAATCAATATAAATATGGCAAGTTACTTTAGCTCACAAAATTTAAGTTTTAATTAATAGAAAAACAAACAGTCTCTTCTTTAATAGATATCTTTCTGCTAGTTTGTAAAAACTAAAAGTCTACTTTATGCCTAAAAAATCTATAATGTGCCAATTTTCACGAGGTATCTTTTTTCGTATATAGTCAAAGAAACGAGGATTGAGTGCTGAAGAGAAGAGGATACGAATGTTGGAAGTATTTCACGAGAAAGTATGAAATTAAGTAAATAATACCAAGGTGAAGGTAATAGCATTCTATGAATATTCCAGAAAAGCTTCTTTCAATTAAAAGAGCTAGAAAAAATCTGTTCAAAGGAGAAGGGAATTTCGAGTATGACCGTGAAAGATGTTTTGCAATCTTTATGCGATGATGCTAAAGTCGATACAGAAAAAATCGGCACCAGTCTATATTATTGGTCCTTTCCCAGCAAAGAATTTATTCAACTAAAATCATCCTCGGAGAATCTGGAAAAGTCTGCAAATGAGAAACAAAAGCGCATTTCGTCAAAAGATAAAGAAGTTTCTCAGCTGTCGGTTGGAAAGGAAGATACGGTTCTCAACCAACAAATAAATAGTATAATTTTGCTCTCTAACTCAATTTTATATCTTCGATTAGGAAGAGCGAGCCACTTACATAGAGGAAATAAAGAGGCTGGAAGAAAGGTTAGAAAAATCTCGTCAACAACTTAAAGCTGTGTCTGCTTGTGACCCGGAGGTTAAAAGTTTACATTCCACAATGTTATTTTAAAAATTTAAATATCTGCCTAACAGTTTCTAGAACAATTAACAACTGAGAAGACTGTGTGTAAGGAAGCCGCGAATCGATGGACAGAGAATTTGTTTACAATAAAATCCTACATAACGAATCGTTTTAACATTGAAGAAGGAACTATCAATAAACAATTTGGTATACCTTCTGATCTAGATTACGTTGAATAATACCATTTAGAGAAGAAAATCCATATTATTCCTTCTTTTGTGTGTGTGTGTGTGTGTTTCTTCCATTTTTTAAACAATTCATTAATTACTTTACTAAAAAGATCGTAAAATATTTACCTTTTTTTTCCACTAATTTCGACATTTATTAACCTAATTTAGCATTAAAACGCCAATAATAAATAAATAAAAAACACTCGAAGTATAAACAATAAAAATCTTATTAGAAATTAATAAATCTCTTTAGGGAAAATTAAGGCTAAACTAAAGTAGATATGTATTAGTATCTATATATATATATATATATATATATATATATATATATTCAGAAGTATTGCATATAAATCAACGCGTTATCTTAATTAATTATATAGGTATTAATAATTAATAAATAATAAGCTTCTTTTTTTCAGTTAAGAGTTTTAGTCAAGTTTCTTATTTATTAAACTTGAAGCTATATATTGAAAAAAAAGAACCTTTTTTTTAATATATATTTTTTTGGGGACTATGACCAAGGTGGATGCAATAAGTCTTTTATTCTCTGGAGACACGTCTTTTTTTTCAGTAAGTACGATATTTCTATAAATTTTCTATAGGCTTTTTTGTTTAGTAAATCTCGAACGTTATTTTTTTTAGCTTTATGAAAGGTCAGATCGTTTCCTATAACTCCACCAGGTTGCAGCACAAATTTGTCAGTCGTTTTCATTTCATCCAAAGAAAGTATATTTTGAATTTGGATCTTGATGATGTTATGACGTTAGCTAATAGATTTCTAGTAAGTTCTCTTAATCTATTTTATTCTTAATTTTCATAAAAAGTTTACTGTTTTACTTGAGTGTATTAAATCAACTTTATAGAATTATTACCGAGAAGTTTAATCTAAAACAACGAAATAAATTAGTTAATACGAGGTCAATGACTTTTCACACTGATTCATAAAACGCAAGAGAGTATGCTTCCGACTTTAAATAATAATATATTATTGCGTAACCAAAATGGCTGCAATAAAGGTTTCTATCTGCCATTTTTAATATGGCATCTTAAGCGATAAGCCAAAACTCTGACCTTTTAAAGTCCCTTAGTAAAAATCGATTGTAGCTTTTCGATTCGATTTAATACAAAAAGGTAGGATTTTTAACGTTTCCTGGTTTATTTTCCTAAGTGTTCTTTAAAAGCTTTGTTTTCTCTTTTAAAAAAAAGTAAAAAAAAAACTATGTATCCTTATAAGGCCCAAATTGCCTGGGAAAGTACGAAACCAGTTTACTATAAAAAAAAAGTGTTCTTGTCATAATTGACATAGATATGTACTATAACAAAGTAGACTATGAGTGAGTTTAGTCCAATTTCTCTACATCTGAGAAAATTTATGATTTATTACTTTTTGTAGAAGCATTTCAATGCACTTATTGATTAAATAAGTCTTAGGCACGTGTTTTTCATGAGTGAATTGACAAAAGGTGCTGATTGGTCATCGCAGAGATAAAACAAAAAAGCGCGAATTTCTTAGGCAGCTGTGTTTAACCAATCTATGTAATTTCCTATTTTCACTAGATAGAGACAAAGACAGCGTGAAAGGTCAATCAGTTTCTAGAAAGTTTTGCAGATTGCGTAAAAAGATCTTCGTTCAAGCTAGTCAATATCTCACTTTTCCAAAATGGTCTCAATCGACTCGGACCAATTATGGATGGTGATTACTGGTTTTATTATAGCATTCGCCCTAGCATTTGGAATTGGGGCTAACGATGTAGCTAACTCGTTTGGAACCTCTGTTGGATCGGGTGTTCTAACCCTTCGGAAAGCTTGTATTCTAGCAAGCGTATTCGAGACTCTCGGAGCAGTTTTATTAGGTATATTAATTAAATATTCCATTTTGGATTGTTACTTTATATAAATTTGGATTTTTTTTTCTCTTCTATAAATTAGGTGCGAAAGTATCAGATACAATACGGAAAGGAATTATAGACGTGACGCCCTATCAGAATGACACATCTTTATTTATGGTTGGTAATGTTGCAGCCCTATCTGGTATATTAATCTACTATATATTAATTATCTATTTAAAATGTTACTTCTAATAATCTAGTAATCGTACTAATATTTTCTTTTCCTTCTTCCTCGCAAATTTTTCTTCATAAAATAAGGCTCGTGTGTTTGGTTGCTAGCCGCAACGTTATTGAGGATGCCTGTATCGGCGACACATTCTATTGTTGGAGCAACTATTGGCTTTGCTCTTGTAGCCCATGGTTCTAAGGGGATTAATTGGCACAAATTAGGTCTAATAAGTAAGTAAATTCTTTTTAAACTCGCAAAACAAAAACGTTTTCAGTTCCATCAATTTTTTTTGTAAAAAGACATTTCGAACTAAAACCCGGACAAGCTTTCATTCGTCATAGGCATATCGTAGATAAAAAAAGACTATGTAAATTCAAATAATAAATAAACTTTGTTATCAGCTGAGATTATCGATTCATATATTTTATTGAAAATTTTTTCATTTAATCAATGAAAACTCGGTGAAATACCGTATTGAATAGAGAGAAAGGGTGTGATATTTGATTAACCATTCAACCATTCTTTATACATTAGTTTACATTTGAATTCAAAGAGAAAACTTGTATTTTAATAGAAGAGAAGAAGTAGCTTTTCTACGAAAAAGCGAACACAATAGGTTAAATAATACTTTGAAAAGTAAAAATAAAAAACTTTTTGCCTAGTCTTACAACTTTGATGAGGACTTTCTCCTTTCTCTCTCTCTCTCTCTCTCTCTCTCTCTCTCTCTACTCTACAAATAAGTAGTTTCAATAAAAAAGAGAATTTTTAATACTATCATTATAATTAAATTAAGAAAATTCGATAATGTAATAAAGTATGAAATGACTTAGAATATGGAGAAAATATAAAACAAATAATTTATTGACTAAGGAAGTTTTTATAAAAGAGAAAGAGAGAGAGAGAGAGAGATTGATATATAAAGATAGAAGGAATAGAAAATAAGAAAGAAAATAGAGTAAGATATGACTAATATAATATTTTAATAAGAAAGGGCTATTTAATTGCATATTAGGGAAATAGAGATGATTATTCACGCATTTTTATATTTTAAATTGATTAAATACAGTTGGTTCCTGGTTTATTTCTCCAATTGCTTCGGGAATCGTTTCAACATCGTTATTCTATTTTTGTAAATATTTCATTCTGAGAAAGAAGGATCCATTGGAACCTGGTTTACTATTTTTACCAATGTTTTATGGAATAACAATTATAATTAACTTGTTTTCCGTTTTTTATCACGGACCTAAAAGTAAGAGTTTTCTCTTTATTTTCCTTCGATTGTTAATCAGTGTTATACTAACGATTGTACAATATTATCTAGTTCTCCGTTTTGATAAGATACCTTTATGGGGAGTATTTATTATAAGCTTTGGATCTGGTTTAATAACAGCTGTACTAGTGAGACTCGTCATTGTTCCTTGGCAGAGGAAAAAAATTTTAAGTAAGTTTCTCGTTAAATCAATTAAGAGCATTAGTAAAGGGCTGTCCAACTTTTTTAATGGTTGCATTGATTGTTTACAGGACATTGCAAAGATTTTAAAGGGGAGAACAATGATAATTTGGTACAGGTTGAATTCGGAAATACTGCAGAGAGTTCTTCAAATGGATGTTCGCACAAAAATTTCACTCAGGCTTCGGCCATTGAACTAAAAGAAAAATGCGTGAATCTTTCTCCACCTGATGTTAAAAAAGCAATCGAGTCTAAAGAAAATGTATCAGATTTAAAGGAAATTATTGATAACTCGGAAACTAGTCTAACAAATGAAAAAGAACTAGTCGACAAATCTAATGAAATACAGATTAATGGTGAAGCTAAATCGATTCCTAAACCCCCTCTTGCCCTTGAGATTCCTACGGAAAATCAACGCTCAGTCGTAAAAGATAGACCAGAAACTGCTAGATTGTTTTCTTTTTTACAAATTCTTACGGCGATTTTTGGATCATTTGCGCACGGTGGAAATGACGTTAGCAACGCAATTGGGCCATTAGTCTCTCTCTGGCTTGTCGGAACCCAAGGAAAGGTTTTCGAAAAAGCGCCAACTCCAATATGGATTCTCTTCTACGGTGGTTTTGGCATATCAATTGGCTTATGGGTATGGGGAAGACGAGTAATAAAAACGTTGGGCCAGGATTTGACAAAAATTACACCTTCCAGTGGCTTTTGTATAGAAATAGGTTCGGCCTTAACCGTTTTGGTCGCCTCGAATATAGGCATACCCATAAGTACAACCCATTGCAAAGTAGGTAGCGTTGTTTGCGTTGGTCGATTTAGATCAAGGCAAAATGTCGATTGGAGCATATTTCGAAATATAGTATTCGCTTGGTTAGTTACATTACCAATTGCTGGTGGAATTTCTGCTGCTATGATGGCAGCATTAAAACTAACGTTAAAAACTGATTTCTGAAACTGCTTCTGTTTTAATCTTGTGTTAAAAAAAAGGGAAAAAAGGTTATTTTGAAGATTTAAAAAAGTATGCATCAAACATTGTTTCATGAACATTCCGTACTTGTAGTAGACTTGAAATACTGCAACTGTACATTGTATAAATATAAATATTGAAACTATATGCAATATATACTGTTTATATACATCTGTACAGTAATTATACAGTAAACATACTGTAAATATATATATATATATTTATAAAAGGAGCAAATATCAAAATTTATGAATCTATTTAAAAGCAAAAAGAATGAAAGATCTAATATTTTATCACAAATGCAAACGAATAAATGACTTGAAATTCGAACTCTACAGAATGAACATTTCAAATGATTCACTAAATAAGACTACTTGTCAATAAACAAATAGAAGTTGAATATGATAACGTATATGAATGGATAGAATAATATAAATATATTGTTTTTCTATATTGTTCACTTTTCCCAATAGTAAGTAACTTTTATTTAGTGCAATTCTTTTCTATTTATAAATCAGACATACTTTTAGGCCCAACTAATCAAAAACAAGCAGATATTTTATATCTTTCACAGATTATAACGTTCTAAAAACAAAAAGTTTATTAGCTTCTTCTTTATTGTTAATAATCGTTCTTGTCAAAAAAAGAGATAGTATTGACATAGTATTGAAAAGTAAAAAAAAAAACTGGAGAATCCGGGGATCGATCCCGGGACCTCTCGCATGCTAAGCGAGCGCTCTACCGCTGAGCTAATTCCCCATAGTTAGAATAAGGCTGCTTTTGCGTTACTACTTACTTTAGGACTATATAAATGTTATCAATTTAAGCGGAAAGTGACAACACTAGTGATGAAATTTTTGGCATTTATTTATTTATATCTCAAACGGTTAAACTAGGTCTCAAGAAGATAGTTTAGTAATAAGATTATAAACTGTAGATATTGGACACCGTGACCTTCAAATCTTAAAAGACATCACCATTATTCGACTGGCACGAGATATAAAAAGGGGTAAAAATGTTTAATTGGCGAGACCATGTTATCCTTTTCTAATTACTATTCTGATAGGAGAAGAAGGCAATTTCTTTCCAGCAAGAGGAAGTTGTCACTCAAAAATGGTATTTAATTAGAGATCGATGTCTTAATAGAACTGAAAAAATGTTGTTAATATAAATTACTTAAAACTATGAAAATTAGTTTTATTCGAATCTTTAGTGAAACACGTATCCCAAATATTTACAACTAAGGGCAAATAATTACCTCACTTCCATTACAGTAGTGGTTTTTTTTAAATATATATATATATATATATATATATATATCTTAGTATATAACACACATTCACTCCTAACTCATGCTCTCATTCCAGCTAAAAGACTTTTCCCTTGCAGGTGCTTATTTTATAAAAAGTTGCCTTAATCGTTTCTTTCGTTTACCTACTTATAATAAATTATTACAAGTTCTCTTTTAGCCTATTTTTCTCTTTTCTCTATCAAACAACATTTAACCAATAAAAAACTCACTGTTTTACTTCGTGAAAATTTGCGCAATAAAAATATCAAGATTTCATCTCTAATTAGAATTTTAAAGATTATCCAGGAGATTTTAGCCTATATACCAAACTAACCAAAGTACATCATAAATAATATATGGTTGTTGTGTAACACTTCATCCTTGTATAGGCACTTGATAGTTTATACATTTTTATTATAGATTGCATTGCAATTCAAATTCTTAGATGATCCTTAACCATTTATTCAATTATTCGAAATTGATATTTTAATAAATAAAATAAACATTGTCAAATGAGGACGGATAATAGGAAAAATAGTGTTAAAGGTTATATTCCAGTTAAAAAGGAGCGTGACAAAGAGGACAGCAATGCCTAGAATTCATTTCCGCTGCGTACGCTTGGTGCTTACAAGTGTTGCACATCCAAAATTGATAATCCATTAACGGTCTTCCAGTTGCCATGCAAACTTGAAACTTCGAATCGCAGCTTGTACATTGAGTTGACCTATAGTGTCAATAGAGGTTAATCAGATAAGAACGTATCTATTGATGCATTTAGAATAACTAACCAGTCAGGAATTCGAGTTTCGCAGTGAGGACAGTTTACGTCAGTGTTACGCTGATTCTTAGGAGCATGTCTAAAAGGATAAATTTCAAGGTTAAATTTACATTTCTTTTTTACTATAACTCAGCCTATTGGTCAGCTATACATGTCTCTTTTAAGCAAAGGAACTATAGCACTTAAGGGAGGGTTGATTTTCATTCGATAAAAAGAGAAATTGGATGTCGTTTCTTTAACACTATTATATTACAATTTAAGGAAACTTAAGGGAAGCAGATAAAATAAGAGTATCCTTCCGTCGTTTACTCTTCTCTCTCTCTCCCCTTTAGTCCCGTCTTTTAAGGAATTCTATAATTATTTAGCTTTTTGAAACGGAAGATACTTTGTAAATATATCCAGAGCCAACTCTTCATATAGTTCCTTATTCTCGAGTGATTCTAATTTAATAAACGCCTTTGAAGCAATTCCAAACGCTCGATTGTCGCAAGCCGTCAAAGCTGATAAATTGCAATTGAAAGAATTACGAAAATTTTAAAAGCTCCACCTTGTGTTTAAAAATGTTTACCGATTAAAGAATGACTATCCGACACATCCATAACGTCGTCATATTCACGGAGATGATAAGCCGTTTTCATTGCTGCGTCAACATAACCTTGATACAGCTGTTTCTGACTGAGAATGAAGAGATGGTACGCTTCCGCGCCTCTCCAAGCTTGATCGATCAATTTCGTATCATCAAAGGATGATGAATCTTCATTTAGCATGCCAGCTAATGATGACGAAGCCTTAAATTAAAAATAAATATAAATGGTTGATGTCTACATAGCATTATTTAATATTAATTACTATTTACTACAATAAATAAATGTGATAAATAAGGTAAGTAGTTAAATATCTTATCTAAATAATAACCCATAAATTGCTATTAATTCGTTTTGTAGTTCGACTTTTAAGTAACTAAATAAGTGTGTTTCGTTGTTTAATAAGTTATGGAATACGTAACAATTTGATGATTGTCAACAAACCTCTTGATTTTTCTTAGATTGAGATGTATGATATTTTGATCTGGCTGTCAGTTTCATTTGTTCATTATGTTGTTCAACCAATAGAGCTGCTAATACATATAACTTCTTAATTCTTAAGGGTTTTGATTTTTTCTTCGTTTCTTCTCCAGCCAACTAAATATTGAGAGAAAGTATTATTAACTTTTGATAAGAAGTAGCAATCAACGATTTCTCAAACCTTGTATAAAAGTTTGGCGGCATCTAGGAATCTATTAGCTTTACGGTACAATTCAATAGCGTTTATAATTTTGTTCTTTTCTAACAGATGACTGGCGTATTTTGTTAATAAACCATCTATTTCTTTCATATTAAACTTCTTTGCCAATTCGATTGCTTCGTTCCATTGATTGAGCTGAACGCAACAATCTATAGCCTGCTTTACTTTGTTACATTTTACGAAAGCCCGAACAGCCTCAACGCACATTCCTACAGATACTAATTTTTCTGCAATATCACTCAATAAATTATGATTTTCTGGCAATCCATCGGCTAATTTAGCTAGAGCCTCATAATCTTCAAGCATATAATAACATTTCGCTAATCTTTCTTGATTATTGCCCAATACGTAATATCTTACAGCTTCGCTCCTGTCAAATAGTTTATAATTTTGGAAATTTCAAATATTTCAGGATATTGTAGTAGTAAAAACAAACCATTTTTGTCTATCGGTAAAGAGATCACCTATAGCTATATATGCTTCCTCCATCTGTTGATCATCACCACCACCTTGTTTCAATAGGTCAACGACTTTGATCCAATCACCTAATTTCTTTCTCATTGCCACAACCATATCCCTTCTATCCAAGCTCAAATAATGTCGATCGGCTTCGTCATATCTATGGAAATAAGCTGCAACTTCTGCCTTTCTCATAGCTTCATTCTAAAAATTTGTTTATATTTTAATGCAACTTATTGGACTACCAATATGTATATAAATATATTAGGGTCACCTTGGAAATTCTCGCCGCTTTGCTGTATTTTTAAAATGGTACACTGTAGGCTTATATTCTTAATCATTAATAGAAAGTGAATTGATTAAGGTACTGTCACTAAAAACTTTCTCAACTTACAAGCCCCAAATTAAAAGTTATTGAGACTTAGTCGTGGCACGGTATGGATGACGGTATAAAGCAGAGAGTAATTATTCAATTTCTAGTATCACAACAAGTTATTACAATCAATTTTTATAAGCAATTGAAAGCTGTTTTCGGTAGGTACAGCACTTAGCGAAGGTTCAGTAAGAAAGTGGGTTAGAGAATTTTAAAGAAGGAAGAAGAAATATACTTGATGATGACAGGCCAGGACATTACAGGAAATGAAATTAATAGAATCAGGCCAAATAAAGAGGTGATTTTTTTGCAAGACAATATCAGATCTCATACCAGCCTACAAACTAACCAATATCTTGCAACAACTGGATGGCTAATATTGCCTCATACAGCCTACAGATAGATCTTGATACATCAAACTATTATCTTTTCTGGAAATTAAAGGACCATCTTCGTGGACAAATATTTGAAAATGATGACGAATTGAAAACAGCAGTAAGGGCATTTTTTAGGTCCAAGCCACCTGAATACTTTGCCAAAGGAATTGATATGCTTCCTACCAGGTCGCAAACATGCATTGATAATAATGGGGAATTCGAAGCTAAATAGATATTCCTAAGACATTAATTATTATTTATAAATAAGCATATTATGTAATTTTTGCTTAGCTGATGGACACAAATGGCGAGAATTTTCAGGGTGACCCTAATATAACTGTACTAAAAAACTATTAAAATAGTAAAATACCTGCAAATGACTTAATCTCTTTGTAAATTCTATACCAGAGTAGTCTTTACATCTAACAAAAGATGATTCTGCTACTTTAAGATCAAGCTCTTCCAAAGCAGCCTCCGCTAATAATCGCCTAAAAAAGTATGAAAAGAAATTGAATATTTTCGTTATAGAATGTTATACGGACCATAATCTAGGATGAGGATTATCCTCGATAAACGATTCAGCGTCCTTCAAACCATTTTTGCTTAATATTTCTCTTGCATCTCTTAGAGACTGAATATTAAACACAATTACATCTTTCACTCTATAAATGATATTAAAGTTAAACTGACTTTAACTTCTAAATCCAATAAATTTTCCTTAGAAGGAACTTCAGGGTCTTTCATAATTTCATCTAATAAAACTGATCTTATTTGTAAGTCGCTAAATTGACAGAGATAGCCACTTGATGATACTGGTTCCTTTATTTAGAAATTATGTTTAGTAGGTCGATAGCGCAATAAACAAAAGAGTAAAATTACCTCAGGCTCAGTACCACGGTAGACGTACATTTTAGTTTTTTCCATCATAGCAAATAATTCAGCATTGTCCTATAGAAATACAAATAAAAAAACTATGTAACCAAATGGTTTCTTCGTTCTTGATATCTACCTCAGCCCATTTCATATCCCAAACATCTTTTCTTTCAAATTTCAAATGCTCTCCCACAACCTCATTCCCTCGAGTTGGGTCTGTCATTCTCGTTTCTAGGTCGTAAAAAGTTAGTAATCCCGAAATATCTATAATAGCCAGTCTCCTATAATTTTTAAAAGTTTTACAATCATTTAAAGCAAATAATTGAATGTCATAACTTACGAGGAACTGCAATTTAGACTAATTTGATATGGTTTGCATGTTGTTGAATGCTTATACTGAAGGGCATGCTGGGGCATTGAATATCGATTTAGCGTTCCTGATTCTCTTGCTATTACTAGCACTTTTTCTGTAGCCGCAATTGCACAAATTGCATCATCGGTCGGCTGTAAAGATTTTACTGTTTTAGGAATATTAAACTATTTCATAAAATCCTATGAGCAATTAGCTTCCTTAGTGATAATTTGGGCGTGTTATTATAATATTTCTAATGCTATAAAATTGTAAGTTAAACACAAAAAAAAGCACTGTTGATTAATTTACCCTTTTAGCATTCTAAAATAAAAGGTTATAAGGATAAATCAAATTAAAAATAATCTTCAAGAAAGCTACTTACTTTATAGGCCTTATTGAAATCAACATCATCACCACCAGCTCCGGAAGGCACATCGTCCGCGTGGAAAAGTCTAAAATAATTTTCATAGATATTTTTTAATTAATAAGAAATTGTTTGAAATGAAAAGTACCTTTCCACCCCTGCTTTACGATTGGAAACTTGAACATCTAAAGTAATTACTTTCTTAGGATTCTTAAATTGCCATGTATAGAATGCTTCTCTACACGCAGCAATTATATGAGATTTTGTCATTGTTAAATAGATCGGTTGAAGGTCTAGGTATTTTGAATCCAAAGGTGTTCCAATTGCGTTGCAGAGTACCAATACGTACTAATTTAAAAAATCAATTTAATAAGAACAAAAAGAATATTTCGTAAATTAGAACAAAATAATGTGTTCATATTTATATATTCTGACAAAAATAAAGCATTGTTCGATTTTCAGTAGTGTCTTGAATTTGAGATAATTTATGCATTAAACTTGTTTAATTTTAAGATAACCTCTAAAAAATATTTTGGAAAAGTGATAAAAAAAAGAAAGGCAATTTCAATAACAGTATAACAAGAGTTTTAAACAGTGCCCCAGAGATAGTAGATTACAAAAATCACTTATATAAGCACTCATTGCATACCCTGAATTCTGGTGTTACAAAATCCGGAAACTAAATATTTATCATGCCGCCAAGCAATTAGTGAAGTCATTTATATTGTTTTTTGAATATTTTTTTGTAAATACTTTTTTCCTTATCACCATTAGTAAAAAAAACTATAAAACAACCATACCTGAGTATTTGAATCCTCAGCTCTAGTTGCCAAACAGCAATAATCTCCGCATGCAGTTATCTTTATGAGATTTTTTACGTATTTCAAATATCGCTAAAAAAACGAATTCCACAAGTATTAAGACTCATAATATTTAATATATATATATATTTGAAAACAAACCTCATTGTTTTTACAATCCCAAAAAACGACACATTGTTCGTTCCTATCAGATCTCATGTAGGAATAAACAACGGTGTTTGTACAATAGGCCCACTAAAATGAAATGAATAAAAATGAGGTTGAAGTGATTTAATAATTTACTATTTACTTTGTAATCAGGTCTGATATTGGCAAAGTAAAGAAATGAATCAACAGCCAAAATTATTCTAAGACTCCCTCCTTCCCAGGAACAGCTGTAGATTTTTTTACCAGGGACCTTCAACGTTCTTAGATGCTATAAGCATACAAAGATTTAAAATGAAAATATGACATATTTGTATGTTTGTTATTTACCTCGCCAAAAGGAGTGTAAAATTGAACAACATTTATGGTTTTTTCCTCTCCTTGCTGTTGAAGACCGCAAATGGCCAAAGTGTCTCCAGAATGATTCCAGCTACATTGGCAGATTGTTATTCCAGAATCAACAAGAACTGGAGCTGTAATAATTCCACTTTTACTCAAAAATATGGTATATATACTAGTAATATAACATACCATCATCAACTTCATTTCTCATGATTTGGCAACGACCGTTCCTGAATGCTATAGCCAATGATGGACAATTTGTTTCTATATAACCATGATTTCCATTATACCAATCCATGCTAACTATATCGGATGAACCAGTATCTTGCAAACAATAGATATCAACTTGACTCTAATAAACAAAGAGAAAATAATTTGAATTTATTCTGTTATTATGAAGTCAATATGTATAAAACTTACTATTGGGTTACCCATTGAATCGTAACTATGAATTTCACCATTGTTCATTGCGAACAAAAGCATTTTACCATCAGGTGACCACTAGAATGGGAGAAAAGCAACGTTTCCTTTTAAAATTACAAAATAATATTATTCTAATTAATTACTTCAACTCCATTTAAACGAGAATTTTTCAATTCCTTTCCCCAAATACGACTTCCATCAACCGAACCAACAATTACAGCTCCATCTTCATATACAATGCATATTTTCTGACCATCGGCATTCCATTTCATGCCTCTGACAACTGATTTATTTCTGTTATTGATCATTTCTTCATACCAAGATCCCTTATAAAACATCCACACAATGATTAGACCTTGTTGATCAGATGTCGTTAGTCTATGGAAATGCTCATTCCATGTTATCACTTGAACAGCGCCTTAAGTAAGAAAAAAATAAAGTAAACATAGTATCCAATCAAAAAGAAATCAATAATATATTTTTTCTGTTAAAGATATATTTCTTAAAGTTACTTAATTAACTCACCAGAGTGGCCTTCTAACGGTTGGTTCATAGTCAAATTACTTTGAGCAGCCAATCCTTTGACTTTAGAGTCTAGTGACAATTTTTTGGAGTTATTTAAAAAATTTTCAACTTTAATTTTTTAAAAACTGACCTGAAACATTAGTTTCTAATTTTAAAACTTTTAAAAGTCCATCCTCTCCACCACATGCGATATAACCAAATTCTTTGTTCCAAGATGTACATCTTAGCTTTACGTTTTGAGGAATAGCAATCTAACGAATAAAAAGAATATAAGAAAAACAGCAATAAAACTATTAAAACTATGCAAATAAACATTTTGGGTATGTTTTTATGTAATTACCTTTTTGCTCAAATAAATAAACATCTTAAATTCGGAAATAAAGAAAGATCACCGTAATTTAAAAAAGTTATAGAAATTTTAATATTAAAAGAATATTCGGAGCGCCATAGCAAAACTATTTGGTAGGAAGTGTTTTGCGATAATCTCGAAATGTCTCGCTACTATGTTAGAACAAAGGTTATTGGCTATATTTTTTCTCTGAAATCGTATTGGTTGATTTCAACCACGTGATCTTCCTTTCGTCTCGTGTGCTTGAAGAGGAAGGTACGTCGATAATATTTTGCGCAATTATCATCGATATAATCATAAATAACTTCTCAAATTACCTGTAAAAAGATATATAAACTAATGTTTACTAATATTTCAGTTAATTCAATCACGATAAATCGCAAAAATGGTCGCTACCAAGAAACCGGTAAGATACTAAAATGTAGCACGTGTCTCATTATATAGCTATAAATATAAATTTTACAGAAAAAGTCCATGGAAAGTATCAATGCAAGACTTGCGTTGGTAATGAAGAGTGGCAAATTTGTTTTGGGTTATAAGCAAACTTTGAAAACCTTACGTCAAGGAAAAGCCAAGCTCGTTATTATTGCTAATAACACGCCATCTTTGAGGTAATATTCCATTTTTTTATTAACAAAATTCAATGACTTCGGAGTCGTTTGACCAAGATGAAGTCGCTTGTAATAATACAAGTGATTTTTTCTAAAAGATGAAGTCATACTAGCCTATAAGAAGGAATTTATATCATATGAAAATTTCACAGGTGATTTATTTGGAGTTCTTTTAAAATTAAAGATCAAGGGTAGAATGATGTTTAAATGTTTCAGATTTGTCTTAGCTAATTATGCAGATGAATTTTACTGATCAAATAATCATTTTGCCTTTAATTTACGTCAATCGACATTGTTGATAAAAACGCTTTTTGCAGAAAAAGTGAAATTGAATATTATGCTATGTTGGCCAAGACTGGTGTCCACCACTACAACGGATCCAACATTGAGTTGGGAACTGCTTGCGGTAAATACTTCCGCGTGTGCACGATGAGCATCACCGATCCAGGAGATTCCGATATCATCCGTACTTTGCCTTCTGAAAATCAATAAATTTATTGAATACAAATCAGCAAAGTAAAAGTGAAAAATTAACTCAGTCTTCGTAGAAATTTTTCTCAATAACATCCAAATAAACCTTATTTCCTGATCTTGTAAAAACTTCAGCTACTTTTAATCGACGGAACTTTTCGGTTATTCTTCTATTCATTATCTTTGTGAAAATTTTATTTATCAGTGTTGAGCAAGTCTTTTGCACAACTCTCCAGAATTTCGTATTTACCCTTAAAAATTTGTTAACATTAATTTCCAAGCTGATGTTAAACAATTATTTTACCTCTCTTGTAAATGTAATACAATAGCAAGCTTCTCAAGTTTTAGTATAGACTCTTTACTCTGTTCAATAGTTTCTAGACGTCTTGTCATTATCGCAACCATCAAATTGATCATGACTACTCCAATTGTCATAACGCAAATCATATATAGCATTACAGAAAGTGTGGGCATGGCAGATTTTCGGAAATAAATGTCATATGGAGCCATCACTGTCAACATTAATAAATACGTTTCATAAAGACTGCCGAGGAAGGAATCAAACATAGGCAGCTTGCAGGAATCGCTTGTTGAGTTATTCTGACCACCAGAACAATTTGTATCCTGATGTTGTAATATAAAGAATGAAACAGCGAAACCAAAATATATCATAAAAGCCATAAACAAGAAAATGAACGTACTATAAAGCATTTTCTGAAATAGGACAATTGAGTGTCCCATGCCATCTAGTAGTTGCAAGAAAAATAATAAAGATAGAGCTGCGCAAAGACCGTTCAGAACATAAAGAAATCTACCAAAATTTTGGCATATTCCCACTTGTATCATACTATTGAAAACAATTAATAAGCTTGTCGTCGCGAATATTAGTTGAAAGATTCTATGGGGGAATATAAACGTTACAGGAACTTTACCTTTCCAATAGTTTTTCAACGTATGTAGTAGTTGTCTTATGTTATCTTTACTATGAAGAATTTCGGGTATGACAATGCAGAGAGAAAAACAAAAGATAAGCGTCAAAGCAAAAGAATTATCTTTCCCCTTTCCGTAAAATGAGAGTAATTGCATATAATAACAACAAACAAAGATTAGCCAAAATACCACAAAGAAAACGATTGTCCTCATAAATTGTTGTATCTTTCTCTCCGACCAAGTTCGGAAAGGTTCCCTAGATAAAATATGAATGATCAATTGAAACTTACCACTTACAAAAGATTTAATGCAAACGTACGTTAATAATAATCCACATTTATTTGCTCTCACTATTTGAATTTCATTCATTTCGGTAAGATAATAGAGAAGTGATTTATGAGGTTTTGACTCTTCCGACTCATAATCAGTTACATCATAGCGTGTTATATTAATAACACCGCAACGTGAGATAACCCACCTGTAAATGTTTTCCGTATTGATAATTGTGCGAGTCATTTCTGTTAGGCCTAGTGATGCAGATAATTCAACAGGATTTAAATCGGACTTATTTCTCCGAGATAATAATTCTTTGATTAGATCTATGCTTTGATTTAGCAAATATCTATACATTAAAATCGCTCTATCGGGCATATCATTTGACAAAAGAACCAAATTATGAATAATGTTGTTTCCTTTCGAATCGGCTTCGTTATACTGCGCACCATGGTATAAAATTAACTCTATTAGATCTGTAATTAAATGTCTAGACTTGTTATTTTTTTTTTTTAAAAAAATAATGAAAATGAAAAAGTATAAGCAGTCAGAAGTTAATCACCTGTGTCACCGGTTGAAAAAGCTAAGAATAGTGGCTTCTCAAATTTCTCTCCAACTTGTGAATAAGAAGTTACAGCTCTTAAATTTTCAAAACTATGATTCTCCGGTAAGAGAATTTTACGATCCGACTGTGATAAAAGATTTTCAATTCTTGTCAAATAAAGATATTCAGGCAGAGTTCGAGATAAAGCGGGATATTTATATTCAATATCAGCGTTCAAAACAAAATTCTTAAGATTTCTATCTTCAATCTCCTCTAGCAATTGTCTTACAACAGAAAACAAATTTCGAGCTATAGCAGTATGAAAGGGTGTTACTAATAGTTTACTTGTTGAAGTTCCAGTATTAAAAACATGTTTAAAATATAAAAGAGACGTTTTAATTTGAAGATCGCCTTTAGAATTTAAAGTCAATGACACACCTCCAGGTGTGCTTTCATCCATTTCTTTTACTGAAATAAAACTAGATTATTTCTATGGAGATTTTTCCTATAAGATAAGGGTGTTAATGTAAAACTTCTAGAAGTTACGTGAATAATGACAAGACTAATAGCCGAAGATAAAGCTTTATAAATTATTTATTTATTAAGTAGTTTAATGCATTCATCAACAAAAATACATAGTATAAATTATGCAGATAAATCCAAATTAGTTCCTAATATCACTTTGTCATGTTTACCCGTTAAAACTTCCAGATGAGTATCTTCAGGAAGACCTAAGGTTAAAAAGAAGAAACAATTAAAATATCCTATTAGTCATCAAAAAGAGTTTTTAATAAAAACGATACTCGATTTTATTAATTATTAATATAATTATATAAATATAACAATTTAAAATAACCGGTGTGTAGGGCTATAAAGCCCCGTGTTGCTTTATTGTTTAATGCCATAGCCGTGTGAGGGTCAAGGGTATGGCAGAAATCCAATATTCTAGCCAACTTTGTCGGAATAACAAATTGGAAGTCTGACTGAGTTTGGTGACATGTTCCTCTGTAAAAGAAAGAGAGAGATGGTGAGAAAATCATTTGGAATGTATTTGTTTACCTTATAGTAATCAATATTCTTTTAAGATCATCGTTTTTGTTTGGATCGATTAACTTATGCATGGATCTGACGTTATCTGCCCATTGAAAAGTTTCGGTATTTACGAGGAGTAGAGGCTGAGTAACCTTCGAGTATAGATCATTGTCCAAGGGAGCCATCCAACTATCTAGACCAACGCCAACTCTGTTTAATATAAAAATCATATGGTGAAAATTAATATTATATTTCATCAGATTTTCGTGAAAGTTTATGTTAAACAAACTTGAATCGTTTGTCCTTGGCCAAAGCTGAGACAACTGTTGCACCACCAAAAGAATGGCCAACAACTGATACTCGATTTAAATCGAGTAGTCCCTTAAATTGAGCCATATTAAAACTACCCAAATAATTCTTTTCGCATTCGCCACTGTTAACTCGTGTGAGAACATCTAAAACTTTTGAGCATTCGTCCGCCCTTGTATGAACTTGAGGATTTCTTAGGTCGTAATTTAATTCATCTTTTTGTCTTTCATATAGTATCCATTTTTCTTGGAGGGCATTATGAGATTTTAAAAATAATAAGTCATTGAGGTCAAGGGTTTCTATAGATTCGGAATGAAATGGAGATTTGAAACAGCACGTCATCGAAGCGGATCCATCTTTATGCTCAATAGCGGCAACAAGATATCCACAAGAAGCAAAATCTGTACATATTGTAGTATAAGTTGTTCGATTACCCCCGAGACCGTGAGAAAAGACAATAACTGGATGCTTTTTATCCTTACGAGGAGGTGCTTGCCAAAGAGCAGGAACGTATACGTCACCTAAAATATTATTATATGAAGCTAGTGTAAATGAGAAAATATGAAGAAATTATATATAATAGTCAATAAATCTATTCACTCTTTCTATTTAATCCACTCAATCCCTTATCATTAACCCTATTTCACTTATCAAAAGTCAGCAAAAAAAGTGTACAAATATCAAAAATAATCAAACTTTTGACCTTATTTATACAATTATTTATAAGTCGATTATAAAATATGATAATCCTAGTTTACATTTGTTTGTTGACAAAATTGATGCATTATCATAAAGATACGTATTTTTTTATATACAAGGAAACTATTGCGTACTTTTTAAGTAGTAATTAAGAACGTAATTGGAAATTTTCGATTGAATAATAGAGATTAACAGGCGAGGCCTTGCGAAATCAAATAAATTGATTTTCAATCCATTCAATAAAAAAAATTACCTCCTAGCCAATTTAGAAGATTACCCAGTATTTTCACATAGCGTCTAAAATACACGTATCCATAGCAATATTGCTTTCTTGGTAACCAAAGGGGCCATTGTTCTTTTCTTGACTATGAATTATTTTGGTTTTTTTTTTTTTTGAAGAAAAAAGATGTTGTTAAGCTATTTATTTTATTTAATTAAAAGTAAACAAATCAATAAAAAGTTACCATGACATCGGTCACTTCTGTTGGATAAAAAAGTCTTATAAATGGATCTTTTGCAGGATTTCCAAACATAACATCAGCAAGCCCCACTGAGTATTTACCACTCCCTTGTGGCAGGTGTCTTCTTTTTCTCCCATTATTATTTGTCCATGTGAGATAGTTACTGACACTGTTAATACGATTAGATAACAATTTTCTCACGTCGGGTAGAAAGTTCAGTATATTAGTTACGCAAAGAAGATCCATGGCACAAGTAAAATATCAACCTAGACTTACTGTCTTAATACTACACCTATTCACACGGCTTAATACCATAGGCCTCTAATGTGTCATTTCTTTATATATATATAAATGAATAGGCCAAAGAGTAGGCCTAGAGTATGAACAGCGGCCCTGCCGCCACTCCCCATCTAGGATTTTAGAATAAGTGTTAAATAGATAGAAAAGGACTGCTGCATATATATTTTTCAATTTTAAATCCATTAATTTTTATTTATGTATTGTAATATAAATAGAATATTCAATACTTAATTAGCCCATATCTAACTACTTTGTTCCATTATCATGTGCTCTTTTGTTTCAGTTAAATATATCTACATATGTATATATATATATATATATGTAGATATTAGTATATATATGCAAAGTATAAACATTTATAAATTAATCTATACAAATAATATAAACGTATTCCGTATCACAACTCCCTCAGCCTTTTCTCCGCCCACCTTAAACCAGTCATTATTTCACTTTTTTTTTCTCAACGATCAATTTAAGCTCCTCCCTTATTTTCCCTTCTTTTTTTTCAACGCCCTCCCTGAGACTTTACTTTGTTTGTTCTATTAATTATCTTCCATTCATTAATTTATCGTCTAGGTCATAAACAAGTCCAGGACACAAGATCAGCATTTATCTACTTTATTATTAAAAAAAATAAAAGAGTCCATTATTCGCTAATTATAGTTATTGTTTCTTCTAAATGTTATATTTTATAAACAGAGTTTCTATGCTGGAACAAGGAAAGTAGACTCAAATTTAAGAGAAATCAAAACAGTCCAAGTAGATTATCATAAACCAAAATATATACAAAAGAGGATAGTAAGTTAATAGAAGTAGGTTAAGGAGTGATGCTATTAGGTTCATTGAACTAGTTAACAAATCGGTACGGATATGTGTAATACCTAAAATATTTGTTTAAAAAACGTAGGTTGATGGTGACTATCAGATCAGGTCTATATCTTGGAGATAATCGTTTCATACTTATCGACCCTGATCAGGTAATTATCGTGCTATTATCGTTTTGTTCAAGGCTAATGTTTATCAAAGAATAAGCACTGATTACTGATATAATTCGATAAATTTTCCATTGCTGTAGCCCTATACCGTCATCTGTAGACAAACCCATTGAATTTTGCATTAAAAGTCAATAAAGTACGCTCGCATTTTATACACGTGGCTATTTCGAGAATGAAACCACAACTAGTAGTTCTTGTATTATTTCTTAGCTCCGCCGAAATGCGATTTCGGAAAGATCTAAGTATGGATTCGTCTTTCCCGCCCGACATAATACCTCAAACGCCCGGAAGTGTTATTCCAACGGGACATTTACGGCCAATCGGTAAGATTCAATTTAATAAATAGTAATAAGAAAAGTCGTCTAGTTTCATTGTAGCACTCTAATAATGTTTGTTAATATTTCTTTTGTAACTCTTCTATAGGTTGGCAAAGAAGGCCTGAAGCACCCTTAAAAGAAAGAGTAGATTTTCCAAGTCCGAGAGAATTTTACAATGAATATGTCACAAAAAATATTCCAGTAGTCTTTAGACAAGCAATGAAAGATGCTCCTGCCATTACAAAATGGGAAAGTGATGACTATCTTAAGAAAGAGTAAGTTAATTCTTTCATCATCCAAAAAAAGTACTTTTATTTATCTTTCTAATTAGATATGGAAATCTATTGGTTCACGTAACAGTTAAGAAGGAACGAGCAAAGCAAATGGATAACAAGAAAGTTACTTTTAGACAATTTCTCAAAGAATACCAATACGAAGATTGGTATTTGAGCAATATTGTACCGCAAATGATGACTTTAGACTTGACAGTAATGATAAAATACTTTATACAACTACAACATATCAATTTCTTTTTAATTTTGCAATCGTTTGCAATAGCTACCGAAGATAATGAGATGCGGATTTACAAAGTATCTTTTGGAAAGTGGATTATGGATGAGTTCTGGTGGAACATCTTCTCTCATTCACTCTCATGCCGATCATAATCTTCATTGCTTACTCGCTGGAAGAAAAGACTTTACAGTAATTGAAGAAAAATACAAAGAAATGTTACAATACGTCAATAAAGTAGATAATGAACAAATTTTTTCAAATTATATATAATTAGTAATAATTCTAATACTGTTTGCTTGAAATAGGAACCTCATCACGGCGCTGGCTATTCAAATTTGGACGTAGACATGATAAACATGTTTAAAAATAAGGATATTAAGAAAGTTCCTTGGACATGGGCAACTCTCAGGGCAGGAGATTGCGTATTTATACCTGCTCGTTATATTCATCAAGTTCGTTCGTGGGGCAGAAGTATTTCTTCTACGATCTTATTCTCTCCTACACCGACATTATCATTTTCCGATTGTAATAGAGTCGAATTATCTGACGAGGTTCTCCTAAGCGATGCAACTTTTATGTGGACCTATATCAACGGAGATAGGGTATATATAATTGACATTTGTATGCTTTATATCCTAATATAAATGTTTCATGTTATTTTCTTAGCAATTGAGTAATTCAAAGTTAAATGCTGCAAGTTTAAGGCATCATTTAATAGTTTTAATGCGAGAACGTGGACAGCTAAAAAAATCAATTTTTGATGATTTTTTTAAAGAAGTTATGAAGCAGGTATTTTATATACACACACATATATATATATATATCTATATACTTTTGCGACATCTAGCGTATATTTTTATATTTAATACAATAGTCCAAACGTCAAGAGATATCTACAAGTGAAGTATGGAAGTTGCTAAAACCGGGAAAAAGAAAATCGATTCCCAGAAGTGAAATTGAAGCACTATCCGACGAGGATTTAACGAAAGTTGCTGATATTTTAAATGTTCTAGATATTAAAAAAGATGAACTTTAAAGAAATATGAAAAATTTAAATGTTTCCATATTTTTCGTGTTTAGTGAATAATAATGTTATCTATTTGCTACTTTTAAAAAAAAAAGAAACATTTGGTGAACATATGAAAAAGTTTAATGGTAATCTAGAAATGGTCGCACATAGATAACGCACGAACGTTTAAAAATGAAGGTTCAAGGAATATTTTTGTTCATTTTCGAAATTTTAATACAAAATACCAAATGTAATGGAAAAGATTCTTTTTCATATTTATTTTCAAAACCAACTTTTAATAAGACGATAGAAAAGAATCATTTTATTCTTCCTGGTTATATGAAAGAAGTCTATTTGACTGAAAGCAGGAAATTTCTTCAAGACAATCGTAGAATGGTCATAAATTTTAGAAATGCAGGTATATATTATATTATTTTCCTTTGTTTTTCTTTTTTCTTACTGCGTATTTTGTATTTCTAGCTAAAGACCAGGATTCTCTACTTTATCAATTTAAGGATATACCAAAACAATTACATTGTATTAATGCTGAATTAAAGCTGTTAAAGACTAAAAAGACAACAAATTTTCAATTATATGTTTATATTGTCTTAAAAAACAATATAAAGTAAGTAAAAAAAGTTGATTTTAATTCTTCTTTTCATTTTCAACCGTCTATTTAATATCTTATAGAAATTTGGCGAATAAACTGAAAATACCTAAGAATTACGAAGGTTTTATTAATATTAATATTAATTGTAAATTAATTACCATGAAGAAAAAAAGAATGGACTTGGCCTTACATGTTAAATTGATTGATTATCAAGGTAACAGCTTTACTAAATCTGTTATATGTATACTTTAATTTAAATATTTTCTATAAGGCAGAGATATTAATTTAATTGAAGGTGGCTTTGACCAATTTCAATCCGAGACCTATTTTATATTAACTCTTGAAAAATTTCGACATTTACATGGGCGTATCGAAAAGGGTTTCATAAGGATTAAAAGACATTCCCCAAAACTTAAAAATCGTGGTAAATTTTCCTTATTCGTATAAATGTCTTTTAATATTACTATATTTTATAAAAACAGAAAATCAAGATGATTGTAGACTACATCCTTATTCGGTTAATGTCGATCGTTTAGGATACGGAGTAGGTTTTCCTTATCATTTTAAACCGTTAACTACTAAGTCTATATACAAAATTTCCGTTGATTTAGGAAAGGATATTCTTGCCAAAAGTTTTTGAATTTAATTATTGCAAAGGTCGTTGCGATCACAGAAATTTAAATGGAGAAAATATCGACAATCATGCGCTTATGACTTCTTTATATAAAAATATTAAAGGAAGATCAAAAAGGTTAGTTTGTGTTATTTCAACATGTTTAATTTCTTTTTTTTTTTTACAAATTTATTCATTTTACAGAAATCCTAAATTATGTTGTGTACCAACTAAAACGGAGCCATTAAGTTTGTTGTTCACTGATCACTTCGGTAATATTATATTTGATCAGATTGATAATATGGTAGCAACAGAATGTGGATGCCGGGCGTAAAATTCTGAAAAAAAAGCGTTACATAAATAATTTTTTCTTTTTAAATAGAGTTTTTATATATAATACAATAAATAAATAAATAAATATTATTAAATGAATATGTTTAGTTTTCAAAAGAAAATTTTTCAAATTATAAATATAATATTGTAGATTCTGCTAGAAACATGAATGTTTTGCCTTATTTTCGCATGCGCAAATTTTCGACCAATGACAAGCGTCGTTACAACCGGCATTTCTAGAAAATTCGTTAAGTGAACTTTCTAGAAATTCACGTGTGTATATTAGGGGCGAATTACTCCATTTTTGTTTTTGACATCAAGTGAATTGACCGGCTCGGTTAATTTTAGGTGTGTTACTCATTATACATATTATCTTTGTTTCATAAAATTTTTAAGACAAAGACGTTCATTTCAGGCAAGTGTTGAATTACTGAAATTAGCAAAATGTCTGTGGTTGGATTTGACGTCGGATATCAGTCTAGTTATGTAGCGATAGCGAGGCAAGGAGGTATTGAAACTGTGGCTAATGAATACAGCGACAGACGTACACCGTAAGTAATTTACGTTTCTCACTCAATAATTTTAAGAAATGGGGCATTAAACCTTAACCCAACAGTCGGATTAGCCTCCGAATTTGTAATTTTGCACGACCGATTATTGAACTTTAGAGCGTAAATCAAATAAATTTTATGCTTAAAGTACCAGTCATGTTTAATTACTAAAAAATAAATTGGGATGATATTAAATTATTTGTCCTTGATGAATTATAACATCGCAATTAAGACTGATTTAATATTTTTAACAATTAACTTTCAGATCTTTTGTTACGTTTGAAGACAAACAACGAGCTATGGGTACAAGTGCAAACAGTAAAATGTTGTCTAACATCAACAATACTGTATGGGGTTTTACTAGGTTATTGGGAAGAAAATTTAAAGATGAACAGATTGCGATAGAAAAACTCTATCACCCATACCAAATTGTTGAAAAAGAAAACGGTGATTTGGCCATAAGAGTTCAATATCTAAATGAAGAAGTTGACTTTACATCTGAACAAATAACAGCGATGTTATTAACAAAATTAAAAGAAATAGCTGAGGCAAACTTAAGAACTAAAGTCGTAGATTGCGTCATATCTGTACCTTGCTTCTTTACTGATATTGAAAGACGAGCCATGATAGATGCTTCTCGAATTGCTGGATTAAATTGTCTTAGAATTATGAATGCTACAACCGCTACAGCTTTAGCTTATGGCATATATAAAACTGATTTGCCGGAAGAAAAAGAAAAACCTAGGAACGTTGTTTTTGTCGACTTCGGTCATTCGTCTTTGCAAATTGCTGCCGTTGCATTTAACAAGGGAAAGCTAAAGGTTCTAGCAACAAGTGTTGATCCAAATTTAGGTGGTAGAAACTTCGACAAGATGCTAACAGAGCACTTTTCTGATGAATTCATGAACAAATACAAGGTGAATGCTCGCTCCAAACCGAAGGCCTACTTCAGGTATGTTCTTTTTATCACATTTCGTCAATAAAAAACTCATTACTTAGTTTTTTGGATTTAGACGCTTTTGTTAATTGTGAAAAATCTAATTTTTCTCATCTATTTTGTTTAGGTTGATGCAGGAATGTGAAAAGAAATTGAAAAAGTTAATGTCTTCAAACACCACCGAAATTCCATTAAATATTGAGTGCTTCATGAACGATACAGATGTTTCAGGAAGAATGAAGAGAGAAGACTTTGAGAAGAGGGGAGCAGAGTTATTTAAAAGAATTGAGATTTGTATGACAGGCATTTTGGCAAATTCAGGCTTACAATTAGATGAAATTGATTCCGTTGAGATTGTTGGTGGAAGTTCAAGAATCCCTGCATTTAAACAATTAGTATTGGATGTATTTGGTAAGACTCCAAGCACAACGCTTAATGCTGATGAGTCTGTTGCTAGAGGATGCGCCCTTCAATGTGCAATCCTTTCCCCAACTTTCAGAGTCAGAGATTTTAGCATTTCTGATTGTCAGCCATATTCTATAAAACTGAAATGGGCACCTTGCGAGCAAAATGAGGAAGCTGAAATGGAAGCTTTCACAAAATTTTCCGCCTATCCTCAATCTAAGATGCTTACATTCTACAAAAAGGAACCATTCGAACTAGAAGCCTTCTACAATGAAAAGGATAATGTGCCACACCCGAATAAATTTATAGGAAGATTTAAAATAGACAAAGTTTACCCAAATCCCGAGGGTGGTAACTCTAAAATCAAGTTTAAGATCAAACTCTTAGGACATGGTACATTCGACATTATGTCAGCTAGCTTGTTGGAAAAAGTAGAAGTTGTTGTTGAAGAAAAAGAAGAGAAGAAAACTGAAGAAAAGCAAGAAGCGAAAAAAGAGGAACCCATGGAAGTTGAAACTGGTACCGAGGCGCCAGCTGATAAAAAGGACGAAAAGCCAAGTGAAGAACAACAGCCACAGCCAACTCCAGATGCTGAACCCATGCAAGCTGAAACCACTACCGAACCAGAGGCAGAAAAAAAGACTAAGACGAAGGTGAAGGTGAAGAGTATAGATCTTCCCATTTTGTCAAACATCCCATCTCTGGGTGAAAGTGGTGTAAATAAGTTGATGGAAAAGGAGTTTCAAATGATAGCCAACGATAAACTTGAACAAGAAAGAGCAGCCTCGAAAAATTCTGTTGAAGAGTATGTTCAAATACTAAAAAGTAGGGTAAATCTTCACCCCTTTTTTCAATTTACAGATACGTCTACGAACTTAGAAACAAGCTTTGTACTGAGTACGAAGACTTTATTAAATCTGACGATCTGGATAACATTAACAGCTTACTCTCAAAGACAGAAGACTGGCTATACGAAGAAGGCGAAGATGAGAAAAAACAAGTTTACATAGACAAATTAGCGGAATTAAAGGTGAACTATTTTTCAGCTTATAAACTATAAATATCTTAGACAATGTGACCTTAATTCCTTTAGAAACATGGAGCCCCAGTAGCGGAAAGATATACAGAATTTTCACTACGTCCAGAAATTATCAAACAATTCGGTGGTACCCTACAACAAACACGTAAGGTCATTGAAATGTGGGAACAGAAAGACGAAAAGTACAACCATCTAACAGATGATGAGATCAAAAAAGTTCAAAAAGCTATTGATGAGAAACAAACTTGGTTGGATCAACAAATTGGACTATGCAATACCACACCAAAAAATGAAAATCCGCCAGTCACATGTGCGAAGTTCAGATCCGAAAAACAGGTAATGTTATGGTGTAGATTATTTCTTAGACAATATTATACATCATTCATATTTCTTCTACCAGGCTTTTGAAACGACTGTTTCGCCTATTCTGAATAAACCGAAACCTAAAGTTGAACCCCCAGCGGAACAAAAGGAGAAAAAAGCAGCTCCAGAAGCTGAACCACAAAAAGAGGCTGAAGAGAAACCAGCTGAGTCACAGCCAGAGATGGATGTTGATTAAACGTAATTACTTAGTTAAGTTGGAGATCTAGTGTAAAAAGGTATGATTGTGATTCTCATTAAGATCATTCTAAGATAGCATTCCATCATTATCATGTCAAAATACTTTTTTTTGCAATGAAGTCTTTGCGTATTTGTGTCTATTTAAGAGTCAGATCGCATAATGCAACAATTTTTGTGCGTTTTGTATGTGTTCTGATAATATTACTGGTTAAAATACAGGTATTTTTAATTGCATCATGAATGTATAATAGTTTTTTTTTTTTTAGGAAATTTCGATTTGTAATATTCATTATGTAAAACTTTACGAAAGCCAAAGATATCAAGCCTCTTATCTTGAAGATGTAAAAAGTTTGATTTTCTTTTTCCAATACACACTTTTAGCAAAAATTTCTGATAGCAGCAGTTTCTTGCTAGATTGTAAAATATATTTATCTGAAGAATAGTTTTCAATACACTTTATTATTCTTAATACTGGTTAATGTTTGTTCTATGATACTGTGTTTCCTACTTTCTCTTTACAGATTTAAAAATTCAAAGGGTATAAAAATAAACAAATAGAAAAGATTTAATATTTCGTAGTATGTAACAGTGGGCAATTTAACAAGTGTACACATGAATATGAGTATAATTAAAAAAAAAACATAAACAGTAAAATTTACAAAAAACAAACGTTTGATTGCCAATTAGGCATTTTATGCGTCCACCTTGCATATCTCCTAGTCCATTCCCTTGCTATTCTATCAAATTCTGTCTTGTTATCTTCATGCAAACGACTTATTTTAGGTTCCATGGATACGAAACAATACGGATCTGTAAGTAACGATTGGACAGATACTAATACCTTGCCAATCGTTAATACGAGACTCCAATTAGGCCATAGGTCAATTCCTACCTCTCCATGTCGGCTTATATTAGGATGGAATATTTTTGAAATAAATCTCACCCGAGGGGGAACAACTGGATATCTGTTTATTAAAAAAGACAAAGTAAAACAAAGAAAATTAAAAGATGTAAGAGAAGTGTCATATCAAAGACATACAATAATTTAAAGCCATAAAATTCAACATTAATATAGATTATTTATAGAAATTTTTTTACAATCCACTTATGATATACTTTTATGAAGGTTGTATTTATGTGAAACCCATTCTAGTTATACTTTTCCGTTCGTTACTTTTTTCAATTTACCGAAGTGCCAATTTACAGAGCTGCGTTTATCAATCACAAAAAAAGCATCCAGCTTCCTTATCATCTTATATACAAATGTTAAAAATATTAATATTACTACTACAAGTACTAAATTGTCATTTATGTGCTTCAATTTCATATTGATTTATTACCCTATCATCTCTTACAGAACAGGTAAGTTTTATCTCTTCTAAATATTGTACGTATTGTATTAAAATAGAATTTTGCTTACTCGAATCCAACTTTTAAATGCAGGTAAAAAACACCTCCTTCGTAAACACTACCATCAGGGCCATTGATTGTTGCTTGCCAATGACACATATTTTCGTCTAAAGGCACAGCTCTAATTCCTTCAGGGGGCTCTTCATCTAACATTTTCCTTTCAGTCATAAGACGCTTAGATCTCCACATTAATTGTTTTTTATCCGTAGATTCTTTTCGACGAACACGCATCTCTTTTAAACATAATACACAAGTTGATGATTTTAACCTGTTAAAAAAATTGTTAATTTTATTACTTATTTCCTTATTAAAAAAGAAGCCATGATTTCAATTAGCTTCTGGATTATCCAAAAAGTATTAATGCTCAAAGAATAATAGCGAAAGTAATTTGAGTTTTTTGAACTGATTTAAACATTTTTTTAAGATAGTTTACTTACAAGCAACTAAACATAATTTTCCAATCGGAAATCTTATAAGCAGCGCAAAAAATGGGCCAATAACTTCTAACGGCTGCTTGCCAATAAGTCTCTGGTGTAATTCGATCGATTACGGTTTGCCAAAGGGAGCATGTAGATCGAGCTCGAAGTAACGAGACGGCATCGCTGTTAACGAACTTAAGTATTTTTGATAGAACTGCAAATATAAAACAAAAAGATATGATTATAATATTTATAAAAGATTTATCATAAATAAATTATCATAAATAGTCAGGTTGATAAATTAGAAATAAAATTAAAGAGCATTAAATATTTTAAGAACTATAACGAACCTTCATTCGGAAGATAACTAATTAAATTATCCTTATTGGCGTTCCACTTATGATAAGTAGAATATCGAGATAAGTGATCACATCTTGCTTGTAAAGGTGTCTGAACAAAATGTAAATCTCGTTTCGCTTCCGCGTATTCGCAATCGTAAAGAACTTCGGCGGAACCATTCAAAGCGGCACTTTCTAGTTTTGCTGTATAAAAATCTTCAGCTGCTTTAGGCTCTTCATTTCCGGAATCACCAGAATCTGATTTCTACAATAAGGAAAAATTCAATTATATTTACACTATAAAAATACTCATTGAAGAAGAATTAAGCGAATATCGCACTGAATGCACTCGTATTTATATATAGGATACTTTATGATATGTATATTTAATTTAAAATTAACAGTTTCCTTTTTCTTTCAGTATGTCTATACTGTATGTAGTATAAATACATAGAGATCAATCTCTGATCGCAATACTTATTACATAATTTTTTTAACTTGTATCTCACACTACTTAGATAGGTATTATTTGAAGAAAATTCCCTAAATAATGATAATCACTTGTTAATTAGATTTCTTAGTTAACACCCAATTACTAAGGAGTTTTTTTTATTAAAAAAATGATATACTTCTCTTTGAAAATCCTCTAGAAGGTCTTCGTTATTGTATAAAAAGTAATGACAAGTACTGCAAACCGGCTGACCGTAATTGTTACCATAAAATCCGTCGCAAGTTCCGCATGTCGTCAGCTGTGTCAATATTGAGCAATATATTCGACGTTTAAAAGCTAATTGGCAGATAATTATTGTTTATGATTGAAATAGTTTGTGTTAAACTTAACAAAACAACTAAGTATATCGACAATGTTCAATAAACGAAGAATTTAGCAAATTTTTACAAATAAAAATAATAGTTTCACTGATCGATAATATAAGGTTTATACTTGATGCGAATTACAGGAGAAATCGACATAAAGCTTTAGAAAAATTTTATTACTAACCTTCAGGGTGTTATCTATGTTTGAAATGTCGCATGGCTTCATTTCTTCAGACATATTTCAAGGGTTGACATATCGACTATATAGAGTGTCTATCACTTCTCTGAATGCAAGTCTTCAAATCGGTGCTACTAGATGGTACTGAGTACTGGGACCTTCAAAGAAGTACTGGATAATTGTTTACCATTTTTGCTTTCAGTTACTTATAATTTACAAGAAACCATGAGTACTATCTTTGCTATAAGTTAAATGGAGCACTAGTCTCTAAATTTTGAAAAGTACTTGCATATTTAAGAAGATGTTATAATAATAGCATAAAGCTACAAAAGTACCGTTTACAGAATATAATCATCCATTGTTATTTAACAACAATTACAGTATTCCCTCCAAACTTCGGATTTTGATTCTGCTAATAGGAATTATTTGAATTTTTCTGGACGATATCTCAAAAAAAGTTTCATGATTTTCTAAGACAATAAAAGTTCAAATAGGTTAATTAACATAAATGAGAAAAGCTTTAACGATTGCATCCAGAGTATAGTAGGAACGATAAATCATCAATCAAAATAGTATCCACTTCGAACGCAGTGACCAAGATTCCAGTATTCTTAACGTTTGAGCGTCGAAAAATGATCGACGAAAAACGGGAGGAATTATATACACAACGCCTTAAAGAACCCCTATCATGGCTTGACTTTCTTTTTGATCATAAACTCCTTGAAGAGCATTTAAAGCAACCAAATCCTAGTCTGTGTTATATATTTATTGAACGATAATAGGTTACTTGGATTTTTTTTTCAGTACCTTCGGCATTCGATTTAATAAGGGATTTCCTATACCAAGCCGATCTTGTAACAAAAGACAGAGATGGCAGAAATAGTCCAAGTCTCCCAGGTAGGAAAATACGTGATTAAACCCTACTTCTTATAACTTTCTTTACAGGTAGAGAAAATAGAAAAGCAAAAGCGCTTAAAATATTAGCCCTTAAAACCTCAGCTTTTCTCAAATGGGACGCAGGGCTCTTAAACAAGAAGTAAGCCATTTTCCTACTTATGTTTTATTTTTAATGCTATTTATTTATTTATATAAACTCAGATTACCAGTAGCTGTCGTTTACAAAGTATTGATGGAATTACTACAAGTTGCTTCAGGCAATATTATTTCGAATCCATTTAATCAAAGAGAATTTTCAAATCAACCCCCTTATGTAAATTTTGCTGTAATTCTTTACCACGTGTGGTAAGTTACTTTACTAAATTTTTAAAAAGAAATATTAACACATTAATCTGAAATCGTATAAAGTTATCGTTATTTAGCATAAGTAGTTATTTTATTTCTTTTTTATTTTTACAGGGCGGTGAGATATATAATTAAGGAAAGCTTTATAACGAAGCCAAATCGTGCACCAAGTTTGCAATTGTAAGATTTCACGATAACTCATTAACTTACATCTTTGTAAACAAAAAAATGTGTCTTCTTTTTAGGCCTGGATTAATAGATACTACCACGGCCTTCTTGGTTTTAAGGGAGGAAGTATTCAACGCGGTTCGTGATTAGTCAAAGAAAAGAAAATTTCTTGCTTTTATAAAATACATATATTTCCCAGATTAAAGATGGCTTGGAACAATCAGTAGAGATTCTAGAATCGGCTTTAAAACATAATAGTATAGTTACTATGCCTACTGTGGAATGTTTACAAATGTTCACTGAAGACATTGGCATGGTCGCACATGATTGGACTCTTGGTGAGGAAATTGCCTGTGAAGAGATGCACTGTCAAGTTCGTTTCTTATTACCTCACAATATCCAATTAATTTAAACCTTTCAGATATCCTACGATCTAGGAAGTTTCTATTTTTTACATCAACAATGTGATAAGGCCTTTCAATGTTTTACTCAATGCACATCATTATTGAAAAAAGTAAGATCAAATATCTAGTTTTCTATTACAATCAAAAATTATAATATTTTGAAAGCTATTATATAATTCTTTTCTCTTTTCAGCTCCATAAAAAATCTTTTCTATCAATAAATGAGAAAAAATTAGCAGGCTATATGTTTGCATTGGAATATATTTGTTGTAAGCGAGTATCAGATGAGACATTTGGCTTAACAGTTCAACAATGTAAATCAAATAATTTTCATGGCTTAATTTCAAATTTGATGGAAGACAATAGAACTCATCAATTATCAATATCGGAAAGACTAAGCATTGAGCTAGACGTAAAATATTCGGAAAAAAGTCAATTAGATGCAGAAAATATATATGAAGATGTTATTGCGTGCAACATGATTCGCCTGTCGCAAGAAAAAATATTATTGCCTCATCATTACCTCGATATGATGCAAAATAACTCAACTTTTCTCTCCTCTTTCTTCAAAGTACAATTATTTCTTTTAGTCTATTAAAAAAATTATTCAGATATAGTCAATTTTTACTAACTTTGTTGTTTTCAATAGTTTATGGAAGATATTCTATCAGAGAGTACAATTAGGGGGCTAGAAGGAATAAAGAGTTTAATCAAGTAGTTATTCAATACTATTTCATTGCTTTACAGACTTTTTGAGAAAATTGACACTTAAATTTTGACTTAAAAATTTCAGATACCTGTGCCGACATGTTGAAAATAAACAAGACATTCAAGATAAATTGAAAGGTAATGCATTTGATATTTATCCAACTTTCGAATGATAATATTCTTCATGACTTATGTGTATGTGTATATATTATAAAGGAAATAAAACAGTTTTAAAACATTTTAATGAAGAAGAGAAACAATGTCTTTTTGAGAAACAAATACCTATTGATTGGAAAAAAATTGAAAACGAAAGAACCATTGGTAATATAGTTTTTTGAAGACATGAACAAGAGCTAAAGTTATCTTTTTTTACTTCTTAGATATAAGAAATAACTGCGATACAGCGAAACTGGAACAACTACTCTTAAGCAACAATGATGCTAATACTATAAAGGAATTAGTCAGCGTCCTTCTGAAGGCTATAGGAAGAAGTAAATTAATTCATCTAACAGATAAGGTTTTATTTGATGTTTATTAATTTTTATATATATTTGCTATTAAATAATCTTGTTATTTAAAATAATCCTAATTAAAATACGTAATCATTTTCTCTGAACATTCTATATTTAGAATAAAAATAGAACAAGATATTTTCTTCTCTCTATCATTACACTTTATAGTTTAAAAAAGTTTATTCTAAATCATAGTTAATATACTTTACTTCTAACAGTTTTGGTTACCTAGCAACCAACACAGAATAGTCGAAAACGTAAAAGATGGAGAAAAATTAGTTGCTCAGATTTATATGGCCAAATCTCGGATTGCGTTTCATTTGAAAGTAAGAAAATATCTAATTGTATTTCAACAATACTTCAATCATATTTGCTAATTCTCTTACTTATAGCTTTACGATTGTGCAAGAAAATTAAAGATGGACGTTGCATCAATGATATCTGCTCAATTGCACAAAAGACTAGACAGGGTTTTGAAGGGTGACATGCAACTTATAAATCTTCTGCAATACGAAGCTTTTGAGACTCTTCCTCCCAAAGGGCAAACTATTGTCGTCCTTTTAACATGGTCAAGATCTACTTTGAACAGTCTTGTTGGAATGCCACCGGATACCCGTAATAAAATTTTTAAATACGTATATATAGCAATATCATAAAACATCATATTGGACAAACAGCTGATAAACCCCCTGTTGAAGTTATAGAAGCTTGTGTTATGCTATTAATCAACAGAAGTGATTGGCAAGTTCTGTGTCAATTAAAAACTAATTCACCAGTTGTTGAAGTGAGTACTTAATCTTTTAGCTTCCTGTCTAATATTACGTCAACACACGTGCTCATAAAACATTTATTTATCATAAACTTCGAAATATATTTTTCCAGTTTGCTAGATATATTGCTGAATTCTGCAATCAACTACTAATAAACAATCCGCAAAGTAGTCGTCATGCTGCAAGGGAACTGTTTGATCAAATTATTTTAATTTTTACAAGAAGCCCTAATCCAAAGAGACCAACTGGAATGTGTGAATCTCTTGGTTTGTTAAGCCAACAAGGTTATAAGGAATTTGTAAGTCGTCTACGAGAAGAACAAGTCATTAGCATATTGGTTTCATCAATAACCAAACTATATTCACATCTAAAGGTAAGGCTAACTCTTGATATTATACCATATATTAATAGTTCACTTAGGAAAAAAGTAAAATATCCTAAACTAGATGGCGTTGTCAGTCAAAAAAAATTACTTATGAGCTTGCTGTTAATTTTTTTTAAATGTTGTCTTTTTATCAAAACGACTAATTGCGCGACGTTTTATTAAAATAGCAACGTGTACATTCCATCATGTATATAGCACGCTATTTTAATTAGTCCCATTGTAAGATATCACGTAAATCTTAATTTTAATAATAGTTCAAGTTAAATATATAAGAGATGTAATAGTAGCTCGTGTATTCTTCCCAATTATTCTTCTTTTAAATATTTTCTTTGGAAAATGTGTTAGAATTAATTGAAGTTTCACGATTTGCAAAGGAAATCAGCGAAAATTGTAAATAATGTTTATAATAGTAGGCTAAAAGTAACCTTGTCCACAAAACAGTAGCGATGGCTGTTAATTATGCTTAATTGGTTACAACATATTTCCAATTTACGCTGTCGAACCAAGCTTGTTTCTTGTCAACATACTCGTATTCACATCTACTCTGTCTTTTTTTGCAAATAGAGCAATTTACTAAGTGTTCACATATTGTTTAAATTTGGATATGGAGATATCGACATTCTAGAGGTTTAACTTAATACAATTACATTGTTCTTGGCAATACTCGCAAATCTACCAAATTCATTTATCTCTATTTTAAAGATAAAAATATTAAGAGATAAAAACGTCTGGTTTAAATTATTTGAAACGTGTTTTCCATTAGAATGAAATTACGACAGAAGTGCGAAGTGAACATGAATCGTGGTTGCCAAGTGCTTTGGGAAGGTAATTAATTATATTTCGTGTACAAATTTTTATGTAGATATACAAATAAAAGTTATATTTTTTAATGCTCTCCTTATTATCCAATATTCACAGCTCAACGAACATTTGTCACGAAGCCGTTCAAGAAGCCGTTTATGCCACATTCGAGAGAGCCTTTAAAATAGATCCAAATCATCCGGAGTGGCTTCGAACCTATGGCGATCTTTGTTTAGGTAATTGAAAAGCCGTTGCAATTTTCGTTTCTTTAGTTTAATATAACTAATTGCTTTTTTCAATTTACGATAATAGATAAAAAATATTTTTTCCTTTTATACAAAAAACGTTTCCATTTATTGCTATGAAAGTGAAAAATAATTATAGGGTAATCAGAGTAGCCTAACGCAACAAAAATATCCAATTAGTTTCTTATGTCAAACTTAAATGGACACGGGATAGTTACATACTAAGTAACTAATTGCTGACTGTTCTTTGTAGCACAAAATCATTGGACGGAAGCCTTTAGAAATTATCTCCTACTTGGTATCAGTACTTCTCGAGGATTTAATGACATACCACCTAGAAAATACTACGACGATGAGGTATATAATATTCTGCTTAAGTATTTTTACAATCTATTCCTCCAAATGAAACTCTTTTGTTGGAAAACGTTTTAGACTTATATAAAACTAGAAAATAGTACGTAAGAAAATGTAAAAGTATAATATTAGCCACTTGATATAACTGTAAAAGTCTATCTAAAATAATAAAAAGTAATCCGCAAAAATGAGAGAAAGTAAAGATTATAAAAAAAGAAGCCTTATATATTTTTCATGTTTTTCTACTGATCTGAACATTCATTACCAACCAACACTAATTATAGCTTAATTTTCAATTAAAGATAATTAGTTGAGATTGACCCAAAGTGAAACTCACTTTCTCTAAGCATTTATTGTATTTTAGGAAGGAGCGTCTTTATAACAAATTTTATTTTTTTTACAGACTTATAGGAGGATGATAAAATGCTGTACATATATGAAGTGTTTCACCCAAGTTACCATCCTTTCTCAAATGTTGGATTCAGTGGATTATTCGACGGCATTGAAAGCCATACAAGAGCGCCAGTCTTATGACGCCCAAGACGCATTATACAAGTTCATATGGGATACAACAATACTTGAGTATATTATCTATACCCATGATAAAAGATTTGAAAGTTCAAGAAAGAAACTAAGCATGAAATGTTGCGGTATATCTGAATTGAACAGCTCCAATCCACAAGAAATTTTAAGAGACGCGTCAAAGCAGAGACAAATGCAATTTTTTCAGGCAATTGTTAGACGTTACTTTTGATATACATTTTTTTTTTATTAAAACAAACACAAACAAAAATTATTCTACATAAAAAATTGACATTTTTTTTTCTTGGTTAAATAAATGTTCAAAAATATCTTGTTGTAAAGAAAAGAAGATAAAAGAAACTAGTCTAATCAATAATATCAAATGCTAGGCAAGATTGAAAAAAATTCTAACTTCAATTATGCGTAGTAATTTAGATTTAATAGTTTGGGTGAGAGCAAAGCAAGTTGGTATGCAAAATAGTATTTTTATTTCAAGGTCATCGTGTAATAGTCACGTTTGCAATTCGTTCAGGATAAAGTGAGTATCTCTATTCCTTATGTTTAGCAAAGGAGATATTTAGATATCGTCAACTAGAAATTATCATCTGAATTAAGAGTTCTATTTGTACAAACGCTTTTATAAGTTTCTTGAATATTTACGACGTTTTATTTAGTTGATATGGAAACGGAATTAAAGTTTTAAGAGAAATGCAAATTTCCCATAGGATTTCGGGAATTAAAAAGCTATAAAAAGAAACAATTGGATTTGAAGTATTAATTTCTCTATCCTATTTCGTTATAAATCGAGATTACTGCCAATAAAATCTATGTTTAATATTAACTATATCTTTAATTTTACCCACTACAATTAATAAGGTTATACTGTAATATAATATAAATAAGTTGATAATTAAGGCCGATAAAAGTAATTAAAGGAGGCGAAATAATTCTTTATTAAATACGCTTAACTAGCAATTGAGTTAATTGTTTAAATACATTGACGAATGTTATTATTTACATAGTTTTTTATGAACAGCTGCTATTTGAAAAAATGGCTGCCGCTTTGTTGGTTTTTCGCCACCTAGCGGATGATCGTGGTCACGTGACTAGTTGTTTACGCTGCTGGCGCACATAATGCTAGCCGTCCTGGTGCAAGTCGTATAAAAAATAATATTCGGTTAATTTCTTTCCAACGAATATTTCTCAATTTGGATTAAACTTATGGTTTGTTGTTTGAATTTGTCTACCGCCAAAATTCAATGTAAGAACTAGCGATTAGTTGTGGAATGTGTTTTTTTTAAAGCCTACACACATATATATATATATTCCATGATATATCGTATATATGATACGATATATAATAGATATGTTTGAATATATTTTAAGAAATATTTAGTCATATCCTTTCGATTAGCCGATTGCGTTAAGGGTACGGAGAAATGGTAGCGATCGGTAGGCGTTGTTTTTCCTTTTTACCTTTCTATTCGATGAATACTAAGGTTTCCTTTAAAACAACGTCAAGAATTATAAATTAGAATGCAATTTATTTCAATTCGTTCAATTGAACTTGCACCTCCATTGAGGCCAATTATAACGCAAGTACTACGTGTTTACTGTCCTATTCTTTGAAAAGAATAAGTTAATGCGCATGCGTACAATTTGCTATGGATATTTTGTCCCGTTTTATTATTAATCGACTGGAAATAGAAGGAGTAAAACTTTCGAAATTGAATAATATCAATATGTTAAAAATAAGTAGTAATATTTAGTAGAAACTACAAAGAATACGCTCTTATGCAAAAGTTGTTCCAAAAACTGTAAATGAAAAGTGGTGTCCTTATTTTGAGAATGGAAGTTATAGTACTAATTATAGTATTATAACACGAGATATAACTACACGTTTTAGAATATTTATCTAAGAAGAAATAACTTAATTGATGGTCTTTATACTTCGAGTACATAACACTGTTATTTATTTATTCTATGTCTCTCTTTCTCTCTCTCCATCCTCCCTCCCCCCAATCCTCTCTATATTTATATATATATTCCTCTGTTTTTCTCTGGACCTCTTTCCAAATTTGCAGGTTCGTGAACTTTCTCTTCAATTGAGACACATGCGCAGAAGTTGTAGGAAATAATTCTCATGGATTTTTTTCTGCCTATATCTCCTCAGCAGTTTTGCAGAAAATAAACAAACACACCACGGAGAATTTGTATTATTGACTGTTTTTTTCGCCTAAACTCCTTAGTTTTTTTTTTAAAAAAAAAACCTATATTAAACGTGGTCCTTGCACCAAAAACAATATTATTAGCGGTTGAGTGAATATTAATGAGAAATTTTTGCTTCTTAAATAGAAAACCTAGGGCAAATACGCTCTTTTAACGTATAAAAAGAGTTGGAAAGCAAAGTAATGTTAAAAGAGTTGATCGTAAATATAATGAATTTTATCAATCGCTTACACGACAATATTTAATTGATTTATTAACTGACACGTGACGACGCAACGTTTCAAATGATAAGATAAGGTATAAGGTTTTGTTGTACGAGTAGGGAGGCTAAGTGAAATTCTCGGTATTTTACTAATATTTCATATCACTACTTGTGCATGTGTATTAAAATACACTATGTTTATTGGACTAAAAGAACGAAATTCTACCATCTATTTATATAAAATGTGTAGAGGTAGAAAGAAAATGTACTAATTTTAAATATTGACAAAAGTCGCCAACCAGACAATAAAATTAGAAGTTGATCAAATGTCTCTTTTTAGAAATAATAGAAGAGAGCTAAAATTCATTTGTTTCATCTTATCTAACAAATTTTAATTGAGTGGGGAAATTAGAAGTCAACGATAGTAAAGGCCTAATATGGTTATTTCATACATTTTTGATATAAAGGTGAATGGAGAAATTGTCAGAGGAAAGTTTTATATGAATTATAATCAATAATGATAACTTATAGAAAGTATGATTAAAATATGATAAATTTATCGCATTTGCTTAAATATAAAAAATTCTGTTGTAAGACATCTGTGCAGTTTTCATCATAACAGTTTATATAAATAAAATATGAGTTAACATAAAGGGATTGGTCACAGTAACATTTAACAATTATGTATTTAAATATGATCGCATCTTCATACTTAATTATATAATTTTTTCGTTTAGGAGGTGTAATTCCAATGGAATATGCTTGAGGAGTAAGAGTTGGAGAGAGAAAATATTTTCTTTTTACAAGATGAAAGGCTTCCTCTTCAGCCTCTTCTTTCCAGTTTTCTTGAGCGGTGCAGCAGCAAATGACGCTCCGAAAGTGCATGCAGGTAAGAGATTTAATTACGTTCTCCATCCTATTTCACGTCCAAGCATAATTTTCGTCCTTGAGGGGTTTTCCCCAAAATGATAAATTTTTTCATTTTCCTCTCTTGTTTACTCATTAATTATTGGATCCTGTACGAATTGACGTCAATTTCTTCCGCTAGTTATAAATAACTAAATGTTTTTCGTACTTTACCGAAGAAGGCCTATATTTAGGACGCTTTCTACCCATTTGGAAATTGATGTTTTATCTCTTAAAATGCGTATTATCTTAATGCTGTCAGTGCATTGAGGTAGCTTGGTGAGTGTTTGTGTGTGTGTGTGTGCGTGAGCTTGTATAAGGTTCCAATATAAAACTTCCATGATATATCGTTTTATGTTGAAAGAAAAATAAGTATTTATCAAAGATTTGCTTTTTCTCATTTAATCGATTTGCTGAAGAAAAATCGAATAGAAATATAAAGAATTTTTTAAAATTTATATTTACAATCGTCCTAAAAATAGAGAATGAAACATCATTCTGCTATTCCAAATTGGAACAGTTTTTTATAAATATATAACATCTATTTAAGGTGTAGTAGACAAACAAGCATTTTACCTGTTATTATTTGAGATTGCAATATATGATGAAATCTTTTAATAGATAATTCTATATTTTGTAAGATTATTTGTAGTTTGTTCCTTGATAATTGTAAATATGATAAAAATGTGTTCGTTAGAATTCATCGATGTGGATGATGTTGTGCATCCGCCCTAATCTAAAACTCATCTCTTCACATTGTCACGCTGGCTCTTAGTGTTCTTTCCTTATATCTTATTCCATCGGCTTCTGTTCGACGATTAAATTTTAACAGTCTTTTAAACTAGTTTCTTATTTCATACGGCCTGTAGGAGTTTATTATACAATTGGATTATACATATAGATATAAATTTATATATAAATTATATGCATATAAATAGATATAAACTTATGATGAACGTATTTGCTATTGATAATCAGTATATTCACATATTAGACAATACAACGCAGACGCTTTATATAGAGAATGATAAATACTTTGGAACTATTATTATATTATTCCAGTATCGTCATAAATAGGAATGTGAACAAAGAGTTTTAAACGTCAATAACATAGGAATGAAGCTTACTATTTCCAACATACATAGTTAAACGACAATTTATTTAATTATTCCGGTGCTAAGTACTAGTATCCTATTTCCACTACTGATCGTGTTTAAATAAATCTTGATTAAAAGAATTTTAAACCTTAATTTTACTAGAAAATTTTTTTTATTTGTCTATTGCTCTATTCATAATAACATATTTACTCAACTAATAATATATCGACATTTATTCTCTACCTACATTCTCTTTCTTTACGCTTACTCATCCCCTTGAGTTCGTGTCTATGACTGTCTATTTCTTTTATGGCTTAATAATATATTGTTACAAAACTGGTAAAATTTCTACGCATTTATACAGCAATCTTACTACCCCTTTTTCACATACTAGAGTCCACTTTCAACGTTCTTTCCCACCCAGTCAATATATACTATACCAGGCACATGTGTACCGTGTCTAATTAGGCGAATTTCCATCTGTACTCTTTCGCTATAAGTACGATGGGAAACTCATTAATGTAGTTGTACTATTATTTTTTTCTTTTATAAAGTTATAACTAATTGTAATTGACTTTTAGTAAATATACAATCACAAAAAAAAATTACGTTCCTGTATGGCAAATTATCATGCCATCAACTATAATTCATTCAATTGATCTTCATATGGTGGAAAATTTAATAAGATACAATGAAAGGGTAAAAATATATAAAAATGCTCACTTCCTGATAGTCAATTATTCACAATCGAAATTCTCCTTCTCTCTTCTCAATAATATCAATAGAAGAATGAGATTTCCAAATTGAATTTTGGTCCAATTAGCTAGGATATATAGAATTATAAGTGATTTCTCCTGAAATTTCTTGTATTTCTGTCTTCACAAAAACTGAATAAAATGTTTGATAATTGTGAAAGAAAGATAGAGAAAATGAAGAACGTTTTTTTTATAAATATAAATTATTAGAAAGAAAATAACACTATTAAAAGTAAATTTTCGATTTCTAGAAAAAACATCTAACAGATGTATATCGATTAGAATTTATGTCACGCCTATTTTTTTCAACATAAAGCTATCAAATAGATTATTCTTTAGAGAATTCTGGAATTATTCTCTTATTTGATTCTTTTTCTTGCTATTTACCCTTTTCCCCCTTGAAACAGATTTCTTATTTAGACACCAAATTGAGAATTCTACTATCACTTAATATTTTTCCACTAGCTAAGCAATTACGTGCGTTTATCATGCTTTTTAAGTAGATGATAATGGAAAGAAATTGATCACGTGACTTAGGAATAAATAGTATTTTCTTAATAGGAAATTTGAAATCTGAAATATTATTCTCTTTATAATCTAGAAAATCTCTTAGATAACGGATACTGAATAAGACCAGTAAATTGGTACTTTTCCAGGAATAGACTTTTTTCTTTCATTTGTTTAATTCAACTTGACTATGTATTGGTATTAGTAATAAAATTACCTTGGAAATTATCTAATAGTCGGTTAATGGATAAGAAAAGGAGTTTTATTAATATAAACAGTATACAGTATATATATACATTTAAGATATTTCTCTACAGACTGTAATTTTTTCTTTCTACACCTTTTAAAACTTAATGTTTAGCAACGTGACACATTTTATACATATAAAAATATTAATTCCCTCGATACATCCAACTATAATGGAATCATTTTTAGGATTAAAAGTAATATTGTATTAACCTGAATGACTATGAGCATTAGAGACATATTTAATGGAGAGGGTCAGTCTTTTTAAATTGTATTTCTAGGAAAGGATTATATTATTAGATGATTTATACAAAACTTGTTAAGACAAGAAATAAGGAGAATATGCTATACAAAATAAAAAACGTATAGTCAATTGTTTATTGAAATTTCTTTGATCGTATATACTCTTTTTTCCCTTACAGAAGAATCCTTCCCAAATGCTACAACAGTTGAAAATAGGACAATTTTATGTGAAGAATTATCTGAAGTTTATTACTATCCATATCCTACTTTAACTTGTAAAAATATACGGTAAGGAATCTACTAAAAACACGTTAAATAAAGAAAAAAAAATAAAAAGTCATAACTCACTTGACGTCCTATGTAATAACTCATACATGTCACTTTTATTACTTTAGATTTTACTTGTAAAGTTATATAGTAAAAGGAAAAAAAAAGATTGATTGTTCAGGTGACATTTAATTACTTAGTTATCGGATATATCTACCTGTTCGAAGGATTAAAATAGCCAATTCTATCCAGCACGTAACTTCGTTTTTGCATACTGCGTCTGTATCTATATAATTATAAGCGTATTCTCATCTAATATTTATATTTAACATATTCATAAATAGAAATTGCTATATAAATATTATGTACAGTTTTGCATTAAATGACGATAAAAATAGTTGTTTATTTCCCGGACAGAGGATAGGCCTAAAAACAATGGCTAGAATTTATACTTTCTTTCCTTTTCATTTCTTTATTTGTTTGTTTATAGTTACAAATAATTCTGTTATCAAATTACCGTTTCTCTTTAGTATTTATGTTATACAATATGTGATTCGCAGATGCGAAGTTGATTGGAAAGATAGAAAACGCTACGCAGATTTATTTATACTTTCTTATGTGCATTTCGATTTAGAATCGTAGATGATTGTAAATAGTTTGAAAGCAAACACGCATACTATTCTTTATGCTTTTGTTTAAACCCGGAAGAAATAATTGATATAATCACATGTTTCCAGTCCTAATTTCTATATTAGGGTACCTTAAGTATATGAAATTGATCTGAACTACCTTGAAACAGTATATCTCAATCCTATATAGTGATATAGTACAACCAGTATATTACTTTATATTGTATGTACTTTTGTACACATACTTGAGTCTATTTGATAAATTGAATAGAAATTTTTATTTGCATTATGATAAATATGGAAATTATCTCTTTTTTCATAAACATTGTTTTTCTTTTATCCAGTGTTCGGCATCCTGAAAAGGAAGATGTTTTTTTCGTATCATTTGAAGGATCAATACCTCCTCATATATGTCATTATCGAGAGGAATTGCGAATGAGAGAGGAACTAGTAAGATTTTCAATAACAATAGCAAAATAATATGCTGTAAGACAAAAACATAACGAATTTAATCAACTGCCCAACTAGTGGCAACTTGAAACAAGCTCTAAATAATCGGATTAATGGATTTCAAGGAGCAAGTCCGATAAAATTACAAGTTACCCTGTAGAGTTAATGAGAGTAAAACTTGGAAAAATGATACCTAACCTATAAATATATAGTTAGAGCAGCATATATCGCGTTGTCTTCAATTATACTCAATAGCCTCGTTTACATCACCTTTAAATATTTTTTTTTTATTCTGTAGACCCAAAAACATCCAATGAATTCCGAAATAGTTGAATCCAAAATTTTGGATTATCGTTACAAACATTATACAGACTATGGTCTTATGTGCAAACTTATGTTAAAGGCTTATCTACAAAGAGAAGCAGTTAATATTATCGCTGCAACTGTAAGTAAATAATACCATTCTATTAATATTGTATTAATATGTTGTACACAGATTTTGTTTGCTATTTGTTTATTAAAATTAATTTATTTCATACTCTGTATACTAGATATATGTAGAGATAGTATATGAATTATAGCATATGTATATATTTATATGTGTACATGTCACAGAAATGATCCTATAGCCATACAGATAGATATCAGATCCTACATAAATATAGGAAAAGATATATAGAATAGAATTGAGCGAATTAATTACTTACTGTTATCAACAAATATCAATTCGAGCAGTCTCATGATTTTTTTCACTCTTTCTCCATCTACATTTAATTACAATCTATGCAGATAATAACGGTTCATTTTTTTTACATTCTATTTATCTAACACAAGCATTCTACTCTCTATTAATTAGGGAGGAAGAAGATATAAAACTAATATAAAGTTGTTTATTAGAAATGATATTATGCTTGTCTCATCCTTATATTTTTCCATCAGGCGCGAGAATCATCATGTTCCAGAGTTGCTAAGAGAATGCGATTAAATAATGACTATTCAAAAAATCCCCCAGAACCGAGGTGGAATATTTTAGAAGCAGACAAAGGATATTTGAAAACATTAAACTGTCACTTTAATACTGCTTCTTAACGGTCGCGTTCGATTTTGATATAAGGCTGTGATATTTTTTATCGCTTATTCTTTATTAGCTGCAGAAATGTTATTTGAAAAAAAAAGAAAAGGATAATATTGAAAATATGTTTGTTTCTTTTTCTCTCATTTTCGTTTTTTCTTGTTATCAAATAAACAAAAAAGTTAAGTAGTTTAAAAGTTACGAAAGGAAAATATTTCATTTTATATTTATTCTGTTTGTTTGTTTTGTTTACTTGTTTCTTTATTAATAAGTTTTTTTTTATTGATTATTTCTTTTGTAGAAATTTTTAACAAAAATATAAGTTTTTTTAATATAAAATTGTAAGGTTTTTAAAAGAAGACCTGTTTGTGTTCAACAAGAAAATATTAAAAAAAACATTCTCTTTTCTTTCCCTTCTGATTTTTATTATCAAGATTTTCTTGTCTACTTTCATATTGAGTTCTGATCTAATATATGGAAATAATAAATCGAAATAAAAAAAATTTATCTTCAAATAATCATTTAAATAATTAATTAATTCAATTTTTAAATTTAATTCTAATAAACAATAAAAATATTAATTAATATTTGAGCGAAAATATTAAAAACCTGCTTATTTTTACTCCGTAAAATATGATTTGTTGGTCCGAAAGAAATCATTTTGCTCTTTGCCAAAAAGATGAAATTCAACATGAAATCTTACTATTTATACGCCAAATAAGAAATGATTTTGATAATTTAATGGTAAGATCTAATAAAAAGGGAAATTCTATGAATATTAATGAGCTAAAAGTACAAATGTATAAAGCGAATGAATTAATAAAAAATTTGAATGACCTCCAATACGCTATGCTTGATTTCCATATTGAATTTCAAACAAATGTTCATTTTTTTTATTTACTAAATTCGGCTATTTTAAACTAACTTTGTACAAGAAATTTTAATGAAAAATGTACAAAGTATAGGTTAATAAGACTGCGTATACTGTGTAAAATATACAGTATATATACTGTATATAGATTAATCAGCAGCTCTTTTCAAAAACAGTAATCGAGCATAGGTCGTATAACAGTTAGGTAGTAATCAACTAATTGAACGAATACTTAAGTCTGTCGAACATTATCGAGATCTTATAACAGTACAAATACGAATAAAAGGCATAATGGATAATATTCGTCGCAGCTTAAATGTTACATAACTGGTTTTCAATTTTATCAATAAAAATAACAAAAAGGAAAAGGAAACTGTAAACTTAGTGTACACAACTTCAATATCCGACATATGTTTTTGTTTCCTTTTGTAAAATGATACTGATTATATTAAATTTTAAATAAAAAAAAAGGATTCACAAAGCAAAAATCAATTTTTCATTGTTTTCAAGAAATAGCCTCGATTTCAATGGGTTTCAAGCTTTTGTTTAATAGTTTCTTTTCTTCTAATTTCTGTTTATGAAAATATTAAAAAAATCATATATTAACAATACAGTACATCGGTTTTTATTATTGTAGCGTCTACTCTAGTCTTACCAATCGTTGAAAACTTTTTTCACGTGATACTGCAAGTATCTTCAATATGCAACGATATGAGTGCCTATTTTGTTTGAAAACGGCCAAAAAGTTATCCAAAGCAAAGCTGTTATAATTGAATTAATTAGTAAATTTATTGACTCTTTCATCTCTGAAATGTTTTACCATTTAAAAATGTTCCTCCTTAATGGGAAATTCTGAAAATAAAAAGCGTAGCATCTTAGAAATTACAAAAATATACAATAATATTAGATGTCAAGCATATTTTTTTCTTGTATTTATACCTGTTTAAGGTAAGCTTTCATTTTATCGAAAAACTCTTCAATAGCATGAAAGATTAAAGCTAATGGAAATGAAATAAAATGTTATACAGTTGCAATTTAAAGTGTAAACAATAGTCTTTGTTTTTTTACATGTGAAAAATTTAGGATTCTTAGCAACATTCTTTGATCCTTTGAAAACCTTCATCGAGCATTTCAATCTCATTGCGATGATAGTAAAAAGAAGATGAATATTTCGTACAATATGAAATTCATCATTAATCTAAAAAGAGAATTATACATAACTATTTATAGATAGATAAATCGAAAAATTAAAAGGATAATTAAATTTAATTTTCGATTTTTTAACAAATTGCTCATGACTTAAATTATTTGTATTACTCTGTTGTCAAAGAAGATTCTTCTAGACTTCACTCGAAGGAATTTTAATATTTGAGCCTTTAAATTTAAGCCTCTTTTAGAGGAATAGCATCGTGTAATAGTATCACTTATATCTAAAAATAAAAAAGAGAAACATTTAACAATTGCTAACTTATTTTGACTGATTAAATACTAAATTTACCTATTCCTGTGTAACCTTCAAGAGAAACATCAACCCCCAGCGTTACAGTGTTAAAAATATAACCACAGAAAGATATATTGTCTGTAGGGTAAAAAATAATTAGGTCTACATAATACATATCAACGAATAAGATAAAAAAAAGAGAAAATTCTAATGCTCTTTTTTTCCTAACATATAAATTGGTTACCTTGCAAAGGTAAATCTTTTATTAAGAAGCAATTCGTGACAAGTTTTTCTTTATTAATAAAGCAGTTGTATTTGGGAAAACCCTGCTTTAGGATGTTGTAAAATTTAAGAGTTCGCTCGGGAGAAGGTGAAATGAAGAGAAAATCGTCAATTTGACGCATTAGTAAGTCTTCTTCTTTCACTTCGAAGTATTCTCTTTCTAATTTTGCATAATACATATTACATAACATAGAAGACAATACGTATCCTTGGGGTATGCCCATTTCTTGCTTATAATATTTGCTTCCGATCTAAAATTTAGGACAAGCAAACGTAATTAGCAATTAACATTTCAAATAGAAATAGGTGAAGCTACTGTATTAAAAAGAGTGGAGATATATGAACATAAAGCATTACCTTGATTACATGACTTTTTAAAACATTCATAATTGTTTCAATTACTCTCCGTCTCGTGAATTCGTTTATCCAACCTCTATCATAGAATATAACATTTCTATATTTATCATAATTTTCACTTTCATTCAGAATGTTTATTGGATTTCTTTCGTAATTCTCTTCCGAAAACACTTCAGTTTTAAAGTGATTATTAAACTATTCAATTACAGAATATACATTATTTTTTCGTATATCATTTATTAAGAAACTCATTATTACTATTAAAAAAGTACTAACTCTGCCATTCGAACAACCAGTAATTACGAACAATCTAGTAAGGAGAAGATTTTCCGCTTGTGCCTTTTTCATAGAAATTGATTAATTAGTCTACCTTTAAGCTTACAACTTAATAGTTTCATGCTCACATCATTTAGTACGAATTCCGTTAGTACGTCTTGAAGCCTTATTAAATCAATGGAGTCATAAGCCTTTTTAATATCAGCTTTGATAAAATACAATTTTCTATAGTTGAACAATATATATATATATATATATATATATATATATATATATATATATATATATATAGTATATACATGAATAGATATGTATATGTATACAGTATATACATGTATATACATATTTATAAAGATATTTAGAAATTAAAACCTATTATCATTATTCAACTTTCGTTTATTAACAAATTCTAGCCATTTAGCGTATAAGTTTTGCTCTCCAAATAGACTTGAACCCAGTAAAGAAGGATTACTTTTCTAAGAAAATCATAAATTACATTTAAGATATTAATAAACAGAAAAAGTAATAAAGTTAATTAATCAAAACTTACATAAATACTTTCTAATACTTTTAAGAGAATCGCTTGATGTATTAAATACTTTTTTTTACCCTTTGGCTTTATATTATGAACATTAGTTATAGGTCTTAAATCGCTTGTTTTTGGTAGGTATCTAAATGTCGAAAGTATATATACATTTAGCCTATATTTATGTATATTTAATCAATATAATGCTATTATCAAATCAATAAAAAAATAAAATCAAACCTTAGTGTCGACATTGGTAATTTATGACTTTTGAATTGCTCGACTTCACTGTTATTCATACATCTAAAGACTTTCTTCTTAGTATAACTATTTAAGCCAATTCTTGCTATTTTGTGCCAAATAATCTTTCTATAGAAGAAAGTCCTTTGTCTATAGTCAGTTGTATCGGTCACATAGTAGAATGTTTTAATTATTTCAAAAATATATTTTTCTACTATAAATATAGCTAATTTGGCAGTAAAATTTCTTTTGCAGTCTATATTTAAATCTCCCAAGTATTTTAGATGTTTAATCTGCATCAAATAAATATATGCAAATATATATATATAATACAAAATATAAAGATAAAAAGCTTTTAACAATAAACAAAAAAAAAGCTAACAACCTTAAAATTTTCCATTAAATAGCCCAAAGAGAATTTTTCAAATATATTCATCTTAACTACATCTTTGATTGCTTTTATGATTCTATTTCGGTTTGATTTACCACCAAGCAATTCGGTTGGAATAACATCAATAACGATTTTTCTAAGTAGCAGATACAACTATATGGGGAAAAAAATAATTATAGAAAGAAAGATATTAACGTTAAAAAAGTAAACACATGTAGGGAAGAGAAATGTTAAAAAGAAAAACTATTAATTATCTTTGGAATAGTAATGAATAATTACAGAAAAGGAGAAAAAAGAGATACTTGCCTGGTCGTGATCTGTATATTTTCCAAATAGTGCTACGAGATCTTTTCTTCTACACATTGAATTATTAGTATATTTGTTAACAATCCTACTTGCCACATTTTTTTTGTGATTTATAGCAGAATTTTTTCTTTTTGAAGACGCCAATTCAGCTCTTTGACATTTTTGAAGATTTTTTATTTTAAATATCATATTATAGCGGTATTTCTTATGATTTTCAATTAATCTTCCGAGCAGATCCAATAAACCATTTAGTTTATCAGTTTCATTTAATATTTTCATAAATATATCATTAAATACTTTATCATCTTTTGAAGCTGATATATCAAGGATATATTTAAGTAATTCCTTTGGAGAGACATTTTCCTTCTTCAATTTATATAATAGAGCTATCACATGTCAAATGTAAGAAAATCTTTAAAGTTTCACTAGTTAATGTGTAGTTAATAGTCATAACTTACAAAACTTAACAAAATTTTCAGTTAGCTTTGGTTGATAAAATACAGATCTCCTATCAATTATTTGATGATGGCTAAAAGTACATTATATCTTCATTAATACATCAATATCTTGTTAAAAGAAACGATTTCTACAAATTAACGATAAATTACGATAAATTACTTGTATGCTTGCAAATTTTCTTCGATAGGTCTATTTCTGCTATGAAAGGATATTGACATTGGTCTTGTAGGTATTGTTTTTTTTTTAGTAAATCTCTTTTCTGCTAATGCGCAAAGTCTGTCCATAAACTTAGCATTTTTTATTTCCCAGTCCTCGATTTTCCTTCTCTTATTAGAAAGAACTTCGTCATTCTCAAAGCTAGAATCTGAGTTTGAATCGTCTCTGTCTAACTTTCTCTTTGTATTCTTTTGAGTGAAACAGGTAAAATAGGTAGAACTGTTACTATTATTAGAATCTTGAGTTTTTTCGACTTGTTTGTCTGAATGGTTTGATGAAAATAGGTCGTTTGAATGGTGGGAATAGATCCTTGGTTTTCTAGTCCTTTTAGGTTTTTCTTTAAGAAATCTCTCGTGTAAAGGCAAATTAATAATCATTTTAAAAACAGGTTCTCCTGTTAACATTATATAAAAATAGAAGCTATTTTAATATTATTCAATTTTATAAATTAAAAATTAAATAACCTGATAACTGGAACACACAGCCGTGACGTAAAGGTAAAAAAAGAGAACATTTTGTGAAGACGGTATCGATAAATTCTAAACCGACTCTATTTATAGAAGATGTTTTTGTTTCCACATCATAAATATTTGATTAATACTAAGATTGATAAGAATATAAGAATGCAAACGAACTTTCTAAGCAAGATTTTCCAACGTTTACTAAAGAAAAAGTTGTAAATATAGATCATGTTTGGTTGTTTATCAAAGATGTTTTCGATCTAAAATCAAATTAATTTAGTAATTAATTGATTAACTAACTAATTAGTTGTTTGATAGTGTTTTCTTTACAGTTGACAATGAGCAATATAACACTTACATTACTCGGTTGTTCAATATCTTTTAATCTTAGATCTTTGCGAAACTTCTATCAATGTTTTCATAACATGGAAATAAACAATAGCAAAATAGTAGACAAATTTAATGGCTTTGTGAAATGAATTATTTAAATACTCTAGCGAGATATCCTTTGAAATGTGTTACATCTGGTGATGGGGATAATCTAGACGAATTCATATCGATTTCATAGTTTGTGCAAACTTGAATTTCTAATAGAAAGCCTTTGAAACTTTATAGTAATATTTTAATAATAAATTTATTTCATTTTCTAAAATTTCTTAAAAATTTACTTACGCTTTATTTTTTTGCAAATTCCATAGAACGTCTATTTCTTCTCCCGTTGAATATTTTAAGTGCTCGTAGAGTGTTGTATGAATTTTATAGAAATGTTTTAAATAATCCATTTCCCCCCCTATTATCGCTCGTTGAATGATAATATTATTTAAGATAATTGGTTTCTTCCTTATATTATTCAAAATTGAAAATTGTAAAAATGTACAGTTGTAAAATTCAAATAAAAAAGTTTAGACGAAAAACAATTGGCTCTCCAAATTAGAAAAAAAACTTTAAAAACCAACAAGTCTAACCGCCTAAATATCTTCGCATAGCGCCTTCTGGTGGATATGAGGAGAAGGAGAAATATAGAACGTTATAATAAAAGGATTGTTTTGATATGACATCGACATTGTAAGCTATAAATAATGATTACACTAAAAAATTGATAAAAACATGTGTAAGAAAGAGACATCTGGAATATAGGGCATTTTTAAAAAAAAGCTCAACTGGGTCTTTATATATCGATGTCAGTAGTTCCCGTCTCCTAACACGGCGACAGCTAGTATGGCTTAATGCTTATGAATATTGCAATAATAATAAAAATATATATACATACAAGTCAATTACATACTATTAAAATCAGGCTCTATTGTAAAGTTTAAAACCAATTTGAAAACAAAGTTGAAATAACTATTGTAGAAGGCGTCAAGGTTTCAGTGGAACAAAAAGAAATTGAAAATAAAAAGTTCAATCAAAAATAAACGCTTTAAATCCAAAAATTCCAACATGAACAAAAAAACAGAATGTTTCTTAAACAATCAAACAAAATTTTCAATTTCACGAATTTTCATAAAATTCGACGAAAAATTTACAAGTTATTAATACATTTCTCTTTCGAAAATTTTTTTTCACATTTTTTATACGACTAACAAAGAGAAAACAAATAAAAAAGCACCTTTGCTGGTGGAATGCGCGAATCGCAAATGACCCTTATGTGCGATTTATACATGCATATTCAGCAGCTGCTTTAATTTTTCGGCTATGTCAACTTCATTCATCTCTAATTTATTATATTTCGATTTATCTTTCGGCGTCATCCAGTGCAAAGGTGGAGGTGGAAGTTCACTGGGCGAAGGAGGGTCATGAAACTTGGCTCCTATAGAGTAACATTAGTATTATTTTTTTAAGCAAACAAATATATTTTTCAAACATTATTGTCTAATTTCTAGTTCTAGTTAGGTTTAAAAAAGCCTATGTTTTGAATTGTGTCATGAACAGAGAACAGGATAACCTCTACGGGATTATATTGAACTAAATTTTGAACAAGATTAAATATGGAGTATTTAAAATCGATTTTTTCATGGTTAAATAATGAATAACTGTTACCTGCATAATTTGGTGACCTCGAAAGATTCGTGAATTGTTCATTAGGTCTGTGCGGAATAGTTTTGGGTGACGATGACTTGTTCTTATTGCTCCGATGTGAGGAAGATGTCTTCCTTCGGACGGTGGTAGTAACTGCCGTTTCTCCTCTCATCATTAAAATACAACTTGAGCATAAACCCCTCTGACACATTGGTAACTATAGATAATCGAAAAATGAGGGAACTGTCAAAATCTGTTCGAAACACAAAGCGAAACTTGTTTTAGTAAACAAAACCAACATGGCGGACCTCTTTATGCATACCTAATTTTAACAGTCTTCTATTCACGGGCTCCGTCCGAGAAACTTGGATTTAATCTATATTCCAAGGTTGTCTACTTTCTATTCACCAAAATGAATGATCTTCAAATATATATATGGTGAAGATGGTAGGTGTTTTAATGAATGTTCTCCAGTGTTTCCTTTAATCATGCAACAACCAATCAGCTGCTCTAGTGACGTCATTGGGCATGCTGAGAGTTCCGCCCATAAATTTGTTACACAAAAACTGTGCGCGCAACAGGGAACCATATTGTTGATATACACTACCGACCTCTGGTATAAAAACTATCGTAAATATTTATCTAAACAAATGTTCAAAACTTATGTTATGTAAGACAGATTGTTCATATAGAGAGTCCCTTACATGTAGGATTGTAAATAATCAATATAGGATAAAGCTTCGTCATCTTGCATATGAAAAATTTTAATTTGTGACCGAGCACAAGCCACAATTCTGTCCCTTAATTTATCTTCTCTAATTAAAAGGCGGGCACACTCAACAAATTCATGAGGTGTATCATACAATAGTCCACTGTCGTTATTATTATTCATTCTTAACAGATATCTGTTTGAGTCAATATTTCTGGCCAGGACAGGTGTCCCCAGAGCAAAAGCTTCTAAAATTGCACTGGCCATTCCTTCACTTTTTGAAGTGTTAACCAAAGCGAAAGATTGTTTTATAGCACTCTTCGTTTCTTCATTTGTAAAGCCTTCGACGTGTATTACATAATCTTTACACCTCAGACAGTCTTTGAACTCTTTTCGGTATTGTTCTTCGATTATTGGTCCAAGGATGACGAGTAAGCACTCAGGGTATTCGTTGCGTAACTCGTCAAAAGAATTAACGATAAAAGTCTATTTATGTGATTCCGACTTTTAATAAACAAACTTATAGAAAAAGCTATTATTATATCAGTAGTGTATATATAATAAATATTTTAAGCCTAGAAAGTTCGATAACAAGAGAAATAAGCTATTATAAAAAAGAATTCTGGCTTTTTTTTATTTATGGTTCGTATTACTATTTTAATATTTTTTGCTATATGAATAAAGAAAATAGATAACATTTTCACTTTAATAGAACTACTGTATAAAAAAAGAACAGAATCACACACCTGATCTTTTATTCTTCTTACTCCGCCAACAATTAAGAAGATTTTTGAATCTTTATTAACTTGTATACTTTTAACTTTGTTTAAGTAGGTTTTCAAGTCAAAAAACTTGTCATGTGTTGCGTCAACAGCTTGAGGTATAGTGTGTATACTACTTTCATCTAAATTTGGCCATAATTTTAGAGCTTTTCTTTTCATAAAATCGGTAAAAGCAACGCAAAATTTACTTTGGTATATAACTTCATCAACTTCAAAAGCTTTTTCTCCCTCTAATAAGTCCGTTCCACCGAATATTATACAATAAGGAAAAGTAATATTTCTTAAAAATTTACCAGATTTAAAAGCATGTAAAGCTAAAATAAATGAGATCGAATTTTTATTCAAGAATTCGATTAGATTTTCTTTTGATGAGAATGAAGATCCATCTTTAACATAGCATATGCAATTTCGTCTTCTTAAACCTTCTGAAATGCGATAAATAGTTGTACAATTGCCAGATTTCTCTTTTAGAGGAGATATGAGCAAAAGACATAGCTTATTGTTCATTATACAATGTCAAATGAAGACGTGGATATTATCATTGCTTTTAATAACGTGATAAAAAAAGGACATCGCAGTTTGGTTAGAGCCAATACGAATGCTATTCGATTGTAGTGGATTGACATCAGAAAGGTCAAACAGTGGATGCGAAAAGCCGCCTAAAAGATGGTTAACTTCCCTGATATAACACTTTTCCAATTAAGTGGGGCCTATTTGGGCGTACTTGGAGGAATATTTCACAATTGGTCGAACCGACGACCAATGTATGCCAGTAAGCTAATTATTAATATTATATTCTGAATTATCGCTCATAAAAACTTTTTTAAATTACCATTTAAGATGATTCAAATATCATAATATAGTATTATAAATATATTTCAGCTATAAGTTTTTTACCAATTGTATTATTTTGCTGAAAGAAGAAACGTTTGACCTGCTTTTTTTTTCAGTTTAATTCTTACTATTTTTCCTTTTAAAATTATAATTCAAGCTATCTTTCCTGTTAAAAGTATTCGAAGTTTTATTAATTTCTTCCAAAAATTATTTTTGGGGGATTTATAAAATTGATAGTCTGTTTTTTCATTATTTGATATTTTAATCATTTTAATATATTAATAACAAGTAAAATGTTCCACATAATTTTACTACATAGTTCTCGCTACTGAATAATAAGTACTTTTGTAATTAATAGGAGCACCTATGGTCTTTCTTGCTTCGGCAGCTGGTTTTGTTATAGCAACAAGCGCTCAGTCAATGTTGGAAAATCGTAGAATAACAAAGGAAAAGTATATTTTCGACTACATTAATACCCATCCTGAAGATTTTCCAGAGACAAGTAAGACTTATCATATATCTACGCTATATACAGTATATATATATATATATATATATATATATACACAGTTATATATACTCTATTTTTTAATTGTGATATTTGCTTAAATTGATTAAGGGGTGTTATATTTTTTACAGAACCAGAAAAATATAAAGAGGTTCTTGCTCCATGGAATCCTCAACGATAAAAATGAATGTTTAAGGAAAACTCATAGAATCAAATATTTTGATTCAAGTGTGTGAATTATCTGTGACTATATTCCCTCTATAATTGTTCGATATAAAACAAGATTCGTCCTTCAATAAAAAGGAATTAAAATGATACTTGAAATTCCATAATATTTTCTTTTCTCTCAGACGTTTACTCTGAAGGAAACTGAAGAATCACATATTACTCTTTAATACTTATACTAATAATTCAATTTACACAATTCTTGAGTACGAACTTGTTCGCTATAGAAAAAGGTCAATCATCCGCCAGACGAATTCAACTGAGAAAGTTTACGTATCTAGTATATAATTTCAATATTTTCACAACAACTTTATACGTGTCAGAAGAAGGTAGATTTAATTATAAGGCAGGCTTTATTAATGTTTGATTCGCTGTTTTCATTTATAAAAAAACTTCTAACTAAATTAATAGTTTCGTCTGCAATTTGTTGTCAGCATAATTAACTTTCTCTCTGTCATACTCCCTAATTCCTTTAATTTTTCTAACACAATTACATTCCATGTTCTAAGAGATGCAGTTTAATTTTTTCCGAAATTGTTTAGTCATTTATGATTCTACACTCAGCATCTTTAGAAAGAGAGACAAGTCGCTTCTTTTGATGAAAATTGAGTACAATTCAATGAATTCTCAAAGAAAGATAGGTTAATTAGTTAAATTTAGGTAAAAGAAAGAACAATAATAAGTATGTTACGCTTGATAACAATATATTAATGAATAATATAATTCTTTCGTTATTATAAGTAAAGTCACATGTTAAAATAAATTAACTAAATTGTTGAAAATAATTTGGATATAGTCATTCTAAATATTACTTTCTATTGAATAAGCTTATTTAAAATGCAAGAATGGAAGTGTTAACGTTTTTAGCATGAGTGATTTATCAAATTAACGCTTGAAATGTTTGAATAGAAATTTGAATGAAAATAATTACTATTTAAAAAAAAAGTATTTTATTAATTGCAAATGCTAATATAACATTTCAAATTCAATTAAATTAACTAAGGTTAATTTATTCGTGCTTTGTTACGCTTTAGCAGCTATATTACAGATTCTGAACAGAGAAAAACAATAACTGATTATAAAAGACTCTTTCTAACAGTTATATTTCTATTGTTTTATATGTAACTTTTTATTGACTTTTTTTTTATCTATGCATGACCATGTTACACTTATTCCCAAAAAAGAAAATTTTTAATGCTGGAAGTTGTCATAACTAAACGAAATAAATATTTGGGAGACCATTCAATATGTCGCATTTATAGAAAGGCTTCTCAGCTCTACTCAGTTTTTTTCTTAACATTTCATTCATAATAGGTTCGTTTGAATGAATGTAAGCTCTCATTCTAACGGTTTAGTATGGAACGTATTCAACTTCCGCCTGGCAGTCAGACATCGTTTGTGCGAAACCAGTGCCAGCCAATTGCGTCATAGCGTTCTAACAATATGGCTGCTCGTTGAAAATTGGGGTTACATCAATTTACGCAATATTAGGACAGGTATAGTAATCATATATCACCCTAATTGCTTAGGGAGCAGCAAATTTGATATCTTTAGAATTCTTACTATTTGCGTAATTATGCATCATAGATAAGGTCTAGAAGTTATTCAAATTAAAACTTACGTAATCATAGCCTATTTTATTAGTTTTGTTATCAGAAATATTTCACCATCGCTTAGTCATTGAACATTGAAAATGTTGAACGAATATTCCAATTATTAATCCTCAAAATAGGGATAGAATAAACTAAGCATTAGGCCTATTATGAGTCAAGACGCAGAGTTACCATCGGATAAAACCTCGGAAAAGCAGGTTGCAGTTTACGTAAGAATATACTTTAAATAAAAACTTTTGACACTTCAAAATTGACATTGATTAATTTTATAATCGACAGATAATGAAATTGTTGATAAGAAATATAGCATTGGAAAAGAAATTGTATTCATTAAATTCTGACGGAATATTAGAAGACATTACCCCCAATGAAGCATTAACTTATTTACCAGACTCTATAAAGCCATATCTAATTCATTATTTATTCGAAGAAAATGGCCAGGAGAAAAAGCCCAAGCCAAGGGATGAAAGAGAAATGACTGGTAATATACTTTAAGCTAATTTGTTCATGTGACCAAGATGTAAAATTAAATCTTTCTTTTCGTAAATTTATTTTTATACTACTTTTAAAATTCATTCGATTGAAATATTTGAGTTTCAACCTTAAAAGCGAAAGAACATAAGTGATGGTTTAGGAAAGAGAGAAAGAAAGAAGGTAGACAAAAAAAACCAGACTGATTGAGAGATGGAGTGGGTATAAAATAGCGAAAAGAGAGAGAGAGAGAGAGAGAATAGAATGAAATTATAGAAATGTATCTGTAGTCTTTAATAAAAAAAAGATAAAGTGTTAAGACGTAATTTTTATATTATGTAATACCTATTTATACGCTTCCGATAAGTATGTCAGTTTGTTGTTACTATTATATTTATTAAATATCGAAATATGTTTATGCTATTAAAAATTACTCCTGTAACTGAAAACAAGCAGTAAATAACCGCTGGGAAATATTTTTTTTAAAGTACCTTTTACATTTTATTTAAACTTAACCTTTCAATTGGATTATTATGTAATAATACTTTTTTTTCATGGAATTTAGATTAAAATTTAAATTTAGATCTGAGAAAGAAACCGAATAAATGATCCAATATTTCATTAACTCAAGGTCTTAGAGTTGACATTTTTTCTTAATTAACTTTCTAAATAACGTTTGCCCAACGTCTGGTGAATTCTTGTATGTAATTCTACGTGCTGATAGTTATTTTGAGTACTAATTCTGTTCACATGAGCAGGCAATTACCATTCATCTGTCAACCATTCATGTGAAATTATAAATATATTATTTCTATATTTTTCTCACAGATACTTCTTTTCTTTATTTTTTTTTTATATTCACGTCATAATCAACCAATGAAACTTGATTTCAGGTTTAGAATTAGAAGCGGCCGAATGCTTAACTACTCTATTGACTAGTAGGATAAATGATCAAAATCGCCAACAATTGCAAACAAAGATAAAAACTGAAACAAACAATACTGAAACTATTCTATCTGTACCAAAACCTTCAACTTCTTCAGTAAAATCAAGAGAAGGGACCAGTGACGGTGGAGAGGAAAACGAAAATATGCAGAGAAAATACTTAGATAGAAGAGCAAAAAACAATTTCGCCGCAAGAAAATGTCGAGAAAAGAAACGAATGGAGAATGCAAAAAGACAGCAGCAAAATTCGAATTTAGCCTATGAAAATGCAAAATTAAAAGCTGAGTTACAGGTACTTTTAATTCAAACTATATTAAGATAATAATAAGGCTAATTGTATTTTAATTATGTATTTGAATAGGTTCTAGAGGATGAGTATGAATCTTTAAAAGACTTAATACAGAAGAAGAGATTGGCTAAAGAAAGAGGTGAAGAATTTCATTTACCACCCCCAATTGCCGAACAGTATTCGGAATGGAAGAAACAAAATGAGGAAATTAATATGGGAAAATCAAAAGAAAGTATTGCTAGCTCAGATAACAGTGCTTATGACAGCTCAGACGAAGATGGCAAATTGGTTGTTGATACATCATAAAATATTGGATAATTTAATTTTGTATCCTTTCTCAAACTGCCCTCAGCCATCTCTATTATGAGTACTTTGTTTTTTTCGGAAAGCATAAAAAAGTGTGCTTATTTTTCTATTGTAAAAAGAGTGAAAATATAACTTCTTTATATGTAATTTACTACTCTTCTATACTTAATCATATATATGCCGGCAAAGGTATATAGGTATATAAGTATTGTATATTGTTAAGTGAGGTTAACATTTTATAAATAATCTTTTTCTGTCTAAAATATAATGAAAAAAGAAAAGATAAAATTGCTTCTTTTTTTTTGTCCGTAATTTGAGAGGAAAAGAGAAAACAATATCTTAAGCTATTCAACAATGAGTTGTTAATTCAGCACCGTCTCTTTCTTTAGTCCTTAGTAAAGTACCATCAAGATCGTTAGACCTTCTACGTAAAAAACAACAAGCGAATCCAAAAGACGTTAGAAGTACGCCCAGTATTGCTGAGCAACCACCCATAATCCTCCAGATTAATAACGGACTGCCAACAGCAACAAGAAGGCTGACAAGACCCAATATAGTCAACATAGCTCCGAAGGATATTTGAACAATTGGTATCCGATAGATGGCACAGCATTTCAAACGTTTAATCGAACGTCCACCTTGGCCTCCTGCACTTCTAATAGGAGAGGCTCGCCTCCTGCCAGGTTTTCCAAGGCTTGAAAAGACTATTTTGTTGCTACTCATTAAATTTAAGTAGGCTGGTCAAATACCAACGGTCTCCTTAATTAACCGTTGTATAATTATGGAAAATAAGTGTTTGTACAAGGCCAATTTACTTCTGTTATAAAATGCTTAAGGCTCTTTTAAAGGGAACTGAGAGAAGCTGAAACTCAAAAATACATGTGTTATCGATTATCGTAGAATATATACTTTTATTTAATGCATACGAAAAGAAAATGACAAATATTTTAAGCCTATTAAAGGGTCTAAGCTGAGCAGAGAGAATTATTGTCAATACCATGAAATTATTTTTGCTAACGGATACGGGATAAAACCTTCGATGGATGTAACTGATTCTTTTAGTCAATGATAGACATACCAACACATAATGATATATTTCCTTTATCGGCGTATCTCACTCCTAACTACCGGATGATAGGGTTATAATTGAAAGTTTACACGAATATTTTAGTCAATATGAGTTTTGTATAATTGGAAATATATAAATAAAAAAGCATAAAATCTCTTCCTAAAAAGAGATACGTGAGAAAGAAAGTGGAATTTAATTTTCGCTGTATTTCGATCACGATTGCGTAATAGCTATTTTCCTCAAACTCCATCCTCATATAGTTGACCGGGATAAAAGAAACAATCAATTCCTTGTTATTTGACTAAAGGTACGACAATTTATATAAATGGGCCTATTTTGGCGTACAAATTTTCTCTTAGAAAAAAAGGGCATAGACAACATACTGCTATCTTTCTAAAAAGAGGAAATAGTAAAGATCGGAAAACGGAGAAAATGATTGCGATATTTTGAAATATCTCGTCACTCGAAAAGATGCATAGCACTAATAAAAAATACGTACTTCGAATAAAAAATAACAATTCTCCTAGCCGGATTGCCAACCGCGACTAACTGAGTAAAGAGATGCTCACAAGACGGCGTGTTTTCTCTGAACGGATTAGCGTTCGTAGTTTATCCAAACTCTTTTGTCGTAAAAAGTAGAAGAAAAACAAACTTATTCCCGGGATAGTAGAGCGTCATTGTTCTTGCAGTCTATCTTACAGCATCTAAAGCGACGCCTAGTTATAGAATCTCTGCCGGAAGTGTATAGGTTATCTTTGTTATATGAAATATTTATTCAAATTGAGTGCGATTTCATTTTCAATTGTTTTCTTTTCCACAAATTGATGAATGAACAATTGATATACTTCCTTCTCCTTTATACTACACTTCTTATACGATACATAAACAAAATAAAACGTTTTCGTACAATGTCCATTTTAAATATTTACAACATTTGTTTATTTATTTATAAATGAGATTGGCTAAATTCAACTGCAATCTCCGCAGGGCCTGCAATAGGCCTGCATCGTTATTATTCATAAGCATCACTATTTGACGCATTAAAAGATTGCACGAGAATCTCTGAAGGAAGAGAAATCTATGATTACTGTTTGGAAACTTTTATCTTTTCGATTCCTATTCTTCTTTTCGGAAGCGATAAAAAAAAAATTTTCGTACAACCTTTGGCTAATGAATATTAAAGGATTTTTAAACTCTACAGTACATTTGCTTTTTCTAAATAGAATAAATCAGGTGAAAAAATTGACATTATTCCTAAATCTGTGACCCTTTTTTAAAAAACTGAAAAATCTGTCGCCTTTAAGGCTAGTAACATTTTCTAGACGCATTCCTTAAGGCAAAGCCATTTGAAGTTCTGTCGGAGCGTCCTTTATAAAGCATAGGCCGAAAGCTGAAGGCAAACGAAACGTTGCTGTAATAAGCTATTATATTTTATAGCTAATAGCTAACAGAAATGTGATAGGCCGATTGTGAACAATCTTTTATATAAGACTTTGCTTAAGCATCTCCTCAATTATTTTCTTAAATTTCCAGTAATTTTAAACGTTTTCCAAATATGTTTTCTTTTCCTTTTATTAGAGCTTAAATTGATTGAGGAAATCTATCTTCTTCCTTTTTACGCATTTTTCCCCATCATTTCATTCTAGTTTAGTATAACATTAGAAAGTTGACTAATATATTCATCAAAAGGAGATAGATAGAGTAAAAGAGAGAGAGAGAGAGAGAGAGAGAAAGAAAGAGTGGGGAATACTTAGATTTATACAATTTGTTAAAGTAAAAACTGGTAAAAGAAAAAAGCAAAGGCATGTAAGGGGAACATGGGAAAACTCTTAGGAATTAATCATCCAAATAGGTTGGCTAAATTTCTACTGTATGAGTGAATATGGAAAAAGAGTTAACAATTATTCCTTAAGAATAATTTTATTTCTTTAAATTAAAATCTCTGATCAATTGATTTCTTTAATATTTTAAATAAATATATTTCTTTACCTATTAATATTTCATCTTTTCATTTCTTTGAATTAAATAGAGAAGTATCCGCATATGTTTGGTAAAAAGTTAGACTCACGTCTAAGAAACGCGCTAAGAAATCGTAACTAGATTGCAAATTGAATAAAATATTTTATTTCGTATGTCTTCGAATGAAAGAAGTCTGAAAATGTCCGATTTGATTCTCATTCACAATGTCTTGTTATCGGATTTCACTATCAATCAGGAGAAAATTGCTAAATAGACTCAGTAGAGCCATCTACAGTAGGTGTGCGGATGAAGGCTGACGAGAACCATCTATCGGGGCGGGAGATGACACGGTGAGGGAAACACTACCTAATTTTCTTTCTTTTTACTTTGTTCTCTTACCAAACGGCAATAATTAGGAAAATAAAATATCTTGCTGTAATCCTGTGAGTAGAAAACAATCTATTGATCTCTTTTACATCTTTACTTTGGCATTAATTGTATCTGCTAATGGAACACACAAGAGCACGCATCAAAGAAGTTCTAACCTTGAGGAAATAAAACTGTTTTTTTTTTTGCCATTAGCCTAATCCAAACAATTAATTAAATTTATTTAAGGTATCGCTTGTCCTCTCCAACCAGCACAAAGCAAGATATACTAGATCATAAATTAATATACGGTCATAAAAAGTATTCTATTAGCTTAGTAAAAAGCTTATGAAGTATGTAAAATTTATATATAAAATCAATTGATACATTATGAAATTAACAGATATTGATTGTAGTAAATAAATCTCTCCACCATAAAAAAATCACAGATGACATTAGCAAAATCATTTGGTCCTCTTCTCCACTTTTTTACCTAGCAATATGAACACAATTTTATGAAACATATTAAATAAAAATGTAACGTGAAATAAACGATTATTTGTTTAACAATAGCATAGCATTTGTGTTTAAGAATATCCAGTCCATCTATGGAAGTATCCACTCCAAGCAGTATCTGCGGCAGCTTTAGATTCAGTTTCTGAACCTATAGAATATTCGTTGTTACTTAAAGACTTATATACAGAATCAGCTCTTACCCGATGCGACTTTATTTAGTAGATTTTTCTCATCTACGCTCAACTTTAACATGGTATGTAAAACAGGGACCAATTGCTGTCTTTCATCACCATTTTTAATTGTTACAAACTATTCAAAATTCAAATAAAACACAATTAATTATTGAATTATTATGTTTCATTAAAAGAAAGTAAACCTTAAAAATAATGTTCTTTAAATATTCCATATTTGAGACGGAATTTTCGCGTTCTTGATTTCTTTCTAATCGACGAATTTCTTCTTTTAAGAATCTAGTTTGCTCAGAAAGTCTGGCAGAAGTCGCTTCGCTCTCATTCAAAAGCTAAGGCAGGTATAATTTAAAATCATGTTAAATAGGAATTAGATAGAATTTAGTATATAAACAATAAACCTCGCTAAGATGTTCCACTTTCTTTTGCGATGTTGTTAATTTTGTCTTTAGTATTCCTTCATCTTCATATTCGAATATTTCTATATCAATCATATAAAGGTTATATTATTTCATGGCTTTTATTACGTACTAGGCGTATAGGTTACAAAAAGGTTAGAAACTCTATTTACTAACCACTTGGGGGCCTCGAATCGATCGGGGAGTTTAGTAGTTGTTCGAAAGACGAAAAATTTCTTTTTTCTTTTCTTTCAATTTCTTTATATTCCATTCCTTCAGCGCTTGGTCTCTCAACTTGCCTGGGATCGTTCAATATGTCTGTTATTTGCTCTTTAACGGTGATTTGAGATCCATCAGCTAATAGGTTCCTAACTTTGTGTAGTTCTGTTTGAATTTGTTTATTCTCCGAATGTGAATTATCCAATTGCTGTTGTAACATGCAAAGAGCCTTTCTATGTTCATCTTGAACACTTTTCATTTGATCTTTAAAAGTTTTCGAAAGGTTTTCATTCTGAACTGTTAATTGTTTAACTGATTCGAAATGCTCATTCTTTGACTGTTGCAGATCTTCAAATCTGTATTTAAAAGATAACAGTGAGATCATAAGGCATATGTTTAAAAATCACGACAAAGACTAAGACAACGAGGGAGAAAAATGAATTCCACTTCTAAATCAAATATTACAAATTTTTCAACATCAACTACCCTTAGTTGGGTTAATAATAATGTAATAAATATAGTAATATTTAGCCTTGGTGAATATAATTGTAGTTAATGCTTAAAATTAATTATTTCTTTTTTAAATTAGAATAATAGAACTACAGTTTTTATAGAAACTATTAAAGATACGAATAGTTTTACAACTTTTTCTAACATACAAGAAATATCTACAAATGCTATAAATCTTTCTAAATTTGAACATTTTGAAACTACAATCTCAATAGATAAAATTTTAAAAGGAGATAGTAATGATGAATATTTTACAGTATATACTCTAATATTCACGGCCGTTCCTATCACTTTAATATGCATTTTGACAATATTAGTTTGCATTAGGTGAGATATTTAAGTGTTTAATTATTTAAAATGTTATTAATCAGAGAGAAGTTTATAAATTAGAATGTGGATGGTTAATAAAAGTAAGGATATAGAATCAGAATTTAACGATACTAAAAGAAAAAAGTTAGTTAGAGAAAGATTATTACGTTTAAAAGATGGTTCTGATGTATCTGACAATTTAAACGATTATATAAGTCAATATAGTTTAAATACTGCTTTAAGAAGCATAGAATCTAAATTACAAGTTGAGAATCAAGACATAAATACGACATATTTATGTAATATTATTGATGACAATTCGGAGGAGAGGCAGGGTGTAATATTTGATTCGAATACCGATGAAATAGCCGATGTTTTAAAGATGATTGCATAAAATTTTATAAAGGAAAAAAATTACCTTTCTCTGAATTCTGTTTCTTTAGTTTTAAGATCTCGTTGTAATTTATTATTTCGCTGCATTATTCTTCTGTTTTCATCTTCGAGATGTTCACTTTCTGACTGAACAGTCATTATTTGCTCTCTGTTAATAAATAAATAATAAATTATACATTATTCTCTTCAAGGTAGCTAAATGAACAGATAATTACTTTAATTCTCTAACTTTAGCCCTCAAATTTTCAACATTTGATTCTAGATTTGATTTTTCTTCTTTTAACTCTTCCATTTTAGTCTGAAACGCTGTATCTGGTTTCGATTGCCTAGTTAACACACTTTTTACCTTGACTTTGTAACTTTCATATTCTGATTGAACAGTTTCAAGCTCATTCTTACTTAATTCCAAATCTTCATTCAAATGTCTCATTCGGGATTCCAATGATTTGATTGTCTTTTGTAACTGTTCGTTAGACTTTTCAAGTCTATCTTCTATTTTTTGTTTGGCAGACAATGAGTTTGATAAATCCAATTTACTCTTTTCGTTTTGGCTCACTAATCTTTCAACGTCTATTTGGAGTTCAGCCTCTCTTTTTTTCAAGTTCATTTCCGACTGTCTAGAATCAGTTAACTCTTTTTTGATTTTTTTTAGTAACTGCTTCAATTTTAACATTCTGTCCTCTGCTGATTTTGTCTGACTTTCAGAGCTCTCTATTTCCTTTTTTAGTGACTCTACCAAAGATTCTCGCCTTTCAACTTCCGCTTGTAAATTTTCATTCTCTTTTACCTTCTCTTCGATAGATTTGTTTAGTGTTTCAATAGTTCTTTCATAATCAGCGAATTCCAAATCTAGCATAGAATTCTTGCTGGCTACTTTCTTTAACGAAACGATTTCATTGGCATAATCTTCTCGAGTTTTTTGTAATTCATTCTTTTCTTTTTCCATGCTGGATAATTGACCTTTAAGGGTAATAACTTCATTATTAACTTTCTCTTTCTCTCTCTCCGAATTTTCTAGTTTAAATTTCATTTCATCATTGTCATTTTTCATTTTGGATATATTACTTTTTAGTTCTTTTGCTTCGTTGCAACCCTTTTCCAAATTAGAAATAACATCTTTTAAAGAATTAATTTCACTATCAGCTTTCTCTCTATCAGCTGTTGAAGAAGATAGGGAATTTATTATATCTTTATTTTCGTTCTTCAATTTTAGATTAAGATCTTTCAAATCTTCAATTTCATTGTTTAGTTCTTTGCCGATAATCTCTAGAGATTCTTTTTCTTTTTTCAGTTGAGAAAAGGTCTGGTTTAATGATTCTAATTGGCTAACAGCGTTTTCTTTGTCATTTTCTAAACTTTCTACTTTGATTTTTATTTCGTTACACTCTTTTTTGGATTTTAAAGCAATTTGTTTAAATTTAAAACATTTGTCAACATTTTCCTTTCCTTCCGCCTTTGATTTTGACAATTTTTCCGAAATACTTTCGTTTTCTATCCTTAAGCTATCTACATCTGCTCGTAGTTTTTCTAAAGAAGCTCTTAAATCGGAATTTTCATTAATTAAAGAAATAATTTCTTGTGAAGCCAACTCTTTCTTACTTCCTAATAAATTCTCCAATTGGTCTATTTGTTCCTTTAACAAATCATTGTTTTTATTCGAAGCTATTAGATCTTGATTGGCTTCTTTAAGATCTTGATTTAGCTTTTCTATAGATTTTTCATATTCTTTTTCAGTAAAAAACGATATTTCTTCTTTTAACAATTCGTTGTTCTTTAAAGCTGCAGTTAATTGTACGTTTGTATTGTTTAATTTATTATACAATTCTTCGTTGTTTTTTTCATATTCTTTAGCTTTAAATTGGTTTATTTGCTCTTCTAAACTTTTGTTTAATTGTTCCAAATTGTCTATTTTGGCGAGATATTCTTTAATATTAGCTGTTTTCTCTTCTTGTGATTCTCTTTGACGATTGAGATCCTCTTTCAAGTGATGATTAGCTTGACTTTCTTCAGTAAATTTCTCTTCAATTTCTTTCAATTGAGCGGCTAAATCTGAAATTGTTTTGTCATAATTTTTATTTTCTAAATCAGTTATTTGAGCAACCAGTTTTTCGTTATTATTGGAGGATTTAACGAGCATTTCTTCGCTTATTTTTAATTTACACTTTAATTCCTCTGTTTCTTGAGAAAGTGCTTTTAAAGCATTTTGGAGGGACTCCTTCTCGACCATCCTAACATTTAGTTCAGACAATTTCTCATTAAGAATTGCTACTTCACTTTGCCTGTCTTTTAATGATATATCTAATTCATTTATCACAGTTGTCATGTTTTCCAGACACTCTCTTTGCTGAGAGTTGGAATTTTTTAAAGATTCGAGCTGTTCTATTGTACAAGTTTCTTTCTGCTTGCTTTCCTCTATTTTACTTTCTAAGTTTTCTATTAATTTTTCACACTCATCTATGGTTGTTTTATATTTTATAATTTCTAGTTCTTTTTCCTGTAATAGTATATCAACATTTTCCCTATTATCTTCTGAGGATTCTTCTTTTCCTAAAATAAACTCTAACTCAGTTTGAGCACCACATTCAATTAGTTGCTTTTTCAAATGAGATATCATAGCATCCTCAGCTTCTATTAAGTTTGTATCTTTTTTTGCTTTCAAGTTATCATAGTCCTCCTTAATTTTTTTGCAATCATGATCCTTTACTTGTAAAGATTCATGAAGAGATATAATTTCCTTCTTCAGTGATTCAATCTCTTCTTGGAAATTTATCGATTTTGAATCACCTGTGGATATATCTGTGGAATTTTTCAGCGATGTATACTCAGCCAATACATCTTCGTATTGAGCTTTAATGTTTTGTAATAATTCGTCCTTAGCTGCTATTTGTGACACACACTCTTCTTTGGTTGATTGTAAATTCTGTATTTGATTTTTAGTTTGCTCCAACTCTTGAATCGTACGTTCATGCGCCAATTTAGTACTTTCAAATTCATTGCCAGTACTTTCCTTGAAAGATTCGTACTGGTCTTTAACTTTCTTCAGCTCTACTGTTAACATTTCCTTCTGTTTATTATTCTCATCTTGCAACTTTTCAACTTCAACTTTCAAGTCCAAACTCTCAGTTTTAATTTGACTCAGAGCTTCATTAAGAGCATTCAGTTCGGCACTTAGATCGATTTTCTCTTCATCAGACTCATATATTGATTTAATCTTCATTTGTTCTGTCTGTTCTGGGAAAGATTTTAATTGAATGTTTTCTTCTTCTAGACGTTTCATTTCCGTTTGAAGAATAATCAGCGTTTGTTTTAAATCAGTCAATTCTGTCGCTTTATCCTCTAAAGCTGACTTTAATTCTCGACTAATAGAATTTATCTTAGTTAATTGACCAGTCAATTCCATATTCAGTTGGCAAGAATTTCTATCTGTATTTTCCGAGTATTGGCTTTTCATTATGTTATATTTTTCAATTAATTCGCTAATTCTAGATTGATGAGAATCATTTAAGTTTCTCAATTCATCGTGGAGATGTTTGTTTTGTTGAATAAGAGAATATTGTTGATTTTTGACAACTTTAACAATTTCTTTCATTTCATCATTTTGTCTTTCAGAATTCTGAAGTTCGTCTTTAATTTTAACGTAAGCGATTTCTCTCTTTTCCAATTCTTTACTTAACTAAAAGTTTTTCATAAAAAATAAAAGAGTGAATAAATATAGAAATTAATTATTTAATGAGCAAATGTGCTACACGTATAACAAACCTGTCCAACTTTATTCTGAAACTTATCAAGTTCATTTTTTAAAGTTCCCACTTGGCATTGTAAATCAATGGTACTATCCGATTCATGTTGTTCTCTTAACTTGAGAAGATTTTCTCTTAAATTATCCCTTTCTTGGAGCGCTTCCTGTATGATAATAATTGTTTATTAAAAGGCTTTTTATGTATATTCTAATGTAAATAGATTTAACTAGTATTTATATTAACTATTACTACTGACTAGAAATCAGTTGCAAAAAGTCGCTTAAAGATAAATATTCAAAAGTGGAAGAAAAAAAGCTGTAAAAACTATGTCGCAAAATGCAAAACGTGCTTTATATAATAGTAAAAATTATTAAAATTAAACGAATAGGGAGAGATAAATGCGTAAAAATACATTTTTAGTAAAAAATATTAAAGCAGAGTATATAATAGCTTTTCAATAAGCTACGAATTCTGACTAAACTTCTTTGGGAGTAGGTACTCCTATGGTTGATAACAAAATCAATTACAGATAACTTTTCTTCAATTTGTCTTTCATGAAACATAGAAAGCAAACTATTTTTGTTCACATATATAAATATATATATATATATTAATATGTCTATATATTGAATATATAAATATATTTTTGTATATATTAATAATAATAACAATGGATATAAAAAACATGGCATAAAAGGAGAGGATAAAAGCAAACAGTAAAAGGGAAAAGAAAGCGTTTAATAATGTCAAACTATTTGTTATCAACCGTGTACAATATGTCACTTCAAATACATTCTAAGCGAATAAAATATAAAAAAAAGCCGTAAATGTGTAAAACCTTCAAAACTATTGTGCATTTATGTCCTACAAGTGATATTTTCTGAAAAACAAAGCAATTTCTCCTAGAAATATTATTATATCAAAAATAAATGCAATTATTTTTACAAAAAATTGCGAAAGTAAAAATATATAAAAAAAATATCCTTTAATTAAGATAATAATCTTATTATATATATATATACAGGATATACATATACATATATATGCATGTGTAATAAAAAGAAAATAAAATAGAAATATACATCACAATGATAAATAATAGAATATTATTCAGATTTATATACCTGTAAAGCGCTATTTAGATCATCTAATTGATGAAAGCTCTCGTCTTCTTTTCTCTCCAAATCCAGCAGTTCTTCATACGCTCTGTCCTAAGAAATAGAAAAGATAGACAATAACAATATTTATTATTTTAAACTGAATAATAATTAATTGATTAACTTAATTAGTTAATTAATATTTCATATATTCAACTGCTTAACTTCATTTACCTTATCAAATCTTTCTAGTTCCAAAAGCTTTTCCCATTCATATAATTGATTTCGAACTCTTTGTAATTCTTTTGCTAGTAGAATTTTATCTTGCTTAATTTTTTCTAATTCAGGCTGTGACTCCTGAAAGGAGAATATTAATGAAGAAATTCTATTATCCTTCATACAATGATTATATATTTATGAAAAGAATATTAAACAAATACAAATTCAATATAATACTTACAGGAGAATTAGATTCTGCTAGTTTACTTTTAAATTCTTCTCTCTCTGATTCAATTATCTTTATAAATAAACGAAATAAATTAAACAAAAATAACACGAATTATTAACCATGTTTCTTTTTTTAGAATTCTTTAAGTATAACAATACCTTTATTTGCTTTTGAAGTTGCAGAATCTCATTTAAGTGTTTCTCATCATTTTCTCTCGCCTGAATTATTTCGTTTGATTAATATAAAAAAAATGTCCGTTATTTAATGCAATCAACTGAAATTATCACCTCGTTTTCACGTATTTTTAAGCTTTCCATAAAAGAATTTTTTTCTTTCGTTAGGCTTTCAATGGTTTTTCTATTTTCTTCACATTCCGCTTCAAAATTTTCGATAATATCAGTATTTTTATCAATATTTTGTAAATTCAGATTTAGCCTATTATTTTCTTGCTTCAGTTCTTCCATTTCGGATTTCAGTGAATCTTTAACCATCTTACACGCCGATATAGCATCATCACGTGCCGATTTAAGAACATCGTTTTCGGCTTCGGCGTTCTATATTGTTTTTAATTTTAAAGCTTAGTGATAGACATGTTATTATTTTAAAACATTTATTAGATACCTTAAATTTGAGTTTCAGTTCGTTAATCTCTTTATTTAAACATTCGAAAGTCGATTTCATTCCTTCTTCTTTCATTTTCGTACATTCAATCATTTCATTTAATCTCTTTATTCAAATAAAATAATAAATTTTATTATTGAAGTATTTACAACTTTCCATTAAAAACTATACCGAATTTTCAGCTTTATAAGTCTGCAAATTACTATTCAAATCATGACACTTTTCACAATCTTTTCCCGAATTTGAAAGTTCAGTAACTTTACCATTTAGGTCTGTAGATGTATTATGTTCTTTTTTAGACTGATATGAATACTTATGCTCATATATATACAGTATATATATATATATATATATATGTACTGTAAAGGTATACTCTGAACAAATCTCAATATGAGTAGTGTAAGATTATAAAAAACATTAAAAAAACGATAAATTAAACCTATTCGAAAAAAAGCATAAACACATTTCTAATGTACTCCTCACCTAAGAATAGAACGACTGAATAAATTTTAGAAGAAATCATTCAAGTATTATAATTATTTTTTTTTATGAATGACTAATTCTATTACATGAATACACAGTAATACACGTATTTATACGTGTACCTATAAAAGTATACTTTCAAAGAAAATTGAACATTAATCTAAGTCTAAGCATTAGATTAAAGTATAGTTGGTTAAACTAATCAATAATTTTATAAAATATGAAATATGGGTACGACTATCCGCTGAAATTGATGGCTTAAGCTATAAAAGCTACAGGTTTTAAACTATTGATTATAGCAAAGTGTAATAAATTTATGTTAATATTCCAAAAATTAAAATTTTGAGAGAATTGTGTGCGAATTATTGTTGGTGTTATAAGTTTTATGTTTGCTATTTTAGCTGCCTTTAACTATAATGCCATATCCTTGCTTTAGTAATGATTGAAATAATTTGATAAATAGGGTTGTTAGACTTAGATCCTTTTACTTACCTGTAATTTGTTGCTTCAGCTTTTGACTCTGAAGTAACTGCTTTTTTACTAGAATAATCAGTTCCTCTTTAGATTTAGAGTCAAGCTAAAATATATGATTGTTATTAGATATTGATAGTATTTGTATTTAAGTATATTCTTACTTTATTTGCTGGTTTTGTTGATGGACTGGCAGATACGTCTGAACTTTCGGCCATATTTGCTATATAGTGTTAAAACCTTTCTGTTTAGAAGCAGAAAACTGATTTACAACAATTTGTTTATCACATAACGCAATTTCTGACACGAAATTCAGTAATCCCTTCGAATTTAATATAGTGACACAAAACATTCAATTTAGTTTGGTTCACGAGGTTTTGCTATTATATCGACAAATTAATTGGGATTGAATACCAGTCCTGTTTATATAGCAGACAACCCTTAAAAATGGCGGTTCTCAATTAGATTGAAAACATCGGGGAAGCGATGCTTGATGGCTTATTTTTCGAATACTCAGTACCGAGAAAATGATGAATATAGCTATGGAGAAATTGATAAGCGAGAAGATTTTTGTCTTGCCAAGCCAGAAATCGTCAGGTAACTGCGATTCGCCATAAACTGCGATAGAAAGTAGAATATTTCAACTGGATAAAAACGATAGTTTATTTATTATTACATAAATCGCCATTTTGATTAATAGAGTTAATAGAAACATAGTACTGCATCTCAAGTTATAAATATGTCACCATAGTAACAATGCTCATAAATTGACTGATTTAGAGAGACATGACTGCTAGGTGGCGTTGGCTAAATATTTATAGCATCTGTAGGCATCTGCTGCAACATCTGTTTTTTATGCAGAGGTCCCAGGCGTATACAGTTAACGAAGGGATCGAGCGGATTCGGCTTTAACATAATTGGAGGAGAAAATGGATCGGGTATTTTCGTCAGTTTCATATTAGCTGGTGGACCTGCTGACTTATCAGGTGAGCTTAGGACAGGGGATCAGTTACTGTCTGCCAACGGACAAGACTTACGGCATGCTACTCATTTCGAAGCTGTTCAGGTTTGTGTTTAGACCTCAATAGATATATAAAGAGTATACGTGTAAATATATAGATGCAATGTACGTTATATTTGTACAAATATTTGATGCAATATTTAAGAGTTTTTCCTTATTTTCTTTAAAAAGTGAATTTAAAAAATATATTAGCATGAAAATATTGCATAATCTATTTTGTCAATTAACATAATAGTCGAAATTATTGCCTGTGAAAATAGTATATTATCTCTAGAGCTTTATGACAAAATTGCTTGCTGTATGTAGGTTAGTTTTCATCAGAATTTTATGACAAATAGCCGTAATGGAAATTTTTTAGCCAAGAAGAATATTACTGGAAGGTAACTTAAACATATTAATTAAAATTAAAAGAGGATCGCCAGAGGGTAATATATTGCTCTTTGTAAAATACAAAGTAACATAAAGATAATTACTAAAACATTCATTTCGCAGTAGTCAAGCGCTAGAACGCACAGTTTTTTTCTTCATGATACATTGATCTAAAACCAAATAGTGTGACAAATAGCGCCCTCTGAACTTAAATGGTCCAAGACTTTGTTACATCCCGTCGTTTCCCTTCAATCAATTAATTGCCTAATTTAGAGTGAGTTATTTATTAGAAACGCCCCTTGAATATTCAAATTGATTGGGATAATTTGCATATATAAAAGTCGTGACTAGAATTAGGTCGATTTTTAAACATTAAGAAGTTAAATGTTATTGATCGGAACCAGATGTTATTTTTGTGAATATAAAATATTGTTTTTTACATTTTTCAATACTAAACAGTAAATTTAGACGTTCTTTTATTGTTTAACAGGTTTTAAAACGCAACCAAGAAAGTATTGAATTTGTTGTTGAATATCGTCCTGACGATTATAACAGAGCAGAATCACGATTACACGATTTACGGGAGCAGATGCTTACGACAAGCCAGCTTAGAACGACGCATAAAAGAACATTGTACGTTCGAACCTTATTCGATTACAATCCATCAACAGACAGCGGTCTGCCATCCCGGGGTCTGGCCTTTAAACATGGTTTCATACTACACGTTACTAATGCATCAGATGACGAATGGTGGCAGGCAAAAGTCCTGCTACCCGTCCCAGAGGAAGATATATTTGGTATCATTCCTTCGAAAAGAAGGGTTGAGAGAAAGGAGAAAGCTAGATTAAAAAATGTAAAATTTTCCCAAACGCGTGATTTGAATTCGGGCGACAAGAGGAAAAAAAATTTTGCCTTTTCGAGAAGGTTTCCATTTATGAAAAGCAAAGAACACTCGGGTTCGGAGGAAGTTAGTGATGAAGAAGAATGTATAAGATCTTACGAGCCAGTCAGCCTGCAGCAAATTAACTATTTTCGACCTGTAATTTTATTGGGATCTCTCAAGGACCGTTTTAACGACGACCTAATTTCTGAATTTCCCGATAGCGTAATTATGCTTTTTATAAATTAAATTAATTCTTTAAATATAATAAATTACTCTACTTTCAACTCTTTCTAATCTTGTAAATAATGCAATTTACATTCAGTTTGTTTTCTCCTCTATAGTTTTCGTCTTGCGTTCCGCATACAACAAGACAAAAGCGGGAATACGAAGTAGATGGTCGGGATTATCATTTTGTAGAATCTCGAAAAAAGATGGAAAAGGATATTGAAGATCATTTATTTATCGAAGCTGGACAATATAATGATAATCTCTACGGAACTAGTATTGAAGCTGTTCGACAAGTTGCTGAAAGTGGAAAACATTGCATTTTAGATGTAAGTGCAAACGCCATCAAGAGATTACAATCTGCTCAAATCCATCCTATTTCTATACTCGTAAAACCGTTAAATATTGAACAAGTTACAGAATGGCATGTGAGTTTAGGTACTGACAATGCTGAAAAAATATTCGAAAGAGCCATTAAACTAGAATTAGAATTTGCTGAGTATCTGACTGGTAAGTATCTTTGTAAACGCCCAACTTTTTTTTCTCTTTTTTTTCTATCTGACAAAATCCTTTTGCTCTATTTATTATCTATAAACAGTGTTAAATATATAAAATTACTTAAAAACACAGCTATCATCAGTGGAAAAACTGTGGAAGAAATATATTCATTAGTCAAAAAATTAATCCAAGATCAATCCGGTCCAGTCGTTTGGCTTCCATCCAAGGAAAAACTCTGAATGAAGGATGATTAATACTAAAAAGTGTGTGTACATATTATATAATCCATATATATATATATATATATATATGCATGAAATGCTGTAGAAATTCACTGTTTGATTATGTTTTCTTTTTATAGTACCTTTTCTTGTCATTATTTATATAGAAATGGGAAATAGTCATTTCTCAACTGAATTATTTATTTTGTGGTATTATTTCATTCATCAGAAAACGTTCTCCAAAGCAAATTTTTATCATATAAACTGAAACATTAGCATCATCCCGTAAAGGTTAATTCTAATTATATATATAAATTCTATTAATTCAGCAATTCTGCCATCTACCGCCTATTTAATTCATAGAATTTTATACAACCCTTAAGATGTTTTGCCCAACGGATTGCTTTAGAAAGTCGAGTGGTTTTTTTTGAGTGCAAAATCCGTAAGATGGAGACATAGTCTTTTTGTGTTTTATCAGTGAACGACTTTTCAATAAAACACTAACAATGTTTGTTAGAATTGAACAGATAAAATATATAAAAAAGAAAATATACATGAAATATTAACAAAAATAAAAGATAATAACAAAAAAAAGCTATTTTCAGCATTGCCCTTCCTTTCTTTCCTTTGTTTTATTTTCTTTTTGTTTTATTTTTCAAGTAGTCTTGTCCTTTGTTGTTTATTTTATACATTACTATTATAGTTTGTTAATAAATTCGTTAAATATTTCCAATGTCTTATACTATTCTAAATAGAACAACACTTAGTCTAAGTTGAAGAAAAGGGAATGAGCGGGGAGAAGGTGAAGGAGGAATAAAATCTTCTTGGTAAAAAAAGATAATTGACAAGGTGTATAATTATTGAACAATACAAGGATATTGAAGTTACTATTTTCGCCTTACGTGTTCTAGTATATCACCGTATAAATATTAATTTAAATAATCTGTCATGCGTATAGACCACCGAAAGCAGGTGCAAATTTTTGTTTAGAATACACGGTATAATTCTATAATACGACATGACATATACGTATATATTGTCGTGTATATATTATGGTTGATTATTGGGGAAATAACAACTTTTGTTAGTTTAACACCAAGTTAATTCTAGCCTGTCCGTTCGGTTTTAGTATAGAATTCAACCAACCCAGCGCCGTGTGTATTATTATGTAAATGAATGTACGAGGCGTTGATTGATAAATCGAGCAATATTTTCCAGTTTTACGAATTTTTTAAAAGGAGAAGAAAATTTAATTATAAAAATGATGTCAGCAAAAGTATATAAATAACGTGTTGAAATGATTTATTAGATAAAAATCATATAAACATGAATTATATTAATATTTATATTTATCATATCATATCAAATATACTGTATTAATAGCTGGGAAAAAAACATGGATACCTATTTCTTTTCTCTACTTTTCCTTTCTATTTCCTCTTTTTACACCATCTTTTCCCTTTTCAAAATAAAGTGTTTCAACGAACAAACGAAAATGTTACTTTAAACTATAATTACTAAGAGACGCAGATTTTCACAGCATCTCTCGCTATTTTTCTCGATAGAACAATACTATCATTAGGTAAGAAAAAAAAACGGTCAATGTTAAGGCTATTCCTAATTACATATAATAAATAGTTCGTTAACAGTTCACAGCGTAGGCAATTAATCATGCTGTTCTTTAACAGCTTTAATAATTCTCCCTTTTTTCTACTCTTACCCACCATCCTTCTCTTTCTTCGTTTACAGAAGATCTTTTGATTCAATGAATTTCTCTTGTAATTTATAATAATTAAATCCGTTCGGAAAAAAAATAGAATTGAAAGTTGTAAAGGAACAGAATCGTCCCTGTTTAATGTTAATGCTGAATAGATAATGAAATCTGTCGCGGTGTCTTTGAACTCGTACGTTTGTCTATAATTAGATGCTAGCGAAACGCCGGTTCCGTTCACTTCTCACTATTTCAACACTTGCCTTTTATAAACAGAACCTTACTAAAATTCCATAGTTAATTGATGCTCTTTCGCTAAAAAAAAAGGAGGTGGGAAAATAGTAAAGTACTAATGGATAAGAGAAAAAAAAGGCTAAGGAGTACCATTGATAAAAGTAACATAAATGGAGAGAAGTAGAGAGACAGGGCTTTATATTAAAGAGGATAAAAAGTTATTTTTAAAAGATTCTATAGGTTTAATATGTCACCAAGCTTGCTCTTTTATATAATTTATAAGGATCAAAATGAGTTTAAAATCATCAATTTCTGGATTATAATTTTTTGTATAGACTTTATATATTACCTTTAATTAAGTTAGATTTTTGTACGTAACGTATAAGAGTTTAATTAAGGATTTAAAATAAAAACAGTATGAAAGGAAGTGAAAAGTGATGAATTCAAGAGAATTTATAAGCGGGAGGTATGATTCTATTTTTAAATTTATCACCTTTCCTTATTTCGGTTTTAACTCTCAAAAAAACCGTTCGTTTTACACGTCGTAGTTGAATGACGAGTTTAATGAACATAAAGTATATAATAAATGACTAATTGCATTTAGGAAGTGAGGAATAGTGGGGAGGGATCCCATTGCAAAGAACCAATACATTATTGGAGTAGAATAAGGAGGGAGAGTGATTTGTAAGTGGCGCCCTCTTCCATTTACTTGAGTGGCAAGTAAGAACGGCCTACCATTCTAATTGTACCCCTCATCTGGAAACTATCTATGCAAACTTTTTTCTTTAGAAGAAGAAGAAGAAAACCAGATTTTTTAAGGACAGAATCTCTTTATATTATACAAGTAAGGCAAAAAGTTCGCAGGTAATAAAACGTGAGTTATACGTGTAATAATTATTTAAAAATACTCTTTGCATTATATATCCGCCTTCTATCTTCTTTTATATAGAATATATTACGTAAAGTTCGACTTAAGTAAATAATGGAGTAGAATGGATATTGACTAACACGTTATAACTGACTGAGTCTGAAACTGATCCGATAACAAAGGAGACCGAAAGAAATCTACTATTGTATTTTAACCTTAGAGGGAAGCCTTGATATTGTACTATTATATAATACGTCGGGTTGAAGAAGAAACGTTTGCCGAATATAAACAAAAGAAGAAGTATTAGATTTCATTGTGTAATAGATCCATTTTACTTAAAATCCCTCGTTTTCCGACTTTTTACCTTTTAATTTCCGATATGCTTATATTGTATTTACAGCTGCTCAAATTTGAAGAGAAAATTTGCTGTTTTGTAAACAAATATGAAATGGATGATGGCGAGGCAGTTTGGTAAACACACTTGAATAATGCAATATTATGATAATATATTTTAAACTTTAGCATCCTTTAACAAAGACTTCAAAGTGAACGCTTAGCAAGTCATAAGTGGATTATATAATATTCAAACAATAAGAATTAGATATATATCCCAAAAGTAAAGATTAAATTAACCGAAAGCTTCTTTCTTCGTCTCGTTCCTTTCCTACCCTTCGGTAACTTGTCACGTCTAGCGAATAGAAAAACCTTTTTTGAGTACCGTTTTACGGTTGGATAAAGATATTTGAAAATATCTTAAGCAAAACGAAAGGAAACGAAAGGAAAGTAGGAAAAGTAAAAAATTCTATTTCTATAGAAAAATGAATGTTTAATGAATAAATTAACGCTATTTACAGGAAATAAAAAAGTCAACTTTATCGCTTTCTATATTTATAATACATCCCATACAAAATATGGAAAGTTTTAGAGCTATATAAATTGATATAGTTCACTTGAACAATCAACTTGTCAATAGGGAAATGTGACCTTTGCTATTATAACAATTGTTATGCTAAGAATTATTTTACCCTGTACATTAATGAACACATATAATAAACGTCATATTGTGGGAATTCTAAAGAACGAAATATGTTTGAATAGCAGTATGCAGGTATAACAATGTCAACAAGCAGTAAATATACGGCATATTAGCAAAAATTGCACGCACACATATATATTTAAATAAGTCATTTAATAAGTTTTTTTTCAAATAAAATGACCTTTATTACTTTTTCAAGAGTTTGAATAGTAGCACTTGAGGAACCGTCATTAATGGAAGAGGAGATTTCTCATAGGTGGAACAGTTTATATTCAACCGTCAATTACCTTACATAATAGAGTAAGAGGGGTTTGTCTAAGCGAAAGATGTTGTGTCCATTGGCACATTTCCAGTTGATTTATTAAACGTTCAAGAGAATTGAATAGCGTTCAAAAAGTTATTAAAATAGTTCATTTTCACTTCTTTTACCGTTTTTTGAAAGAATTTCCCTATCAGAAGCTTTATACAAAATGCTACCGGCTCTAACATTTTAAGCTATTTATTTACAATAAACGCCACGTTTGAGGCGTTATGCAAAACGTTACTTTGATCTCGTTGCCCGGGGCCTAAATTAGTCTTTGAAGGCACGTGAATCAATTGGTCACGTGATTTTTTAGACAAAGTTGCATTTGTGAACCTATAGAAAGTATTCAATGAAGGATGGAAGAAAATAAACGGATAAAGATGATTTTATATCACCTAACGACTTCCGTTATCTTTTCCAAAAAGAGAAAGAAAATTATCTTTTAAAAGAATAAAGATTTCTCCTCTTTGATCATGATACTTTCCTTCTTTTATAGATTAATTTTTTTTTTTAAAAAAAAGAAAAGAAGTGTGTTGGTAGATAAAATAAAAAAAAGACTTTTCTTCATTATCTAACTTCCCTTCATTAACTCTCTCTCTCTCTCTCTCTCTTCTCGCCACTCATTACTTTCCCGTTATTTTTACACACTATATAATTTAAGCGAAGATTTTTCGTACTTAATTATCAGTTTTGTTAATTTTAAACTGAGATAAAAATCAGGAAACGAGTACGCGTATCTCATCAAGCGGAATAAAAATAGCAACTTAAAGAAAAAGCTATTGTAACGTTTTTCTTTCTACTAAATGAAAATTAAAGGAATCAAATGATAGGTTATTATCATCCGTTATGGAAAATATAAATGATACGTTACAAATTTTTCTATTGTTAAGGATATTAGAAAAGAACATTTGACGCCTTTAGGCGGTATATTTTTTGGGCTAAAAGCAGAAATAAAACATTAATTGTTCATGCATGAGAGAATTAATTGCCTTTTAAATTGTATAAAGAAATAAAGACCGGATGTCACATTTTATTACAAACTGAACAGCATCAATTTTTATGAGAGTTTTAGCGATTTCTTGTCAAAAGTCGTGCTGAAATTATCGTCAACTTTTCTTCTCTTCAAAAGACCCTTTGATAATGAACTTTTCATTAATAAAGTGTTAAAAAAAACCTAATAATCTATATCCCTTTTCTCACCCCTACTCTATTTATTGGCGTTCCAACGCTATTCCTTTGATATGGTAACAAATTTAAAGGTAACACCTCATTTTTAATTATTTCCGGTCAGCTTTTTCTTCAACAGGCTATTTTTCACTCTACGTATAATTTTTTTTGTTGAAGGGAGGAGATAAAACTAATTTGTCTTCTATTTATATATAGAATTAACTGAAAAATGGGTGGCTGGGTGGGAGGAAGAATGGGTGGAGGGGGAAGGGGAAGATTTTAGAGAAAAAAATGGCACGAAAGGTAAAGCACGAATAATTACGCAATTGTCCATTTATCATTCGACCCTCACCCTTTTATAATTTCGTATTCTTTAGAACGTTTTAAATTATTCGTCAGCCGTTATTTATCGCTTGCGCGATCTTGTCAGCGTATGCGTGTGGATACGTTTGAGCGTGTGTGTGTCCATTGGAGGATAAAGAATAAAATAACATTTTCCCTCCTATTCCACCTTTTCATTTCGATAAAGATACGTGTATATTACTCTATTTAATAGGCCTATAATAAAAGTGGGAGTTTTCAGATGGTTGAATAAAGCGAGCGGGGGCTATCACGCACATACTAGCGTTTATAAGCTGTTCAACGGATGTAACGAATAAGTTCGATGGTCCATACTATCCATGACAAAACACTTTCGGTTTCATTAGTCTAATTCTTATATTTGACCATTGTAGATGATTAAAAGAAACATGAAAAATTTACAGTTATTGAACGTTCAAGTGGTCTACTTAAAGAATCTTGAAAAACTGCGTAGCCGTTAAAGAATGTTTTTTAAGAGGTTAAAACTTTTAGAAATAATAAAGAAGATGACCAGTTGAAATGTAAAATAAGAACCTAGAGACACTTCGAAACACGCATTTAAACACAGCTTCTTATTCCGTGACATTTATAACCGAAATAACCGAGTAAGCGTATAACTAGCTTACCCCTTAACCTTAAAAATTCCAGTACTAGTAAGAAATCTTAGACCCCCCATACGCCTTTTAAAGACGCCCAAAAAATGCAATAATCAACAGTGACGAAGATAAAATAGATCGTCAATAAAAGAGAGATTAAAATAAAAAAGGAGAAAAGAAGCGGGAAAAGATTTTTTTTCTATTACTGCCAAAGAGACGTTTTAAAAATAGGCTGATAGACGCAGCATGGAGCGTCATTCCCGGTGTGAGCTAGCGTGATTTTTAGAAGGAAGTTTGAAATCGAAGAATATGTAATTCTCTTACTTTTTTCATAGTCTCTCTTTTTACTAGGTCAAATCGACCGTGAAAATATACATGTTAAAAAGTTCTACTACCCCTGCCACTCATACCACCCACATTATACAAGTATATATATGACTGTATAAGAGAGCGTTCAGTTATAAAAAAGAAGTACATGAAGGATGTTTTGGTATTTTGAAAATTTGCAATTTTTCTTATATCTTTGAAAAGCATCAACTCTGCATAGGAAATTTTCTTCCCAAGGCCAAAAAGACTTGTCAAGGCCATTTCCGTTCAAAACATTAAATTTACAACTGTTAAAAGCAAGAGTCCACTTCCTGTCCTCTTCCGATCTGATTTTCATCCATTTAGTTTCATTCATTCTAAGTTGGTCGAAGTTGTCTATTGTTCAGTTTATTTAAAATGAACTAACTACTTCTAATTCCATTGGCACCTTAAAACAGTCCCGTGCATGGGGATTCTTATTAACGAATGAATACGCTAATAATGGAAGTTATGTAATTTAACATTTTTATAAACTTTACGAATGTGAAATTCAAGTCAATTAGTATAACAGTTAAGAGAGGGAAATTATTAAAATAACAAACGGAGAATTGCAAAGTAACGCGCCTATTAAGGACAAATTTTTGACTAGGGCATTGGTTAGCTATCAGGTAAAAGAAGCCGAGATAGTGACAGATAATTCGTTAAACGTCGCCTGTCGAAAAAACGGGCTATTAATTATCAATATGGTCGTAAATTAAAGCCTTAGACACCCACCTAAGAAAATTCCACATAGCTTAAAAACTCTTCAGTACGAAGTAAAACTTAAAGCTTATCCAAACCTCTTAAAAACTGATTTAAAAATTCTTCTTCGATGAGGAGACCGGATATGTTGTTAACTACTAATAATTCATTAAAATACTACTAAACCTATCAATCAAGACTTCGATTTCGAATGACCATGGGTCAATCAAGGTCAGGATCGCATCTGTCATATTTTCTATTATAAAAGTGTATATGAGGGAAAAGAGAAAGAAAGAGAGAGTGATATAGAGAGGGAGGAGAAGGAGAGAGAGAGAGAACGAGAGAGAAAGAGGGGCGAGAAGAGAGAAAGAAGGTTAGCTATTAAAAAAATTATCTATTGTGGCGAAAATTAGGAAACTCCCTATAAATCTAAAGATCAAAGTTGACAAACGTCAAATACAGTTATTACGTAAAAATAACTTATAATTGCAAGTTTGGTTCCTTGGAAAAAAAGGGAAAAAATCAGCCCACACGCGCCGATTTGGGGGTGTGCGATTTTGGTTGCGAAATTTTGGAGACTAATTAAGCGTATACGCGCCCTTTGTCGATTGTTAGAGGTAGGGGTGAATGTTTTTCTCTACATCTCTCTCTTTCATTCCATCTTTCGATCTTTTACCCGTCTCATTCCACCTCCCTCCTGTACACCCCCCTTGGCCAAGTTTTTCATTGAAAGATGGTGGTATGAGATATTAGGGTTTCTTTTTCTGGTTTAAAAGTTTTAGACATTAAGAGATCAATTCAATACTTTCTTTACCCTTTAAAATGTATAAGTTGAGTGGGAAATCAAAATATTGGGCTATGTAAGAAATATAACCCTTTTCCAATAGCTGAGTATCGTATTTAGGTATATGGCCTATGAGATAGCAATCTTATTTAACTCCCCCTACTTTTCACTCTCTCTTTTTTCTCTTTCTTTCTCTTTTTCCCTCTCTCTATCCAATTCTCTCTTTCTTTCTGTCTGTCTGTCTCTGTCTCTGTCTCTCTCTTTAGTCGTCTACATATCTCTCTCACTCTTTACCCCGATCTCGCATATACACACTCTCCTTTCCTTTCTCTGCTATTTCTTTTTTCTTTCTTTCTTTCTTATTTCGCCCTTGTCCAAAGCAAGGGTCACTTGGCAACAGATTGTCTTATGCCTTCTTGGGCATGATAAAAATTTCAAGATGAGTGAACTGCATTCATTTTTCAAACTGAAAAAGTAAAGGAGTGGAACTGATTTCATACGCAGGAAATTGAGTGGAGAAAGGTAAATTGTAATGAAAACGGTAAAGAAACGCTTGAGGCCGTTTTTCTTCCTATTTTTCTTTTTTGAAAAAATTTTTCTTCATTGTACTTTATATTGAAAAGGGTCAAAAGATTATTGGTTCCTGTTTGTCAATTATTTTAAAGGAACTGTTTAAGTTAGACTTTGAAGTTTCTTGTTCAATTTTTGCAATTAGCTTCAGGCTATTCTAGTTTGTTTGTTGTATAAATGACTATTAATGTACAATCTTTGGAAGACAAGGTAGAAATGATGTTGATCTTAATGTTCCATTAATTGCCCTTTTGATGTATCTCCGTGTTTTTCGGAGAAAAAGGGATTCTTTGTTTCGAAAATGGCTTTTTTAAACATCTATAAGATTGAATCTGAGTTATTTACTGCTGGAATCGTTATTACTTTTAGAATTAGTAAATAGATCTTGTACGATACGATTTAATGATATGGAAAAGAATCCAATAAAAGGCTCTTACTATCAGTTTCTTCTCATCAAATTCAAAAAAGTGTAGATCCATCAAATAGTATAAATAGCAGTAATGTTTATACATAGTAAAACATAAAAACGCCGAAATGTCCCTATTTGCCTATAGTTTTGTATATTTGTCTTTGCCCCATCATAACCATTAAGTATTTTAGAGATAAACACATTTCCAGTTTAATAAAGAACATCTAAAATAAGGAAGAGGCATTTTTTGCAATTTTCGTTAGATTAACGTAAATAACGAAGGAAATTAAAATATGATGGTTGAGAGGAGAGGGATGGGAGGAGCGAGAGGGAGAGACAGAAAGGCAGAGGGATGAGAAGAGCAAAAATAAAAAGTAGATAAAGATAATTAGATAATTAGATAAGAATTTTTCTGGCTTCTGTGACAGAGTAAGCAAAAACGGGAATTTTTTTGTCAATGTACCTGTCCTCTTCTGAAAGGACTTATAAGAATCAATTAGAATTGATGTAGATTTCGTGAAGAGGGCTTAAAAGAGACTGATTTCTTTAATAACTAGTGAACCTTACCGTTAATGTTAAAAGAATTTTTAATGAAAGTTAAATATTTTTTCAAATAAAAATTCCTAACTATGGCAAAATGAAGCGTGTCAGTTTACGCCTACTTAAGCGCAGAAAATGCTAGGAAACGACGATGTTTTCGACCGGCGTAATGTTACGTAAGTGACAGTGATTTAAAGCATGTGCGAATTCGTCACTAGAGGATATGGAACAACTAATAATGTGAATCTATTCCATACGTTCAAGAATAACGTTTTATCTGTAGAAAGAGTGTATAAGATGAATAAGTAATGACTGAACGCAGCATGTACAAAGAACGCCGAATATGCCCTTAAGGGTGGCTGTCAGGTGCCAGATTGACCGCTGGTCGTCTTTGTTTAGTGTTTTTCACCCCGTTTTTGATTATGGTTGATAAGCAGTTTTCACATCTGTGTTAGTCTTACTAATTGGCGTAAAAAACTAGTCCCAGTAGTAAAATGAACACAGGAAAGACTCATCAATTCAATATCAACATTAACCTTTTCATTTCGGTTTTATTCTCCAGTCACTTATATAAATAGGCGCAACACTACTACTACGTAACTTTACTTTTTCTCAGTTAAACTTGAACGGATTCTGGCCTATTTAGCAAGTTCAACTGTACACCTGAGATAATTTATTCATAATTCAAATATATTATGCAGATTACACGTACCGATCCCTCCCACAACATAAATAATGTAGTAGTCGTGTGTGTGTGTAGAGATTTTAGGGTCCCTTAACGAATGTTTATAAATTAGGAAAAAGATATACACAGTCGTACGCTATTTGTAATTAAAACGTTGCAATTGCTCGCGGGTGGCCCAATCGTAATTAAACCCCGAATTGAAATCAGTAGCAGATTCGTAAACAATTAGGCATGGAAAACGAGAAAAACGAACGAAAGAACGGTTTTCCCTCCTTATAAGTATTTTCATTACGCCCATTAAAGCTATTTCCCTCCATTGCACCACCCTAAATAAAAGATAGAAAACTTTATCTCTGAAAGAGGCATATAAACACATGACGGATAGGTGATAGTTGTAAAATATGATGTTTTTATAGGCCGTAATCCAAACATTCCCTATTTGGCTAGAAGACTATATTGGGGATGTTATGGCATAAGTGGTCGGTGACAACCGAGATAATCCAACTGAACACCCAACAAAATGCATGAATAATCGCGTCATGATTGATAGAATCTGCTCGTATATCAAATTTATGGCAATCTGGTTTTTGTTAAATTCCTTAATATTTTTGCCCTGAACGTTTTCCTTTATCAGCATATATTCCTATACCTGCATACGTGTACACAGTTATAACTATATTTAAATACATTTCTTATATACATACATAAAAATTCCATTCCTTTAACCTTAACCAATCATCCAACTTAATATGGTATGCTGTTATCGTTACGGCGATAAGTTACGCATTCTTTAACATTATTTAACTTTATTATTGAATATATTTATTTAACATATGAATAAGAAAAATAATTTTAGAACGGGTTAAATGTATTTTAAGCATTTTTTATATTCATTTAATTTTCATAATGCCCATTTAAAGGCTGTTGTAATTTGTAAAGAATGTGCTTTAATTTTGTCAATAAAATTAACTTATTTCTTCTCTATTTCACTTATTCTTAAATAAATTGTTGTTATGCAGTATATTTGGCGCCAGGGTTACCAACCGCTGAGAATCACACGATCGTTTGATGTTTATATCTTAATCTTCAGGGTGTCCCATGAATATTGATGAGTCACGTGACCATAGCGTCGACCAATAAGTAGCCGTGTGATTTTTCTATCCAGTTTAGTCTGTTAGTTGTCTCCGTGTTGGATGTTTCACAGTTATCTGTGCCCTACAACTGAACGGATATTTATTTAGTAAGAATTAAAACAATGGATAGAAAGTCGGATATATTTCGAAATAGAGGTAAACTATTTAATCAACAAGAGTTTTATTTCTTCCTTCGAAGCTAAAAGATAGGAATAAACCTTTTTTTTATATATGTATACTATACAGTATATAATGTACATAAAGTATATATTTGTTTATTTGTAAATAAATATTTTCTTTTTCTTGACAGGCCAAATTCAAATATCAGTATTTGCCAATTCAGGAATGTTGACAGTGCACAGTAAGTTTCCCCTAGACGATTCAATTAATTAATTGCCTAAGAAAATTAACGCCAATTTTCATACTGACTTTTGTGATGTCAATTTAAAAACAACTGTTTTCTACAGTTATTCAAGCGAAAAATTTTAGCAAAACAGAAAGTATCCAATTTACCTCCATTAGCATCCATTTTCAATCAGAAATGGAGGGTCAGAGTTCAACATCTGTTCGAACCTCTCAAGTTCAAGGTCATTCACCCTTTTTCGACGAGAAGTTTACATTGTAAGTTGATTACGGAGATAAGTACATATTTGTTAAGCAATCTTTTAACATTTCTTAACCTCTTTTGGAAAATAGCGAGTCTGATGGATTTGATAAAAGGAGCCGGCTCATTATATCGGCCTACGTTTCAAATAGCCCCTGGTAAGCAATTAATAACTATTATATTCAATTAAAAGTTCAAGTACTTATGACAAACTTCATTTAATCCGTCAATAGCGATATTTACATAATCGGGTGCACTTCATTCAGCATACGTAATTTCCTCCGAGGAAAAAAGGTAAGATAATCTCTTTGTTCTTGTTTGCTTAAGATGCGTAAGATTAAACTGACAAACGTAGGCGGCGCTCTAATCACCCTTAATTGCTGCTGCCTCTTGCGTTTTCTCTTCCGAGAGAATTTATGTGTTTGTAATAAATAATGAAAATGGCCCATTTCACGGGTAGCATCTTCTTTTATCTTATTTCTTTTTTAACGGCTTATAAAGTGGGTCGTCAGTTAAGTATTAATTACATTTGAAATTAATTGAAAAAGTCAGTTTTGTGTATTTTAATTAAATATTCAAAAGCGAATGGGCGTAAAAATGAAAAATAGATGTTTTTTTAAAAAATACTCTTAGCAGATGACTAAGTTAACAATAGTTCTTCCTGGGAAAACAAACTACATTTTTGCGACAGATGGCGTAACTACAATAGCGTAAAAATTTTTGTTCATATAATAACTCCATTCAAAGCGACTAATGGTCACCTCGACCTCTGCTACTATTATTGAAATTTTGCTCAGCTAGTAATTATTCATTATTGATTGCTTTGGTCCAGCATGAAGGGATACTTTTTACTGACACAACCAAACTTGGAAGCATAGAAGTTTTTTTTTAAATACTCATTCATGCGTTAATAAAACCTGTCATTCTAGCTTAAAAAGCATAACTTAAACAACAACAAAAGAAAGAAAAACATTAAAAAATATACCGTATACAATATGTAAATTGAACCTAGCCTGACCCAAAAATTAACGGAACTCTAAAACGATATAGGTTGTAAAGCGCTTGGGGTGCATTATAACTCTAATCTAATTGGTCTATTGAATTTTTAAAAGAGGTGAAAAGTTATTAATGAATTATTTTCGAATAATTTCGCCAATAAAATGAATAAATTAACACTATAATTCCTTAAATAAATAATTTCTTCTTTGTAACGTAAATAGACAAATAGAAATAAAATTAAATTAGAATTAATTTAAAGTTTTTTCTTTAAAAAAACAACAAATAACTTAAAAATTTATTGAAAAGGAAAATTTTTTCAATGTTTCACGGTCATTAATAACAAGACCGTTAAGGAGACACATTGAAGAGATATCTTATCTAAAAATTAACTTAATGTCTGTTTTCCTTTCATTGATCTTAACTTTTAAAATTTAATGCAAACGGCATGTGGAGTTTTGACTTTGGCTCGTTTTCATCTTTTTTCTTCGAGATTAGGATAGTTAGTTAAATGGGAAGTTAATTTTTTAAAAATTTCTTTTTAATTAGCTTTTAGAGAGAATTTTATCTAGAAAAATTCTATTTGATGTTTATCAATTATCAATCTTCCTATCTTCATTTTTATTATTCTTTTTTTACATTTCTTGTCTTATTTCGTTCTTTAAGCAACTAATTAGTTAATTAACTAATTTGTTTACTTACTGACGCCTTTATTAATTAATTAGACGCTTAAGTATTGGCTTTATGATTCAAAGGGGAAAAAAAACCTCTAACTTGGCAAGTGTGATTAATGATTAGCTTAAAGAGAAATTTTACGCGTGTCGTCTATGCGTTAAAACAACATGACGCAACTTTTATGTTTCCTTTGTAATAAAGACAATGATCTATGACTTGTATTAATTTACTTTTAAATACTATTCAAACAGGTTATCAATGAATGGTATTATCTTTTACCGAGAAAACTTGGACTAAGAAAACACCTGAAGTCTAGACAAGAAGTGGTGCCACCTACTTCTACGAAAGACTTTGCCGATAGATCTATGACAACGTCAAGCAAATTGGATTCTGCTTTTTGTTCTTCACCCAGCTTGTATCATAATAATTCTATAGATTACAGAAGCCATAGGGCAACTCCTTCAGGCTGTTCAGCGGGAGAAAACAACTGGGATTTTGTTAACTCGGATGACGAATCGGACAAAGAAAATAGAATTATTAGTCCTATAGTAGAGAGGGAAAGATTTCTAGATAAAAGGTTACTTAGCCCTATCGGGTTATTTGTACCTCCCACACCATCAATAGAAAGTTACTCAAGGGTTGGACCAGTTGGTCGTCTTGTCAATCACGAACTACATTTCTTCAAGAAAATACAGCAAGGGAAATTACACTACTCTGCTCCTTTGAGACATATGATCTTGAAAAATGAACAACATTCGTCGTTATTTTTAAACATAGAGAAATTGGGTCAATTATCGAACTTTGTCTATAACCAAATGAAAGATCTTACTTGCGATTCAAGTTCAATTTCCGAAATTGCCAGAATCTATAGCAACTGCAGTAAAACCTTGAAAGAAGGTTACGAATTCTATTTAAAGAATATTTCGTCATCTTTAAACATTTATTCGAAATTGAGTAAGAAAAGGATATTCAAAGAGTTTCTTGCCGTAAGTATGCCTTTATTCTATTATTAACAATGGTATATATGTATATAAAAGAAAACAAACAGTCTAATTTATTTATTTCTTCCCTCTTAGGAACATAATAGAAAAGAATTCACTTTGTTAGAATACATCCAACTACCTGGAATGCATTTACGCCATCTCGTGGACAATTTTGAAAATATTCTACAAATAACACCCAGAAGCAATGACGGACTCGATAACATTTCATCCATAAAAATTGTTTTGTTTGACATTCTTGAAACGCATGCGATAAGGATAAATACTGATTCAGACGAGAATAAAATATCTTAATTAAAAACCATATTTTGTTACATTTTTTCTTGATAAAGGACGGAAAAGAAGGGAAAAACAAAGTTTTTCTTAGTCATTAAATATTATAGACGATAGTTAACTCTCTGGAACGAAAAGATATAGGCGGATACGGATAAAAACATGAAATTATCATTAGTCTTTTTCTATCTTCCCTCTTCCTTTGATAGAAACACTATCCAGACATTCAATTTCCCCTTTATTCTCTAACATTCCACAACAGCTGGAAAATGTATAGCTACTATATCTTTTCATCAATCTTTAACAAAATAACGGAATATATTACATAACAGAAAATAAACGAGTGTTAACGTATTAGAAAATATACAACTATGTAAAAACCTTGTTTTGAACAAAGTTGACAAACTGTTTCTTTTATTCGTTTTGTTATTTTGTTTTTAGTTTGTTTACATGAATAGTGATGTTATCGTTTTCTTTCTTCTACCGTTAAGTTAAATCAATCTTGATCGTGCTAATTAATAGTTTGGCGAGTACTATACAACCTTGAGTAGCGTAAGAATGTTTAAAAAAACTCTAACTAAATGGTATTTACTCTTATCGTAAACAAAGTTAAGCTCTAAATAATGCGTTCGAGAGGGTTTTTTTGCCTTTTTATTTACTTTTAAGACGCTTTAGAAGTCATTGTTACTAAGAGGGGAAATAAAAAGGAAGGCAACGGGGAAAGAGAAAAAGAACAAGTTTGCGCAGAATATTAAATAGAAACCATACATTAAAAAACAGAAATTTGTTTCTTATTATAAGAAAATAAGAAAACGTAAGAAAATCTGAATGCTTTAACTTACGAGTTGATAACGTAAAAAGTTTTCGTTATGCTGATGGATAAATAGCCCGAATACATAATATTTTATGCTAACCCTATTAATAGCAGATGTTTAAAAGTGTTAAAAAACAAAATCTCTCTTTCGTCTAGCTATCTTCCCTTCTCTCTCTCTTTCTCTCTTTTTTTAAACATAATTAGTAGTCAGGCTAAGTAAGAAAAAGAAAGGTTTATTACCTTACTGTCAACAATAAGATACTCATGAGAATTCTTTGAAATCTTAGATAAAGTTAATTTAGCTTGTTTGTTTTCCTTGTTACATGTAGATAAAAATTTCCGCTCTTGTTTTTTTACCTTGTTTTGAGAGCTTTGTTGTTTTCATCCAACCCACCTCTCCTATCATTTACAATAAGAGGTAGGAGATAACGAAGGAAGAAAAGAAAGGGGGTAGATTAATTACTTTCGGGATGGAAAAACTTTTTTTTTATTAAAAAAAAAATGACTAGAAATAACAATCTTATTTTTTAAAAATTCTATTTATTTATCCTAACGAAAAGAAAGAGAAATGTTTACGTTATCTTAAGAGGAAAATCAATTATATAATGTACAGTACGAGTGTTTATATACTTTACTCTTGCGTTTGAACTATATCGTACATTAGAATGGCCAGCAGAGCGCTTTAGGGTGTTAGAGGATCCTTAGGAGGTAATAATTAGGAGTTTAACCGCTAAAATTACTTTTCATTATTAAGGAATAGCTGAAGTAACTTTCATAAAAAAATCCTCTATAGGGATGATATTGATCTAACTTTCCTCTTTAATTATCAATAATTACATGTTCTTATACGTCTTTTCTCTGTTTCTCGCCTTATTATATATTCTTCTTTAATTATATGTTAGATAGCGTTAATTCTTCTCATTCACTCTTCTATATACTTCCATTATAGATATTGTTACTATTGCAAAGTTTAGATTATTATTACATATGACACAGCGTGAATCATGTTCAAAAGCCTCTTTTTTTTTAATACTCATTTTGTTACTTTACTCTTTACAATGGAAAGCTTGTCTATTAAATTTCTTATGTAATTTTCTTAAGAAGGAGATTAAACATCCTCGAAAAAAAATTCTTAAACATTACATGTTCACTTTATTTCTCTCGTTCTCTCATTTTCTCTTTATCGTTATCTTTATCTTTCTCTTCCATTATCGACTTCTGTTTTTTCTCGTTTTTATATTAATTTCTCGCTCAAAGAGGACTTTTGGGCAAAGCCTTTTTTCCCGACAAGTATCTTCCGTTACCGATAGATGGCAACCGTGTACGAGTAACTCGATATCTTCGAAAATCTGTGACATTATTATGTAATAGATATTGGGTATTATATTTTTATCTTTAACGCTACGAAAATCAATTTATTGTAAAGATTTAGAAGATAGCACATTTTTTCAATTAATTGAAAGAATGACACCGTTATTCCCGAAGAGATACTCCTGCTAAGAAACTCATTTAGTTTAAACTTAAGCGTTTAGCTCTTTTCAATCCTTTCAAGTTCATTCTTTCGATCCCCTTAGCGTTCAATCATTTCCTTTACTTTTCGAAATCCCATATAGAATATGGATTTTTTTTTTTCATAAGAATAAGTACTCAAGTTGCTTATTTCCAGCTATGCGACCGGCTTAAGAGCTAGGCGATTATCACTTAAGTGTGATTAAAAATATTACATATTTGAAATATTGTCAGGAATGGCAGTTAGCACTAGTATATTTAGGAGTTTGTTTCAAATAGACCATTATAAATTTCCTTTTTGAAATAGTAGCCTTGTTAAAAACTGTCAATCTTAATGAACGTAATTAAATATTTCCCCAAATCCGAAAGATGTCGCATAGAACATTTTGGTTCGTCGATATTTACGCCACCTATGTTTATGCGATTCATCGCCGCCAGAGGGAATATATAGTAAGGTTGGACGAGAAAAGAAGGGGTTACGCGACTGGGGGGGTAGTGGATGCTAGATGCAGGAGGGGGGTAAGGAATGGGTTATTCAAGCAATGTGTGATGAATTTTTAAAGCCCAAGGTGTAGTTCGATGATGTAATAAATTGTTCTTCTTACAAAATATTTCTTTCATGTTTGCTTTGTACTAAACAGTATTACAAAGGTAGAAGAAGACAGGCGTTGAATTGCATAATTTATAATATTGACCAAAGTCAATATATTAATGAATTGGAAATAAAAAAAAGGGGGCGGATCAATCTTCCACACTTGTTAGGTGAAAACAAATAGATAAAGAGGCTCTAACACAAAAGTGATCTTTATAGACGTCATGCAAACACTCTCAGATTTCTATCTTCAACAATATTTGTATTAGTTTTCTTTCTTTTTATCATTCAACAACAGAAAAATGTTCAAAGCGGATTGAAAAAAAATTAAACTACCTATAGACGGCGACACAGTTGTCGTGTTTTAATGATTTTTATAAGCGTACCTAATCTAGCGCCTCTTAACAATAGACGTCTGTAATGGTTTTCAAATACGTGTTTGTGAATAATTTACTTTTTCACACGCTCTTTCATATACGGCATATATATATATATATATATATATATACTGTATATATATATATATTTCTTCTCCCCGTACAATCCCTATTCAGTTCTTTCTACTTTTCTTCAATTGAAAAATTAATTTACCTTTTAAAAATATTATTACAAGGTTTTTAACAATAAAATTTCAATGAAAAATCTTTCAAATCAATTCATTTTACTTTCTCTTTGACTCATTCTTCAATGTCAATTCTCTCTTCAACCTACATACGATAGAAGGTGTTAATACTGTAAATTAATTAATCAAGTAATTTATCCTCCCTTTTCTCATTGTTTACCCTGTTAAATTATATAATCAATATATAATTATAGACGGAGAGAATTGAATTCTATTATTTTACAAATAATCCAATGAATTTAGAGAAAATAGCTATAAATTAGAGATATATTCAGATTATTCTACGGCACGATTTTGTAGTTTTTTCGCACAATCTTTAAATTATTTTTTAATTTTACGACAGCAATTAATATATATTAACTATCGTTCAGTAGCCATAGCAACCAGTCAATGATTGTAGAGCAAGCAGCCGCCGTTGATTTATACGCTCGACCAATTTACATTTAAATAGAGGCACGCAGAGGTGCAAAAACCTATAGATAATTATAAATCAACGAAGGAAAACGGTCGCAGGTGCGTCGATGGCGATTTAAATGCTCGGTGGGGAGTAGAATACTTCACATGTGTTCCTTGTCGCACTTCTCTTTTTCCATTATGGAACATTTTTTACTTTCACTTTTAATTTGAGCTGTTTTCTAAAAGTGTCTTTGTAACAGAATGAAAAGCACCGAGAAGCTATTACCTCATTCAAGAAGTGACGCCCAAGTCTTTTATATATAATAAGTTACTCATACAAAAAGAATCATGGTTATCAACTATTCAAGACGAGTCCTTTTTAGAGTTTTTGTATGTTAAACAAAGACACTCATTTGTCAAATTCTCTCTTGCAATTTTTTTTACGTACCAGATGAACTTGTTTGACGAAAGTATTCCTTCGTACCTGCTTCTGTCTACAAGTACTTAAAATTGTATACATCGCTTTCATCCCTACTTGTACATCTTACTCCTACGGATGTTACCTTTCACTTGTCGGATCTTTTGTCTTTGTAATATGTGTAAAAATCCTCATTAAAATCGATTAATTATCAATAATGTCTGTTACTTTGAGTTTAAAAAGAAGCTTTTAGAAAGCGTTATCTATGATCTGTCGACAGATTGCTGATCAAAGATAACAATAACATACAAAAATAGTTCATGTAAATGCCGTCAATTTATAAATGTTCTTACCTTTATAATTATATTTATCGAATAGCGAGATACGAAACATTTTCAGCATAGTTTTCTGTCATATTCTATAGATTTTTTAATAATAACCTATTATTAATTAAAGTATTAATTAGTGTAATTTTTAATTAAATATTTGAGCAAGAATGATTTTATGACTTTAAACAGAATTTATTAACGAAAGCGCGCGCGAGCGCGTCTAACCCGTAGGTGAGAATGTCCGCGCAATGCATCAACAATTAGGCAGAGGGTGATACAAAGATATGCACAGTAGATAATTAGTTTTATCAGTCTGATAAGGTAATCTAAACACCGTATTAAAGCAGATTGCTACAAGACCTCACATGGTCAAGTACATTCTTTATTCTCTCTTTTAACATGATAATATTCTTCTGAGGAAGATATGGCAAGTACTTTTCGAAAATTGGTTCAATTTTCTTCAACTCCTCTACAAGTAAAGATTCGACATTATGGTGAATATTCTTTAATCTTTCTATAGTTTTCCGTCTGAAGATACAAGTAGAATTCAGAAGCCGATCGTGTAAATGTTTATACCTGTCAAGAATTCTATAGGAATGTAACAATCCCGATTCATTGTCGAGAAAAATAAGAAAATCTTGAGCTTTGTATAGATTATGAGCCGAATTAGTTAAAGATTGTTTATTCCATTGTAGATTGTGTAAATTGTTAACAATTCTGTCAACATTTCCAGTAATATAGTCGAAAATTATCATATCAGTCCATTGAATTAACTCGAGAATTCTCCTCGAATCTTTAATTGTTTTATTGGTTAGAGTAAAATGCTCAGACCTATATTCTTCAGGTATGTAGGCGGGAGACAGATTTTTTACAAAAGGTGTCAAAATAAGCGGATTCGAGTCCATCCATCTTAGCTCCTTAACCTACATTGAACAATATGGGAAGAGAAAGAAATAAAATTAAATACAGCAAACATATATATAAGATGATAATAAAAAAGATGAAAAGAGGTTATTTATAGTTGAATTGAATGAAAATAAAGATAGTGAAGAGTCGGGTAAAATAAACGATTACTCTTCGGCTTGGATTGGCGCAAGTAAGCTGTTAAATAGAATCAGATACCTTCCTTAAAACCTCATTCATTCAATGAAATTCTCAGTGGACCGTTTAGTGACCCGTAATTCACCCCTACCCATCAATTTACCCAAAGGAATTGATCAACCCAATCGCCTCAAAAATACCTATTACTGATGTTATTATCGATAGAAGAGATGGTAATTTAATCTCTACACACGACACTGTAGACTAAAATTTGTAACTGACCTGTTTTTTAACATAATCGAAGCGTTTATCGTTTGGAATAGACAAACTAATTGGCAGAATATTATAAATATCCAATAATTTAGATAGCAGATAGGAGAACACTTCGCCTTGCATTAAATCAGTATTTAATCTATAGCGAATACAAGCTTTATCGCCATTTTCTAAGGTTGCGAGACGATTTTGCATTCGTCCGCATCCATCTTCTAATTTTATAACACTTGAATTTGAGACTTTGTCAGTTTTCCGTTGGATTTTTGAGTACAGTTTTTCACTTTCATCATCCCAATAAATCTTATCAGATAAAGATGATTTAGCAAAGAGTAACGTTATTATTAGCAGCAAAGTTATCGGCTGCATCGTAATTAAATGATGTGACGCTTTTTAATTTCAATTCTTTTCTTGGGTTCTAAAACAGCATCCAATTCTTCATCTTGTCAGTTTCGTTTCTATCATTTTTACTCTACTGTTTGCAAAAGAAATAAATAAAAATTAAGATAATGTTCATATAAAACAAGGGAGAAATTGATTTGTAGAAATTATGGAGATGATAAAACGTAAATCCGTTAAATAAGGGTATAAGAAGTAACGTACCTTGGGAGAGATTTTATCTATAAGCCCCCTTGGTAAGCAATTGGTTTATGGAGAAAGTAGCGTTCCTTATCTTTTCTTGCAATCAAATCCAACAAAAAAAAAGGAAAAAACTGCTCGGGTGCTGTGAACGAAACGTGTCGCGACGTTAATCGACAGCGACAACTCGTGCGGTGAGCTATATTCGTACAATACGTTGCCGAAGTGTGAAAGCCCAACGTTCATTGGACGGCCAAAGTGAGACTCATGAATATTAATTGTTAACATCGTAATTATTGCCGGCGTTCTCAACGGGGGGGCAGGTTCCTTCTTCTATGTCCTTTGTGTTTTTACCATATTAGTAATATAAGGAATATATACAAATAATAAAAATTTACGTGGTTTTACATTTCTAAAGGAAAAACAGTCTAGCTAGCGTCAAATTAAATTGTAATTTTCAGTTTCCGACATGTAATTTTCTCTGAAAGTTGCTCTCCATGGCGTTGGAATAATAAAGGTATATAGGCTTAGAAATTTTTCAACGACTATTCAACGCCACAACGGGGTGTCGTATTCGATTTGTGAATGTCTGCTGAACTTTGTATAAGCTTGTTTATTTATTTGTCTTGGTTTATTTATCTCTACTATATAGTATATTTTACAGATTACATTTCTTTTTTATTATTATTAAGTCTATCTTTTCAAGACATTCAATCAATCAATTTCATTCCTTTCCTCCCCCCTCTTCTACCTACCTATCTAGCATATATATATATATATATATATATATATATATACTATATATATCTTTATATGTCTTAACCAACTTTTCACTTTATCCCTATCCCCATTCCTTTACTCTAATTAATATCTTTATAAGTTATTGATTTTTCCCATTCCTTTCTAAATTAATTATCATGTAAGTTCTATTAAGATCTTATTAAACATAAGCTCACTGTACAATATTCTTCCATAATATAATATAATAAGGTGTGAAATTTGTCAAAAGAGGGGTTGGGGTGTGGGAGTGAATAGGAAGGCTAAGTAGGTCTTTATTGAATAGTTTTTGCTGATGCACAAATTGTCTAAAGATATCATATCTACAACATTTTAACAGAGAGAGTATTGTAGATGCACCGCTTCTATTGCAGTACTACTACTACTAATGCAGATGCAAACTATAAACCTACAAACTAGCCGTAAAGTGTAACCCGAAACCACCTACCAGCAGTCTAAAAGTAGAACTGTTTCGGACCAGCATTTAGTCGAGAATTTTTGAGCGAAGGAGATGGCTAGCGGTCAAGTAATACAAGTCCGCCTGAGACGTAATGATACATCACAAGTTTGGGGATTTAGAATGAAAGGAGGAGCTGAGAATGGGATGCCTTTGTTCATTGAACACGTTGCTCCTAACGGTAGAGGTGGTAAGGCTGGTTTATCAGCTGGTGACGTGATTCTTTCAATTTGCAATGTTCCGGCGCAACATATGACACATATGCAGGCCAAACAGGAGATGCTTAGAGCCGGAAACGAATTGGATTTTGTCGTTGCCAAGTAAGCGAAGGAGATATTTTCTCTTTCCTTTCAATAATTTTCCATATTTTTCTATATTAATATATAAATAAAAAAGATGATTAAGGACCAATTTTTTTTCCTTATGAATCATACGCTGTATTTAGTAACATTGCTAATATTTCTTTTTTCCAATAGAGGTGCAATGAGTCAAGCTGGATCGGCTGCAGCCCAGGCGCAAGAACCTGAACAACGTGTGGAAATTGTAGAAGAATCTCATATTAAACTTGGAGGGCCGACTTTCAAAAATATTAAACCAAAAACCTATCAAATCTTGGAAGAAGAGATGCAATCTGGAAGAATGGTGAGAAAATCACCACCGGTCGAAGGTTTTTATTTTTCTAGATCAGCCATAAATTTATTTCTATCAAAACATGTAGGCTTAATTAGTGCCAACCTTAGTATAAACTTGAAAAGTTCTCTCGTCAATAGGCCGATAAATAGGTATAAACTAGTAACTTATCGTAGTATTAGATTGTTTATTTATACAATTGTTTAGCTATAAAACTAAACAAAAGATAAAACCCCATAAGCTACTTTTGTTAAAGGATCAATCAAGCATAAAATATTTCTTATTCTATCTTTCGATTACGAAAATAACTTATTTTTTTTTTATTTGTTTTAAACAGGACAAAGGCCTGCGTCGATATTTGATAGGAAAAAGGAAGAAAGATCCGACTATCTTAATGCTAAAGGAAAGTCTATTCAAAGAGCTTTTGGTGAAAGGCATTAGAAAATATCTCTTAATAATATTTTAAATAACTTCCTAATTGTTTCTTTTTTTTCAATTATTCTATAAAAAAGAGAGTGAAATTTTAACCGGAAATAGTATGCTCATATAATAGATTTTGATTTTGAATATTAATATTTGAATGAATAGTAAAAAAAACGAGAACAAATCAGTTTTAAAAAATTCGAATAGTGTTTTTTTTAGATTTCTTTTTTTTTTTTTAAAAAAAAAGAAGATTATTCAATTCTTTTTTTTCTTGTTGGTCTTTCTATAGAAAAACAGTTAGAGCTATTTTTCTCGATTTCTTATGTTTTTTTAGTATTTTTTTAAAAAAAAAATATGATTATTAATGTATACTGAATAGTTTTATTTTTAACTTAGTTACCAGTGGCGACATCTATACGACATATTTTTTTTAATTCATGAATACTACTTTTTGTTTTAAAACAATTAACTCAAGGAATAGTTAGGTTTTATAGCAATAGATTTTTTTATTAAAAAAAAGGGGATTTTTTTTATACGTTGAACTGTTGAATTTTTCTTTTTGAATTTGCAAAAGTTTTGTTTAAAACGTTTATCTTGTCGTCTTTTATAGAGTTGTTTTGTATTGAGAGTATTCTTAAAGATGGTAACTTTTCAAGGTTCTCCATCAGTTCCATAGCAGTTACATATCCAAAATTACAGCTACCAGCCTCTAATTTAACTAATTTCTTATTAAAGTTCGTAATTGTCCTAAAGAGGACACTTGCTCCTTCGTCGTTTACTTCGTTACCGTTAAATGATAATTTTCTCATATCTGGAATATTTTTAAGCATTTCCGCCATGGAAATGGCTCCCTTAATACCAAAATTACAGCAACTTGCGTATAGCTCTTTTAAATTACGATTTGATTTTGATAGGATGCTAAAAAGCTTTGCTGCTCCCTTGTCATTAATCTTATTGTTACTAAGATTAATGATTTTTAGTTGTTTTAAATTCTGGACAATTTCTGCTAATTGTTTTACTCCTTCGGTTGAAATTTGGCAACCATCAACGTAAAGTTCGCAAAGTTTATTCTCAGTTTTTAATACTGACGAAAATATTGATGAAGAACCTCTATCCCCAATGAAGTTATTATTAAAGGCTAATCTCTTCAAATTTGGTAAGTTCTTAAGAGTTTTTGCCAATTGTAATGCGGCTTCCACAGTAAAATCGCATTCTCTGACAGCTAATGTATTCAATTTAGTGTTTGTCTGAGATATGGACACAAATAAAGCAGTTGCTCCAGTGTCTTTGATCGAATTAGAGGATATGTCAAATACTTCTAAATAGGGAATATTTCTCAAGGCTTTAGCTAATTCCACTGCTCCGTGAGCATCAATTTGACAAGAATTCATTATTAAATCAGTTAACAAATGATTATATTTCAATATGGATGAAAATATATGGGTTGCTCCTTCGTCCATAATGGGGTTATCATTCAGTCGAATTTCTCTTAAATCTGGCATTTTACCAAGGGATTTCGATAATTCGTAAGCGGCTGAAAATCCAAGATTACAATGATTTAAATATAAAGCTTCCATATTTCTACTACGACTAGATATCGAGGAAAGAATGGAACAGGATGAATCTTCATCAAAACAATTATTATCAATAGATAAAACTTTAAGATACGCCAGCTGTTTTAATGATTCTGCTAATTTAAATCCACCATTAAGTCCAATTTTACAGGACGATGCGTAAAGTTCTTCCAAATACTTGTTGTTATTAGAGAAAACTTGAAAAATTTCGAATGAACCTTCATTTCTAATGGAATTATCATTTATAGAAAGAATTCTTAATTTTGGTGATTTCTTTAGAGCACCTGCCAGACTTTTTGCACCTGCTACTTCAATTCCGCAATTTACTATTCTTAATTCTTCCAATTTATTGCTATTATTATTCGAAATTGAATTGAACACCCCTATCGCTCCGTCATTTTCTATAAAATTATTACTTATATTAAGTATTTTTAATTTCGAAAGATTCTTTAAAATTTTGCCTAAACTCTTAGCTCCGTAATGGCCAAAATTGCATTTTGCCACATTCAGCTCTTCTAAGTTTATATTCCATACTGATAAGGATTTGAATAAATTCTCGGCTCCCTGATCTGTTAGACTATTATCGTTTAATGATAATACCCTTAAATTACGTAGTTTTATCATTGCTTCATTTAGGTCAGTCACACCAGCAAATTCGATGTTACAATTATTTAAGCATAATTCTTCTAATCTTTGATTCCATTCGATAATTGTTTGCGATAATAATTTAATTCCCAAATTTAAGATTGGATTATGATTTAATACAAGAATCTTTAATTCTGACAGATTTTTCAAAGCGTAAACTAAATCTTGGACATCGTTCGCTTGCATATTAGTATTTTCTAAATATAATTTTTCTATTCGATGATTAACTAACTGAATAGCTTGATAGACCAAATGATGATGACTAAGACGATTATCACTTAAGTATAACTCTTTCAAATCTGGTATGACCATTAACACTTTTACCACATCCGTAATAGCTAGACACTCCGATTCCAGTTTGTATAGGACTAACTCTTTTAGCTTGCTTTTGCCTTCAACAATACTCGATAATATTGTCTTTATACCATTCTCTTTAATTGGATTTGATTCAAAGCGTAAAATTTCCAATTTTTTAAGGTGACTAACAGCTTCTGCTAATTTTAAAGCCCCCTTTGCAGTATATCCACAATTAGCAACCAAAACGTGACGTAAATTTACCGAGTCTTTAGGTATTTCACTAAATAATTCAACTATCCCAGCGTCATTTACTAGATTTCCATTAAGAGATAGAAAGGTTAAATTTTTTAAGACTTTTAGTGATTTAGCTAAATCATTAATCGATTTTTCAGTAAAACTGCAATAATTAGCATTTAAGTGAGTTAATTTGGTGTTTTTCTTGGAAAAGGAGGAGAAAAACTTTTGTGCACCCTCATCATAGATAAAATTAGCTTGAATATCAATTTCTTCCAGGAATGTTAAATTTTGTAACGCAACTGCAAATTCCGCAATGCCATCTATGCCGATACTGCAATTACTCATTTGGATTACTCGTAGTTTATGATTGTATTTTGAGATTGCACTAAAAATGGCTTTTGTACCACGATTTTCCAACCGATTATTGCTTAAACAAAGTTGATTTAAATCTGTAAAATTTTCCAATAGTTTTGAGATTTCAATTGCAGCTTTTGAACTGAAACTGCAATCTTTAGCATAAATCTCTTGTAATTTCTCATGATTCGATGCCAAAATATCGAAAATCGAAATAATTCCTTCGTCTTTTATACGATTTTGATTGATGTTTAATATTTTTAATTCTTTTAAATGACTAAGACATTTGGATAATTCGATTGCGCCTAGTTTGCCAAAATTACAGTTTTCCAAATATAGCTTTTCCAAGTGTTTTGGAGAAATTTTAGTAAATATTGCAATAATACCATCGTCTTTAATTGGATTATCCGATAAATTCAACTCTGAAAGATTAGTAAAGTACTTTAAAGAAGAGACCAAATGTCTCGCTCCCAAAGAACCGAAAGATGAGTCATTTAAGATTAATTTCTGTAAGATAGCTTCGCTTGAAAGATTGTAGCTTATCATATTTATTCCATCATTTTCCAGCCTATTTGAACCTATAACTAGATTCCTCAAGTATTTTAATTTTTGGAGAATGTCACTTAACCTTCTAATTCCGTTTTTGGTAAGAGCACAATTATAAACATCCAAATGGGACAATTTATTGTTTGCCACCAATAGACTTTCAATTACTGCCTTTAATCCTTCATCTTTAATAGGATTATTACAGCAAACTAGCTTTGTTAAATTTGGAAGGCTTCTTAAAGTTTTAGCCAATTTTATTGCTGTCGAACATCCGAACTGACATCCATCTAGACTAATCTCTGATAACTTATTATTAAAATCGTAGAAGACTTTAAAGATTTTATAGGCTCCTTCGTCTTTGATGAGGTTATTATTTAAGTTTAAAATCCTCAATTCTGGTAAATTTTTTAATGTAGAAGATAAAGATTTCGCTGCAGCAAGTCCAAAAGAGCAGTTACCAATCTCTAATTCTTCTAATTTTAGATTACTTTCAGATATGGTATTAAATATAGCCTTCGCTCCTTCCTCCTTGATACTATTATTATTCAGGTTAAGTCTTTTCAAATTTTGAAAATTTTTAAGTGTATCACCTAATTTAATTGCCTCGTTAACTTCCAGATGGCAATCTTCTAAAGAGAGGAGTATAATTTTCTCCGAGTAAATGGAAGAGAAAACCTTATTCGCCACCTCTTCCATTAAATAATTTGAATCGAAATTAATGGCTACTAAATCAATCAAATTCATTAGCATCTTTGACAATTCATCGGCCTTTGTAGAATTTAAATTACAATGTCTTAAAGATATCTCTTGTAAATTCGTATTGAATTGAGAAATAATGCTAAATAAACGATTAGCTTCGTTATCCTCGAATAGGACATTATGGAATATTATTCGATGAAGATTGGGTAAAGCTTTTAGCGTATTTACTATTTTTTTTATAATGTGACTATTAAGCTGGCAATTAGTTAGGTTTAAAGAGTCTAAATCTATACCCGTTTCTTCTATTTCATCCAATATTAACTTTACAACTTGGTATGGTATACAGTTCCCTCCAAAATCCAAAAAGGAAAGTCTGGGTAGCTTCTTAATTACTTTACTGATTTTCTGACTGCCACACGAACTAAAATTGCAATTGCTTACATTCAACTCCACTAGCTTTTCGTTTAATTCAGATATTTTAGTAAGGAAATTAGAAATTACTTTATCTTTGAATGGATTATCGTTAATGTATAAACTGTGAAGATTAGGTAAATATTCCAATGATTTTATCAATTCTAAACCAGATTTAGGTCCAAGATTACAATTATTAATATATAACTTTTGCATGGAATAGCTTACAGGAGATATCGATGAAAAGAAGGAGCATGCAGCAACTTCGTCCAAATGATTATCCTGAATATCTAAAGTTTCCAAAAGAGGTAGTTTTTTAATAGTCTGCCCAAGGATTATAATTCCGTTCGATCGAATACCACAATTCTTTATTAACAGATCTTTCAGGTTATGGTTTGTATTTAGTATCCCTTGAAATATTTCAATACTTCCCTTATCAGTTAAATTGTTATTGGATAGGGAAAGGGTTTTTAATTTGGGCATTTTCCGTAGAGCCAATGATAGTTCAGCTGCTCCAATAAGACCAAAGCCACAATTACCTATTAATAGTTCGTTTAAATTTGCATTTGAAGATGCTAAAGCTCTAAAAATGCTTACAGCTCCATCTTCTTTGATATTATTACCTTCTAAAACAAGTGTTTGTAATTTTTCAAGGTATTGAAGCGTTTCTGACAACTCAAGAGCACCAGGTGGACCAAAGAGGCTATTTTTTACGTCCAATTTGACGAGATTATGATTAAACTTTGATATAGCTCTGAATAGAGCGATTGATCCTTGATCTTTGCTCGTGTTATTGGGAAGAGACAATTCAGTTAAATTTGATAAATGTTCAAAAGAGGATGATAAACACTCAGCTCCATTAGTATTCAATCCGGTATTACCAATGTATAATGCTTTTAGAGATTTTGATTCGGAAATGACAGTCTGTAAACATTTTATACCATTTTCTCCTATTCCATTGAAATTGATAAATAAAATTCGTAAATTTGTCAAGTTTTTCAAACCATTTGCTAGTTTTGTAACGCTGTTATAACCGAAACCACAGTTTTTTAATCCTATGATTTCTACAGTACCACTTCCTATTGATAGAGCATCCGAAATTGCAATTAAACCTTCGTCTTGTATTGGATTATCATTGCAAATAAAGTTTTTTAAAACCTTAAGTTTACTTAGAGCATCAGCAATCTTTAAAGCTCCTTTTTCCGTTATTTGGCATTTATTGATGTCCAAAGATATTAATTTCTCATTAAACTCTCCTATAACTTCAAAAAGAGATTTCGCTCCTAAATCTGTAATCGGATTTCCATAGATGCTTAATATTTCCAACTGCGGTAAGTTTGATATAGCCTTCGATAGGGCATTTGTACCTTCCACACTAAATCCACAATTGTAGGCGTATATTTCAGTAAGATTTTTATTAATTTTTGACACCGATCTAAATAAGTTCATTGCTCCTTCGTCTTTAATCTTTATATTCCCTATGTCAAGAAGTGATAAATTTGATAAATGAAGGAACACTTCTCCTATCTTTCTTCCTCTTGGTAGATTTGTTGATATTTTAAGAGTAGTAATAATATGAGCAAAATTTTTCAAAGCAATAATTACGGCACTCCATTGATCTTCGGATAAATCATCCTTAAAAGTTATAGCTGTTTGATCTCCTAGAAGTTTACAAGCTTTGCCCAAGAATGGAATTTTTTCCAAAGTTATAGGATAGTTTATATCAGTCCACATGCTCATATTTTCAGTGATGTAATTAATTAAGGAAGAAAAATCATTTAATTGAGTATTTCCATTAAATTTGGTTAATTCATCTAACTTGTTAACTATTCTTAAATTCGACGAATCACCAATGAGCTTTGCAAGACTCTCTAAGCCAATAATACCAAAATCACAGTTTTCTATATAAAGTTCCTCTAAATGTTTGCATTGTTTCAGAGATTTAAATACAGCGACTGCACCGTCGTCCTTAATACTGTTACCGGAAATGTTTAGAATTTTTAAGCTATTAGAAAATAGTCTAAATGACTCGGCCAATTTCTTTGCTCCAGGAATACCAAAACCACAATTGCTTACGTTAAAACTTGTTAATGCCGATGAACATTTAGATAAGGTATTAAATATTTTTATTGCTCCATTGTCACTAATCCAATTATCCGATATGTTTAAAGCTGACAAATGTCTTTGCTTTTCAATAACAGCCAATAATTCCTGAATAGATTCTATAGTAAAATATGTATTTTGAATGTTCAATTCGGTTAAATCATCTTGAAAGTTGGATAATATCTTAAATAGGATTTTAGCTGCAATATCACCAACGAAATTGTTCGAAAATTGAAATATTTGCAAAGTTTTAAAGTTATCCAAAGATTTTGAAAAGTTAACAACTCCGTCGCTATCTAATTTGCATAATTTCAATTTGCATAATTTGTAATAATAACCATAATTGGCTATCGAAATATTCTGTTCTAATAGAAGTTTTTGCATATAATTGTTTCGTAGGAAAAAATCCAAATCGTTATTCTTGCAGAGCTGATTATTTCTAATATTCTTCATAATTTCTACTGATTTCCTGTTAATTTCAATATTTTTATCATTACTTTTCAATAGAAATTCTAACTGTCCAATTAATTGTTGTAAAGTTATTAAATGTTCATTTTTATCGATAGAATTGAATTGTTTGTCGGATACCATACGAATAAAGTTGATAAGACGAGAGCTCTTTTGGAAATCGTTAGTTAGTAATATACCTTTTAAATTATTAATAAATTTACATAGGTAAAATACTAATTGAAGGTAAATTTGAATAGTATCGTATTCAACAATGTTATTATAGACTTTAATAATTCTTAATTTGTTAAATTTCTTGATAATTCCACTTAATTGATGTTTATTTTCGCTATTTTCAATGCATCCTTCCATTTCGAATGATTTTAGATTAAAATAAAGCATATTCAATGATAAATTTGTAAAACAATTCCAATCGAATTGAACGTGTTTAAACGATAATTCTTCAATCGATTTCCACCGTTGTTTTATAATAGTAATCAATAATCGATTTGAAATTTTTTTCTTATTCAATTTTAAAGCGCTCAATCCTTTTCTTTTAACTATTAAATCCTTTGATCCTATTAATTGACCCACATCTGTAATGATTCGATTATAGGCTCTTTCATCTTTATATTTGACAAAGTCCATAACGTTTAAATAATTTCCAATAAATTCCTTTTCATTATTAAATAACGTTTGCAAATAGTTTGTAAAATTTTGTTGATTTGTAAACGAGTTAAGGCGTTTAATAACGTAATTAGACGCAAAGAATGCTTGAATGGATGAATGAATAAATTTTATCTCGCATGTTGCGGTTGGCAATTGTAAATTATTGTTAATTATATATAAAAGGCCGTTAAAGTAATCATTTCCTTTTTCAAGCATCATTCCATCTTTACTTTGGAAGGCGTCACTTAGTATAATTCTGTCTTTATTGATTGTATCGAAAGAAATCTTTGAGAAGTATTTGAAAACGGATTTAAATTCATTTGAAGTTGTATCGACTCTATTCTTTTTGCATATGATTTGAATAAACTGCTCGTAAATTGAGAATTTATTTTCCGGTAGTGTTCCTTCCTTTTCCTTCCATATTTTGCTAATTAAAAATCCAAACAACGGAGTTGAATAAAATGATGGATCGATCTTTTTTAGTTGTATATATTCAATAATTTCGGCTCCTCTGTTTTCTTCCAGCTGAAGATTTAAATAATTTTCTAATTGGCTATCGTGAAAGCCGTTTAATTGGAAAACTGCATCGAAATTGTCTCTTATTTGTACGGCTCTCCATTCTCTAGACCAAACAACTATTGGAAATGGAAAATCCTTCCCTTCAATTAAATCGTAAATCTCATTATCGACTAACTGAAATTGATCAGCGCTATCTAAAAATAAAATAATATTTCTAGACGCTCTCGTATTAGACGCTTTTTCATTTAATAAATGTATCATTATTTCTTTAGTTAGCCAGGGAACTTGTGAAAAATTTTGCTCCCAAATAGCGTCCATTAAACTTTGTTTTTTGGTAATTTTGTCTAATGATAGGTGAAGAATCATTTCAATTCTAATCATATGATACGCACGACGAACCCACAGCATAATTAAGCTATAAGCGTGTATTGTTTTGCCCATTCCCGGCGGGCCTTGTATAAGAATTCTTTTATAATCATCCTTTAAGACAGATACTATGTAATTACTATCATCAAAACCATCAATAATTTCCTGTTGATTGCCAACAGTCTTTAATCCAATAATTGTCATAGGAATGGATAAATCCTCTATCGATTGAGTGTCTTTTTCGAATAGCGAAGTTGATACAATTGAAAACTTCTTTTTGGCATTTTCAGTAATAGCTTCGGCGGCGTTTAGCCAAGTTCCGTTGATTAGATTGGCCAAGTTTTTATATTCAAAATTTCTTATCGACGATAAAGAATCCGTAACTTCTAGAGTTTCCAAATATAGAAGTTTTTGAAAGAGTACATTAAAGCAATGTAAATTGAGAAATGTTGACGTATCGACATTTCTTTGAATTTCTTCAATAAAACTCTCCGTTAAAAATTTCCTCTCCTTTAACTCAAGTACGAATTTTAAAACGTCTTCATCGCTTAAAACTTCCCTGAACTTATCTTTATAGATGTTTATAACAGCATTCTTTCTGCCAAATCCTGATAAATCAATGAAATTATCCATTGTATAACTTTGTTTTTACCTGCCAAAAAAAATTACAACGAAACGATTATAACATCTAAATAAGATATAGAGATATTCATCAATACCTATACATATTTCTATTAAATAAATATATAGACATAATTTAAATAAATAAACTATTTAAATAGTCTTGTATTAATTAAATAAAAACATTTAAATGCATTAAAATAAGGAGAAAAAATTTTTTTTACATGTTTAAACTTGTAGGATTTTTTATTTCTTACAAGTTTATTACTTCACGCACACACGTATATATACTAACATATATATATATAAACGGTATATATACTGTATATATATTATTATATCTAAAAACCTTTATTCTATAGGCTTTAACCTGTCAATTACTAAAAAATAGGAAATAATAATAATCCCAAGTGAATAGTAGCAACTATATTAGAAGAAAAAGTGAAAGGGGAGAAAACTATGCACAAACCTTTACTAATGAATAGCTTGAATCGAAATGGCTAAAAGAATAGAGGATAGGTCGACAGATGAGAGAAAATATAATAAAAAAGAATATTGAGAGAAGAAGACAAGAGATAAATAGTTTATATACATATATATATGTAAACAATAGAAATTACAATACTACATATATATATATATATATATACATACTAATATATATATATATATATATTATTGGTACTAAAGAGCGTAGACAGAGAAATAAACGTTTAACAAATCTTTATAAATACCTTATGTGATGGAAACTAAAAGGAGAGGTTGGCTGAATATTATTATTAGTTAATCCAACATAATACGCATATTTTTAATAAATGCCAATAGATCCTTTATGACTAAGGTAAAGATTTCTTTTGTCGGATTATTCAATAAAAAACAAGCCGTAGGTTTTTTTTTTAATATTAAAATAAATTTAAAGTTTTGTTTTTAAGTGTGATATATGATAGAGGGCGTTCCTATTGCTTTTTTGCTTTTTCCCTCCTCCATATAAAGTCGATAGATTTTTTGCCTACAATCAATTTACTTTAGGTATATTTGTTAATTGAATGTAAATTGAAGGTATTTTTTAATTGTCAATACAAATAAAAGGTTATATTTGCAAATTCTAATTAAAAATGATTAGATAGAAATATGTGAAGATATTATCTACTTCTTCTTCTTCTTTTTCTTCTTCAACTACTACTACTACTTTTAAAGTGTTCTCTAAAGTTCGTCATTGTCACTTGGTTTCTTTTGCTTATTATGATTTTCATCTCCTGTATACATAGTTATATATTTAGATATATATTAGTATTTAGTATTTAAATTTTAAAAAAGAAATATGTCTTACTCGTCTCGCATAATTCCCCTAATATAGCTTTTATATGAAATGTAAAACGCTTATTTCGACCTTTACATTCTTCTAAGGCATCATTTGTACAATCCCACCAATGGCAGACATTTTGTAAAGATTCACACCTTCGCCTAGTCTTCTGACAGGGATCGGAACAAATGGATAATTTCATTGATTTCATAGATTTAACGTAAAATTTTTGATGAGAATTTTTGCATTTTGGCGATTTCATCGATTCTTCTAAACAAGACACAAGCTTGTCTAATTTGGAACAGTCAGCCTTAACATTATGTGATAAACTTTTCTTATCATCGTATTTCTGCGTTTTACAATTACTAACAAGATCATCGCATTTATCGTCATCATCTTTGTCCTCCTCATCAATATTCAATCCCTTTCTCCTACCTACGGTTAATAATATACATATCTGAAAAATGATATTTTTATATTTAAACTAATACCAACCAAACGGTGAGAAAGTTTTAAACACTCTATAATTTCCATGGCACTTTCCTAAGGCTTCTTTTGTGCATTGGTTATATTCTTTATTACTTTTAACATCATCACATTTCCTTCTTGATTTAATACAATCCGCGGAGCATATTTTGTCAATTTCTTTTATAAAATTAAGGGGTTTCCTTACTTTACATCTTTCATAGCTATTATCAACACAGGTTGAAACTTCTAAAAGAAGTTGGCAGGATTCTTCTACATTATTCCTGTTACCTTGAAATTTTTCTTGTAAAGTAATACAATCCCAGATAAAATTTTCTTCCTGACAATCTTTACTATCTTTAGGGTCTTTACCGTCAGTTACTACTAGAAATATATAATATTATCCACATAGTATCGATCTAGCTAATTGGTAAATAATAAGAAAGCAACCTATTAGTAATATCTGTAGAGATAGAGCAAAAAAAGTGATTAACTTCATCTGGCACGTTAAAAGTTGAACTTGGATATATTTGAAAAATTAACTTTTTATGAATTTATATAGCCCCATATATTGATAAAAATTTCATATTTTATTAAGTTGTAGATAATCTATTGTAAAGTAGGCTAGAATTGAAAGATTATCAGTTTGTTATATACTTTTTAAATGAATAGAGAAAATAAAAGACTTTATGTAATAAACTAAATGAATGTAAATATATAGTTACTATTTATACTGTATGTATTGTATATGTATACATATCTATAGACTATATGAATTAAACATTTCTAGTACTATAGATCTATTAATAAAGCAATTTCTTTATCAATTGAACTCTGAAATAATAAAAAAAAGAGAATCCACCATATACACTACGGTACTCTTGTATAATTTTTACAATCTGTTACTAGCATTGTAAAATTGTCTACCTGTTTCTCTTTTAATCATTAATTAATCCTATTTTTTTAAGCTTTTATTCCAATAAAAGAAGAATAATTTTGTATTTTGCAAGAAATTTTATTCATTTTTATCTATGTATTTTCAATCCAGCTTTTTTAACGTATCAGGTTAGAAAGGTATTGGATAATTTTTGAAAACTAAACTTAAAAGATTTAGGGCGATAAATCTCATTTTCTTTTAAATATAATATAAACAAAAAAAGAAATTATTGATAATCCAATACCTTTTCCTTTTTCCCCACCATCCACGTCCATCCGGATAATTTTATATTTTTTTCGTTTCTTATCTCACAAATTATATACTTTATACGACACGTTTCTCTCCATGTATAACAATCAACAAATTAAAGAAATAAAACGAATAGCAAAAAAAAGAACCAATATAACATAGTGACAGCAATTTATATTCATATATACGTTATAACATATAAAACGCAATATATTCTTGTATATAGATATATAAATTTACTAAATTACATAAAGGTTAGTATACGTGCAGTATAGTATTTTAATTCAACATTTACTTAGAAACATAGAACAATGTATATTTAGAAGTGTTTGTTTTTTTTTTTGCTTTGCACGCATCCTATTTTGTAACATAAGTATAATAATGAATTTGTTAAAAACTTAATAGAATTTACTTTTGCTGCTGTGCGCGGATTCGATAACGCAAAACGAGTCGAATAAATGTTCAAACAAATAAAAAAAAATTGCGAAAAAAAAACAAAAGAAAAGAAAAAAGTCTTCACACGTAACGTACACACATACTCAAAATATCAGAACAAAAGAACTCTCATTAATTCATGAAATATCTTAACTCGCGCTTATTTTCGTTTTGTATAACTTTTTTATTTCTTTTCTCTTTTCTTTTCTTTTGCTTTAAAAAAAAAAAGTTAAAAACAAGCTTTTGAAAAAAAAAAGGAAAAAAAAATTTTAAGAGTTTTAAACGAGATCACATTTAAAAACAATTCACTCAAGCATTAGAAAATTTTTTATCGGCTCATTTGCATATACGAAAAACTGCACAGGGATTCTTGAAAACGATCAACGAGCATGAAAAAAATAAATAATAACAATAAAAAATCTCGTAACGTTATGTAAAACTGGGCCGCATTTGCTTTAATATTAGTATGTCTTTTTAAATGTAAATTTAAGTGTATATGTTTATATATATATATATATATATATATATATATATATATATATATATATGTGATTTTATAAAAGCATGGGTATATATTTATATCTATATATCCATAAATTCATATTTTATGTATATATATATATATATATATACATATATATACAGATGTTAATATCGTGGAAGAATTACTATGGTTTATGAAACAATTATATAGTTTTAAAAAAATGCACATATTTTTTGGCTTAATAAAGAAAAACTTCATTAGATTTTTTTTTTATATCAACAGAAAAAAAAACGAGAATAAAAATATTGCGGTTTTTTTTTTTAACATAATATTCTATAAGAAATTATACAATTTAAAAAAAATAAAGCTGTTTCATCACCATATTATTCTTACAGATCGGTAAAATTCTATTGACTTAGTAGTTTAAACTACTAGGCGGTGTTAATAATTCATTTATAACTGTTTCAAAACATTGTTTCAATTCCGCATAGGTAACAAGTAGTACGCTTTGTTCATCACGCGAACTCAGACAAATTCTTTCGCTTGAACCCGCATCCAATTTATTCAAGCAATTGACGATATGAGCCAAATCCACCCACGGTACACCATTTGAATCCACTTGATGGAACAGATAGTCCCTAAATAGTTTCAACATATAGCGATCTCCTGTTTCTGACCAAGCTGGATCCATTTGATGCTCTCCTCGTTCATTCGTTAACCCTAGCTTGGCTATGAGTCGGAAAAGACGACCATTCTCAATTTCCTGTCATAAGTAAAGATTTCTTTGACTCATTGTATAATGGAACTAATTCAATTTCATATCTGGGCACATTATCGCAAAGAAGTTGGTATATTTCTAATTTATATTAATACTAGCAGCTTGTATTACGTTAAAAGATTCAATATACCTTGGATAGTTCATTTTCTAAAACATCTCCACGCAATTGAGCAGCATCTAACTGAGTGTAGAATCTGGCTCCAATCATAGGCATTATATCATTTATAGATCTTGGAGATCCCCTCGATGGACTAAGCAAGTAAACGATAACATTCCGTAGATCCGTTGAATAATTTCTTGACACCAATTCGATAGAAGCTGATACTCGATCGCGTTGTATTCCAGCAACTGAATTACATGCCAAAGCCAAAATAACCTTTCCCAGATAGGTTAAGTCCTCTTGCTATAACGGAAGAGATGAAAGAAGGGAGAAAAGGAAAGAAACAAAATTATTAAATATCAGATAGTATTAATTAGATGTATAAATTCAAAAAGAAACAATATCTGTATACTATATATGTATATAAATGCATATATAGGCGATATAGTGTACTGTATATAGTACTATTAATTTAGTAGCAGCTTTATAAAAATTAGTACTATTCATATTACAGGAGCAGCTATTTCTTTAAAATTCAGTATATAGAAAAGATTGAAAAGAGCTCGACCAATAGATAATTGATGGCAGTTTAATTAAAAACAATAATTAATGTGAAATAAATAATAAAACACTCGAAACAGAAGATTGAAATTTTTTTGAAAAATATACGTTTCAAGACTATAAAAAAGGTCTTGCTAAAAACCTGATAATGTCTGATCCTTTGGTCCGAATGTCTGACATCAGTGCGTGCAGGTGAACCGCTCTGACAACAATATATAGTGCATGAACTACAAATATAGACTACAAGCAAAAATAGGAATTTTCTTAACGTTTATAAAATAAGAGATAGAATGTTGTCCTAATGAAAATTATTATATATACAATAAATATACAGTATATATACAGTATATATATAAATATTATATTACGTATTCAAAGACAAAATTTTAAGACAAATAAATATCATTGTTGTCTATTTTGACAGTTTAAGGTCACTTATGATTAATTATTCTGCTCATCCCTTTTTAGTCTTACAAATCTCTTGAAGCAGTTTTTCCAAGGTTATTAAAAACATATTTTTATTGACTTTATATTTTAAACTAAGTAAAAGATTCTTATATCTTTAATTAAACTTTAATAAGAAAGTAGGAAGAGAAATAACAAAAAAAAACGTATAACAAAACTACTAAACTCAATACCAAATAGCTATATAATCATCTTACCTGATAATGGGATGTTACTGCAGCTGGATTGGCTCCTTGGTTTGCATCAAATGTTAGGACATCCATCATACCAACGCAATTGAACCGAATCCTACAATTTTCAGAAATTTATAATAATTAAAAGTAGTGGTAACTTTTATATTTATATCTTATAATTATTCACCTGGATTTATCTGTGATGATAATCTTGGACGGATCAACCACTCTACAAGCTAACCCATTAGAATGCATCAATCTTAGAGCGGACGATAATTGAACAACGTAAGACCATAAAATATTTTCAGGAAGTAAAACTGGCTGTCGACCCCCATCAGCCAGATTCGGTCCTTTGGACAAGTGTTTGCCCATAATTGTTTCAGAACCCGGATGATAATCATAAGCAAAGACTATAGCTATAAAGAAAATATTTATAAATTATTATCTTTGAATAATATTAAACTGATATAATCTGATTAGTTCTCGCAAACTTAATTAATATCTAAATTTTTTTTTCTTTATTTATCATTTAGTAAATACATGCAAAAGTAGATAAATGAAATTTCAGAATACGATCTCATTTCATATTTATATGAAAATACAATAAGGGAAACTTACAATGATCGTGAAATGCCTTAGTTGTAAAAACATGACGTAGTGTCACAATATTCGAATGTTCTATGGCCTTCCAGGCATCAACCAGAGCAATTGATTTTGGTTGAGTTAATCGAAAACCTAATGAATGAAATATTTCAAAAACAATAACTTTAATTATTAGCAAATACCAACCATGAACTCTCCTAAGGCAATAAGTGTAACTATCTTTAGTATTTACACCTTTATAAACAGATGTCGTATAGCCAAACAAAGTTGATGTCTTATTCGTATTTGTTTGTGGAGGTTCTAAAGGATAAATTTGAGTAAAATTGTCGACATCTCGAGGAATATCTGTATGTTGCTCCGGATCAATTGTTAGCAATGTAAGAGCTTGCTTTCGAAGAATCTCCGATTTAAGTTCATCGGGAACAAAAAATCCAGATTGATTGCCAAGTCTCTCTTTCATATGGGCTACATGCGGTAACGGGCCAGGATGCGCTGTATAGTTTGGTATAATCTGATAAAGGAAAACGAAAAAAAACAAAAACAAAATAAAATTTTTCAAGGTAAAAAGTATTTTAATAATATTTACAATGCCCGGTTGCTGCTGGTGATTTTGCTGCTGAGTTTGCTGCTGGTGATGATCCATATCAGGGTAATAATTATAATAAGTCGTACCTCCAACATTTTCTTGCTGTTATAAAAATGAACAAACAATTATTACAGTTTTAACCTTAATACCTTATAAGGAAAAGTTAATTCGATTAAAGAAATGTAACATCACCATATCAAAAAACAAACATAAAAATTCAACAAAGAAAATAATCTGACTAACCTGCAGCCTCTGAGTTGATTTAGCTGGAGTTGAGTGTTGGGATGAGCCAACAGAAACTGGTGAACTTAAAGTTCGTATACCATGGTTTCCGTCCATTGGAGAAGGACTGTGTCTTGGACTCTCTCTCATCAACGGTACCGGTTCTAATGAAATAATATAAGGCATGTAATACATCCTTATTTCAATTTTTCAAAATCTTTCATATAATAAACTGGTGAAGCCAAGATAAAAAACAAAAAGTAAAGAAACTTCACAATTTTTGAAGATAATTTGTTTAAAGTTAGTTGTACGACTGTTAGAATAAAAGTGCGTATTACAAAGCTAACTACGACAAGATAACGCATAGAAATGATGTTCTAAAAATAGATATGATAGATAGCTAAAAATATGCGCTTATACGTATATATGTACTAGTGCGGGATTTAAGCATCACCAATGAGCTGCTTTATATAAAATATCTTAAAAAGGTAAACGTTGAACTACAAACAACTCTTAGTTATAATGTTTGCTTTGCTCTCAGTCTTTACAAAACGAAGTATTTTGCAATTTTACCATTACTGGAAAACTTAATATAATAAATCATTGTAATTGATCATCAAGCGAAGAAAGACAAAAAGGGTAATATTAGCGGAAAGTTTTTAATTTTTATGAAATATTTTCTATAATCATTAGCCTTGTTTATATGCTTCAATTTTTAGTAAAAAAAAGTATACTTTAAATATTTTTTAGCTGCTTTCTAACAAATTGTCAACGATTTTCTAAAAATAATGTTATGTATTGAAGAAATTTACAACAATTATCCTAGTAATTAAAGATAAAAATTTACGATAAAGATTTGAAATAATTCTATAGTCATTACTGTATGTATTATCATTTATGTATAGACAGTATTTATTAGCCGTTTAAGGGTATATCCATAAATAGCGGCACTATATTCAATCGAAATGTTGGGGGTGTTAAATAACAAGAACTGTTTGAATTTTGTTGAATTTAACAATGCACAATGTACGAGAAAAATGATAAATTGACATAAAACTAAGAAACTATCGATCGTTTCGTAATTGTAAAAGTATATTGAAGATTAACGTGCTTGTACATTTCACTCATAATAATAGAGTCGCCGGCATGATTTGGCGAATATTATATCTTTACGTTTTTCTTCATGTGTGCAATGGATTTATAAACGTATTTGGTAGGTAATTAGGAAAAATATTAATTAAGCTCAAGCCCCCGACTTAATAGAATAAAAAGAAATTAAATTGAGTAAGAATTAATGTGTATCATCATCGTATCAGAGCCAGACTGCTTTCTTGGCTTTGGTAATTGGGGAAGTTGGTCAAGCTGCTCAGGACCATGTGGAACGCGCCAAAGAACTAAACCTTGTCTAGGAATTGGTAAAGGATCTACGCAAGAAGAATCTTGCAATACATATGCTTGTCCAGGTATAAAAATTTGTCATATTTTTTCATCATGTCTAGTATTGTTAAAATATTTTCAAAAGGGCTTTTGTACGCGGAACATTTTATATTTCTAAATTTTTCAATGAAAGAAACTAATAGAACGAACTATAATTATTATTTCAATACAGTAAATGGTAAATGGTCCGTTTGGTCTGAATGGAGTTCTTGCGATTCGTATTGCGGAGCAGGAAAAAAAACTAGAACTAGACAATGTAACAATCCAAAACCTGCTAATGGCGGATTAAATTGTAATGGCATTGATGTTAAGAGGCAAAATTGTCAGAAAATTAGCTGCTCATGTCAGTTTAATTATTTAATCAGAAAAGTATAAAAGATAAAGTAGACAAGCTAAAAAAAGTGATGAAAAATGCATTTGTACCAGATGCACTTCTAACAGATCTGAAATCTTTCTTAACAATTCTCTCTTCCCTATTTTATTCATTGATATCGAAAAAATTAGTAGAGAGCAAAAATTATTTTCGGAAATCACGACCTTTAAAATTTATCCCCTTAACATTTCTTTATAGAAATTAATAAACGATGTTTTCTATTATTGCAGTAAGAAAATATAGTACTTGGGGAGTTTGCACGTCAAAATGTCAATTAAGCAAACCAAATATCTGTACCATTAGTTCAATTAGTGGACAAAATTGTTATGGAAATGGCGATGCAGTCAAAAAGTGTAGAATTGAAACTTGCAAAGGTAATAACTGTACATATTAATTAACGTAAGTAATAGAAGACTAATATATAGGAATTTTACTTAATTCAAAAGAAGTTTTATTAGATTTGCATATTTAGAGTTCATAAATTAACCCCTATATATCTTCGTTGTATTGCCTATTAACAGCAAAAATTAACTTTTGCAGCTGAACTCTCTACACTATACCAAATTGTTTCCACTTCAGGACTCCATCCGGAGCCCCTTATTAAACAAAAAAGTAGAAGTAAATTGGAATGTGCAGCCATTTGTAATTCAGATATCAATTGTACTAATTACATTTTTGAGACTCTGTCAAAATTTTGCAACATCTTTAAAAAATTAATAATATAAATAACGAATAAGTTAATAATAATTAACTTTTAAATTGCAAAGAATACTAATTATCATTCTGTTCCATTTTATGTTTAATATAGCCTACTATTAATTGACAACTATGTACAGGAATATTCAGAAAAAACAACATTTACTATTGATCCTGGCGACCTCCAACAACTAAATTATTCTTTACCTCTTTTTTATTTCAATAACTGATTTAATAATTTTCTATCTAATCGTTAAGGATACAAAAGGAAAACTATTACTCACGTTGCGGTACATGGATCGAAGGTGGAGGCCTAGAGAGAGGCACAGTAGATAATACGGCTGGTCCACTAGAAACCGGATATTGCCCATGACTGGATCTAAAGTCCGCGATCGTTTCAGCACTTCTCTGTAAAATTTGTTCATTATTGCCTTTGGCAGTTATGTAAAATTATTGTTATGACGGAATAGTCTGTCTCGAAGTAGCCTATATTATCAGATGCTACAAACTTAAGATGGCGCTTAAATTAATACTTGGCTGACAGTATATCATATAGTTAGTTTGACCGATTTCCCGACCATCTATTATTAGAAATTTAAAACCAAATATTAAACCTTGAACATGGGCGAATGCATGCGAGGTCTCGTTCCCATTGAAGCGAATTGTTCAGAAAGACCGTCCATGTTCGGTAAAGGTTTTCGCTAAAAAATAGAAAAAGTACGGTAGATAATTGATCTTTACGATCGTCATGGCATGTCAAACCGGTGAAAAGTTTGGTCCATGTCCGAAATCTGCAAAACCATTCGCATTATTTACCGCATTTGATGTGAAGGTTGCTGTAAAGTATTCGTCCCCGTTACTGCCATCTGTTGGCAATTGGTATCCTTCAAACTTTTCGACGCCGTCTCCAGTTTGTCGCTTTCCAGGCATAACAGGCTCCATGTTTTATCAGCTAATCACACAATTAACAACAATCAGTCTTAAAATTTGAATTCCTAGATTTCAATGTCAAAGCGTCGCCTTTATTAACTGGACAATACAGCTGTTAACGCTTTTTACGTTTAATCATTTTTTTCAAGCAGTTCTCTTGGTTTTTGAAATTGTTTTGAAAAATGAACGTCTTTATATCCGACCCTAAACGGGATTTTCTTCATATGTCTCCCAAAGTCGTAAAAAACGTCGATTTTTATCGATATTTGATTTCGCTGATCAAGGCTGCGCGCGCAGGTCAAGGTCGAATAATTATTTTTCGTTTTTTTTTAATGATTAATTTTAGGATATAGTTTGTGTTATTTTAAAATTTATATATGATCAATCGATAATAGATTTGTATTGTTTTGAAAAATTTATAGGATAATGTTCGAAAAAGTTTACCGGTGAATTCTTCCAAACATTCATTGGTCCAATCTATCATTTTTGTCGTCTGCTTCATTCTGTTTAATATTTTAATCAAAGATTATAACTTCTACTGATAAGAAAAGCACAAAGATAGCAATTAGCATATGTTTGGAATTCTAGATAATATTCTACTTTATCTATAATTTATCAAAAATATATAAATTCCAAAATATTTTGTGGAGAGAGAGAGACTTTATGATTACTTGTTATTTTAAACTAGATTTTACCTTAGCAACAATAATTGAGATTGAGTTTCTAATTAACTTTTAGCAAGCTAATACTCACTCACACTAATGGGCATAGCAAGTGTTTTGATTAAACAATGAGGATCAAGACTGTGAGTGATTAATGATAATCAGCTCAAACATTGACCTCCAAAGTCGGTAATAGCATTGAATCCTATTTAGAAAAGATAAACATTTATAAATTCAACCTTAGCTGTCTCCTTGAACACAATGAACTTTTTTATACTTAACACAATTGTCATTTGCTGTATGACAATCTTCGTTTCATGACTAAATGCTATCGTTAAACAAGACAAGAGAGGAAACCTAGAATGATTTCTTTTATTCGGATTAATGCAGATTGTATTATAATTCACTTTTATCTAAAGTTATATAAAAAATGTAACTTAGTATCACAACTTAATAATATTCCTAAAGACAGCTGTTATTTCAAAAGCTATTATTTACGTTAGCGCAAACTTATCGCAAACTAGGAAAGTGGATTCTTTCTAAAATAGAGATAAGGTTTTAAATTAGTATTATTTCTTACTCTATCTAATAAAAACTTGTTGTCAATTCACTTGAATACTGAAAGACTGATTTGTTATCAATAATCTTTTCGTGTGTGCATTAGCAGACGACAAAATATAAAGACTGGTTAGAAAAAAGCGGTAGATTTCCATTAACCGGTCGATTTTTGTTTACTGCTCCAGGTGTTTGTATATGCTTTGTGTAGGACCAGTCTAAACCAACCAAATAATCGTATTTTGTAATAAAACAATCTTCATATTAAAAAATTATAAATAATATTATATTAATAGTTTTTGAAATTGGTTGTTTAGAAAAACCGGAAGTGTTAATTAAATGCCAAGCTAAGCCATATTTGTGTTTCCTGTCCTGCTTTCCCAGTCGAAATTCGATGCATAATTCGCATTTTTTCGCGTTTGGAGATTCATAAAAGTTTTAAAACGTAAGCTTTTATAAACTTTAAAGTTCTTACGTCATGTTTATGCTTAGTTAATCATGAGACAATGTTTTATCAATTGGATTTTGCTGCCTACTTAAACTTCCAATCAGGCATCGTCAATTGATGTTTATTTCGTGTGTATTTTCCGTTTAGCTTTCGTTATTGACAATCAAAACATGAATTTTGATTGTAATAAAATTTTTAATAGCATTTCAATTGCGCGTAAGGAAAATAATTAAAGATTTCATAGTTAACTATGGGTAAATGGGGGTGGGGCAGCCATTTTGGTCTTGAACACCTTAATTATCGCTATAGCTTTGATACATGTTTGTTTCCTTGAGTCTAACTAATCGTATCTAACTTAAATACAGCATGTCAGCCGACTTCCAGTGTGGAAGTGGCGCGATTCACGAAACTTCTGCAACAGATGGCGCCTATTCGGAGGAGGAAAACAAGGCTATTAGTGATTCGGGTCCAAGCTTAAACTTGGATACTGAAGAAAAATTCGAAGTTCCACCTGTATATGAAACCCTCGAGGATGTGCCTAATAAGGAAAATATAATTAATTGCGAAGAACCAAATACAGCGGGTTTGGAACCAGACGAACCGGATGAGCAAATTCAACACGAGGAGATAATAGACGAAGAAGTATCAGGTATAATAGCAGATGACATACCAACAGATACAAGTCAAATGGGTGATATCTGCCATGTCTATGGTGAACAAGATGATACTGAGGATCAATTTGGAGAGGTTGTTCAAGAAGAAGAGCAAAGAGACGACAATAAACTGCTATTCGTTAATGAGTGTGGAGAAATAATAGAACCTCCAGCTGGTGATTACATAACCGAAGGAAACGTTATTATTCGTGTAGGATCCAACAGTGATGTGTATGAATGTGAAGTTGCAAATTCTGTAGATATTGAGGAGATAAATGATTCTGACATTCCTATGGAGCGCGAACAAACAATTCCTAACGATGAATTTGAAAGTTCAGATGCTAGCTTGATCTCATCTGCCCCCCTATCTGCTGTTATGGACTCAACTCAAGACGATAGATTCTTCTTGAAGAGTCCAGATTATCAGGACCACGATCCATTTCTTTCTTCTGCTCAGGACCAGGAGTCTTCCTGGCAAATGTCTAATACAAATGATGCAGATCCTTCATATATTCCGAAAGGAAAACGTAAAAAAGAAGCAAGAGAATCCAATAAGCCATCAAAGATACCAAAGTTAACGAAAGAAATCCCGAAACGAATTAGATTTCCTACGGGACCTGCAGGTCTACCAAAAATGCCTTTTCCTGTTGCTCCACCGGATATATTTCCCTTTCCAAGTCGCTCCGACACGACAGAGACTAAGGCTGCTTTAAACAAATTAAACGATTTAACAAAACTAAACCTTCAGAAAGATGGAACTGTTTCAGGAGCAATGTTTGTCCAAAAAAGCCTCGAAAGGGAGGCGAATAGCAACGAATTAGCACTAACAATGACAAATGTCAGGCACCATCTTTTTGGAAAGAAAAACGTAGAAGAAACTAAATGCAACGGAACTGGAGGTTGGAGGGTAGTTAAAGGAAAACAACCATCGAATATTAATTCTAAAACGAACCTACTAGACATATTGACACCTACCAAACCTCCACCTCAAAACTTCCAAACATTACAACCGCCGCCAATTGGTCCCAAAACCACTTCAATTACTGCTTTCCCACCTAACCGACCAGGAGTTGTTCCGCAAACTGTTGTTCCCAAGATACAAAACGGAAGAAGTGGATTTATTGCTAGACCTCTTGATCCGTACCAAGATCCTCCTGCTCCCTATCCAGGTTCTAATCCCTTAACGCCGGTGATAATACCCACTGAAGGTCTCCCTCCAGCCGTCAAAATTGACGAAGTACATTCCAGAGCACCCCAAGGTTAGTGTTACACAATTTCTTTTTAAACAAATTTAGAATTACAAAATAGTATACAATTGTCCTACTTAAAACCTAACTTTTGTCAGAGCAAATCGTAGATAGCTATCAGACATGGATATTTAAAAAAAAAAAGAAAGAATAAGCAAAAATAAATCAAGGTCATTAAGAGAAAACCTTACCCACTATTAAATAAATACTAAACAACAATAAGCAATAGTAAAGTTTCAATTTTAGGTCCATTTTCTAAAGTTTTAAATAATTATCAGAACATTTCGATTTCTCTTTAATTTCTAAAATAATATGTATTAAAAGAAAAAAAAGAACCGTCAAATTAACAGCTACACCTATATAAAAGCTATTTAATGAGTACATATAAAAATCAGCCTACTTCTTATACTCAAGGTTCAGGGCAACCTAATCTTGTTATTTTTAAAAAACTTAAGGAACAATATCAGAAAAAATAAATAGAAGAAAGTGATAAAAGAGTAACTTGAAGTTTTGTTATTTACAATACTTCAGTATTAGTTTGTTTAATTAAGAATAAAATAACATTACTTTAATCTTTTCTCCCTACAAATGTATCTTATTTACCTTTTTACAGCAGGTGTAAAAAATGGTCGACATTTTAAATGTAACCAATGTACCTACTCAACAACAACGCCTTTATCCCATTTCCGACACTGGTTGACGTCACATTGCTCCTTTAAACCATATGAATGCTATTATTGCCGTCATCAAACACATACATTAGAACTTCTTAATCGCCATTGTGAAATAGAGCATAGGGTTCATGACAAATTTTATAGGATTGTCAAAGAACTTGAAATGAATGCTGCCAAGCGATATAATGAAATTTTTGGTATGGCACTGAGGGTCCCTATGGAATGGGCAGGTAACCCCCATTTACCACAACAACCACAACAGCAACAAAATCAACAAATGCCTCAACAAGCAATTAAAAATGGCCAAAATTTTGTTCATCCTGTATCTGGAAAACCTCTAAAGGTTCATAAATATAGGGTCGATAACCTTATATCTTGTGGTCTTTTGAGTGTCGATGAGGCTAAATTACCACCGATCCAAATGTCGGCAATACTGATGCAGAGGCTAAGATCAGAAAATGGAACCCTGCTTCTCCCACCGCAGTCTGTTCAACAAATGCCCCAACAGCAGCCCCAACAACAGCAACCACAACAACCGCAACAGCAGCAAGTGGCACAAACAAATAAAGATACGAAAGATTCAGACTATGAAAGCAGTTCACCGCAGAGTGATGATAAATTGAAGCATTCACCGAATAGTTCACCTGCCCAAACAACATCCGGTGCGCAGGTTAGTTGATCTCAGCCTCTTTTCTCTCTTGCTCTCTCTCTCTCTCTCTTCCGTGCCTTATTTGTAAATAAGATTGCCTTGTAAATAAGAAAATTAAAAAGTTACTGTGTAATGTGTTCTATACAATAATTTTTCTTTTTATATGGATAAAAATAGAATTTTCCATTTCTCACAATATTATTCATTTTATTTTCTTCCGTTCCAGTTCAAGAGAGTAAATAATTTCCCTGCGAAATAAAGTAAACGTACAAAAGTTTTTACAGTATTATTGAAAGAAAACAATGAAAAAAATAAGATAAAAACAAAAAAATAAGCAACTTTCCCTTCAATCATCATTCCTTAATCTACCCACCCCCGTACCATTGCTCTATTACTCCCTATATTCATTTTGAGAAGAAAAAAATAAACACGACAAGAGATAGAATGTATTTTCTTGGCACTATATATATATATATAGTAATATTTTTGTTTCACTTGTAGAATTGCGTAAATTGATCATTAGCTCGCAATTCAAACTTGTTATTTTTTGTCTTATTTCAACAAAATAAGGAATTTTAAAAAGTATTAAATTAATAGGGAAATATGAAAAATATCTTTTTCTTATCATAACAAAAACTTTTAACATTAAGATAAAAAGAAAAGAAAATAAGGAAATTAAAAGAATTGTATTTTCTGTTTCTTATCGATGATTTTTTTTTGTTGCATTGAAATTTTTACCCCTTTTCCTGCTTCACCATCCTCCCTATCCCTCGTTCCCTTTTATTGAATAATGTTGTCTTTAATGGAATAATTCTAATAATTCATAAAATATTGTTTTTTTTTTTTTTTAATTTTAATCCTGTCAAGCGTAGAATATTTTTGTTCTATTTTTAAATTGTACATAATACTTCGAAAGCAGAATGCTCAAAAAATTTGTGGTCGCCAGATAATCATTTTTTTTGTTCGCCAATTGTATGTTTAAAAGTGTATAGATACGGTTGATGTGCATAAAATCCTTATCTATGCTCAATTATATATATAGTTTGTACTTCTAATTCCTCTTATATGAGATGTAAAAATTCAAATTAGTGTCACGTGACTGCTGATTAGAGGCTTAAGTAATAAAACAGATGACAATTGTTTACACAAACTTATGTGAAGATATACAGTTTGTGAATATTATATATATATATATATATATTATATGTTATATATGTATATGTATATAATATTATATTTACATAGTGGTAACGTTTCCCAAATTTTATGAATTAAACGGGGACGCTTTATCAATAATGAGATGATAGATTTTAAATTTATAACTGGTATAAAAAAAAATATTTAAATTTGAAAACAGAGAAGATTTCTAAATTATAAAGCGTCGACCAGAAAACTGTGATGATAATTTTTTTTGTTCTTTGTTAATTTTTCTTTATTATATTTTTTTCATGCAAAAGAAAATTCGTGTTAAACTTGTGTATTGGGAATATTTTTTCAAGAAAATCGTGCAATTTATCGTATGTTTGTTGTGATTCGTCCAGTTGAAAAACGTAACAGTAGCGAAGATTTATTCTAATACAAAAAAAACTATTTTTTTTACACATATACATTTAAAAAAAACAAACAAACATAAAAATATGATAAAATATTTACTTTTTATAAAGAATTCTTTATAAAATATGTCTTACATTCTTAAACGATAAGCGCAAAGTTGCCAATTGAATTCTCTTATTTGGGTGTTTCAAAATGGCATATTGTATATAAATATCAAAATATACTGTGCGATATTCTAAACACATTCTTCATTCTGGACAATAATTTACAAGTCTATGAATTATTCTATTAAATTGTAAATCAAAAGTGAAATTTATTGATATACAGTATCTTTCTACATGTTTATATGAGACTTTTTCTCTCTTTAATACTATTCAATCAGTAGATGGCATTACTAGAGTTAATTAACGGAATTATATAAATAATTCTCTAGTAGATAGTTTTTAATGCATACTATAATCGAGATATATATATATATGCTAACTTCATCGGTGATTTAATAACATGCTAATTAATTGTAGTATATTTATAGGCAATTACATTTAAAAAAAGAAATTCAATTGAAATAGAAATAACTTTAATGCTGACATTTAATAAGAATAGAAAGAGAGCCAGAATCTTCTATAGTTTAGTGTTAAATTCATTTTATATCATATAATCATAAAGCTTTGAACCAATAAAAGAAAAATAGAATAAATAAGACGAAAGACAAAAAAAAATACTATCTTTTCTTTTATAGAATACATAATACATAGTATATATTCATATATATATATATATATATATTCAACTTTAAACAAATAGATCATTTATTTTTAGTTTAAAACAGGCCTTAATCTTTCCAATAAATTTACTGTCTTCTATTCTACTTTTAACTACATTTGATGTGATTTTTAATTATCTTCAAGCAATAACATTGACATTTGTGAAAAGTTCAAATGCTTTTATATTATTTTAATTATATAAAATGGATATTTATTAACTAATCATATAGATTTTTCTCTTATATTATATTGAATAAGTAAACTTTCTTTTGCTATTTAAGTAGATCATTATTGACAGAGATGCTAGTTTTACAAGGTTGTTTTTTAAATGACCTAAATAATATCCAATTTTTTTATGTATATATAAATACGTATATCCACCCACCCTACCTGCATTGCAGTATAATTAGCCTTGAATTCACAAAGCGACGAATAATATATAAAAATATATACCATTCGTATATGAAACAAGATATACGTTTCCCACGTGTATTAATAACATACTCAAAATAGAGTTTGTCTCTATTATGAAGAGGCAAAAAGGGGAACTTAAGCGTGTTCATAATTAATTAAAATATGTTGTTTTTTGTATGCTCTAATTGAACAGAATAATAAATTCTCTAGAAAGTGAATGAATGGGAGAGAAAAGAAATTTCTAATTATTTCCAGTATTAGTTAATTAAATATGATTAAAGATTTCTCTAATCAACTCACGTGTTTAAGACGATTAATTAAGGCTATGGACACTGTACGCTTTAATTGTCAATTGGTAACAGTTTCGTTTCATTAAAACAAAATTTATTTATAAACCCGTTGGAGAAAGTAAAATCTTTAGTTATAGAGAATATAAAGATGAATTTGAATAAATTTAGGTTATAAAATATATATATATATATAAATATATATTGATTTTTATATATAAATTCATCAATTAAACTTCATAAATTTACTTTTTTTTTTATAGTTTAAACTTTGAAAATAAAGGCAAATTACATCAAGAGATTTTGAATAGCCTGCAGAATTCCTTTGATTCCAAATTGGAATTTGTTCAAGGAACAATATACATTCAAACAACTAACGGTCCAGTACTTCTGGCTCTATCGTATAACACTGTATCTGATAATAGTAATTTCCTACCAAAACACACCTGTTCGAGATCTAGCAATTCAAAGATTGAGAAAGACATTGATGAAGCTTTTAATTCGTCTCTTAAGTGTGATGTAGAATCAGCTAAAACCATTCGGAAAAACCATAATACACAATTAGATCTGCATAGAACTAGCTCGTCATTAACCGAACAGACTGACAGTATTGGAGGAGTTGAAACCAAGGGTAATTACAATTAGTTTCTCAGTCGTAAATGATCATTTTATATCGACTAGTATCAGCACTGAAGGCCTATGAACATAGGAAAACAGGAAGGAGACGGCGTAAATCTCTAAATAACGTAATAGTTTTAGATGAGGAAGCAACGACTAAAGAGGAGGAGGCACCTATAGCGAAGATAACGAGACGTAAACGGTTGAAAAAACTTGATTCGAAGGTTTCCTTCTTCATATTTTAGAGTTAGCATAATCAACCAGTCTTTCTTTAATTAAATTTCTAGAAAAACACGGAAGAGACTTCTAATTTTATATCATTTGAAAATGTACTAACTACAAGAAATTATCAACAAAACAATACGAAAGAAACGACTAGAGAGAAATTACGTGAAGAAGAAATTCGAAAGTATCTTCACGAAGACATTTATGAGGAAGAAGACTTTGATTGTAGTGATTACAATCCAGTAGATTTTGAAAATTTACCGAATCTACCATTCAAGGAGACAAAATTTGGAAAAACGTATGCCAGAAGACGACGATTGGATAGTCAATTAACGTTTTAAAACTCATACAAAATCAAGGTTTTCAGTTATAAATATTTTTTAAAGTATACATATCTGTATATAAACATAAACAAAGGTTTCTAAATGTTTTTGTCTTTTTTAGGATATCATACAATTTCAATTAATGAAGCAAATGAATAAATAAAGGCTTTGTTTTAATTACAATAGTTATTTTTACGTGCCACAATTACATATATTAATATACACGGTATATAAATTTATATATACATATATATAGGTACAAATGTATATATATATATATGTTGTAGTCTTTTTTTACGATAGGGGGGGGAAAATTCTAGAATCACGTACAGCACTTAAGTTGTACTTATAGAGGACTTGCTTTCAGAAAATCATTTTCTGACAGATTACTTTTTCTAGATCAGATATCCGACAAACAACCCTAAATTGAGTTTGATACTTGTAAAAGATACGTTTAAAGGTAAATATCGGGAGTCGACGAAAGAATGGATAATTAATACGAAGATATAAATATTAACTTTGACAATGAAGACATCGCTAAAATATATTTCAATATAAATCATATCTTCCCTAAAGATTATAACCGTTTCTTTTGTTTTATAGCATTTCTCTTTTGAAATACATTTTCCTCTCTCCCTCTTATTGTATCTTTTCATTTCTTAGTATATTGATTAATAGAGTAAACAATATTATGTGAAATTAAAATGTATATAGTTCATCACTTAATATTTTTTATCTCTAAAATAAGTTTCAAATAATTCGAAACTTACAAGAGTATAACAGTTTTTTCTCATCAAAAAAGCATTTTCTTTCTTTTGTAAAGAAAAACAAAATACTCTTCTTCCCTTCTCAAGATTAAGTTAAAGAGGCAACTTCAATCTGGCTGATGAATTGGAACTTTGGGTAGAAATTCTATGTGAATAACCTGTTATAATAGTATTAAATATGATGTTTCCTGTAGTAATCTATTAAGATCAATAGACTTACATATTCTGTCATAGAGTTCGCATCGCATTTTCGTTTAGCCAATTTCCAATGTAAACCAAGCTTTTAATAATAATAAATATTAATATCATTAACAGTTTTGCATCAACATTCATTATCAGAAATTTATAGATAATATCAGTTAAAACTAGTAAAATTCTACAAAAAAAACTCTTTTTACCTTATGGTACAAATGACTATTTTCCCAATCAATAACTTTTTCTATCGAGTGTTTCGTCTGTGATTGAAACAAGTACATAATTATTTCATATTTTATATATATATATATATATCTAATGTATCTCACTCGTTTATTTAAACATATCACTGGCCATAATGAGCACCCTAATGTACAACAACAGCAAACGCAACCGCAGAACAACCATTTGACATTCATTGGTAGAGTTTTCTTTAAAACAGAGTTAATTCTCGACAAAGAAGCCTTAAACTCTTCTGGTGCAACCTTGAGAAAACATTTTAGATGTAGAAAGAAAACAAAATGAAATCTTTATGTATACCTTGGCCGATAAACCAGCTGGAAACTCTGTGTCAAACTTATTGCTCAAACCAAACCTAGAGAAAAATATTTAAATTAAATTATTCTCTTTGATATCGCCGATGTCAATGTCAATATCTAATAAAATATGACATTTTCTGGTTACATAGGCCTAGTTTGTTTATAGCAGAGAACTTTTAATAGTCTACAACACCTTAAATCGATTGTTTAAGCTAAAAATATTAAGACTAACACTGTAACGTTTCCTGCTCCTCTAATTACGACTGGATCAGGCACTGGTGGTGGGGGAAAAGAGGTATTTAAGGCGTCTTCTTCATCTTGTTCACTATAAATAGCATCGTCGAAATCAGCCATTTTGGATAATGTGCGCGGATTTACTTCGAATTTTTAGTTTTCTTTAATATTTCTTAGAAAGAATAGTATTTTAATGTAAATATTTTATGGCTTATTGCCAGACGTAATTTTCTTTTTCATTTGATCACATACGAAAGTAGCTATACTAAAACTTGACCACGTGACTTCCTTTTTACAAATTCAAGCATGGTCAGAGCACCAAAGGTCTGAATATAGCTATTTTTTCTCAAATGTGTAACATATATCTGTATTAAACTTGTATATTTGTCAAAGAAATTTACTATTACTTTTTATGCTTTAGGAGTTTCGTCTTACGTATATGCTGAAAGCAAAATTTCTCCTAAAGTCATTGCCGCCATCATGAAAATCGGTCCGTCTAAAAGAACTGTGTATAACTATTTACTTAAAAGGCTTCATTGCCCTTTTTTCAAAGAAGCTTGATATGGTAAGTTTGCTTACAACTATTAGAGGTACTTTCGATATTTGGAACAAATATCTATCTTGTGAACTATTAGCAATACCAACACCTGCAAACTCAGAACTCATGATGATTTAAAAAGTTTAACTCTCATCAAAAGATGCCTGAATAAGAGATATCTTTCAGTCTAGTTCTAGTTGCTTATATTTTCTTATCGACAGAATTGGAATGTTTAGAAGGATGTTAAAGCAAAATGGCTGCCAAGACTACATACTTAACAATTGTAAGTTAATACTTTAAAATAGCCTTAGTTTAAGTATAGAAATGATGATATGTTTTACCGAACTTTCTGTGGATACACAAACGAATGTAGCGACAGGCTGTCTGACCAATAATATTAATAATAAATTAGAGAGGAAGTGATTTTTATATTGCAATACTTTAAGCATTGTTTGTTTTTTAGCTAAGAAATTTGCATCATCCAGTATGTGAGACAACAAGCGTAGAATATGCAGATAGCTTCACGAAAGAAATTTATTATAAGAATAAATAAAATTGTTTTGTTTTTCGTTCTCATGCTATATTTACAGTTATATTACAATACTTAAAAGTAGTAAGAATAAAATAATTTAACATGAATACCAATTCATTTTAAAAAACCTATAACATATCAGACCTTATCCTAATTTTTTAATCATCCGGGTGTATAACGAAGGCTGATAATGCAAAGATAATAAAAACAACTCCTCCAATAATCGTAACAGTTCGTATTGATATCTTTTGAGCTATAAATTTTCCACCTAATACAGCTAATCCTGTGCACAAAGAATGACCAATACATCCACCTATTATGACTCCAACAACTTCCTGAAAAAATTAAAAGAAATTTAACAGTCATCAACAGTGATCTTAGCAACAAATTCCAATTATAAAGCTTATCAAATGGTTGAAATCTTATTAAGCAGGTTTACTAACGATTCCAATATTTTGATCTTTCATCTAAATTGTTAAGTGATAAATCACAAATAACATATGAAATACTTGTTTTCAATTTAAAAAAACAAGAAATTACATATACTTCGATGGTAATAATCGATGAAAGGTGCAATTGAAAGAATGATAAATTTATGAACTTGTTCTAATGTTACGAAATACGAAAGCTTTTACACTAACAAACAGAATAACTTACTTCTCTGGCAGCAAGTATAATTGTTGCTAATTGCGACCGATCTCCCCATTCAGCGAGGAATGTAAGAGTTAAAGCCTAAAGCGAAAAATAATTGTAATTTATATAATATTAAATATTTTATAAAGACAAACCTGTAAAAATATTCTAGAAAAACATTTATGAAATATATTTCGTTTTGGAGATCTAATGATACCAGTTTCGAGGTCCATTGAGCTTTCAGTCTGCCAAGACATAATTATTAATCATAATAAATAACAAAAAAACTTGCAAAGTACCTCTTCTTCTTCCTTCTTCTTAAGTTCACCTTGAACTTCTTCATATTCTTCTTGACCTTCATCATTTGACATATAATATCCTGAAAAATCATTTTTGAAAGGCTTTATTAAGTTGTTTTCCATATTCTTATACAATTAAGAATTATATTTCCTTGGAAAATTACATGGTTTTATATTATATGATATGATAATCTACCTTCTCTTAACATTTTTAAACCAAACACAGCGAAGAGCAATGATGAGACATAGTATGTTAACCACCGAGGTATAACAGTAGTGGCGAATCCGAGAAAGGCTGATAGAACAGTCATTAATCCTAAGGCACCCATTGCACCTACGAAAACAGTTAGTCTGGAATGTCTCATAGCCATAATGGCTGCTATAAAAAATGTTTTGTCCCCCAATTCAGAAACAATAATCACACTCAAGGAAGCTACGAAGGCATGAATAAATCCAAGATCAATTTTCGTTTGCTCCAGAAGGTGTCCATGATGTGCTGAGTCGGCAACGTCCTGTAGAAATTAATGATTCACATTTAGCTTTTCCTGGTTTTAAATACCGTATCTAATATATAAACTATAAAATTAAGATAAATTGAACACGTATGAAGCATATGTTCGAAACTCAGACGATAAACTAGCTACAACCCCTCTTAGTACTAATAAGAAAAAAATTAGTCGTCTTTTTTATATCTTGAAATATCTAGACTAAAACAGGAATAATGCTTATAATTATAATGTAACATCCTGAGATATTTATGAACGTATTGTGAAAGTAAAGTAATTCAAGCAGCAATTACCAAACGAAAATAAAAGAGTGAAGAGAATTCTAGGTTTTAGATAGAATATCTGCACCCTGACTTTAAATGGACAAAATTATATATGGCTAAAAGTATTTAAGATTTTTAACACTTACTGTTTCCGTTGCTTGACTGTTTATAGCAGTTGATACTAAGACTGGTAAACTAGACAAAATCGCTAGAAATGAAGTAACTGCAGTGACTGATTTCATCTTGATATATTTTTTATTTATTGGTATCTATAGATCGTATTATTAACGAGTTTTAACCAGACTTTAGTCTTTCAAGGTGTCTTGGTGTTAGTAAAAATATAAAAGACACCTAAAACTCATTAGTTTGTTGTACCAGCCGCCATTTTGGCTTTGAACGCACGTGGAATTCTAAATCCCAACCTTCATCCGTTTGAAAACTTAAAAAAATTCTTTAAAATACTAGAAAGAAAACCGATCAGTAGCATTTGTTAACCTTTCATGTTTGTAAATAATGCTTATAGAATATTATAGGAATAGTATTTTAAAATGATTTTCATTATCAATTTTAAAATGAATTATTCTTGTCAAAGATGTATTAAAAAGATTAGTCTGGTTTCTATCCCCGTCCTAAAAATAGCTCATTATTTGCGAGGCGAACACTGTCTGCCTTTGTGATTCACCGCGCCGATTTATGAATACTTTTAGGGCGTTTATTCACTGAAATGTCAAACATAACAAATGGTTGGGATTTGCGTCGTAGGAAAGTTATGCTTTGAACAAAAGTAAACAAGTTATAACTCTGGTCGAAAACCATGACATGTTTCATTGTACTTTTGAAAGTGTTTTGCATCGAGGTAAACGTTTTGTACATCTATTTGTTCATGTTAAATTTCACTATCCTAGGGTAAAATTATAATAGCTAATTTCCATTAATTCACAGCAAGTTAGCATAGAATTTATTCATTCTTGGCGTAAATTGGTTGCAGAGCATTGAGCATTATGGAAACCAAATCGTCTAAATTGTTGTCATGAGACCATCCCCAGTGATTTCTTGCATTAGAGTCATCAAACACCATTGGCCACGTATCAGCAATAGTTTGCCTCGAGTCTGGTTCATATTCAATCTCGAAATTAGGGATATGCTTTCTGATTGCTTCAGCCAATTCTTCAGGAGTAAAGCTCATAGCTGTAACGTTGTACGTTCCTAGTTTTAGTTGTTCATTGGGAACTTCTAAAATTTTCAGAATGGATTTTAAGCAGTCTTCAATGTACATCATGGGTAATCTTGTATCTGGTCTCAGGTAACATTTATAGTGACCCACTCGAAGAGCTTCGTGGAAAATTTCGACTGCGTAATCTGTAGTGCCGCCACCAGGATTAGTGTCAGAAGAAATAATACCAGGGAATCTCAGACAGCGGAAATCAAGTCCAAACTTATGTCTATAGTATTCACCCATAAGTTCTGCGTGAACTTTGGACACTCCATAAATAGTTTGGGGCCTCTGAATAGTAAGATCTGGTGTTGGATTGCGTGGAGAAGTAGGACCGAATGCCCCAATTGTACTTGGCACGAATAATTTTAGCTTATATTGTTTAGAGAGTTCAAGAACGTTATGTAATCCTTCAATATTAACTCTCATGGCCAAAGGGATATTGAACTCTCCAACCGCACTCAATAAAGCGCTGTACGAAAAGGGTTTTGCTATTAAAATACTTAATAAATAAAATATTAAATCCTACCTAAAATGAATCACCCAATCAATCCTGTGCGAAACAATAAGTTCCTGCAGATTTTTAAAATCTAAAATATCGGCATAAACATAGGGCCCAGATTCAAAGATGTCTTTTGTAGGCTTTAAAATGTCTGACATAATGACGTTATCTAATCCATATTTCTGTCGAAGAGCTTTTGCTAACCCAGTTCCAAGTTGACCCAGGCTACCTATACATTACAAATATTTTAAACAATAAATCATATTTTTATCTCTTTAGGTTATCAAAACAATAAGTGATTTCCTCAATAATACATAATTATATCTTTTCAAATAAGTAACAATCAATACGATAACCTATTTAACATCAGCTTTCTAGGTATTTTTTATATAGTTATCGCTTAATTTGATTAAAACCGGAAATAATGGTAAACAGGCCTACTATTGGCTGCCACATTTGTCATTATACAATTACAGATATTTATATAAAGCAATGAAAAGCTATAAATATAGAAAGGTATGTTATAAATGAAAAGCTACAATTTATAAAATATGTTCAGCCTTATTCATATAAAAATAAATTCAGAGTTAAAAAAAAATACGGTAGATTTTCATTCTTCATCAAATTCCTAAGCAAGAAACAAACACACACAAAGTAAACAAGAACAATCAATCGCCGTATCTAGGTTAAATACACGTTTCAGTAGTAAAGGTGAGCTTCGAGGAAATGCTTACGCTATAGATAAACTTACGTTCATTTACATTAACCAAGTTATATACAGTAGTAGGCATATAATTAATAATTTTTATTTATTTCAGATTCATTATTGTAAATGATTCTAATTTCGATTTTTTTTATCCTGAAACTGGTCTTTTATTACTAGAATACGCAAAGGTAGTGTTTTAACGGTGAATAACCCGGCACAGTTTAAGTTCAATGCCTTAATTGTTCTATACCATATATTTTTCATTTTTTTTCGTAATTTTTACGCTTGTTAGTATAATAGTAATATTATAAAGAAAAGAAGTATATCCGCTTACCTGTAATCAAAATTCGTGGATTTTCTTCATGTGGGCTTGTCCTAACAACATTTGGTTTTGTAGTTGCTGCTTGCAGTTTGTTGGAAAGAGACGATAGACTTCTGTTAAAATAAGATTGGCTAAAAAATTTAAGAATGGTTGGGCGTTGCATTTGAAGGATATTCATTTCTTTCTAATCAGTCTAGAAGAATCTAAAATCTGTTGGAAAGAAAGAATTGATATAATATATTGAAACTATTAATAAAATAGAACGTATTATTAAATATTGATGTATTTATATTTATTAATATATATATAATATGTATATACAAGTCTGAAGTAAGAAAATGAAATTTCTCACAGTCGGTCTGTTCCACTTAGAGAAATAAATTAGGCCAGATTTTTATAGTAAAGGAGTGCAGGCAGAATGAAATATACCTTCACATGTCTATTGTCGTGAAAGACCACAACATGTAAATGAGAATATTAACGATACAACTAATACTGTATACTGTACATGAGTGATAGACATAAAGATCTAACAAAAAAAGCTGAAAGCTATCTTATTACTCTTTCGATAGTCTCCTTGAATTTGTTCTAGTTTAGCACTAAATTCTATGTCTTAGTTTAAATTCTATTAAATTGCAGTTTGATTGCTCTACAAATTCAAATACGTAGGAATATTTATATAATCCAATATTCACTACGTGGGTGTAGTTACAGTACAAGCTTTCTATTCCCTTTGACTGCTTTAACACACTTTTCGTTGTATTTACATTATATATTGTACGTAATTTTATAAAATGTCGAATGCTTAGATTGATACTTACTTTTAAAATTCCTTTTTGTATAATTTCCTAGATAAAAACCTATCAGTCAGCGTAAACGCGAAGCCGGGTAGAGAGCTCTATCATACGAAGAGATCACGTGATTATTTGATCGATTTTCCATCACAATATTAAAAGCAAATATACTGTTAATTCTTGACGCAATTTCCTACGAGTAACGATTAAAAAATTAAACATTTTTTATTGAATGATAACTGTGGTACTGAGCAATTCAAAGAGAAATTTATTAAATAATTTGAAAAGTTAATCGAACATTTAGGCATAAACGGGTGGACTGAAGATTTTGCCGTTTTTTCGCGCGCTTTCTCTAGCGTTGCTTTGTTTTTATTTTTCATTTCAGGCAGCTACGTATAAGAGAAATATAATTTCTTTTTAGTAATATTTTGGACAGAAGACGTATGAAACTCTAATACAGATTGAAGAAGTTAGACAACACCGCTCAATTTATCCGACTATTTATATATAGCGATATTTCAGCAACATTCATACTCGTAAACAACGCTTATCGAAATGACAGTAACATATTCGTCAAAAATTTCTTCTGCAGGATTTGCAACAATTTTTAAACTACTATTAAAGTAAACATAGCTTCGGATTGTTTAATATAATTTCTTGGATGTTTTATATAAATCCCAAACTAAAATATTTTTTATGACAGATGGAGAGGAAGTGTATACAAACTGTTGTGGAGAGAGTTTGCTGTCTATGCTGCCACGTATCTTACTCTAAGTTTATCATATAGGCTTGCCATGAATGATGAGCAGAGAGAGTATGATATGTCTATATATTAAGCCTATATTGTTATTGATAACTTTCTCATTTTTCTAGGAAATTTGAATTTATATCCCGCTATTGCAATCGTTACACTGACCATATACCTATTGCATTTGTATTGGGATTCTACGTGACATGTGTCTGCACTAGATGGTGGAATCAATATAATGCCATTCCATGGCCAGATACTTTAGCATTGCTTGTGACATCAGATATTCAAGGTCCTTGCAAAAGGGCAAGACTGTTCAGAAGAACAATAATGCGATACATTTGTCTATCATTCACCATGACATTAGCATCTATTAGTTCAACTGTAAAGAAACGTTTCCCAACACTAAATCATCTAAACATAGCTGGTTAGAAACACAAAGCTTACAAACTAATTGAATTTTATTGATATAAAAAGCAATCTATTGCAGGTTTCTTACAAGGAAGCGAACAACAGATTCTAGAGAGATTGAAAACGCCTCATAATAAATACTTTGTTCCTCTTGTTTGGGCAACTTCGTTAGTTAATCAATCAAGAAGAGAAAAATGGGTTAAAGACGATCATGCTCTAAAAACTTTAATTGACGTGAGTAGATATATTATAAATAAGAAAGTATATATATAATGTCTTTAAAAATTAGGAAATTACCGCCTTCAGAAGTAAATGTGGCACTTTGTTCAGTTACGATTGGATCAATATCCCTCTTGTTTATACTCAGGTTAGAATGCCAATAATATCAATATTTTAGATACATTATTTGATTATTGTTTATTAGGTTGTCACCGTTGCTGTCTATTCTTATTTCATTGCTTGTTTAATGGGACGACAATTCAGTATAAGCCCCTACAACGGAGAAATAGATGTAAGTCATTTATAGTGCAAAGGATAAAGAAACAATTAATAAGATTATATTTTTTTGTCGATAGGTTGACCCGTACTTTCCTTTCTTTACATTTCTTCAATTTTTTTTCTTTATGGGATGGTTAAAAGTTGCTGAAAGTCTGTTAAATCCGTTTGGGGAAGATGACGATGATTTTGATGTAAATTACTTAATTGATAGGAATTTACAAGTATCTTATTTAATCGTTGATGATATGCACTCTGATTATCCTGAATTATTGAGGGATAATCATTGGAATGATATCGATTTTCAATTGCCTTATACTCAAGCTTCCAAGAATTTCTATAATGAGCCTTTTGTTGGTTCGACTATGGATTTAAAGTGCGTTTCCTTTATAGATTGCTATTTTGGCTATATTTAATCTTATTACTATTTTAAAAGTATTTCTGCGATTGGCGCTGAGCTTACTTTGCCAAATGAAGAAGCACCTGTCATTCATGCTAAAGATGTTCGTGTTTGTATTAATTCGACAGTGTGCCATCTGGCGTACAAATTTGACAATATATCTGAATTTAATATTTTTTCTATTAACTTATAGCAACCGGATACTCTGGAAAATGGGGATATTGATAAGAAACTTAAATCCGTTAAGAATCTTCCAATGTTTAGCCGGAAAGTATCGAGAAAATTTCACAAAGCTAGAAACAACGGTTAGTCTACCATTCCTAAAATATTATTATTGAATGATTCCCCATTAAATTTAATTCTTTCTAAATATTAACAGTTCCTGGAACGGTTTTTATGGCTACGAATGCTTCTATGAGCAATGATTCTTCCAATGCACCTAATGACACTTCGATCTTGAGACGTCTCTTTCGTAATTTAAAGAAACGAAAGACAAGGACAAAAACGGAAGAAAATGGTAATGGTCAAAAAAGAAATTCCCAGCCGAAAGAAGAGACTTTCAATCTTGGAGACATCCCCTTAATAGATGACAGTTGCGTTAATGATTCCCCTGTAAAGAATGAGGCCAAAGAAGAAGAACCAGACGTAAAAGTGAAGTTGGACAATGACGAAGAGGAGGCGATGGAAAGTAAATTTTTGATGGATACAGGAATTGCTCACGAAATTGTTTAAGTTGTTGTTATTTTGTAGTATACAGTATGATATATAACTTTTATTGATGGAAAACAGTATAAAGTCTATTTTTTATAAAGCATCTTCTTGTTTGGGACTTGATTAGCTATTTTATTCTATTTTTAGGTTGTTAGTATTAAAAAAAACCTTTTATTTGTTTCTACTTAACGGGTACCAAAAATGGTATTATATATACTGTGTATTCGCGTTCAAATATTGTTTATGCAGTAGTTTGCATCTTTTTTTTAAATAATAAACCATATATAGTGGAATATAAGGCCTCTATAAAATTTGAATTGTCGATCCAGTTATCCTAACAGTTGTATCCTTTCAATCGACCTTTTTTTCAAGTATTTTTAGACAAATGTACTGCACTCGATTATCTTTCCATTGAAAGCTAATTATAAAACAAGGTGATTTTAGGCCTACATGTGACATGTTCAAAGAGTTACTCAAGCCTTTATCTACATTAAAAGAGTTAATATTCACGCCTCTAGAGACTTTGAAAAGAGGTAGTTGTTAGCAGAGGAAAAGGAGAAGAGAAGGAAAATGAGAGAGGATGGAAAAATTAATTAAAAAAAACTGCACTGTTATACAGTAAAGCATGATATGTAAGTGTCGCAATAGTATAAGTTATAGAGGAGAGCGAAAAGAAGAAGAAGAAGAAGAAGAAAAAAAGAAGCTTTTCATCTATTAGAACATTATTATTGTTAATAAACAAAAATTATACTAATGGCTAGAGCGCACAACAAAATTTTCCAAGTTAAAATTCTAATAATTACATATAATGTTGTTATTAATTTACATATTGCATCAGTATAATACTTTTAATTAAGTTAAACATTTAACAAGACAATAACACGTCGTTTGCCTGTTTTTTTTATTCACTTCTTGTATCATTTCTCATTAGGATAAATAAGTGTAGTTAGATTATGAAGTGCATGCCGTAAATGATTAATGAATATTAACTTTCTTTTGTCTAAACTTTGTCATTCTTTCACCTGAGAACATTTTGTCATATACATTCTTTCTCTCTCTTTCTTCTCTATCTGTGATAATATTCTCATTAACTTTATTCTTTAGAACACTACTCTATCTACTTGATTAATTCCTTTTACTATATAAAAAGTTTTTACAACCACTGCAATAACCATTTCTGCAAACTACTTATATACTGTAGTCATGCAGTACTCCCGAATAAGACTCTTTCAAATACATTTAAAGGTGTGTTTTTTTTAAAGGAAAATATTTATATATTGTATTAAAAGAGCCATCAGACACTTTATTCTCTCACCATATATTGCTAATAAGAACGTTTATCAGGTCTAATTAGTTAATTTACTGTGTACTGTATAGTATATCCAATGCCCATTAGGTGGAAATAATTTGCTCTGAATGAATTATATCCAGGTTATTATGAAATAAGATAGATTTTACAAGGGGAATATAGTAATAAGGAAAATATGCTAGAGTAAGATAATATGCAAAATATGCTTTATAATTTATAACAAGCAGTCAGGAAGGAAGATACGAAGGAGAAGAGGAAAAAGATATATATACGTTATATATTTGAAATCAAATATAGAACTAATTAGAGATTTTATGTCAGTCTTTTAACGATCCAGAACATCTATTAGTCGGATAGACTGAAAGATGGGAAGAAAAATATTTTAAAAGTATGAATAAGTTATATAATAAAACTTTCAAATACAAACAAACAAACAAACAAACAAACAATACTTTAAAGTTACTAATGAATTTCGAGTTATATTTTAACTAAATACGAAGATTGATAATAGGCACCTTTTTGTGATAAATGGATGAGGAAGATATTCCATTCGACCAAATTGATTGGTTTACTCGTTTGATAACCGAAAGAACGCGGTTGAAACTCTGTCGATATAGCTTAATAGTGGCTCACTTGCTACTTCAATTGTCTATTTTACAGACGATGCTCTCTAGCTATGTACTTCTATCTAGCTCAAAATTTGATAGGTTATTAACCCCATTAGATTATTATACTCCTCTATTGGTCGTTATAAGTGGTTTATGGTCTGTTGTTGTTAATTTAATGAATTTTTCTCAATCGTTAGCATGTACTAATCCTGAAAGTAGACCAAAACTAGTTAGAATTATGAAACATCATAACGTAGTATCCCTATTAGCTTGCAGTTTTCATGGATTATTATTTGCTCTGGTTACAAGTCAAATAGGTATAAATGTCAGAGTTGATAATTTTGGTAGAAAACTCGACGATGCTCTTCAAAGTTATAAAAGTGATCGAAGGACAAAAGAGCAATTCGATGAATTGCAACAATTATACAAATGTTGCGGTTCGAGAACTTATAAAGATTGGTTTATTAAACAATGGATAAATCCAAAATATTACAATAGGGATAAAGGGGATAATAGAGAATTTATTAAAGGAGGTCAATACCTTCCACCTTACGTTCCGTTTAGTTGCTGTGATCCTAAAGTAATGAGACCTTGTATAAGGGAAAATGTAGAATCTAATCATACTAATTATAAACATACTACGCATTTAACTATTTACGACGCCGGATGTTCGCAAATATTTAAGAATTCCTATTTGGCTCAATTATCTATTGTAGGTATCCTACTATTCTTTAATCTTGTTGGAGAGTTTATCTTAGCGATAGCATCTCGCTATTTAAGTTTATCAATTGTACAAAAATCAGACGCTTCAGATACTAGTTCAGTTGTCTGTAATTTCTTTTTTGTCATTGAATCAACGTCTGCGATGAGAAGGCGTCAAATAAACGCAAAAGAAATGTATAAAAAGAAACTTCATTTAGAGTCTTCGCAAGTAAAAAAAGCCCAAGGTCAACTTTTCACCCAAATATTTACGGATCTTAAAAAGTCTAACAAGGATACTCCCAAAAGAAATAAGCGGAATATAAGTAAAAGGAAAAAATTGTTAAAAGGAGATTTTCCTTTACGCGTCTCCTCCCTTTTTAAAGAGAGATCAAGGCCAAATATTGAAGAATTGTATACTTTGCTACAAGACAAATAAGACTAATTAATTAGAAGCTTATTGTTTTTTGTACATTATGTTACATTTAAAGTTCTGTCTCTTTCATTGAAGATTCTAACAATTGACGTCTATTGAAAAATTCCTCGTTCAGTATATAAGGCATATAATTTAGACGTTTAAAACGATTATGTAACTTTTCAAAAAGTATTGAGTAGTATTTGTCAATTTCATCTTCTTCTTGTTGATAGAATTTTAGCTCGTGAGCGAATGAATGGATATTTGTCTCACATCGATTTAATCTCTCTTCTAATGTTGAAAATTCTCTCCGGATACTCTGTAAATCTTCAGCAGAGTTCTTTAATTCCCTTTCTAGGTAGGATGACTGATCAAAAACCTTTCCTAAGCTTCTGAAAAATTCGTATGATCTACCATCCAATAATTCTCCTATTAATCTTTCAGATACTTTACTGTTCGATATATAATTGTTTAGATTAGTGGTAACGTCCAAAATCCACTTTCTCTTTAGTCTTTCCAATAGCGAAGAAGGTGGCGTCTTAAAATCATTTTGTTCAATTAACTTGACTCCCTTTACTAAAGGATCGCAGAGGGCGAGACAGAATGCATCAGATACTCTATTCTCTATACCATGTCCATTGTCTGTTAGATCCGAAGGGAGATGATTTATTTTCACCGTACCCTCTTTCTTCTCTTTTATAGTTGTCTCTGAAGCATTACGAATCATACCAAAACTATTCCTGAGTAATTTCCACTAGTATAGTGTTTTTTGTAAACATTTAATGACGTTCTTTTTAAATGCAATACTCGTTTAATAATCTATTAAACAGGACAATTGAGACTGAAAATTAAATTTAAATAATAAAGAATATAAATCAAGTTAAATAAGGAGAGAAAGGGAACGCAACCTACTGACGATATGCTTTTAGCAGTGCGAAGAAGCCATAATTGAAGTCGAATGGCGTCAGCGTTCATTTTGAAGATACTAGCCTTAAAAAGTTTTCTCTTAGAAGAGCTTAATATTTTCTTTTCTGTCATTTTTATCATTGTACGAGTTAACTATACGTTTATTATATAGTCCATTTATTAAAATTTGACATTCAATTTTCAATGTAAATTATATAATCTGTATTATCATACAGAACGAGTTAATTATCACTCTGCTATCAGATTGACAAAGTGACAAAAGGGTAAAAAATATCCAATTAACGTTGATTATAACGTAAAAAAAAGACAAAAAAAGAACGATTATAATATATAATCAGAGAAAAGACTTTTCTTCAGAGAAACTTCTCCTATCTAGTAAAAACATAACTATAATCGTTTTCTCTTTTAACAAATATGAAAGTTTAAAAGGGTATATGAGTACATAGTGATATAGAGAGATAGATAGATTATAGATAGATAGTTGGGTAGATAGATAAATAGATAAATAGACATACAGATAGGTGAAAGTAGAGTGAAAATGAAAAGATGTGCATGTATTTGGGTAAATACACAGTACACTTTTCCATTACAGAAATACTCTTTTAAACAAGAGAATATCTTTCCACTAAGGATTAAAAACAAACAGAAAACAAACTAAAAAAAGAACGATAAACGAAAAATAGGATAATGTTATAGATATACGAAAAGAGATAAAGAAACATGATAGATTATTAGAGAATTTGAATGTTGTGTAGCAGATGTTAAAATCTTTGTATATTTAAAAATTTTCCTTCTCTAAAATATTAAATTTTAGTACTTGGAGCATATTGAAAAATTTATTAGTAAAGAAAAAGCCACTAGAAACTACATTAAACGATTTTTTTTCAAAATAGATTTCTTTTTATGTACAAATTTTCTCTTGTTTTACTTTTTTTGTCTTTTTTTTTAATTTCTGCAGAAAAAAATATGACATGATACTGAGAAAACCGTTTCCTTTTCTTGTCTCTTTCTTCCTATTCTTTAAGGAACATTAAGAAAAAAAAATAATAATACTACCGTGTGACAATAGTAGAAAAAAAAAGAAAGAAACTATATAGAAAACCTATGAGGACAAAAAACAAAATTCTACATGACTAGAACCGATAGAACCGAAACGGATAAACGAAGACATAATAAAAAAAACGAAGGAGAGGAGAGGAAGAACAGAAAATATGAACGAAAAGAATTTTTACATTGCTAAAGGAACGTGTCTTTATATATAATTTTCAATGCTGCAGGATAGAAAAAAGAAAACATCATAACTGAGCATATAGTCGAACAATTTTCTGAAAATCCTGAAGAAAAAATTGTCGAGAAAAAACATTTACGTCCCATCCTTCTTTATTCCGTTTTTTTGATTTCCTTTTGTTCAGAAGTAGGGCGCTGAACGATGAGAGGCAATGTTCCGTCGGCATTGAGTGTGCTATACCAAAATATAAGAAATATATAAATTTACGTCCAAAAAAAAGTAAAAAAGTAGACATTTTCCTAGAAATAAAATCTTTCGCAATATCGAAATATAATAAGTAAAATGAAAGAGAAAGAAGTGATTAATTCAATTTTTATATTTTTTGAGTCTATTTTAAAGTCTTAAAGCTAATTATATAACTAAAAAAAAAACAAACAAAAACCCATTTAGAGGACAGGAATTTCAACATTTATAATAAACTATCAAGTCAAAGGTTATGCACGAATAATTCTTGTTCAATTCCCGCATTGAATAGTGATATTATAATACGAAGACAAAAAAGGAAAAAATAAAAACAAGATATTATTGTGATAATCCTTAGACGTGCAAATAGAACCTAGCCAAGTAGAACCTTAAGCACAACGAGAAAAAAGAGAAAATTTCAATAGAATATAATTAACAAAAAATATGAGAGGAATATAGAATTATACAAGTGCAGCTCCAAAGTGTTTAGTAGAGAAAAAGTTGAAAAAAATACTTTAATTGTTTTAGAGAGAAAAGTTAAATTTTTATTGTATCTTTTCTTTTTTATATAATACTGTTAATCATGAAAATCGATTTTAGAGAGAATATGTGATATTTAAAGAAATCTATATAAAATCTACTTTTATAATCTTGTATGTTAAATTGTGTTCTCTCTTTTTTAGAAAATCTCACACTTTCCCGACTTACATTTTCTTCAAATTCATCGACTGCCATGAAATCTGCACTGAGAGATTGAAAGTAAAAAATAAAAGGTGGGAAAAAAATATGCGACTTAAACTTTCAAACTTTTTTCTAATGTTTTCTCTTTTGACCCCAAAATATATGTCTTTTTTTTAAATAAAAATAATAATAATAATAATAAATACTGTGATTCAAAAGAAAAAAGACAATAATAATAATAATAATAATAACAACAAACAATAAAAACTATCCAAATTTGGTTTCGCATACGCTTTTCTGTTTGTTTTCTTTAAGTTTTAATTAAAAAAGTTGTAATAAAAACCAAAGAGAAATAAAAAAATACATGACAACGTGAAAGACAAAAAAAAATGTCCTCTTTTCATATGGTCTATAAACATAAAATACAAAAAAAGATGTATACTGGGTTTACTACGACTTCACTTACCCGTACAACCTCAAACATTTCCATCATATGGCCGCTAATTAACGGTTTTATTAGTAGATTTAACATAAAATTTTAAAAATTCTTAAAAAATAATAATAGATATTTCTTTTTACTTTTTCTATCTATAGTTTCTTTAAATAAGAATTATTAAAGCAACAAATGGAGATAAATAAAGAATATCTTGTTTAAAGACTTAGTATAATTAGCCTAAGGTAGTTGCAGAGTGAACCTGGTTTTACTGACTGAAGTGAGATTTCTATTATAAAAATATTTTTTTCGTTTATGTTAAATTTATCACAGAGATGTGTCAAATTGACTTAATAGACATGTAGAGGTTTGTAATAGTTTTGATCATTAATGCAACTTCATCTTATATGTTATAATAATATAATACTAACCTGTCAAGTACGCCTTTTGTTCGTTTTTGAATTTCCTGCATTTGTTTCTTTCTCTGATAGTGACTCCTAAAATGGGATAGAGATTACATTAAGTATGGCTTTACAAGGACATAAGAAGAAGAGAATGACGTACTTGTAATATTATATAAATAAATGAAAATGACTAGAAAAAGTATAAATAAATGCATAGTGTATATCACTATATAAATTTATATATATATATATACATATAAACTTATACATGTATATATATATATATATATATATATATATATATATATATATATATTGATAAATGATTCAATCATTTCCTTTATTATATGAAATATAAAATATAGTTCATTTGAAACCTACAACCTTTCAATAAAAAACAAAACCATTAAAGACAAAGAGAAATAGATGATTATAAAGTGTAGGGAAGAAAATGATAAAATACTAAATGATACTTAAAATAATAGTATTCCGTTGAATAAAAGTATTCTATATCCGAATAACCAGAAATAAACTATTATATTACATTTATATTTAGTTATTTAAATATAAATTGACGAAGAATACGATTCTGACGGATTTTTAACAAGATATACTAGTTCTTCGGATATAACTTACTGTAACAAATAAATAGAGTAATATTTTTAGAGAAAAATTTGTGCAACTGTACAAACGTTTGCGGAGACTTTAAGTTAATAAGCACAAATTTATCCTTGTATATACTACCAAATCAACATAAGAGGTATACAGTTTATATTGAAGTATATATCAAGAAAAGATAACATGCGTGTATTATACATTAAACACAATCAGTTTGCCTTTCCAGTTATTGTAATGGGATACATTTAAAATTAAAAATAATTTACCTGTCGGGTATTTTCCTAAAAGGATAGTAAACACAAAAAAAAACTTAATACACAAATATATATATATATATAATATATGTATATATACTGTATATGTCTACTGTATCTCTATAATAATTGTTCCTCTTTGCTGTATATAAATGTATAGTATCTATATATTATAAGTAAGATAAGTAGAAAGAAATTTACTTTCTATAAAATATCAATAAATAATTTTTAATGATGTAACAATTAAATTATTACCTATTCGACTTAAATTAGATAACTAAAGTTAAATTAATGATTAACGAGTAAATCTTGTTTTTTGATTTTACTTCATAATAAATTATTTAGTACACGAACCTGAAACGCTGTTGAATAATCACCGCGGCATTCCTCGAACGTTTAAACTTCTCATGTTCCTTGTAAGCTCGATACTGATTCTGTATAAGGGTAGCAGCCTCCCTACTCCTTTTATATCGTTTCTGGGCGTAGTAAGACCGGAATTGACTCTGAATAGTCACTGCGGCTTGTGACATCCTCTTGTAGTAGGCATATTGTTTATACCTCCGGTAATAAGATTGTATGAGGACAGCAGCATCAATTTCTCTTTGTCTTTCATGTTGACGATGTTTGTATTTTCTGTAAAAATTCTGTATAATAACGGCTGCTTCGTATAGTTTTCTCTGCTCATCATCCGAAAGGGTTAATCTTTCCATATCCCTCTCCAAATAAGGAGCATTAAAATATTCACCAAGATCTCTAGTGCTTGGCGGTGGACTATCAATTACAGGCATACCCGGGCTTTGAAATAGTTCAATGATTCCAGAATCATCTGTGACAGAACTTGACTCAGAACTTTTTTGACCAGAAGTTAATTTTATGCGATCTGGTAGGGCGGCAATTATCTGATTAACCAAATTTACAATCGGTTCTTGACTTCTATCCGAGCAATTTGACGTACTATCGTCACTAAAGAGTTCAGGTAAAGTATCGGTATCCATAGCAATTAGTTGAGGATCTGAATTGGCAGGTCGGATGTTGAGCGAATGACTGGAGAGGGGGTGATCGGGAAGAACATCGACCGATACCCGTTTAACCAAACGTTGATCGGAAACAATCGGTAAACTATCGCTCGATATCCACTCACAAAGAATGGATATTGCTTCTAAATGATTGTTCATACAAGCAGCAATTATAGGCGTTACCTAAGGGAAAAAAATACTGTATACTATATACCAATACAAAATATAAGATAAACCCATACAATAGCTTTTATGAACTAAGAATAAAACACGAAAGTCGGGAAAATAACTAAAGATAATGTTAATGAGCATGACATTCAGAAGGGTATAATTATTTATAGAGCTAAAGACCTGGACTATTCTCTCTTTTTGGACTGTAGAAAGAACTCAGAAAATACAGATATAGAATTATATTTTGTTTCTTCTGCAACCGTCTATTTTTAATTATCTTTCTTTTCTATATCACACAACATCAAACAAGCCAAACGGAAAAATATATGATATTCTGCTGGTATCGGGGAAAAAAATGATTAGCTCTTCTTTTGTAATAGGACATACAAGTACAAGTTATTTTCAACTACATAAAGATGAAATGTTGATGCTCCCTACTGGATTAAAAAAAAAGCTAAGACATAAAATAAAAAGACAAAACATCTGACGATAAAGGATTAAATTTTGCTGCAGAGAAAATAAGCTTGTAATAGCCTTATATATCGAGTACAAGATAAAAAGTATACTTCAAAGATATCATAGTGATGAAGTTTGCACTATGGCATAACTAAAAAAATTCCTTTGTAAAATACGTCCTCTACACAACTTTATAGCGTTCCTACTAATTTACCTCTGTTCTGTTGCTTTTCAAACGATAATTATTTCGACCTACTTTTTTGTCTTGAAATAGTAGAAGAATATATTCTATATAAATATTAACGAAGATATCTATTTAAGAGTAGACTGCGATGTACAACATAAATTATTAATATCTAATTTTGCACGAAAGCGTTTTAGTGACACAAAATGTTGGGAAGATGAAAAGACAAGGTTACCTCATTCTCATCTCTCGACCTTACATTGGCTTCATGGCCGACTACGGGTGCTGAGCAACAGTTCGCCCATCTTCGGAGAGTATGCATAACTTGAATGTATCCGAGGGAAGCTGCTAGAAGCATACAATTCCGATTTCCTAAAACTAAATGAGCAGGTCTTAACCACTTTCGGTTCATGAGACGTTCGCAGGTCGAGACGACTGCCATCTCGTCCCTGAGTACAAAAACTTCATCAGTAGTTGGGGCATCGACTCGTTCAGCTAAGTGAAAGAGACGTTCAACCAGCATGGCATGAAGTGTTTCTTTTGAAGGCAAAATCGGTAAACGTTGAACGTCGTCCGATCTTTGTCGATAAGTGAAAGTGTATGAATTTGTTATTATATCCCCATCGCAAGCAACTTCCATTTTCACTTGACCTGGTAAATGAGGTGGAGCTGAGCAACGTAAAACTCCATTTTGTACAAGCGTTGCTTGTACTTTAATTGAATCGAAATGGACGCTATAAGAGGAAGAGGTAGAATACCTGAATAGAAAATAACCGATTAATTGATTTGGGTCGGTACTGAAGTGCACTTAGAAGGTATTATTTACCATGGTCCTGTTACGAGTACCTTCTGACCTCCGTCTGTATATGACCATTCGGGGGCAACATCAGTTATGGATGCAACATAATTCGAAGGTGGTTCTTCAACGTTAAAACTACCAACTAAATCATCTAATAAATTCAAATCGAGATTATCAGCAGTTGAAACGGCTGGTTGACCGGGCATGTTTGCCGTAAGTGTTCTCTGAAGATCGTCGGCATCACTACACAATCCCAAATCTTCTACTTCAGTTTTCAACTCCTTTTTGGACGAATTCTGTTGTAGACTAGACTGGCTTGATAAAATAATAAGACCGGAAGAACTGGGCATTAAGTAAAGAGGTTGAACTTGTTTTGATTCACAAACTGATTTTGTTGGTGTTCCTTCAGTCGATGATGACGAAGAGGTTGGCTGCCGGCTAATGACTTGTTCAACTATATTACTAATGATCTGTTGACTATTTTCGAAGCTGTCACAACCTGTTGGGGATTCTGTCGGTTAAAAAATTTATTATTAAAAATTAATATTAAAAGATGAGCATTTGTCAAATTAGAGAGAATTATAAACAATATATGAATTATGAAACATAGTTGTAATATATACTGCATAATGTATATAATATGTTAGTTATAATATAAATTGCATATGGAATAAGTTTAATCTGAGTAAATCCTATTGCTTTCCATCTTAGTTTAGAAATCTGTTAATTAAATTAAACTGATTTCAAAACTTCTAAAAAAGAAAATTAGAGTCTACATACATAAAATATTCAATATATTTGCTTTTTAATACATCTATTTGCCATAAAAATATATGAAATATCGATGATTTTGTTCATATAATTATTAAATGAAAGATAGCCTTACCTACAAACATTGGCGTAATTTCCTCTGACAGTTCCTCTCGAGTCCAATTTCTTGTTTCGTTGTAATGTTGAAGAACAGAATGAACGACATCTTTGGAATCTCTCTGAGCAGTTGGTACATTTAGATAATGTACTAAGACTACATCCGGATTACTTAGTAACCAATACGATCTTCTATGAAAGGTCGGTAGTATAGCCGAATGAACATAACAACCATAAATAAATTCTTCTCCTTGCACTTTTAATTTCATATGATCTTCTCTAGTTGTGCGTCCATCTCTCCTCTTCTTCCAGCAATAGCCATCTCTTCGGTATCTGTTTTGAAGAGAAAAGTATATTTTACGAAGCTTATTAGATGGCCTTTTGACAAATGAAGGCTTTAGATACAACCTCTCATCATCTACTTGATTCACCAACTTAACAATAACACAGAACGACTACTTAGTAAAAGTAAACAATAAGCTAATAAATACTTGTCTGATATATATTATATATATATAAATATATATATTATGAATATTTACATATTTTTTACGTTGATTTATTAAAAATTCTGTAAGAAGGATAAATATAAAAAAGAAAAAATTAGGGTTTTTCAACTTAAAATAAGTGTCTTTTTTTTAACTTAGATTGGGAATATTTTAAATAGGATTTAAAGTATGATTAAAAATTTTTCACTAACCCTCTAACTGCCTGCCTCGAAAAAAGCAACACAGACCCACTAGATGGTCGAGATCTCACTTCCGTACTTAACCAATTCTCATGCTTATCAACAGCTAAGAGAATGGAGGCGATTTCCTATTTGGAGAAAAGGATAAAATTTCGTCAGTAGTCATAGCGACATTGTGGAGTCGATTCATCAACGCGGGTTTTTTTAGAAGTTAATTGATTGCCTTCGATTTTCTGTTTACCTCGTTACTGTTCCATCTGTGTAAAACTAGCGGGAAGTTTTCAGGCGGTGGTGGAACCTTCGGTTTATTAAGTCTTTGCGCAGCCCAATTTTCCGGCTTTTGGCGGATTTCACCTAGATTAAAGAAAAGAAAAGATTTTATCATAAATAATTCATATAAAACATTTATATTCGAAAAATCCATCTACCACTGTTAACGATTTTCATTAATAAAAAATATTTACTAGGTCCAACCAATCTATTCATCTATTAGGTAGATTTAAAATATAATCCACTCAGCGATTTAGCAATGGTACATAATATATTCCTGTTACTCGACTTGGATGATAACATTTGGATATAAATATATTTATATTTGTATATGTCTATATTGCACTATATATACGGCGTATGCTAATATATATAATTATATGTATTATAATAAAACTGTAGTAGATTTTATAGTAGGATACATCAATATAAAAAATACCATAGCAGGAAAATGTGATCTATTATACAAACTTGTCTACTCTTTCGTTTTTAAGTAGGACTATTACATTCTCTTAATGAGAGGCTTAAATTCCTTTTAAATTTATATGAAATGTTTTGTAAAACATGAGTAATCAATCTTCAAAATAAGATAATTATATCTTCAATGATTAAATTACGCACTTAACAGAAATTTAACAGTTTTGTGAACAATATAGAAGCTTCGATATAGGGTTTGTAATGACATTTGAATAAAATTTTCAAAGTTATTGAACCAATAAGCTTTATAGCATGACATTTCAAATGATTATTCGCTCTTTGATGTAAATATTACAAGGAAATTGGGGTTATATAATAGTCAATAATTCCTACGAAAGAGTTACTAGTTACTAATAATAATTTTACAAACTATTTAACAGCAGCAACACGGCTTTTTAGAAAGTATATCTGATATATATGTATATAGTCTATATTGAAATTCACTAGTTGATACATATTTATTATCTGTATAAATGGAAATATAAAAACGCCTACGTTGACAGTGTTCAATTAATAAAATCGTAAAAAAAATATCCAATAAAGGAAATGGAAGGCTTACAATACAATTTCATATCATTATTCACTTTCAGTTCTCTTTTAAGTCATCGAATAACTTCCCTATTAACAAGAATTGTTTAACTAACAAATTATAAGTAATTTTATAAGTTGAGTGGATACTAGAAAAAAGTCTAGACAAGAAGAAGGATGAGGAGGGAAAAAGTTGAGATTCTATAAGTCAGATAATATCATATTTGTTGGAAATTCACAAAAGCCAGACAAGCCACGAATGCAAATTAGAAAGTATTGAAGCGTAAAGATTACTCGGAATCGAATTTGGGCGTCAACATCTCAGGGTGTTGTTGAGAGAAATATAATTTAAAAAAAAAATAGAAAAAGCTTTCGCTTTCTCTCACTTAAATAACTATCGAAATCGCTTTATATTAGCTATAAATGTATGAAGACTATTTACGAGTGTAGTTGGAAATTTTAAAAATTAATAAAAATGGTTCAATGTCAAAGAAAAGCAACAGCTAAAAAAATTTTATACTGACATGATGTAGGGATTAATAAAAGTCTTGTCATATATGTCAACTTATAAGAACATTCGTCGTATAAATAAGGTTAAACTGCCATACTTACTTTAAGCAGGATTGTAATTTTCCGCTTTCACAACATGCCAGACAAAAGTATGTAGCTTATTATAAATACTATATACAGCACATATTGTACGGTTTATATAACTATGTCATATCTGTAAACATGTATCATACATAATTCTAGTGAACAAACTACATAAGTATGTTATTTTCTCTTACAGAGGAGATATTTAATATTTATATATATGGACAATAGAGTCACGATGATAGTAAATTAATTCATATTTGTCACGATCCTAATTTACAGACCGTCGATGGGAAAATGAGTGTTAAATGTAAGAAAGACACAAAATGTTCGAGCTTTTTGTCATTGTCAAAATGTGATTGGCAAGCACTTTGCTTACAATGAGCTTATAGTCGGAGTAACATGAAAATTAGGTCAACAACCTTTTCAAAGCAAGGGCTAAAGTTGATTAATGATGTAATAATGATTTGAAGTCAATTCTGACGTTCATCTATTTTCATATTGAAATAAATAGTCTTGAACTCTTGGTATAAATCAGATAGCGAGATAGCGACAAGTAGAGTATTAGGGTTAAATATTGTGTAAACGAATCTAATTTTTTTGGCCTGATTAATGAAATATGTTTTACACGATTCTTGTAGAAAATAGTTCGTTAACCTAAACTACAAAGTACAAGGATATTAGAATATCAAGGTCACTTCACTTAAAGTCAACTTTGAAAAGGATATATAAAAATGAAGTATTATTGATGAAAATCCTAGCAAAGTAGCCCTAATCTGTCATCAAAACATCAATTTCCAATAAATAAGCACTTGATTGGCTTTTGGTACGATTTTCCAACTTCTCGTATCGTCTTGCATAAAATAAAAAAGAATTGGCAAAAACGAAGACTTCTTTTTTAGCATAAGGTACAACTCGATTTCGTGTATATCGTATAAGTGATATTCCACAATTGCATTTTATACTATACGTGATGTATTTCTATTATTTAACTTATTCCATAAGGCGGGTGAAATCGTGTAGGTGTGTGAAAAAGTAATTAAGATTGTCTTTGGAAACTCTTGCATAGTTGCAGCACTGGGATAAACAACAATTTCTTGACTACATGAAAAGCACGTTCTCTAAACATTTTTCTAAGTAGCTTATTATTCTAGAGAAAAATTCATTTAAATGATAAAAACTATTGCGCTTAAAACTGTATCTAATAATATAAAATATGAAAAAAGAAAGAAAGTATAAAATTGGTCGCTATGGAAATATATGTAACAAGGACAACTAAGACAGCCTAGATAGAACGAAAGACGTTAATTATCAACCTTAAAAATACAGTGGTAACGATCTTTCAAATATCTAAAACAGCTTTTATTTATGAACTATGCATCATTTAGTGCAGATTTCAAGAAAACAAAAAGCCTTCTGTAGGATAATAAAGTATGATTTTACATCAAACGTTTTGTTTTTTATTCTTTTTTTATTCTTTAGTACATACTCTAACTAATAGAATATCAAAAGCCCATGATTCTCTGTACATAATGAATAATTTTATAGAAAAAAGCAAACGAGTATTAGAAATATTGTCAAAGTGAAATATTTAAGTGACTTTTATATCATTCTATTAAATACAAACTGTTTAAAGCTTTGTAGTAAATGCGAGCGTAAAAAATAAATTACTATTGAAACTTTTAGATTCATTTCTTTGTACTACTCAATCACAAAGTATATAATAAATAGGCAAATGAAAGACCTTTACCACAAATGTGAGCATATTAACTTTGTTGGGAAATACAGAAACAGGCGTCTAGGCAGTCAGTTAAATAGCAGCCAATGATAAGGTCATTAGATATGATTAAAAAATAGTCTTGTGAAGGTTTAGTTTTGTGTATAATCTTGAAATTAAATAAACTTCGTATTGATTAAAGTTAATTACAAACAAATAAGGTGCAATAATAGCTTCTTAAACTTCCTCTAATCAAAGAGAGAGAGAGAGAGAGAGGAAGTACTGTTCCATATTATCGACTCTATTATAAATGGATGACGGGTAAACAATCTTATATACATAATACTATCTTGCAGTCTGCAGAGATAATTGATTTCCGATGAGGTCGTTCAAGATTGCGCAACTGGTAAATAATAGGCTCTTATCATTAGGAAAGCTATTAACAACAGTTCAAAAGTAAAGTAAATAGAGTATCTAGAGTACCGAAATCTAAGCTAAAATTGAAGGGTGTTAGTTTGAAAGGCAGTGTCCATTAGCCAGTTCTATAAACAGTTGCTGATTGCATTGCGTGACTTCAATTTCAAGATGTCTGCCCATCAACGAGGAAAAGAAAAATCAGATATGGGTTCTATGTCTCACGCATGTTTTTTAAATATGACCATTTAATATGAAATGAACTGCATATTTACGCCATATATTAGCTACGTATGGTTAATTATTATCTTAGATATTTTATTCGTTAAGACAATGTCAAAAGTCTTTAAATGTCATTTATATCTTCAAGACGAAAACTAAATTTAGCTAATGAAAGTACTAATAGGTCATGTATTGTAAGATACACATGGAATATTCCTTATCTTCATTTGGCTAATATATACTATATATCTCACTATATGAAAAGAATATAAAGAATTTTTAGATTAAATCAGATAGAAAAAAAGATCTTCCAAACTAGAATCTTGTTAAGGAAGAAACTCAGAAAAAAAGCGTCATTTGCTGCAACTAACTAATTTTTATCTGAAGAATTACTCGATAAACTTCAAAGAGTCGAATGGAATTCTTCTAAAACCTCTAAAAGGTTGGTCATGCTACGCTGAGTAGGCATAGAGCGTGAGAAAACAATTCTAATCAGTATCTTTCGAAGGATGTATGCAAATATTACAAATAATTTAATAATAATGTTTAGTTTATCTATAAGTTGAATAATGAATAAGATGTATATAATATTTAACATTCATTCATTAAGGAAGAAATTCCATTCCTATAAAAAATATTGACAGGAAAAGAGCTATCAACGAAATTTGAAAGAGATAAAAAACACTACAAATATAAAATAGATATTAATAATTAATAGGAATTTTTCTAAATTGCATTTTATTTTTATCCTCTTATCTTATTATTTATTACAATAATGCGTCTAACTATTTATGCTCATAAATCCACCTTTAAAGATAATTCAAGGTCTAACGATTGCCTAAAAGAGAAATTACCTATTTTTATAAAATACGATTATGGATGATAAAACATTTTCCCTCATTTTTCAGATAAAATTACAAAAAAGAAATAAATTTCTTAAAGAGACAACTTGTTCATATCTATAGAAAAAATATAGTAACAACATTTTGGTCTTTTAAAGATAATTCTCTAATTTCTAACACCCGAATATTGGCTAAATCTTACAAAAGATTTAGATCAATCAAATGTCATTATATTCATTTTTATCGTGAAAATGGGAAAATAATTTATTATAGGAATTTCTATGACTTGAATAACTTAAAATACAATCAGAATCAAAATCTATACATATTTCGGTCACAAATGTTATGAAGTAATAGTAATAAGCAATAATAAACCCCTTTACCGAATCATAGCTCTCACTATAACAGTACAAGGAAATAGACTATTTCAAGGGGATTGTCGAGAATTGAACTGACAGGAACTCAAAATAAAAATAAGGTCAATAGGAAGTATCCCCTAACAAGAGGAATTTAAGAATTACTTCCTAGAAGGCTAGCCCAGTCAAGCTTTTAGTCGAGCTGGTCACAAGGGACAATTTTTTGTTCTTAAAAAAAAAAAAAAAAGGAAAATAAATGACCTTACCGTTTGCTTTGATGTGGCTCATGGTAGACACAGGCACAGTTCGTTGGCCTACAAAGAAAAGGCATGAAAAATTAATTACATGGGAAAGTTTAATAAATTGCTCCAAATGATCGGCATAGATGAATTCGTAAGTCCTTAAATATTCATTATAAACGACAATAACCTCTTTCTCTAGATTTGACCATGGGTAATTTTTAATATGAACACATGGGCAACAATAAAAATCAGTAGAAAATTTAAATTTCATACGTATTTCATTTCTCTATCGTTTCTTTTACACTACTTTAAATAGAATTGAAATTACATATTATCCTGATATTTAGTTAATAAGTTAAATAGTATCATCTCACACAAAGGAGCTAAGTATTTTTCTTATTTTTTATGCCATAAGCAAAGAAAAGAAAGTGCCAGGAGTCTAAGAATCGATACGTACACGATAAGCGTTATTGGATAGAGCTGAAATCTTTGATCAATAACACGTCTCACATCTTAGGTATAGGTATCCAGGACCTCAAATTAACTGACATTTCAAAGACGGACATCCGTTTTAAAAGGCTACGTGATTTCTCGCTTACTATTACTGAAGAATAGTAAAAAGCGAAAATTATTTTTTCGTAGCACGTTTTCACATTAAATTTGGTTTATATCTTTAATAAATAGAATGGCATAACTACTAAAGTAATGGTCACTTTTAGCACTAACAACAATAATCGGCTAAACGAAGCGAGATCTAAGAGCCATGTTAAAAAATTGATGAGCAACGTTGTTTACACTCTTTACATTAGGATTAAAGATAATTAAATTTGTCATATCATGCAAAAAGCTGGAAATTTAAGATCATAAAAATCAAATTGTCACTTATTGTAGAAGCAAGATTAAATGATATTATCTTCGCAGTAATAATTAATTACCTTTTTATCTATTCATTTTAGACTCTGAAAAAAAAATCGAATAGTTCATTTCAGCTATTTCACATAATGGAACTAAAGAGATCGATTGTAGACAAGTCGATTTCACTCTAAGTACATTTTTTAACCTATTGCTATTCATTGATTTGGAAAACAAACATTCACCGACTATTTAATAGATTCAACAATTATAAAGACCTCATCAAAAGAGGAATTCCTAAAATTTTTGTTATTAATTTAAGAATTTCTACGTTTGGCGAAGAATTCTTATTATTTTTGCTCACTGAAAAGACAAAATACAATAATTACTTTTCGTTGCAACTTGCTGTTATATAAAACGAACATTTTAAATAAATAGGGAATCATTCATTAAGCTGCCTTTATTAATCATTTGTAAAAAAAGAGAAAGAGGTATTAAGGAAAGTTCAAAAAATAATTAAAACTATAAATATCTTATGTTTTATTTATGCTTTCATTATAACTCATAATACTATTGGAGTATATTCCCGGAAGCCTTTCTTTATTTTACCTAATAACTATTGACTGCTAACTGTTAATCTGTCATTCTGAAAACTGAAGTATGGATATATACATACATTAGATATAGTACACATCCTTTTCCAGATTTGATAGGAAATTACCAAATCTTAAGAGACAGGCAAAAAAAAGATAGCTTATAAAGAGGAAAAAAAGGAGAATTTTAGCGAACAATTGAATGTATCTTATCTATAATTCTTTTGACATTCGATTAATCAAATATATAAGAAAAAGTACAGTCGTGCATATATTTCTTACCATAAATAGATTTACCATAAAAAACAAATAGTTAAAACAGATTTCTGTTCATAAAAAGAATAAAGATATATATATATATATATGTATATGTTTGTAGCAATTTATGTCATATTATTCAAATATAAAAATAAGCGACGCTGCTTCTCTGAATAAAAATAGAAATATTTCTTTTCCTTTCGTCACGCATGTGATACAATCATATATATATATATATATATATATATTTATATATACTATATATAAACTAATATATATATATATATTACACATACATTAATGCCTCTATGTTAAGGTTAAGAATAGAATGAAATGAATACCTTTTATATTTTTCCCATGTCATTAAATAATAAATTGAAAATAGTCTTAAAACGACTCTTTCCGTGAATATAAAGTATTTGTATATATTAAAATATTAAAAGATATAATGCAATTATGGATTTATTTTTTTAAAAAAAAAAGGAGAAAATACGATTTTAAATGATTAATTTCTATTTTTCAACAAAAAATCCATAGAAATTATTATCGCTTGATCGTAATTCACAGCTGTGAATTTTTTACTCATTTATTGATTTCTTTTTTTCTTAAATAATTATTTTTAATCAGTTGAAAAAGGATTACAAAGTGCTAATTTCAAAACAAAACAATAAACAAAGCAACAAAAAAATCTCCATTTAATATGTATATATATATTTAATATATATGTAAACTCGGTCGTAATTAATCAATTTTTTCTTCTTAACATTATTAAAAATAGAAGACTGGTCGTTGTTGGAAATATTTTAGGGAATTAATTATAAATAAAACGGCTAGTAGAATTAATACAAGGGAAGAAATAAAGAGAAATCTTTTAAATATAGTTAAAAAATAAATAAATGAACAATACTGTCTGGTACAAAGTTAAAGACTGAAATTATGCATCATATGCTTATTAAAGTTGACTGGCCTTCTAAAAAGTTCTATATTTAAGAATTATAGTTTTTGTAAAATATAAAATATTTTTCACAAGACATCTAGCAAAATTGCAGATAGTTTTACAGGTTAAAAGGTTCTACCTTAGTGCGTTTCATTGTGTTAATGAAAACATCAAGTGTCATATCTATTTTTGTACAATTATGCACTAACAAAATATTTGTGTATTTAGGATTATTTTTTGTTAGACTCTTCATTAACAAAACATATAGTGTTTTTTGTATGATTTTTAAAGATAAAGACGTTTTTACAGATAAATCCGTTACCATATAATTATCAATGTTTCTTTAAATCCTAAGGGAAAGGTTAGAGAGAAAGACGACAGCTGAAGGACTTGGTAAGAATAGGGTCTAAATGGAAACGTAGGTACAATCGTGTACAGAAAAAGTGCAAACTGATCTTTTCTTTCAGCTGCCAATGAATAAACTAACAAAAGTTTCTTTCTATATATCTCAGAGCTTCTTTTGTAGAATATTGTCTCTTCTTAGGCTTTAACTTATTGAAATAACTCTTTTCGCATTCTATGTGATTACTAGTAAGAGAATTATTGATAAAACAAATAATACTTAAAGCATAAATTAATAATACTAAACTATATACTCTAAATTTTCTTCCACTGATAAGAATATTAACAGATGGTTTATTCACTAATCTTTGGAGAATAGAAAAAAACAGGAAGGAAATCCAATCAGTAGTACTAGAATTAGTTTCGTTAAATCCCTGAGGGTTGTTGGAAATACAGAGCTTTTAATTTTTTAATGTTATCTCAATGTCTTTTCTATAGTAGATAAAAGTAGCAGATGATATTCTCAATTTAACAAAAAAAAAGCAAAATATATGGAACAATTGAATTGAATTGGGAGGGAACCATTTAAGCATTTCTGCTTTGTATATAGAAACGAAAAGAACAATGTGTACAGTATTTGTATTTGTATATTCGTATCTTCCTTAATTGTATATCTGTCTAGTTGTATCTCTACTTTGCTCTCTTTTTCACCAATGTATGTTTATATAAGTTTACTCAGAAAGAATTGATACAAAAAACGTCGCCGCAAGAGATTATACCTTCCGGCTGATAATCATAAGAATTGATTACTTTCTCATTTCTACAGAATTCATCTATGCTTCCGTTCCCTAGTACTAATTTCAACCTACCTGAAATTTCCATGGGAATCATTTCTCGCTTTCAGAATGACCATGACTGAGCTATAAAAAAAAGTGATTAGCAGCATAGTAACGGGATATAAGCCCTATAAAATATCGTCTAAGAGATAATTAGAATGTCCACTCACCAAATACATCATCCTAACTAAACGCAACAAATTATGTTCATCCAACGATCTACAAGCGCAAATTGATAGAAATTATGTATCCTAGAAAAATTTACTAGGCCTTTTAGAGTGTGCGCATGCGTGGGGGAAGTTAGGCCGCTTTAGCCCGGTTGGGAGCATGGTATAAAAATCGAACATTTCTTTTTTGACCAGAACAATGTACCAAACTAACAGAGGGGTGCATATTTCAAGTACTATTTTATGCATACAAAAACCATTACGTATTATTAACCATACAAATTGGGTTCAGTACTCACAGTTGAAAAATTTGTTGAATTTAGTAAATTGAAACAGTTACCAGTTTTTCAGGCGCATGCGCATAATATCGACCGATAAATATGGAAGAATACGCACGTGAGCCTTGGTTTGTATATTTAGTTTAATTTATTGCATGATATACATTCCTTTCATCAGCTAATATACAATTAAACTACTTAATATCTTTTTCGGTAATGAGCCTTTAAACTAAAGAAATATATGTTCATTAAAAGTCGAACTGTCTTGAAGGACATTTGCGTCATTTGAAAAGTTAATGCTGTATTACGTTCTATTAAAGAATATTTAAATTTCCAGTAGTCAATATAACAGATATTCTTTATATTAAATTTAAGTCATTATATAATTGACAAATCATTTCATCGTATTCGTTTAAGAGCCGTATCTCTTTTTTACGTTTAACATAGGTCATCCTATGTCATGATATGTCATGATATATCCATAAACTGATAATCGGTTATCAGACTAGTAGTAATATATTTCGAATAACTCATTCTCAACTGAATAAGACATTCAGACTTAATTTTGGCTTTAATTATATTCACAGTCCATGGAGAATTGTAGATGACTGCGGAGGGGCGTTCTCCTTAGGTATTATTGGTGGATCTCTTCTGCATGCCTTTAAGGGTTGGAGAAATGCTCCTAAAGGACAATATAGAAGATTATATGGAAGTTTCGCCACTATAAAACAAAGAGCTCCGATAACTGGAGGGAATTTTGCAGTTTGGGGCTTTATGTATTCATCCTTCGATTGTTCGTTAGCCTTTATCAGAAAAAAGGAAGACCCTTGGAATTCGATTATGAGTGGAGCATTAACTGGATCGACTTTGGCAGTTAGAAGTTCGTTAGCTCTTGATATTAGTTTTCTTTTATTTGACATATTTTTATTTGTTCCATAGGTGGCGTTGGAGCAATGGTTGGCGCCGGAGTTTTAGGAGGTGTCTTACTTGCAATGATTGAAGGAATGACTATTCTAATGACCCGTTTTACTGCCCAACAACTTAATAACCAAAGTAAGTACATTTTATTGAGTTATTATATTAAATATTCTAATTATGAACAATTTTCTTCAAACAGTGTTGGAGCAAATGAACCAGGCCTCAGATGGACAAAATTCTGGACAACAACCGAAACCTCTCTTCTCTTCAAATGAGACTCAATATTCCTAATGAGTTATCTAAATGTATTAGACACTTCATTTTTTCTTTGTATATAGCTTGTTGTAATTTTCTGTAAAAAAAACAAAATCATCGAATTTGATAAAAATTGTTAAATGAAGTTTTCTTGAAAAGAAAAAGAATAAAGAGGCAAATAATAAGTTAAAAGTCCATATTCCTTTTTCGGGTTCATTATATTTCATATGAAAAGGAATTGTAGACGAAAACATGCTGTGCACGTGAAATAAAAAAATAAAAAACCTGAAGGTCATACAAGAAATACGTAAAAAGATAGTATATGGGCAGCCAACTGGTAAAACGAGTTTACTACAGAGAAAAAAGGACCAAAATTAATAGGAAGATAGACTTCTTGCGGGGTTTTTATTCATTGCTGCAAAAAAAGTGAAGAAAGAGAAAGTTTTATAAACTTATACAGTACAAAGCGATATATCATATATAAACGACTTACATTTGGTGAAGATGTAATTAACAATGCACTTGGTAAAGTGGAACCATTTATTTTCACTCTTCTAGTCTATCTATTATAGAAAACTCCTTTCATCTGAGCATTATAAAAACTTTGATAAATATTCGCAACACTTGTTTTTTGTAAATTATTTGAAAGCCATAATAAATTAGGATTAGGAAGTCGTTAATTTAAAAGTGACAGTGGAAAACTAAAATCATACAAGTGCTTTATTGCTGAATCTGCAAAAGACAAAACAATAACAATATTTTTAATAAGTTATGGTTATTAAATTTATATAACAGATCTTAAATATTAATAAAAGAAAGCTTCTTTTTATTCCTTTGCTTAACATCTAAAAAATACAATGAAAAATCGAGAATGCTGTTTAATTAAAATGTTTGTATTATTGCGTTGGAAAATCGACAAACTTTAGAATTCATTTTCTAAGAAAAGCAGTTTAAAAAAAATACAGGGCAGCCAGATTTCTCTCTTTTTGTAGCCTGTTTAACAAATGGAGTTAATTATGTTTGGTGAATATTTTTGAATAATAGAATTAATCTTTTTCATTTTTACTTTTTTAACCTCATTCTAAGGTTAGAATAATTTTAATTAGAAAATTAATAATAGACCGCTAATTAATTAATGAAATAAACAGATGAATAAATTTATAGTAAAAAATTACTGCTGTTATTCTATTATTTATTAACTTTAACAATTACTCACCTAGCATGTTGTTGATTAATTATTTTATTATTTATGATAAAGATGATAAGAATTTATTTCTTAAAAAACAAAAAAATAGCACCTACTGAAGGTCAAAAGAATTTATTAATGAATAATATACAATTATCTATTTAGGATGTTTAATTTATAGGATTTTGTTGAGCTAATCTAGATATTCTTGTAGTTTAAGTAGTGAATATCCTTATTCTAATTTTGCTAACTGAAGAAAAGTATCCTATTTACCCACATAAATAAATACTTGACAGGGTTTCTTGCCCTTTTAGGAAGCATGAACAAATAGAAATAGGTTTGAAGGATTGCTATTGAGGAGTAGTTTGTTTAGTTCTCATCTGAGGGAGCCTCTAGACGCTCATATTTACGTTTTTTCAAGGGAAATGAAGACATTTGCTACTTTCTCGTTAACTTGGGGAAACGATGTTTTTTTTTAAAGACCAATAATCTCCCGAAGGTTACCTTCTAGGAAACCGTTTTCAAATTATGGCAGGAAATGAGTAACGAAAAATACGTTATTCGCTAGCCTCCAAAATATTATAAGGCGAAAGAGTATTAAGAGAAAAGTATAATTGATAAACATAAATACCCTTAATACCCTTTTCTTTCCTAAGTCTATCGATCTAAATCAATTGAGTTTCTTTTATTCTCATAAATTGAGAGTATACACAATTCAAAAGACCGTTGAATCAAGAATTTATTTACAAATACTATATAATTCTTATTCTTTCATCTAAGTATCAAGTTTAGACAGACTCATTACAGTAAAAATTTAATAGGAATGAAGCGAAAAACAACTTTCTTTTGATATATACAGTGAATATATAATATTCTTATATGTACATTAAGTAAAAAACTATATATCATATCATCAACACTTCAATTACTATAGTAAAGAAATGAATGAGAAAAACATAAGCAAAATAATAGTATTTAATCAAACTCTTATCAACAGGTTGCAATTATTTGAAGGTCATTAAGAAAAAATCTATTATTTATTTTAATAATCACCTGAAAAAAATTAATCAGAAATAGTTGTTCACCTATTGTCTGTAGATATATATATATATATATATCTACAGTATAAGTAAAAATAATAATACACGAATTTCATTGTCTCGTTGAGAGAGAGAGAGAGAGAGAGAGAGAGAGACAAGGACAGAATAGGAAAGCTTAGAGATACATAAAAGTATTGTTATTGTTTGTATCTTTGTCTCCTTGAGATGAGAAATCAACCTACTTTATTAAAAAGATTCAAAGTACAAAAGAAATAGAATTATAAAGTACATTGGTGTAAAATAGCTTGATCTACTTTTTTTCTCACGTACGCCCTAGACAAAATACAAACAATTTTTTAAACGAACTCAAACAATCACTTTCTTTTATCTTTTATTTGCATGTTTAATTGTTCAGTGTATCTATTTATTCCTCTTTTAAAACGAAATCATAAAAGGCCTTATATATCATATACTATATTATAGTCATCATTAAATTACATATTTACAGTATATATGCTGTATTCTGTATACTCTATATATATTATTTAACTGTTGTCCATGTAACGTAGCTCCATCTAGTGGATATCACAATTCGCCAGACAGATTAACCTTTTATACTGTTGTCAAAGCGATATACTTATAAGGTTTATCAGTTGTTTAGATTGAGTGTGATATAAAGAATTCATCTATCAAGTAGTTGATATGTGATTTTCTTTGCAATAAGCATTTAGGCTATAGAATATTTTATTGTCTAATATTTGTAAATATAATATATTTAATTGTCTTAAATAAAGAGAATTTCAAGTTTTTCAGCATCAAGTATACACAAGCTAATTAGTTGCCTTACTTTTTCTATATAAGGAAATATATAACATTGTTTTTTTCAATTTTTTTTTAAATAAAAGAATCACAGAAAAAAACTATTCAAGGCAAAATTTTTCAAAACAATAACAATGTATAAAAAAACAGGAAACAAGGAACTACTATACATCTATATTAATATTAAAATCCTGAGCAGTTTGTTCTAATTGACAAGATCCACTTGATAATTTAAACTGTAATTTAATCCGTCATTATTATCCCAAAATTCATTTCCATTCGTAGTTTGACATCTAATAGCAAATTCTATGCTATCGCCAATTTTAAAATGAAATGGAAGACGAATATCAAAGTTAAAGGTATGTGAATTTTCAAATAAACGTTCAGCTTGTACATCTTCGTAACTTTCCCAATTGTCAAAAGTTAAACGTACTGTAACATTGTCTGAATCAGATTTGACTGTGCCTTTGAAGCCTTCCTCGTCAGTTATAACATCCACTAGAAACTTAGACATAGAATAAAACTGAGGTTTTAGGCGACGTATTGGTTCCTTATCATATATAGATATTAATCTTCCTCCGCGTTCATCAGCAAATGACACTCTTCTCTTTGAAACTTTCTTTTTTTCATTTCTCTTTGGCGAGAGACTACGCCTTTTAAAGAGTGGTGAGGGCGATCTCGATTCCGTTCGTTCAGAAAATAGGCTGTTCAACGATCGGCAGGGTAGGATGTCTGAAGGCTCGAATTGTTGTATGAATTGGGAGTTTATATACGAAAAAGCGTATTTCGGTGGGGTTGAAGGTTGGAGGTAGTCCGACAGAGCCATATCTTCTAATGATCTCGTTCTCGGTCTATGGTCGTCTTTAAATAGCGCCACCAAATTTTTTGGCTCTCTGCCAGCAGTCGGTCAGATTAGATGTGGATAAGAGGAAATCTCCAGACTATAAACAAAAAAGCGACATCGGTAATATTACGTAACAGTTAACCAGAATAATATTAAACTCTAGGCAAGGCTTTTCTATTATTTCAATGTAATCGAAATGCAATAGAATAGTACAGTCATAGCTTTATAGTATTAATAAATGGTCTTTTTTTTTCATAGCTTTTTTTATCGATATTGAGCTAGTTTCTTTACTTGAAAAGACCTTAACAAGCCCCTATTAGCAATGAAAGAAAAAACAGAGGAAAAGACGACCTCACCTTTTAAAATACTCGTCCTCTTTTTCCCCTAAGAAAAAACCGACTTAGAGTAGCAGACGGAAGGAAAAAACATTCGTAAAAGTATATTGTAAAAATTAAGTATAAATGACACAAAGCGCTACAAAAAGGAAATGGGTAGCCGCCTCATGTTAATATTGGAATATGGAGGTAGACACGTTTATATCGAACCGGGTATATGGCAGCACATGCACATAAGACCGCGTTATTGTACAAACGACAAAAAACAACACAGCTACATGCACACACTCATATATACTTATATTTGTGCGTATGTCTGTGTGTGTCTGTGCGTATATATGTGTACATCCGCTTATACACATTTATATACAGGAGTGTAAAAATCGTATGACATACAGCAGAGGTCAAATTTTGGTCAGTTGGTCAAATTCGCAGCTAATTTGCATTAGACACGTCAAAACAATATAGACAAATAAAAAGAAAAGTCAAAATCGGTCATGTTGAGCTATTAAATAGTAAAAACAAAATATAAGAGAATGCTATCTTTTGATTAAAAATGAGAAGAGTAAAAAGAAACTGTGAAAGTTATTGTAAAATGAAGAAAAACACGAACTTTTAGGTTTAAGTATGTTTACTGTCGGCTTCTTTCTTAGGTTTACATTTTACCTGTTTGCTCGTTATGAATATTTAAATATAAGTTAGTCTTAATACTTATGATAATTTTTTTATATGATTTAAATATTTAAATCAAATAAATATATTAATCACATCTTACCTTTATTTATGTATAATTTTGATATTCTCCTTAGTACTTTAATAAATATATGCTATTTATATAAATCTATAAATATCGTTTTTAGCGTTAACCTTTAGCTAAGCGATTAATGGAAACGAATTGAATAGTTTCTGTCTCTTTAATGTAAGCTTTTGAATAATATCGAAGAAATAGTAGGCTGAGAATTCGATCTCTACGAATCGCACGTGCCGAAATAAAGTATTTTAAGGCCGATTTATAGGATATAATCATAATTTCTGATCATTCATACAACACGTGAACAGTCAGGCTGTTTACATGGTACTGTCTTTTTTTTTTACTTTTGATTGCAAGTGAAATAATGTTAGAACTGGTTCCCGTCAAAATATTTCTAGGACAAAAATGTGCAATATGCATAGGCCTCTAACTACTTTCGGTTCGTCTTTCCGGATAATTGTAAAATAGCACAGGAGTAGCCTCATTGAAATCGAATAGATATATTATTCTAATACTTTTTATCGTAGCATCCAGACATAGTATTTGTAAAAACAGCCTGCCATTCGGTGCAAGTCAAACTATTAGGCCTGATTACTATTGTTCCTAATTGGTATTACTATATCATTGTAGTTAAAAATAAATTGTTGTTTTCAAAGTTCTGTTAGTAGGCGGTAAAAGATTTCTTTTGGGGCCTTTATTTTAAATAAACTTGAATCTATAGATAAAAACTTTTAAAATATGCTAAATTTATTTAACATCTGAAGAAAGATCATTTATTACTTTGAACATTGATAATTTAGGAAGATGAATGCCCAATAAAGATGTCACCCAGTATTTAACAGTTGCTACCATTTACTATTATGTAATCAGACTGTAGCAGAGCAGCCGATGTTACGTATAAAAGCTGGCAGGGGTAAAGTGCGGGTAAAGGAGACAGGAAAGGATAAAGGGGGGGGTAAAAAAATAAAACGTTACACAAATTCTTAAGTATTGCTAAACATTCCAAAGTAATTGATTTAAAGCATTTCATATAACTAAAGGATATTAAAAAAAGTTAATTGAGAATATTTTCAAGCCATACTGACAAACTAAAGTTATTATCCAATTGAATTTGCAATTTTTGGAAAACTTTTATTAACCTTTTCAATTAATATGATGATTAAACAAAATTGAACATATAAGTGGAAGTTAAGTGTTGTTTGTTCGTTTGGCATTCGCTCAATGTTTTTATACATTATCCCTGTAATTATATGTATATACAGTAGATATATATATATATATATATATATATATAGATAATTACGTCTTTTGATAAAACGCGCCAAAAATAGAACACTTCTTATACGTTAGACGTAAATTTCAACAGTTTTTCCATTCAGATAAGAACGTTTCTGCAGGTTAAAACCAATTTCGTATAGCCCTTGCTGCTTAAGTACGCAGGAGAAGGAGCGAAAGCCTCTTGGACCTCTATACTGGAGGATGTCGATGAGTTTATAAACTCTTAAATTAGCCGGCTGTTTCATCACCTCAAACTGGAGGGTTTTTGTAAAGATTTTCAATTTAATTAAGTCTCTTAATGCGGCATTACAATCAAGTTGTTCATATAGGTCACATCGGCTCTCTTCTAAGGCTTCAATTTCGTTGGGTAAAAGTTCTGTTTTGAAAATAAGCAAAAAAGTATTAAATTTTACAGAATCCACTAGGTGGCGACAACAATAAAAAATTTAGGTCTAGAAAAAAATTTTCTGTAGAAAGTTCCACCTACTGGCATATTCAATCATCATTCCTTTCACATAATCAGCACCGAGCGGGCAGGCGTCAAAAGCGTCATTTCCATCGCTATCCTGAATTGTACAATCAGCACCATTTTCTAACAAAGTTTTAATAGCATTAATATTCGTTTGAGAGCAACCCGAGCAGGCCAACATTAGGGATGTTCGACCGTTTTTGTTCTGCCGATTTGCCTCAGCACCATATAGAAGAAGGCCCTTAATGCATTTGACGTTAACTTTCAACGGCTCATAGAAGCAATAATTCAGAGCTGTATCACCTTGATTATCAGCCAATTCATAATCAGCTCCCAATTTTAGTAGATAACATACACTGGGATAATGACCTCCAAGACAGGCAAGCATTAGAGGTGTCCTTCCGGTGCAATCTATCGAGTCTATGTCAACAGATCTATATTGAGGTATTTTTTTAGACCACGTGACGTGATTTTTAAACAGAACAGGAATAAAAATAAATGAAAATGGGTTATAATTTATCTCCTTCTTTCGTCTTTGCGTTATGTTTCTTACTTAATGGAAATCTATTAATATTTGAAATATCTCTCAGATAAGGTTATCAGTCACGTAGCTTTCGTGAAAAATTAAAAAAAAATACCCCAATAGTTGTTGCATCATAAAATGACGACCATGGAGAGCAGCATGATGTAAGAGTGTCATTCCATTCTTGTCACGATTAGTGGCGTCAAAAGATTTCAGGTAAATAAGTTGATCAAAAGCAGCAAGACGACCAGACTCTATACAAACAGTTAATAGGCATTTACCATCAGCATCTCTCTGAACAATTGTTTTGTTTAATAAAAATTCCATTAATTCTAACAAGCCTTTCTCAACAGCGTAGAACAATGCGCTGCGTTTAGATGAATCGACGGCGCTGGGATCAACGATGATTTCTTCTATGAGAAACTTAACAATTTCAAAGGAATACCTAGGAGATTTGACTGCCAGAATGAGTGATGTACTGCCTTCGTTATCTCTGTCAGAGTTTGGATCATAGTACTTTGCCACCTGGGATAAAAAAAGGAGCAAATATGTCAATTTCAACTTAATACCAATTAGTTAAATTAGCTCATAGTTAGTACCTGTTCCAAGAGAGGAAAGTCTCCTCGATAAACGGCGTGCTGTATTACGGTCCTTCCTTTATTCTTATCTCGACCATTAACAACTTCCGCCAAATTTGAGTCACATGACAAGATAAGTGACGCTATGTTGTCATTTCCGTCAGCTAGGCTTTGAGCAAGAACGCTCTCGCCCTCTCTGTTATTCCGGAGAAGGATTTGCGAAGATAAAAGCAATTTGATTATCTCACAGTTCGAAGAGTTGTAGGCAAAGAATAGAGCGCCATTTCCGTCCTCGTCTTGAGCGTCCAGATCGATTTGTAGGGCGTTTCGATTGTTCAAATACAACTCGACGATATCTCGGCGACCAGCCGAACAGGCTGTTGAGATAACTGTCCTATTCTTTTCATCCGACTGCGGTTTGATATCATTCTTTATTAAAACGCTTACAATGTCAACGTCACCGCTTTCTGTCCTGAATAAATAAAACTATTTATTGTAAATTTGTATTGTATTCTTGTTTTTTATTGTAAGTTTTATCCCGCAAAAGTGAAGGTGTTTTCAACATTAAAAATAACACTCTTTACTTTTTGCTCTTTACTATTGAATTTATAAATTGATAATAAGTAAAAGAATGTGTTATTACCCATAGAAAAGAGCGTTTCTTCCTTCGCAGTCAGTTTGATGAATAGGCAAATTTAACGAATCTTTTTCCCTAAGTAAGTAATGAACCATTTCCAGTTGACCGCAAGATGATGCTTGCATTAGAACTGTTCGATTTCTATTATCGCTTTCAACCCTACAAATATGATTTAGAATTTATGGTCTGTATACTATTTCGTTTAACAGCTCGTTTATAGAACTAAAATAGTCGCTTACTCACTTAAAGGAACAAAATATATTCGCTGCCACATTTAATATACTATAGCTTTATACTTATTACTTTTATTGAAAAAACGCCAGGTGGCGTGTTGTAAAAATTAACGTCTGTGCCTAATATACAAACGTTAACGAACACTGAAACCTCCCCTCTTCCACTGTCTATAGTTATTACTCAAAATTCAATAAAGACTATCCCCTTGACAACTGTAGTAGCCAAAAACCTACCCCCAATTGCCTAAAACATCACTTTCGACTGTATGATTCTATCTAATGAATACTCATAAATGTTATTTGTTCTTGCCTAACGAAAACTGCTCCCACTCTCACGTTAACTAGAAACGAAGAAATAACTAATAAGCAAGAATGCAATTACAATCTCTGGCTTATTTTCTTTGCAGAGTTTGTTTGGCTATCGAAGCGTAAAAAGATTGAGAATCAATGACCATAGGGCTGGTTGTTATCGATATAGTATCGGTGATCATTACCCCAATCATTCAAATTTATAATAACTGTTATGGTTTATTATTTTCGGATGAAAGAAGACAGGGAACAAAAATCTATAGTCTTTTTTTTAATGGATAAACAGTATAGTGTATATTGTATATAGCATAGTTTTTCGTAGTAAAAATATACAGTTCGGAATTAGTGCTCAGCAACCTTTCTCCTAACCTAGCTTATTAACTTTGGATCCATCATCTAGCACTTAAAATAACGATTAATGCCTTGGGACGACCAAGACTTTGTCATTATATCGTACGTATTAATATAAACGTCCAGCTGGCAATAAGTTTGCTTACTCATACGTACAAACAAAAAACGTAGGATTAAAATATAAAATGCATATGTGGACAAAATAAAGAATAGAACGGAAACAGACGTAGAGTGGAAGGTAAAGATGGAAGAAGATAAAATGAATTCGAAAAGAAATGACTATTTCATGTGATAAAGTTAAGAAAGAAGAGAAAAGAAGGAACAGAACGAATGAAACGAGAGAAAGCAATGAAAAAATTGTTGCAAGCACAAATATTTTCCCACTACGTCAACGCTGACAACTGCAACAAGCTGTAGTGATTTATTACGGTAGACGCTTACCTCGCACCAGCATCTAGTAGCGTCTTAAAGATGTGGACGAAGCCGCTGGCAGCGCAGTAGAAGAGGATGTTATTACCGTCGTTATCCTTGTCTGAGATGCTTATCTTGGAGGAACTGAGTAGGTCGTTGATGAGATCTTCGTGCCCTTTGTCCACTGCTTCCATTAGGATGTTCATTCCATTATTGGCCTTGGAAATTTTGGCTCCCTGCTTCAACAGGTAGTCAAAAGCTTCCTTATTATTACCTTTAAAGAGAGAGAATGAAATATAGATGGAAAAAGCTTGAAAAGAGAAAGCAGGGAAAGAGGAAGGAGTAGTAATAACACAATTACATCGGATACAATACGGATATGATGGATAGAATTTTCGGAAACGTATACGCACGCATAATGCTAACAAATTGCTCTTATGCATTCCGTATTGCATGTATATAATATAATCTATCTTAGTTCTATATATACAGCATATATAACTTATTATGCTACTTTTTTCCTTTTATCGAACGCGTATATTATTCAATAACCTTTTCCGCCTTACGAATCATAAACTATTATATTCCAAGGCAAAGCAGAATCAGAATCATTTTTACAGCGCATGCGTATTGTCTTAGGAGAAAGGTATCTTTACAAATTATTAACTAACAATACTGGTCACATGTTGTTAATAAATTATATAAAAACGACGCAAAAGAAGCTTTTTTTTTTAATAAACTATTCTACCGTTAAACATATCAAACTACGCCAACAAACAAACGCCTGTATGAAAAATTAATGGCCGGAGCCGGGTGATCGGACTGGAAAGAATCTCGTTAAATCTCATTTAATTATACGTCACGGAAAGGGGAAACCAAATATATATAAATACATATTTTTATACTGTATGTGTAAAGAAAATTGCCAATTACATATAGTTTTTTTACCTTGAATCGCGTAGAATAAGGCATTCCAACCGTCGGTGTCCACTTGATTTACGAATACGCCAAATTTCTATTAAAAGGGAGAAAAGAACAAATGAAAAATTATAAAAGACAAAAGAAACGGAATAAAGAAATACTATTTGTCTTTGTAAATGTTAATTAAAAGTGTTGTTTTTCTTCTTTTATTATTTAATTGTAGTTAAAAATATTGGCCTACATATGAACTGTTTTTTAACGCATATCAATCAAAAACAAAGAGAATCAATCGATTAGCTTATTGACCGTTTTTGGAGTGAGAACACGAGAGGGAGAAGGAGGGGCAGAAAGAGAGAATAAGTAAGTGAATGAGTAGAAGAAAGGGGAGGGAAAGAGGGGGAGGGAAAGAAGGAGAAAATGAATGAGTAGAAGAAAGAAGAGGGAGAGACGGATTATGTACAAACATGTTGGTATATGCTTTGTAGGCTTAGCAAATGAATATAAAACAAAAACGGTGTTTAAATAAAATAAGAAGGAAGATATTGAGATTTTCTTATAAAAATTAAATGAGATCGACTTTTTTCAAGGAATCATTGATCTAATTAGTCGATAAACGATCGAAATACATAAGGGAGAAGAGGAAATAGCAGAGAATGAGAAGGGTTTAGGGTAAAGTTTGTAAAGAGGAGCTTAGGGAAAGAGAAAAGAAGTTACAGACAGTTTTTCTGGAAGGAAGTAGAAGATGAAGGGCAAAGGAAAGAAGTACAGAAAAAAATTCGTTCGCGTGAGTACAAAGCAGCTTTTCTAAGCCTTTTCACACGGCGTTCGTAATTACCTTATTCCAAAAGCGATAAAGCAAAGTTAAAGTAAGTATACGTGTATATATATGAGCTTTGGGAATGAAGATTTCTTCTGAAGAATATTGTCAATAGTGCGAGGGGAAGGTATAATCGACAAATAATATTAGGATACGTGGAAGAGAAAAGGCAATCGAATCTATATTTGATCCCTGCTTACCCTGGCCTGCTGCATAATATGCCTTAAAAAGACCACATCGCCCCTGGTAGCCGCCTGCATTAATATACTCCTACCATCCGCTGCCGGCGTCGCTTCAGCTCCATAATCAACTAGGGTGTCAAATAGTTCAATATCACCGCCGGACACTGAGTAAAGTAATGCGTTCCAACCGTCTTTATCTCGTGAATTAATGTCAATACAAAATTCATCGAGTCTATCCAATATAATTTTTGATATTTCAGTTTTGTTTTTAGCAACTGCCTGCATCATAATTGTTATGTCATCGTAGCTCGGTCTAACTTCTATACCCTCTTCAATAAGATACTCGAAGAGGTCACTGTCACCAGATGATATTACATAGAATAAAGTGTTCCTTCCTTTATGATCCATAGCATTAATATTTATACCAAGTCGTTTTGCGTTGATAATCGAATGTCGGAGCATGAGCTGATTGCCCTTCAAAGCGGAAGTCATTAACACCGTACGGCCGTCATTAGCAGCTTTTGCTGTCAACTTGTTCCTTATAAGTAGTTCGAAAGTTTCGATGCTGCCACCATCACAGGCATAAAACAAAGCATTCCTGCCGGCCTTATCAATGTGGTTGATGGGAGGAAAATCTAGTTCCGCACAAGACGTCACAACGGAATGCTGATGATTAATCAGATAGAAGTTTCTTTTAATTAATAGATAAATTTAATAGGATAATTCAAGGATAATTTTTAAGAGAAACTGAAAATTTAATAAATGTTAACTCTGAATTTAGAGGAAAATGAAAGTGAATTTTTCTTTTACGAGAAAAGTGTTATTTTTTAAAAGAAAAGAAATTAGGGGCCATATGTAGTGACGTCTTGTGCCATACTTGGTTGATTGATTAAATATCGAACAATTGAAATATGACCACGTAAAGATGCTTCCATAAGTACACTAACACCAGACGAATCTGAAATGAAATTGGCACCTTTCTCTAACAAAAAGATGACGGTATCTAATTGACCACTTGCAACCGCATAAAACAGAACATTCTTTCCATCGTTATCCTTAACATTTAAACTTGCTCCTTTAGAAACAAGATATTTAACAACTTCTACATTATCGGCGAAAGCCGCTGTCATTAGGCAGGTAACACCGTGCTTGTTAGGCAGTTCGAAGAAAGCATGGTTATCGATTAAGCACTTAACAATGGATAGGTGACCTTCGAGGGACGCCTCATGCAAAGCCGTATCACCTGTGCTGGTTTGAGCGACTAAATCTGCACCATGTTTAACAAGTATATCTACCATTTCCATTTTTCCCAAAAGGGAAGCCAGATATAATGCTGTAACACCGTCGTAGACAGTTAGGTCTTCTATTGAGCATTTTTCGTTGATCCCGTATTGTAAGGCTGCGAGATATTCTACTATATCCAAATACCATCCACAAACGGCGGTCAACAAAGGTGTTGCGGCTTTTACATGAAGTTCTCTACTACCGGATGGTCTTCGTATGTAGAGTCCTTCTATATCTCGACTTTGTAATAGGTCTCGCCGCTCGGAAGTTGAACAGCTTTCCAGTAGGGACCGTATTGTGTCCAAATCGCCCGATTTGATGGCGTAAAAAAGACTGGAGGCCTTATTGTACATCCTTCTCTACTAATAAAAAAAAGTCCATAGTCAACCTTTCGAACTTTGTACCTGTGGAGCGGTAAACATTCGACGATAAGGCAACCGTTGACTAATTAAACTGCTGCTTTACAGAGCTCTACAGCGCCAGTTATAGAGCACGTATGAGAGAACCTAGTATTTTGATGTCGGTTGAGGGGGGGCCGAACGTGAGAGCTAGAATAAGAAAGAGGTGCTGCAAACAAAAACTGTACAAGGTATACTTTCTAAAATGATAATAAAGAGCGTTTCTATCTCTAGGGTATTAAAATTTTTCATTAATTAAAATCTTATAGGTATTTAGTAAAAATACAAGAGAAAAGAGAGGAGAGAGGAAGGGGGGGGAGGAGGAGCATAATATGAATAGTAAAACTGCTGGTTTTATGCATATATTACGGTCCTAATTTAGATGCCTATCTGAGAATTAATTGCAATTAAACATGTATTTTACGTTTTCAATGATTCAATTAATTCATTTAGATAGTTTTTTTTTTAAATTAAAAATAACTTGGAAAATTATTTATATTTATTTCATCATATAGAAATATTTAAAAAAAATATTCTTCAGTTTATCCCAATATTGACTTTCATATAATCACATTCCAAAAATAGGCTTTATGTATATGAATACTCAAACACACATATATATATACTAATATATATACATATATATAGAGTATATATATATATATATATATATATATATATATACTGTAGTGCAGTGGTAGTAGTAGTAATAGTAGTAGTAGTAGTAGTAGTATATATGTAAATTACTTCTAATGAAATAAAAGAAAAACAGGCTTATTTGTACTTTAATTTCTGATTTGAGAGTCACATTGTTCTTTTTTTCATGAAATTTTCGTAAATGAAAAGTCTATACTTACGCCTTTTACCTGATAACCTTCAAGTGTCTGTTTTAGTCAGCTATCTCAAATCCAGGTACAACGATTTACGTCGCTGGTCCTGCGGATATTGAGACTCTTTCATTGCACAGTAAAGATAACAATTCTCAATCCCAGAACGTAATTCAAAAGTCCGGTCTAAGGTTAATCACAGAAAAGAAATAAAAAATATTAGAAGGGTAAGGTGAGACAATTGACGATAAAGATGAGAAGAAGATCTGGAAAGTCGAGTTATAAATATGAAATTTTACACACGTACTTTGTTTGTGAGATTATATTCTCGGTTGTAGGCTTACTTCAAGTTCAGTTTTATTTTAAGCCTTTAGTCTGATATTGACATGATAACATGTGACAATATTGTTGCGGAATTTCAACAGTATTTTACTTTAAACAATCAAGCTGTTGGTAAATGCATTAGAAACATAAGCGTACATCAGACAAGAGAGTCTAATCGGTTTACGCTTCGCTAACAAAAAAATTAATTATATACAGAGTTCTATTTTTAAAAGGATAAAAAGCCCTCGACGAACGTTTTGCCATCATTATCCGTAGTATATCCTACCAGAAATTGAAAGGGACAATAAATAATAGAACCAGAACTTGGAAGGAATTTTTGCCCTCTTCTAATTTATATAGTTACGCCCTTATAGTTAGCCTTGTCTAAAGGGTTCGACTAGCTAGTTACCTAAAAAAAAGCGATATATTGTCCTCAAATATCATGTTTGAAGCAGAAGCAGGAAGAGTTTTGTATTTTATGTTTTTCTCATCAAAGAGACCATGCTTTTGAATAAAAGTAAGAAACGGAGTGAGAGATGGAGATAGAGCGAGAGAGAGGGAAGGAGGGAGAGAGAAAGAGAGACAGAGACAGAAAGAGAAAAAGAGAGTAGCACTAGTGTAAGTAAAAAAGAAAACGAGAAAAAAACAACAGATTTATATATATATATATATATACTAATATATATAGAAAGAGAGAAAGAGAGATAGAAAAAAAAACTAAAAAGAGGCATATATAAGGGGAAGAGAGTGTCATTCAACCAATTATAACTCGATGCCTGGATTATAACGACCGATATAAAAGAATATGAAATAATATCAAAGTTATGCAGAAATACACATAAACGATGTTGGTCTTTTATATAAGTATACTATATGTAAGTAAAAAAAAATGCTAAAATGTCATCAAATGGATCAACTGTTATCGTATTTTGCTAAAATTCAATTTTCGTATTTTTACAAAATTCAATTTTCCCTATTCCCTTTTCAATTGTACTCTTAACCCGTGTAATTACATTTATTACGTAGAGGATATAAACCCCTGCTATAAGGTCCTTATGCGAAATTTTCCAGTTGTTAAACAACTATAAACAACTTTTCTTTGTTTGCTTATTTTAATTATCAACTCCTAAAGGTATTTATGGAAGAATAATATATAACGTTTATTAGATACTAAGAGTCTATTGACCCGTTAGAATCGAATATCATACTAATTTACAAACAAATTATAGATTCGGCAAAGTCTATTTATACTGTCGACTGTATACGGCACGCGAGATCTTCGGACTCAATTATCTATGGCTAAAACCTTTGAGCGTCTATCAAACGCGTCCTCTTCCTAGATTTCTGGTATAGTACTTGATAATGAGTGCGGGTAAATTATAAACAAGGCCTATACATATACTTAAACTAATGGAAATGAATTGTATACACATACGCGAATGTCAATTTGATGTTATTATATTTCTAGGAAGAAGCAAGTCTTAAGCGAGAGTTTCCTTTCTTTTCTATTTAATTTATTGTGTGCAAAATAATGTTAGGTTCTATACAAGAACAGAGAAAGTATAGCATATATTCATATGCCAAAATATGATATGAATTATTACAGTGCATGCTGTATTGCACTAATATGCAGTATATATATAATAATAATAATATATATATATATACTGTATATACAATACAAATGTATATAGCAGAAAAAAGACAAAGGAAAAGTTTGCACTTGTTTTCGTTGTCTATTAACCAGGCATAATAATAAAAAAGAAATACAAACGGAAGAAGATAGGTTACTGAGGACATTTAGAAAAAATATTAAAAGAGAGTCTAAAGCATCGTTCGACCAAGTCTTTTTATAGTAGAAAATGTTAACGAGTCCTACTGTTTTATTAATGGAAAGTTTGCGTATCGGGAGTAGCTTTTTTTGCCAAATTTTTCTACTCGCTTAAATTGATTTGAGAGTTAGGGAATTCGAACGATGGGTAAATATTATTTTCCGCCATACTCCGTTAGTTATTTCTTTTTTCCCTTTTCTAAGCCTATATTGATTATCATATATAACTATGAAGAAATGACAAAGAGAAAGAAATAAGATGAATTAAATTTATTGATTGATATATACAGTTGGGAGAAAGAGAGAAGGTTTTTAACCTTTATTTCTATTTTAGGTTATCATTAGAGAGGATTAAAATTAAAAAGACGGTGAAAAGAGAAAGCAGAAAGAGGAGAAAGGAAAAAGGAAAGAAAAAAACTCTATTCCTTCTAAAATATCTAAATGTAGCGTTGAATAGGATTACCGGCGATAATTATTCGTAGTTTATTAAATAGGAAAGAAGACAGAGAAAAGAGGAATAGAAAAGTCACGGAATAAAAAAATAAAAGTTAACAGTAGACGTCAATGTGCATTATAAAAGAGTTGGAAATTAGAATAGATTCTTAATTTATAGCAAGAGATTAATTATTATATAAATATGTACTATTTATTAATTATATGGAATATTACGCCATTCCTTTTGTTTTCGCTGTTGTTTTGTATTTTCCTCATTGTTCCGATAATAAATAACGATTACATAAGTAAAATGTACACTACGAATGCTGACAAAAATTAAAGATCTAGAATACATCTAGGTATAAACCAAATGCGTAATAAATGCTATTTGTGGACTTTGCAGGTATATTTATAGGCCAATGTATCTATTATGTACATCTTTTATATCTTAATGAGAATGAACGTGTTTTGCACGCGTGACAAAGATGAAAAGTTAAATGGCACTATTTATAGATCGTCTAATGGCAGCTTTATTTCTCATATCGTTCGGATAAGCTAATTTCAGAGTCACCTGCTCTGAAAATACCATATAAATTACGAAAAAAGAATTTTTTTATCGGAAATAGGCCTAAATGTATTATTAAAAATTATGAGTGCTTTTCAGTGTTTATATTAGATATGGATAGGAAAAGAATTGAAAGGGAAGCCTTTTTTCTCACTGTTATGGTTTGTATTACACAGTTGATTGGTTGATTAGTTTTTCAATTAATAAGTATCGGTAATGAAAAAGTTAACATCGTCACCCTCGAATATAAAAGGTAGATTTCCATATAATAATAAATCATCTTGCATAATATCATATCTATAAAGCTTATTTTCAGCTAATAAGAACAAATATTCATCCTGAAAGGAGGCTATTGCGCAACAATTAGGTAGACTATATAATTTTGAAACTTGTTGAGGACTAATAGATGGATAGAAGGCAAATAATTTCGTGTTGGTTTTCGACGGTGTACTGAGGATGTACCAAGTTTCCTTAACTTTTTGCATTCTACCTAGAGGAATTGTCCATTGTAACTCAATCCAGTCACCACTAACGCCATCTTCTGCTTTGTATTTAAGTACGCTTGCCTCTTTTAGAGATGTTTCAAAGACGACATATAAATTTGAGTTGAACGAGTATACATATTTAACATTTTCTGTAGGATAATCATTAGGAAATGCAGGTAAAGACTCCCATTTCAATTGAAAAATATTAAAGCGAGAACATCCTAAAAAGTGGGAATGGCTTCTCTTCCCTCCAACGATATATAAATAGTCATATCCGTCCGTTTGCAAATAGCACGACGAATGCTTTCTCTGAATAATATTCATTTGAGCAGATTGCATCATTTGAAAAGGTTGACCAGCTATATCCGAATTAGTCCTAATATCCACCATCCAAACTTCTGACAACGCTCCATATCTTCCATAACGACCCCCTATATTAATGATACGATTAGTTAACAAAAGAAAAGTCGAATTAAAAAGTATACGCTCTAGATATACACATGTTATTGATTATATATGATTTAGTATAAGACTGTACATGTTTACAATAACTTAATGACAATATAAATTTATATAAATTTACTTAAATTTTACATATTAAAATCAATATTAACACCATTGTATACCTGTAACATAAAGATGTCCTTCATCTGTACAAGAAACTGCAAAATCTACTAAAGGTGTAGAATCTTTATTTGGGAGCTTTATAGCTCTCTTCAAAGTACACCTGCATCATATATACATACACATATATATATATATATATACATATATACACATACTGTATATAATAAATACATCTAAAATATATCTTTCTAACTGAGAATACCGACGAGCGTTCGTCCGCTAAATCTGTTTGTTTGTTTATTTGTATGCAAGTATCATATTAAAAAAAATAATTTTCTCTCTAATTAAAAAAAACAGAATAAACGGTAGAAACATAATCTTTCCATCGAAGAGAAAACTCATTCTAATATTGTTGTATTAAATGTTAAAAGGAAATCAAAATTCTAAAATCTTAGCTCTCCTATAGAAAGAGAAGCACGAAATGATGAAAAATATATAGAGATTGATTGATTTTATAGTAACAAATAAATAAAATAAAACAATCTTGTTATTAATATAATTAGTTTTATGTTTTTGTTTATCAAATTGGAACGCTTTTTTCTGTGATATGAAATAATCTCCTTCATTTATTGATATATTATTAAAAATAGAATAGGATTAGACACCTACCTACGTATTTAATTAGGAAATACGTTTTTTAATTTTACAAATAAACAACTTACTTTTCTAAATCGAATATTAATATGAATTTGTTCGCAGATCCGTCCAAGTATCCGCCCAGAACGACGAAGCTAGGCCTAAGCTTGACACGTTCGAAAGTTGATACGCATCCAGTTCCCATGGCCGATCAGACTAGAATAATTGGCGGTGCTTAATGAATAAAACATTTGAAATAAAATATCGCAACGACACGCGAAAGCTGGTGTGGAAGAATCGATGCGGTCGTCAAACGGCGTCTATTAAACGTTAGCTACTCAATTTGTAGTTCAAGGCCGTCATAATTTGAATAGAAAATGGACAGATCGAACAATTAACGAGGTAGTGTTAATTATATGCAGGAGAGAAGGAAGGAGGGGCGGGAGCGGGAGGGTACATGGAAAGAAGGGAGTGGAGGGAGGGGAGGGGGGAGTATAAAATATAAAGAAAAAGCAAATTAGATTTTTAATTATAATATAATTGTTAAAGATCGATGTCTTAGAGTAGAGAGTTAAGCTGAATTATTTAGCGCCTTGGTGTACGTTTGGACGCGTTAGACATGTCCCTCGTTTTGAATGAGCCATTCAATAAAACAAACATGTTATCAGTATTTATTATGGAATACCTAACATATAATTTTCTATAAAAGTTTAATACAATGCAAACTTTTTCAGCTACTCCTATATACAGTAAACACATATATATATATATATAATTTTTTAGAATCGTTACCTTATTAGATGTGATTTTTTCCTTGTCGTATCAGAAAAAATGGAAGAGAACGAAAAATAATCAATTTACTCTTTCTTTTTTCACCATACTTGATTCCTTAAAGGAATATATTGTTTAGCACGGTAAAGCTTAATCCCTTATTAATTAATGACATGAAAAAAAATCAATAGAGCTTGTATTAATAGGTGTGGTTATCTATACGAACAAAAAGAACGGTAATAAAAAGGTTATTATGATAAAAAAATGATTAGTTTTTCTCTATTATTTTCATTATTTAAGTAAAGAGTACCATAGAATATATTTAAAATAATTATGAGAACTCTTTTTTCAATTAAAATTGAACTTAAAGCGGTTACTTACTAATATTTAATATGTGTTCTAAATGATAGAAATGTTTTTTCTTTATATTAATTACAGTACTTGATAAAGTTAAAGATAGAAGAAAGAAAAGATCTCCTACATATCGGATGTGTTTCTTCTTGGTTGCTTTCTTTTTCTGAATAGAAAAAAAAAACAGCAGAAATAAAATAAACTAAATATTCAACGATTGTCGACCCCTGTTGATTTCATATATAATCTGTTGAAATCGATACCATTCACACAATGTTACTAGATATTTTCTGCAATTTAATTTGTTTTTCCTTTTAAAAACGGGAATAAAAGAGAGGTGAGAGGAAAAATAAAAGAAATAGATTATTATTTTTCTTATTTGCGAATATAATATCTATTCTCCTCCTTTTCTTTTCGATCTTTTCATCGTTATTATTATTAATTTCTTTGTCTTTCCCTCTCGTAAATGGTCTCTTTCTGATCACGAATACGAGTAAATGTCTAGCTAAATTATTAAAATTCATCATAAAAACAGCATGTAACAAAAGAGAAAAACGTTACAATTTTTGTTTTAGCAAAACTCGTAATTATCACAGTCTAAAAAGGGTATAAATCATTTCCTTCCTATAAAAGTATTATGCAGATGGCGTATGCCAGTAACTCTAATTATGGGAATTTGTAGGACTTTTCCCCTTTGAAAAGTACGCTGTATCTGCAAATGGTATAAAAATATAATAAAGGGAAAAATATTAAAGAGAAAAGGATGTATAATAGATTATAAATTGAATTAACCCCAACAATTTTATAAAATAACTTTCACTCTGTTTGTCAATACAAAGTTAATATAGTACATTAGGTTTTTGCGGATAGCCTAATAAAAATACATAAGGGAAATATGAGAATATAAAAGCCTGTAAATACAGTCAGGAAAGGAATATAACAGCTATATTCATGAAAGCCATTACCTTAACACTTAATTTACCTTAAAACTTCTTAAATATATTTAAAAGGGCCCATTTTCTCCAAGTTCTAATATGGATAATTAGAAATTAAATTACATATCCATTCTAACGGATAAAATCCTCTGTTCTCTTTCCGTTTTTCCTCTTTCTTCTTCCCTCTACATTAAAGGCATATAGGTATTAACAGTATATTTATACTGGTGGTACAATATACTCTTCCTCATTTTTGTAATTCTTTACTGTATCTACATTATAATTTTCTGTAAGAGAGTTCTTTACCTTTTTTGCACTTTTTGTTAAGTTAACTTCTTAGAGAGTAAAAGAAAAACCAATTAGATATTCTTATTTGAGAGAACTGTCCGATTTATAGGATCATTTTAATGAGATTTAACCGTGGCGTGACCTAAAATTCTCTTGGAGTAGCACTTTTCTATAATTAATTGTTATTAACTTTTAATAGCGGATAGATCAGGTGATTTGCCAATATTATTTGAAATTTTATTTATTTTTAGTACTTTTAATAATACTTTAAAAAGCCAGCTATTATAAAAAAATACGTGACGAGCCATGAGAAGTCTTCATCTAATATGACATTTTACTACGTTAATTTGACAAATTTTCAAATAATTAAAAAATCCTGTGAAACGGCTAGTTATCTAAAATAGAAAAGATATGGTGGGTAGCTAATGACTAGGATTCGAGAAAGAATAATTTTTTATATGCTATTGTAATTACTTGTATTATTTATCTCTCTCTCTCTCTCTCTCTGTCTATCTATCTCCCATGCAGTATACCTTCCCTTGTTCTTTCAAAGCTAAACAACACTTTTCCTATTAATTACATCTGAAAAATATAAATCTAGGCCTAATGTTTATGCGATCTAATTTCCAATTGCATTTTATTGTTTCCATTCATTTTTCTTTGAAGTTTTTGAATAGCCTTCAAAAATGTTTTATCACTAAAAGGCAATATTCATCATGGATGAATCGTTTTCCTATTAATCCCATACAAATGTAATTGAATACTTAAAAATTTTTGGAAAACCGAAATAAACGTTCAACATCAGAATTCAACATATTTTGTAAGCCTACATGACTTTTTTGTTTGCTAACTTTATTATTTTAAAAGTATGTTTGGAAAGTAAAAAACTTAATAATTATATTTAGTTTTCCTTTAATTATTTTATCAATAAATTGCAGGAAGTAATCAATCTTTACTTTTTTGTTGTTTTCTTTATGCAAATGATAATTAAAGTTAGAAACGCTAACGCCATCTAAAGTATTATTATAATGTTGTATATTTTTGAATGTATTGTGTTGAAGCCAGTGCTGGACTAATTATTAAAAAGGGGGAAATAGTTTATAGAATAATAGTTAGTAAATTAATAATAATTAATCAAATAATAATTATTATTAGATTAGATTGTTTTCATTTCTTTTTGTTTTTTCTTTTTAGTATTTTAGGAGAACTGGGAAATGAACGAAATAGGGGAAAGATAATGAAAAAGAAAGAGAAGAGAGAGAGAGAGAGATGAAACATATAGACAAAGAGGTATAGGAATGAAAAGAGAAATATAGAAAACAATTAATATGAATAAATAAATGTTTAAAACAACTTGAATACAAATTTATGAAAAATTTAGTATTATGAGAAAATTTATACTAATTTATGAATATTAAATTTTTTCTTTATCCAGCTGACTGTTTATTACTATTAAATAGATCTATAATGAATGTAAAAAAAAAAAAAAGAGAGAGAGAGAGAGAGAGAGAGAGAGAGAGAGAGAGAGAAAGAGAGAAATGAATGAAAAAATGATTTTTCTAATCAAATAAGAATATTTTGAATAAATTTAGTAAAAAAACAGTATTATTTCCCATATCAATAAACTATTAAGGAGATATAGTTTTATCTTTTATATTAAAAATAAATAGTATTAATGGAACAATAATCAAAAATATACGTTCATTCTTATTTTCTAATTGCTATTTGATTTCTTTGGAATAAATCCAAAAATTCAAAAATTAACAGTTTACAGAATTAAACTTGTTTTCAAATCTATATTTTATTACTAATTACAAAAAGAAAGTAGAATATTATCGTCTATAATATTTCCTTTAATTGCTTCCTCCTTAATATGTATTATATATACTGAAACTGCAACAAAAAAATAATAATCAAAAACTACTTTAAAAAAATCAAATAAGTATTTAACAATTTCCTTTCATATTTGTTTTTTTTTTAAATATTGATTCAAGTTATATTTAAAATAAATCTCTTATTATTAAGAGTATGCTTAGAGCTTTAGAATGGTCTAATAGAAGGAAAACTTCAATTAATAACTTTAAAATGTATAGACTAAATTTGTATATCTATTGTATATACTATATAAACAGTATATATGAATTTATACATTATAAACAATTATATACTGTTAAACAAATAGTATAAGTTTAGAATATCATCTTTAAAAAATTCAACTAATAGTTTATAAAAAGGGAAATATATATAAATATATAAATAGAATTGTATATTTATATTGAACATGTCATGATTCTCTTTTTCTAGGAAATATTTATTAAATATAAAAAATAAATAAGGTTTTCCAAAATAAACATACATAGCACCTTTCCTTTATACATACACACGTATACACGTATCTCTTTTCAAGGATAAGGTCTTCAAATATAGATGTGATCATTGTTAAAATGCTAAGTATTTTTCTTTTTTTAAGTAACACAAAAAAAATAGTCGAGGTTTCAAAAAGGAAGAGAAAAATACGATATCTTGACAGTTTTAAGCGTATTGAAAGAAATAAATAATTACATAAAAAAAAGCTTATTAATTAGTTTAATTTTGTTTTTTTAAAGAAAAAAAATTAATATGAAAGAATTTTTTTTTTCAATAGCAAAACACAGCAATTCTAAAAAAAATTTTCAGTAATTATACATATATACTAATATATTTATAATTGCTTTTGTTGTATTAATTATGCGTTCTTTTGTCTATAAATTTACAATTTCGTTCTCTCTTCTTCGTTTGGAAAAGAGTATCCGGAATTTATTGCTGTTTTGATTTGAACGTATTGGGCGGCAACCCCCATCAAAGTGAATATCTGCCATAGAGAAATATTACATTATAATAAATAAAACAGTTTTACTTTAAATCGTAATATATAATAATTTCATTAGAAGGTGTACATAATACATTATAATTCTATTACGAACCATTGTAAAAAAGAAACCACCAACGGATGCTAAAGCTATAGCATGAATAACCTCTAAATTATCGGCCTATTGATAAAAAAAAAAGGAAATTGAAACATTTTTTAAATATTCTTCTCTTTTTGTTATTTTTTTTTTAATTGAATAGATAATTAAGTAAATTAATTACTGTTTTCATTAGCTCTATCCCTTGAGGCGAATTTAAGAATTTAGTTCCTATATGATACAATATTATATCGCTATTAGTAAAAGTTGATTAAATAACTAAAGAAGAATTATAAGATATTACCGCCTTGTCCTAGTGTTCCGTTTCTGATCAATGGTTCTCCAGCGATTATCAATAAATAGACCACACCATTAAAGAATAATGTACATAACCACATCAATAGGAGAATGAATGTAAAAGTTCCCAACTAGAGTAATTTAATAAGAAATTTAGTTAAATGTTTATAAACAAAATTTAAAAAATTATGTTAAATATAGAAATTAAAGGAATCCTTTTTTACCCATATATTAGCAACACGGCCACAAACGTTTTTATTTTTCGTTCCAAATGCATTCTGAACTACATTATTCTTTGCAAATCCTGCCATAATTAGGTAAAATGTGATCCATACAGCGGAAAAGAAGAGTAGACAATAAACTGTCAATTTAACATACCCAAATTGCCTATATAGTTAAAAAAGTTAAATATATTACTTGAAAGATATTTAAGAAAATATAAAAGTAGATTGTCGTATAGACCAATTTGCTAATTAATTACATACTCAGATGTATAATTCTCAGAATAGATATTCAAATAGGATGACATATTTTGAACGAATTTTTCATAATCACTCAGGCCAATGTGATATACAGTTACCCAACAGATTAGGCAAACGAATCCAAACATCCATAATATGAATGGCAGAACGGGAATATAGCTTAAGCATATTCCACATCTTCGACAACATTTGTCTAAATTATAAAAAGAGATATTCAGTTACACGTCTTGTTTTCAATAATGTATAATACAATATTTTGTACATAGTTCTAATTCTATCTATCTACTGTAATTAACCATAGCCTTTTCATCATTCTCTGAATATATATATATATAATATATACATTATATAGAATAGACGGTGTTAGTCTAGAAATTGAACAAATTTTATACTAACTCGCCATATTCCTCAACGGTTTCTCAATGAGTTCGGTTGATATTCTATTTAGTTAATACAAAAGCTGGAGAGTAGTGCTAACGTTTAGGCTTTTCTGTCTTTATTAGACGTGCAATTAACAGAATTGGTACAATTATGTGTTTATGGACCTTTCGGCCTGCACAGTACCGACAAACATTCCGTTAATACTAAAAAGCTATTCGTGATCGAAAGAGGCTGGGCCTACTGAATGAAAAAAAAAGCTTGTTGAAAACAAGTAATGCAATACGATCTTGTGTCAAAATTGTAATTAACGAGGTTCCCTATCTCTTTGTCTGTTATTTTTTCTCCCAAGATTGAAATTTGCTCTTTCTTATCTCTTTATTTATTATTTATATTAGGTACAGAATTATTTTATGATCCTTTATTTTGATACAAAATGGATAAATTTTTCGAAGAGCCTACTTTAACCACTTTGCTCGCTTTTACATCTCCTCGTCCCGCCCTTTCTCCCCTCGCTCCTGCTATCTCTAATTCTGTAATATTATCTTAACAATTGAGGCTTGTTTTATAATGTAATAGAAGGGTATAGCTTACAGACACGGCTAAGGATAAAAGGATATCTGTTTGTGCACTTATGAATATGTAAAATGTTGAAATTATTTTGTCTATGCATTCATCAAAGAAAATGATAAAAATGTAGTTTTGTCTATCCTTAATGTTCCAATCGACTTGCTCTCCTTTTTTTGTGAATATAAAGACTTATTGAATTTTTTTTATTTTTTTTGACTAGATTAAAAATATCTCTTTCTCTTTTTTTTCTCCTTGGATACATTGATCTAAACCTTAAAAACATATTCAATTTGCAATAGTCTTAAAAATAGACATAATAGTTTGTCGTTTAGTTTCGTGTTCTTAATAGAAGATTTAACTTCGCTTAGTCGATCAGCTGTCATTTGGACATTAACGATTCGCTTTCTTAAATCGTCTTTTGTTTGATATAATATGTCAATACCAAGTCGTCGAGTTAAATAATCTGTAATTATCTTCTTATTGGTAAAAGCCGTTTGTTCATTCACAGTAACGGTTGATATCATTAAATTGAGGGCCTCCTCTGCAATATGTCCATAAAACGATATGAAACAACCGCAACATTCAATATCATACGAAAAAACTAAATAAAAAACGATTACCTTCTAGCTTTTCCTTTGGTATAAGAAACGTGTCAAAATTCTTAAAGCGTTTTAAGTTCTTTCTATCAACTTCTGGCGATTCCTGAAATATTAAGTTAAACTTACAAACATAAGGTAAAAGTTCTACATACAAATATAATAACTTGTATATGAAATATATAAACTCTAATACTACTTTTAATTTATCTTCACTTAAAAGTCGACGCTTTTTTATAAATGATTCATTGTCCACCTTGAAATCTAAATCACCATTAACATATGGTCTAATTCTAGCAGATGGTACAGATTTAGCAGATTTTTGGCTTAGTCTAGGCGAATTTTTCACTATCGGTGAAAAAGGGCTTGCCGGTACATTTGATGAGCTAAATAAAGAGAATAAATGAGGACGAATGAGTAAGTTGATTAATGTGTCAAAGTCATTAACCAATATAGATTAAGTTTCTTTATCGTTGAATTCAAATATGGCCTCAAATTTGAAACGGAAAGAATCTGCGAGGCTGTCGGTCTCAATTCAGCATCCTGGTTCAGGAGAACGGCTATTAAATCCTCCAAAATAGGGCCAAAGTAACTATGGTAAAAGCATACAAAACAATATTACTAAACAGAACAAACAAACAAATTAACTTACGGGGATATTGGTTCATATTCTCCTTTTAATATAGCCATAACAAGGCCCGATAGATTATTACCTTCAAACGGAGGTTTCAAACAGCAAATGTTAAAGAGAACGCAACCTAAAGACCATATATCGCTGGATTTTCTATACCTTTAAAACATTTATAGCAATGAACTTTTTAATATATTTGAACCAATTATGCAATACTATTACGGTAGCTTTTGACAAATTTCTGGACTAAGGAAGTATGGTGTACCAATAGCAGTTATGGCGTAATCTTGATCACTTTCAAGCATTTTAGCTATACCAAAATCTCCTACTTTAATAACGTTATGTGAAGTAAGGAATATATTATGTGTTTTCAAATCTAAACGATGTAAAGAGAGCATATTATAAGAATAAATCTGTCAATAAATCAAAGGAAAAGACCTCTATGAAGAATATTCTTATCATGGATATACTTAATAGCCAAAGTGATTTGAATAAACCAATGGAATATATCCTATGAATATTAATATTTTTACAAGTTTGATTTTAATTATTACTAATACTTACGTTGATATCAAAGAAAATTCCTCTTTGATTATCAATTTTCTGCTGTAAATCTCCTAGAAAATTACAAACACACATACACCAACACAATAGAAACTAATCATTAGTTATTAAAGTTTTCTAAGCTTATATAGAAAGTAATAAAACCTTCTGTACAGTATTCCATAATTATGCATAAGTTGCAGTTGTCAACGAAAGCTTGCTTATATCTCACGATGTTGATATTTTTACAAATTGCCATAGCTTTAACTTCTGTTATTGCTTGTTCACGTTTTTTTTCACACAACCTACTACAATCCACCTTAAATAAAGTTATTATATTTTTAATATTAATTATGATATCAATTAAGGAGTAGCTTTTTTGTTTTTTTTTTGTCTCATTTTATTTTCTTACCTGCTTTAAAACATATTTGCGACCAGTAGAATTCCTTGTACATAACCAAGCTTTTCCAAAAGTTCCCGCGCCGAGTAACAGTTCTTTTGTGAAATCATTCATAATAGAAGGTGAATTTATTCAACTTATTCAAAAAAAAGTTCTTTTGAATATAAATAAAGTAATTAAAATTTTTTAAAAGACAGACTTTTATAAATACTAAGTTCTGCTCTATTTACTAGAATATATACATATATAAATAAATATATATATATATATATCTTTAAAACAATTAAATTTTAATCTAATAAATCAAAATAAGAATATGGCGGAAATAAAAAAAATTATTGCTAATGATATAAACTGGTAGAATTAGAAGCAATAACTACAATTTTGCCAAAATATTGTTTTTGCACACTCGTTTACTTTCAATTATTCTTTTAAGTAAAACAATCAACGAAATGTCATCGGATGTGAGTTCTTTGTATACGTAGTTAAGATAAAAATATTTATTTCAAGATATGTTTTGGATAATTTCACTTGTTTTCATTATTTTATTATCGCTCTTGTCACAGATTGTTGATCCTAAGGCTGACGGCGATAACTGTTTAAAAAACAAGAAATACATCGAAGCCATGCTTCATTATACAAAAGCTACAAAAATTGATCCGAAAAATGCTAAAATATATAGCAATAGATCCCTTGCTTTCCTACGGGTTAGTCATTGTCTAAAACTCCTCTCTCATTTGTAACTAATCAAAATTCTCACGAAACAGTTAGATCAATATTTCTATGCCTTGGAAGATGCCAATAAAGCAATCAAATTAGAGCCAACCTGGGCGAAGGTTGACTGATAAATAAAATAAAACATAGTGCTATTAAATTATCATTACAGGGCTACTTTAGAAGAGGTGAAGTCTATTTTTGCACTCAACATTATAAGAAAGCATTACAAAGCTATCAAGTAAGACAAATATAGCTTCTTTATTATCTTTAGTCGTCAATTATTAAAGTTGCCATGTTTTTTTTTAATTTTCCTAATAGCAAGGCTTAGATTTCGATCCAAATGACAAAACTCTGCTGAACGCTAGGCAATTAGCAAGCATAAAATGGGACACTTTAAGGACATGTTAGTCTAAAATACTTCTCCTATTTATATCCTTATCTCTCCCTCTCTCTTTTTCTCTGTCTAATAAACACTGTTTAATTATTAATTATCTACATTTATAGCTGAAGCAAGGATACCGGTAATTGGCATGATTATCGGAATGATCTTTGGCATAGCGGTTGTCCTGTTTGACCACTATCTAAATCAACCATCTGTAATACAAGTAATATACATATAAATTTATATATATTAATATATATGATCTTTTAGTATTTTTGAATAGAGGTAGAATGTAATTTATTAAACTACGATTTCTATCCTACAGAATAGCGTTCTAAAAATGATTATAGCTGCTTCATTTACGGCTCTCGCTTATGGAGTATCCTTAGCTTATAGGTAAAAAAAAAACACTATGTTTCAATGTCTTACTTTCTAGAATATATCTACCTTCTTATCTATTTCAAATTGACAAAGAGAATTTAATTAAAGTTTTTATCTATTTAGAGGTTTCAACCGATCTCAAAGAAGAGGGCTATTGGAATCTCCTGTAGATTTATTTGGTATATTTTAGTTTATTTCAATTATGATCATGTTTTCATTTTATATAAATCTATTAACAAACAGGTACTGGTGATGAACCACAAGAAAAGCCATCTGTTCCCCCTCCAAATGTTCGGCCAAAGGCTAAACGATCATAGTTGAATAGTAAAAAATATTAATTTTCAGCTGACATTTAATATAGTTTTTACTTTAATAAACTTCTCCAAAATGATTGCTCGTCATTTTCCCATCAGCAAATGAGTAGTTCAAATCCCAGCATATTTCACAGGATTCGCATACGTCATTATTAAAGCCAACAAACGATTTTATTTCGGGAAATCTACAATTCACTTTATTGTATTTTAAACACCTTAACAGAGGACATCCAAGCTTTCCTTCATTCTTAAAATAATGATCCTAAAAGCAATATTAACGATAGTAATGTTGGAATATACATATACTGCATGATCTCACCTTGTCAGCAAATGATAAGAGTACCAAAGAAAGAAAACATAGGGCAAAGAGCTTAATCATGATATATTCTTTAATGCGTATCAGCTGAATGTGGAAATTTGAACAAAATATTTGGCAGTAGTACGTTTTGTTAATCCGCTGTCTAATTTATAACGGATAAATCATTTTTTATAATTCTTTTTGACCTGCTTAATTCTTCCCAAACTTGTTCGCTTTCGTTTGTAAAAAATTTTATGGATCTATCGATTTCGTTCCATTCCTCAGCTGGCGTCGGCCAATTAATTTTAATTTTCCAATCCCTCTTTTTAGTTTCATTTGTAATTTTTTGTAATTTATTACCTTTTTCAACATTACTGCTCACATTTTTTGGTTTGTGTAGACGCCAGTCTTTATTTCCTAACTTATCGACTAGAAATTTTTGATTCTTTGTTAATCTATCCCATATTTCTTTTCTATTGGACATAACCGATGGAAGATGCGCTAAATTTTGAGCAAATCTATACCAAGTTGGCTAAATTTGAAAAGAAAAACAGTATTTATATTAAATTTGTGATTAATAAATTATAGACAAAAAGTACTTTCTCATCCAGAATACGAGCTTCTGTCAATTTCTCATTAATAATAGCTGTTCTAGATCGGACAAAGTTATGCTGTAAATTCTGCTCGCTTATCTTCTCCCATTCTTTCTCGTTAAAAGAAGAATCCAATTTCTTAAATTGATTCAATTATATAAATGTATATACTTTCAATTTCAATTGAACGTACTTTTGACAATCTTGTTATTGAATGATCCAACTTTACTTTCGCTATAAGCCGACTGGGTAGAGATAGTGAACTTGGACGAAGTATAGGCTGTTTCCTTATAGCTATAAAACGATAAACAGTAAAAAAAAGTAAAAAACAGTTTTAATTTTGATCGATAATAGACCGCTTTTATGCGCCATTGACCTTTGGAGTTAACCAAAAGCTGTGTGAAAACTGATTTTGCTCCTGTCAACTATTTGAGCTATGAAATTAATTATAGACACAGACGCTGGATGCGATGACGCGGCGGCCATCCTATTAGCACTTTCACACAAGGATGTCGAAATTGTTGCAATTACTACTGTACATGGAAACACCAATGCAAGACAAGTTGGAAAAAACGTATTGAGAATCCTAGATCTCGCAAATAGATTGGATATTCCTGTATATTCTGGTTGCGAAAATTCTCTTATAGGCGATAATGTACATGCAGCTTCTTATCATGGTAAAGATGGTCTTGGTGATGTTCCAGACGAAAATCAAGTTCCTGAAACCCTTTTGAAAGATAAGCATGCTTCAGTCGCCTTGGTTGAATATGCTAAGAAATATGCTGGAGAAATAAGCCTGATTTGTATGGCTCCCCTAACCAATATTGCTGTGGCAATGAACTTGAGCCCCAACTTTGACAAAAATATTAAAGACGTTTTCATTATGGGTGGTAATATCTATGGTCAGGGTAATGCTACGATTATGGGAGAATTTAACTTCGTAGCAGATCCAGAAGCGGCATATACCGTTCTAAATGGGCTTAATCGACATAATTTGACAATTTGTCCTTGGGAATTATGCCTGAAAAGTTATCTATCATGGGTTAGTATTTTTTTCATTATTTTTAAGAAATATCAATCTTTTTTAAAGACCCGAGCTTGTTTTGTCATTAGGACTGGTATCGTAAGTATTCCGAAAAGGGAACAAAGAAATCTGCCTTTATGAAAAAAGTGGAGAAAGTAGGGATTTCTAACGATCCAGAAGAAACCAATTTTAAGGGATATGTGACTGCAGATCAAACTATAATGGCAGTTGCTTTAAATCCAAAAGTTGTAAAAAAAGATGCTTTTGCCCATTGCTCTATTGAACTTTCGGGCAAGTACTGCCGAGGTCAAATGATAGTGGATTGGAGAAATGTTCAAGGCAAAACTAATCCGAAATTTCGAATAATAGAAGAGTTAGATTTAGATATTTTTTCCGATATGCTAGAGGCAAGCGTATTGTAATTTTCATGAATGATTTTAAGTTTACCTGCAGGCTTTTCAGCTTGCTCTGAGTTCCTCCTTAAGCGTTCTAATAAGATTTCAGTTTCTTCTAATTCTAAAGATGATCAAAAAGATTAAAATACAATGTATAAAACAGTAAACAACCATAGTAAACAAAATGTCTTACTCAAATCAGTTCGTTTCTTTCTCCTTGGAATAATTGAAGGTTTTGTTTCTTTAACCCTCTCTTTCTTTATTTTCCCTTTTAACATTTCCAGTTTACTACGAACATAATCTTCAAGTTGTTTTTCTTCATCTTCTTGAGCCTTAAAGTTATTGAAAAATTATTAAAGAAGGAAAAAGTATTTCGTGTTTATAAGTACCTTATCTATAAATGTACCTTCGCTATATTCAAGTAAGTCTTCGAAATCTTTAATATTTTCCCCTCTTTCACTAGAATCTGTTAGTTCTTCTTCATTAAATACCTCTGTTCCTGTTTCAAAATCTTCAGTATACAAATATCCAGTTGTTGGTGCTGATGTTCGCGATATACTAATTTCAGAAGGTTTTCGCCTGAAATTTCAGTAAAGTTCATACTTGTTACAAGTAGATGATCTACTACTACCGTCTAGGGGAATATGCAGAGGATATAGCCGTCTCAAAGTCACTTTTATATAGCTGATAAATTTGACTATCATCTGTCGTGGTTGGATCACTTCCATTTTCCTCTGAAGAATTAAAGCTGTTGAAGGTTGTAGTATAGCTATAAGTTTTTGATTTTCTAGGTGTTGGTATTGGGGATCGGGTGCTGTAAGTTGGGGAAGAAACAAAGGAGCTTGTGCTATTCGAACTAGAGTAGGATGATTCGGTATCTGTAAAATCCTTTTCATTTGTTTTTGATAAGTCTATGGCAGTGGATTCACTTGTTACGGTAGAATAGCTGCTGGTCTATTGTAGATTAATTCTGATTAGAGAAATAAATATCATTTTCTTTCAGTTATATACCTCTATATCTGAAGAAGTTTCTGTTGAAGTCATTATATTTTCTTTTCAAGAATATTTTAGTTTCTTTCGTGTTCAAACAGAACTCTTCTAATTCTCCCTATCATCGCTCAATTAAATTCTTTTGGCCTTTGAAAAATAATTGATAGGCTTATTTTTACGTTTTAAAAAGATTTTTATGTTATAAATTTTTATTTCTATCTTCAATAATGATATGCTTAAAATATAAATTCTCTAATTATGCACTAAATTCAAAATGTTTGATATTCCACAATAATAACGCCATCTATAATCTAAGAATTTTATCATTTTCGATGATACCTCTAATACAATATTCAATTGCTATTCTATAGAGCAAAATTGAGAGAACATAAAATACAAACAAGAATATAAAAATGTAAATATTAGTTTATTACAAAAATTAAAGCAAAGGCCTAGAAAGTCTTTTTTTTTAAATAAAGAAATCATTAATAAACATGTATCATATTAGATCACGCATACTTGAGAAAAAAAAACACCACTATATCTTTTGGTCTTCAAATTTGAAAGCAGGATTGGTTGAACAGCTTTCTTTGTAGTCTCTCTCCACAAGTTCTCTTTCCTCTCTATACTCGTCTCTATAGGGTCCCCATTCAGAGGTTGAAGAAACAGCAATTGTTATAGCCTAAACAATAAATAAACCATCCGTTAGAAAATTCACAATAAATTTTAAATGGTGAAGACTAATAAACTCCTTTACCTTTTGAAAAGAGCCACTGCTTTTATAGGCTTTAAATAGTTCTATTAGTGCTAATAATGGTATAACAAAAAGAGCTGCAGCAACCATTAGCCATCCCAAACCATTAGCCCAATCCGGATATACGTACCCACCATACTTGAACTTTTGATAATTACGTATGGAAAATCCCAAGATAAACTATATGCGTTAAAAAATAGAGAAAATATAATTTGCACCGATTAGAATACTTAATCAAACGTACTAAAATTAAAGCAGGTGTGCAAAAAATCCACATTGCCAACCAATAATAGTCAGGTTTAAAGCCAAGCATACATTTAATATCTCTGGAAAATCTTCTAAAATCTAATTGATTTGTTTGAAGAATATTCATTACTTGCAAACTATTATAATAATATCAATTGTTTTTTACCATATATCCATGCAATAGCAATTAGTTCCAGGAGGGATACAATCATCAAAGCATAGCTTGCTGAATAATTATCGAATAGTTGCATAACATAAATTCCTCCTCTCGAGCATTGTGGCAAACCGATTAAAAAGAATAAAGAGCATATGAATGCGGTAAAAATAATTTTGTATTTTCTTAAAGTTTTAAATTCATCGGATATTGCAGTTATAACCGTTTCCATCATGGTAAATTGACTGTCCAATCCTAAGGTTAGCAACATGATAAAAAATAATATAGACCAAAAAGTGGATACAGGCATCATTGCTATTCCCTCAGGATAGACTATAAATACTAGACCAGGGCCTAAGGAATTATTTAAATATTACTCAGTAATTAGCATAAATGCTACTTATCAAAATAGATATACCTCCATCTACTACATCTTCTATAGGCAATCCCGATCTATGAGACATATGACCAATCAGAGCAAAGACAGCAAATCCAGCTATAATTTTATTAATTAGTGAATTCATAGTAAAAAGATACTTTAAGTTACCCAATATACTCGTGAAGCAGTTGAGAATAGCCACAAAGATAGCATCCCTATAAACATTATTTTTGAATTTATTATAGCTAGCCATCGTTTCCAAACCACCAAAGGCGACGCCCAAAGAATAGAATATTTGTGTAGCCGCATCATGCCAAGGCTATTTATGCAGAAATCTTTTTTTAATGCAAATTGTATGTGAAAAATTCTTGCCTTACCTTGGAATCTTTCAGATTTTCCCATTTAGGTATAACGTAATATTCTATACCATCTTTCGCTCCATCGAGTAGAGATCCCCGAATCAACAGAATGATTATAACAATGTATGGGAAAACAGCTGTAAAATATACGACTTTTCCAGACGATTTTATTCCCTTTATTAAACAAAGGAAAACAACAATCCACGATAAAAGAAGGCATAAGACCAAGTACCATTTGAACTCGGAAGTTGCATCATCAATGCCTCCGGATATGTCTAAAACTTCTCTCCTAATAAGGAAAACGTGTGTAATTTGTAGACAAAAAGAGATTTGATCCTATTCAATACTTACTCCCAATAGATTTGAGCAGGAGAAACAGGATTACACATCAACCCATAGTTCGATCCAATTGGCAAAGTACCATTGTCGCATTGTGCTCCTTAATTTTATTAAAGATGAAAGTCACAAATATTTATACATAGGATTAATATATCATCAATCTCTTACTGATTTCTTCCCTCCTAATTGTCGCATTTTCTCCAAGATCTCTCAAACTACAATTGTACTTTGTTATCCACTCATCTTTGCACTCTGACCACGGTACGTCAGATCGAAATGATGCAAAGAGGTAGTAAAAACCGTACGCAATTATCATATTGTAGTAAATACAAACAAGTGCCGATATTATCACCATAGCATATCCAAGTCCTTTAAACAACGGCATTGCTGCCCAAACTGATATTGGTCCCAAAGAACCGTATTGACCAAATGCCATTTCAAGAAAAAAGAGTGGCAATCCAGCGAATATCAACATAATAACATAAGGAATAAGGAAAGAGGCTGTTCGTAATTAAAAATAAAAAAATTGAGCCTATAATCTTAAAATTGTTTTATGACAAAAAAACAAGATGAAAAGTAGGTATAAAAGTAAAGTAATAAAAGTTGAAAAGTTAAACAATTGTATAGTTGAAAACATGGCGATAGATGAAGAAAAATATTATACGTAGTTGTTACTTTAGCTACTATAAAATTGAATATAAGTACTGTTGGATATGCATAACTCCTTTAAGACTAATATTATCAAAGTACTGTAAATAAATAGAAAATAGAAGCACAATGCAAAAAATGAGAAATTTAAGCAGTGGTAAAGAATGACAAGTTAAAAGTTCTTATTTAACTCTTTTCTTTTTTGCTGACATATATATAATACCTTTTATAAACAAGTCAGTCTTTTCTCTCTTTTTTTTCATTATATCATTTAACTTAATAGACAACGTATAAGCGTAATAGACTATTATATCCATATATTACAGACCTCCTCCATTTTCGTACGCTTTGAATGGAAATCTCCAAATATTACCAAGCCCCACTGCATATCCTACCGATGACAATATAAAATCAAATCTCCCACTCCAATTTCCTCTTTTATCATTTTCATCGCCTTCGCAAGCAACTTTATTAGCGATTACCATTGAACCCTTAAAAAATAGATTTAACATAAAGTTAAACATGAAAAAGTAAAGATTTTTAACAAAAGGACTAGTTTAAAAACACAATGCTAAATTCAAATTATTAAACTACAGGTAATGAAATAATATAAATTATACATTGGAGAAAGCATACCTTTTTATTCTTTCCAAACATATTGTCTACTGGATCTAAATCACTTGGAGCGATCAAATGTAAATTAGAAACTGCCAATTCTACAGTTTTCGTTCATTGAAATACTATTGTATAGGTCTACAACAAATTAATATTGAACAACGCGCTTGGGAATGAGCTGCCTGGAGCTTTTTTTTCACGCTATCCAAATTCTTTCCTTACTCATTCTATTCAATATGCTTTGTATAAAAATAAGAATACACTGACAACTACAATATATAAACAAGCACTCTGTCAAAATTTGACATGGCACCGTAGAAAGCCTTTATTAAATATTTTCAAATTTTACAAGGTTGTCCTTGGACCATTTTAAGTTCTTATCATAAATAGTATAAAGATACTAACTAGTGAATTCCTGTTTTGATCAGTTTCAAAAAGGCTAGGCTAAGAGGAATGCAGACTTTGTATTATTTAAATTATATTTATATAATTTTATTATTCAGTTAAAACTTATTACTTTTCTTAATAAACTTATCACTTAATTAATAAATTAATGGCAAAATAGGAAATTGTATAAAATTTAAAAAAAAATGAAATATTTAATATCGAAAAGCTATGAAAATAATAAAGGGAGAGGAGGAGCATTTCTATTTTTTGCACAATGATAACAAGAGGACTGATTTTCAACTTGAATAATATTGATTGATGATGTTTGTGATAACGAAAGAATGATTTTAGGTTTTTAAATAAATAAAAATGGTGCATAATCTCTAAGCAGGAATATTTGCTTTCAAACAAAAAATAAGAAACAAATAAATAGCAACAAATTTTCAAGTTAATGTTTTTTCTCATCTTATACTTTATATATATATATATATATATATAAATGTATGTACACACAAACGATCTTGTGAATGAAATTCAAATGTAATTAAAAAAATATTTTTGATGAATACAAACAGTCAGCTTTTATAGTTCAAGATGGTGAATGACTGAACTATTTCAGATCCGCTCTCATTATATTTGATTTATCACCCCTGCAATCTGGACAGTACCATTTACCCTTTGGTTTTGTTATTAGTTTCATGCAATCAAAATGAAACCATTCAATTGAACAGCCATCATTGTCGCACCCGACCATTTGACCATAAGAAACTTGATTACATGTACAATATCTCGGTTCGTCTGGATCTATGTCACTTGATATGGACTTATCATCTTTCGACTGCTTTTTCCTTACTTCTCTTTTGACCTTTTTTATTTGCCTATCATCATCGATATCTTTTAATTGTGATTCGGGTATCCTTTGTCGCTTCGATCGCTTTCGGGCGTCTAGGGAATTTCTGTCCTCGACCGAATGCTTCACATGTTTGTTAACTGGCTTGCTGACTGGTCGGGGGGCTGACACGGTTTGCTTCATAGAATCCATTGTATTATCGGCAAACGATGGGTCTGTAGGAAAGATATACGTTTTATCATTCTTACATGATTGATGACTAGGCTTAAATTACTATATATTACAAAATTTTGATAAAATATTTACCTAAATTTTCTAAATCATTTTGTAACTGCCTTGTATATTTGTCAACGTACTCCTGAGTTTGTACTATTAGCTCATTTTGGCAGTCTAAATTTTCTTGATGGTTGATGAGAAGTCGATAGGTATTATTATACCATTTCTTTCGAGCAACATTATCATTTTCAATTTCTTCGAATTGTTTCAACGAGTTTTCAATATCATTTACTAGTTCTGAAAATACAGCACAGATTATGCACAGTAAAGATATATACAGATATTTTCATACGTTGTGAGCGATAATCCAACTCTCTAATTTGGGTTGTGTTGTGAACGATGTCTTCTGGCAGATTTTCCGTTGTATCCAAATAATTTTTTAAATAAACGGCACCACATATGGCCTCCACAGCAGCATTATTAATGCCCGGAGCCATGACTGCTAGCAAGCTGTGAATGCAGATTATAGTAAACGCAGTTTCCGCGATTTGTCTATTTCCGGTTTCGATACGAATTTCGATTATATCGAAGTTCGATTAATATTGCGATTTATCATTCGATTAATTAAAATTAAATAGCCTATGTTTAAAGTTAAAGTTATCTAGGATTCATCCTTATATTCCTTATTGAGATCGCTAGCTGTTTGAATAATTATTTTTTTACGAAAAATGAATATTTTTCATTCATATTAATGCTAGGGAAAAATATGTTCTATGTTCTAAATTACTTTTAAATATATTTAAGAAGGCAGAAATTATTAATATTAATCTAACTTTACAGTTTAACATTAATCTTGAAACTTTTTATTTATTTAAGTTTAGTAAATTTTTCTTATTATATATCATGCTGGCAAAAGAAATGTAATTTTAAAATGTCTCCTCAAAACAAAACATTTCAGCTCTCTACTTCACGATTTATATTTTTAAATATTACAAACAATTTTTCTGTATCATCATTGTTGAACAATAGTAATAAAAATAATAATAAATCGATTTGACATAAATCTTCGATCTTATAAACTTCCGGTCAAAGCGTCAGTCGAATGCGCATGCGCCAATTACAAGACACTGAAGCAGTTTGGAAAGCTGTTTCGAATTTTTCAAAACTTTATACTTAACGTTACCCATAGAAGTATTTGGCAGACAAAAATTCTTTGGTGTTATATTATCTTTTTTACATCTAAAATAATACTTAATAATTCTATGTGCTGGGATATAAACATTTCGTTATTTACTTAATAAATCGAATAAACAATAAATAAATCTACGTGTTGTCAGTTGGACATAATGTTGAAAAATATAAAGAATTTCATTAGCATTTATTAACTATTCACTTTTTGTTTTATTACGCTTAAGCAGTTTCCAACAGCACCTTACAAGACAAACTGTGACAAATATGATGATTAGCAATACTATTAATATTAAGAATATAATAAGCATCCAAACATCAAATAAATATCTTTGAAATGTTGATAAATTGTTAACGGCCGGTCTGAGATGGTCAGCACCAAACTTTGCCACGTGATTAATCCAAAATATAGCTTTTTCCGTAGGTTTAGGGGAAAAGTCGTTAAATATTGCTGATAGTTGAATAGACGCATTCAGATAGCTGAAATATGGGAGAAATTAGTTAAAATATAGGATGATTTGCTAATTATAAATTATTAAACAAACCTTGTATTTTCTATCAAATTACGAATTTTAGGGACAAGCTTGGTAAACTTATCGTTCCGTCCATCGTAAACTTCCGCAACACCTTTCTTACGTAATCTAGCACCATTATCGATACCATCCCCACTGATTGGTATGATAAGTAAAGGAACAGCTGCCTTTACAGCCTCGTAAATACTATTCAAATCACCATTGGTGATAATTAACCGACAATTCGGATTCTCTGTTGGAACAGAAGGTTTTAGGCTGAACATAATATAAAAATATTTAGTAACCTAGTAGCGCTGGTCTTGGTATTCTCCTGAATTGATGTACGGTCATAGGACCACTGTTTACTGGGCATCTTAGAGACCAAATCCATTCAATATCGTTTACTTTTGATAATTCTTCTGCTAGAAAAAAGAGAAATTCTTCATCTGCGCAAAAATCATGCTCAGAGTCAATTGAAACGATTCCAAATGGATGACTTGCTAAAGATAAAAAATCCCTATCTAAATTCTCATTAGACTTTTCAGTTATCATGCCACCAACGTGAACAATATTAGGAGTTAGTGGACGGGGATAATCGAAAGACAAATCGGAATTGATCAACCAAAGTAAAGAATTGGCTCTAATATCCCAAATGGATTTAGACGGTGATATGTTAAGTGAATCTTTGAGATCCGAATACTCCTTGTAAAGTTTCGATGCAAAGTACGATAGCGAATAATGTAAAATAACACTTTGTATCCTTTGGCCATAGTTCATATCGTCTGGAAAACCACTGAAAAGAGGTGGTACCCAAGACATTGGAGTTGGTACAGATGCATCCAAATAGCTAAGATAAGAAGAACATTCAAAAACTACAAAGTTTAGCTTTAATTTTTCAGCTAGTAAATAACCGCACGTAAAAAACTGTGTGATTTATAATTATATGAATAAATTATTAACTTATAATATTATAGTTTTTCTATGATAAGACTATTGAATATTAATATATACATTGATAATTATAAATCACACTCAACCTGATCGATAATTAAGAGATCAAAATTTTCTTTTTCCACTCTTTCAATAAAATTACTATCCGTTAACATTTTCTTACATTCCTGCACGAATGTTGAACGAAGTAGCTCAGAATGTTTACCTTCGGACGAACTATTCCTTCTGAGTAAACTTTTTGAATGTTGTCGTAAAGCGTGACCAAAATTTTCTTCTTCTTTTTCAGATAGAGACGAAGACAATGCCAACTCTTTTACGTCTCGGGGTAATTTATGCTTTCGCCTTGATTGAATGAAAAATGTAATTTCATGATCCGTTCTATGGGCCAACTTTCCTGATAGAATTTTCATAAGTGTAAAATGGTCTCGGGGAGAGTATTTTGTTAGTGGTAAGGTTAGCATAAGCATCTTCTTTTCTCTTGAAGGTATAAATGACACAGTAACGAAAAATAACGCAAGATAGTAACGATGCATTTCTTTTTTTATTGTATATACGTTGAAACGAAAACGCGCCAATTCATGTATTATCGCTCGAAAGTTACAATAATACCCTTTCGAAAACGCCTAAAGCTTCCAAAACTAATTAGTATCCATAATTAACAATCTTTCTCATTCTTATCCAACGAATTTAACAACATACAAGAAGCAGAAATAATAAATCGACTGAAAGAAGGGAGTAAACCCTCTTTTTGGAAGCTGTCCAGCAGGCGTTGGAACACGTTTTGATATTTTGCATCTCTGAAACACTGAAATTCTCTTGCCATATTCACAGGCAAAATTCCCTGTAAAACATTCTAATTACTTTTATATACAGCCTAAACGTTTCAAAAGCAGAATAATTATTATGTTAATACAGCTCTATGACATTTTATAATCGAACGGATAACAATAGAAAGGAAATTCTAATATGAATGCAGTCTATTAGTAATATTTTTAGAGACAAAGAAATCTTATAAAACATATAAGAATGTGTTCAACTGATGTAACGATTTACTTCCCTACCAAGAACAGAATGTTGATATATCTTATACTCTTCTTTGTATTTTATTACAAAGACTTTGTTTACTCTAGTTATGTTCTCTATTTATTTAACATTCCAGAAGTTTTACAGGTTTTATGTAAAACGTACTTACGTTCTTAAACTATTATGCTTAATAGTAAACAAATTTATTTCATTATAACAGAAGAATGTAAATTTTAAAGATTCCTCAATCAAGACAAGAGAAACTGTCCAAGATCGAATGAGTAACTAAGAGTGATTAAGTCTACGAAGAGTCATCAATATAAGAAACTAAAGATAAATTCGAAATATATATAAAAATTACGAATAAACAATAGAAACAAACAAATAAACAAATCATTAATAAATCCCTTTAATAGTAGAAATATCAAAGAAAACGTATGCTTTCCTTTCAAGATAGTTTCATTTAGGAAGAAATATTATGACTAACATAATTGAGAAAAATAACCTATCATAGTAAACCATTTTTTGAAAGAAGCCAGGGTATTACATATGTATAGCCTTTGTGTATAACCATAGAGGGCGCTTATTGATGGCCTGTTCTATTATCATTTGCTGTGCTCTTTGTAAATTCATTTTCATACGGCTTACAATCATTAGATATCAGAAGTGAAGTTTAAAAAAAAATATGTTAGGAGAGGTTGATGATCTAATAACGTTAGCTGAATTTAACGAGAATATCCTCGTTAATAGTTTGAAAGCTCGTTATCGACAAAATAAGATATACGTAAGTAGAAAGAAGGGAAAATATTTTTGAGTCATAAACATTCTGAATAATACTAATTGAATTTAGAATATATATTTATACTTTAAATACAGTTTCTTTTATTAAACAATTAATTGTTTGTTATATTCTCTGCAGACGTATTTAGGAGATATTTTAGTTGCAGTTAATCCATTCAAAAGCTTGGGATTATATGGAAGTAAAGAGCAATTACTATATCGTAATGAAAGACGAACTAATTTAGCTCCTCACATATTTGCTATTGCCGACTCTTGCTATAGTAATATCTGTGGAAATGGACCAAATGAACCAAAAAATCAATGCATTATTATAAGGTTCTTATGAACTAGATTTTAAATATTTTAACTTGCTGACTCTTTAAAAAAATACTATTGCTGATATGATTTAGTGGAGAAAGCGGAGCAGGTAAAACGGAGAGTTCAAAGCTCTTAATAAAACAAATAGTTCACCTGAGCCAAGACTTTTCTCCTCTAGAACAACAGATTGTTCAAGTATATTTATATATACATAATTTTTATTATAATATTAAAAATATCAATTTATCAGGTCAATCCATTACTTGAAGCTTTTGGCAATGCACAAACTGTAATGAATGATAATTCAAGTAGATTTGGGAAGTATATTATGCTCAACTTTGTCAGAGGAGTCAGTAAGTTGAACAGAAAAATCGAAACTAGAATTTTATTTTGTGAATGCCATCTAGTGTTTAAAATATATATTCACCTTATACCTCTCTAATTATATTTTCTGAAATAACAGTGGTAGGTGCGAAAATATCTGATTATCTACTAGAAAAATCTAGAATTGTTCATCAAAATGACGGTGAAGAGAATTTTCACGCTTTCTATTATCTTCTATCGTCTCCAGAAATGAAAGTAAAATGGAATTTAAAAGATGCTGAAGAGTATACGTAAATATACTTTTATATTATATATTTTTATTGCGTAATATATTAATTAATATCTAAATTAATTCTCATTTTTGCTCTAGATATTTGAATAATGGAGCAATTTTTTCAAAAAATACAAATCTCATGAAAGAGAGATTTGATGATTTAAAAGATGCTATGGATTTAGTAGGATTTAGCGATGAAGAGCAAGAGCTGCTTTTTGAAATGGTCGCTGGGTGTTTAACTATGGGAAATATTCGTATGCAAGAAAATGAAAATGATGAAGTTTTAATTGACCAGAACTCGAATGAATTTCTATTTGTTGCGGTAAATGGGCTTTTTTATTCTCTTTCCCTGATAAGATAAGGATTAAACACTTAAAAAAAACCTCAATTTATACAGAATTGCTTTGGACTGCATACAGATGAATTTTATGATATTTTAATATCAAATACAACCAAGACTAGAGCCGATACGATCACAAGAAATTATAGTAAAAAAGAGGCTAAAGGTTTTCATTTTTAACCTAATTAAATATTTATTTCGTATAGACTAATTGAAAAGCTTATTAAATTAAATAGACGTCAGAGACGCCGTAGCGAAATTTATATATGGGAAAATGTTTGGATGGGTAGTCTATCGTGTAAATCAATCCATAGCGTCAAAGGATACGAACTCTTATAAAAATTATCAGGAAATAGGAATTCTAGACATTTTTGGATTTGAACACTTCCAACATAACAGCTTTGAACAGGCTTGCATTAATTTAGCAAATGAACAGTTACAGTTTTTCTTCAATAAGGTATATATATATCTTTGTTATCTTTGTTATTTAAGTAAAATGAATGAAAAATTGATGGAATTTTTTGTTTCTCTCTTGCCCTTAGCATGTGTTCATTCTTGAGCAAGAGGAATATAAAAGAGAAGGACTAGAATGGAAAGATATTTCTTACGAGGACAATCAAGGCGTTTTAGATTTATTCTTAAATAAAACAAATGGAATATTAGCAAATTTGGACGAAACATGTAAATTACCAAGAGGAAATGATCAAGTGTTCTTTCAAAGTTTAGAAAATAAATTATCTGGGAATAATCTATTAATACTATCAAAGAGAAATCATCTATGTTTCTATATAAAACATTATGCGTCTCAAGTTGAATACTCGGCAGAAACTTGGGTTGAAAAGAATAAAGATACAATACCCAATAATATTGAACAATTGCTTTGCGGTAGTGAAAAGCTACTTATTCAAGAGATTTTTACAGGTAAACTTTATTTTATCTCTTCAAAATTAAATTTTTAAACAAGTTTTATTTCTTTCCAGTCACTCAAGCAAATATCGACGATGATAAAACGATTTCTAAATCTAACTTTAGAAATTCCAAAATGGTAATATAATATAATTCCCGTATTATCAATTCCGTTAAATTACTACAATTGGAAAACTTATAATTAACAGATTGCTTTTACTGAAGTTAAAAAAAGAAAACATACAGTAGGCCTACAATTTAAGGTGAGAAGAACAAATATACATTATTTACTTTTAGTAACGGTTATAAAAATTGAATTGTTCAATAACATTCTATGTCATTTTCTTCTCTATTGTTTATGTATAATATACATGCTATATATCTAAATATATACATATATGCATATATATAGATATATATTGTAACTTTTAATAGAAATCTCTGGAGACTCTGTTGGCTAGAATGTTATTATCTCAACCAATTTTTATAAGATGTATTAAGCCCAACACGAAGAAGATATCAAATTCTTTTGATGACGAATTCGTTAAAGCCCAAGTTCGTATTTACTTTATTTACTTACCTTATACAACTCATATTTTCTAACTTTTTTTAATGTCAACAGTTACTTTATACTGGTATGCTAGAGACAATAAAAATAAGAAAAGAAGGATTCGCTATTAGACCATCCTTTAATGAATTCTTTAATAAGTAAGTAAAATAAAATAACAACGCCATCTAGAGTGCAAAAATGTGTAATAATTGAAATAGAAATTTCCCACAATGTTATTCAAGATTGTTTAAACGTATAATAGCGTAATAAATGAATCTATCCAATTTCAGATATAAGGTTATTTATTTCGGCTGTCCAATGGATAAGAGCAAAGATATTCGAGAGAAATGTAAACAAATACTTGAATTTACTAAACTTAAGGGTTGGAAGATAGGAAAGACTAAAATCTTTTTAAAGCTCAACCACGTCGATGTTTTGACAGACAAAATATCTAATGTGTCAAAGTTGGTAGTGAAAATGCAAAAGAGTAAGTTCATTACTAGAATATATATATATATATATACTGTATATACTGGATATTTGTTAAAAATATACTATTATTAACTTAGTTGTTCGAGGCTTTTTGGATAGAAGAAGAGTAGAAAAGCTTAGGAAAATAGCAGAAAAGAAGAAAGAAGAAATAAAATCTCTGTTAAATTATACGGTTGAACGAAACAATTTTATTATGAATTTGTTGCAACGTCATGTTGAAGAGGATAAAAAGAGAAATCAAGGTAAAAATTTACTCAAAGTTGAGGATGTTTAATTTTTACAAATGCTAAAATAATTTTACGTTTTTAAGGTAAGAAGAAACAAGAAGAAGAAAAACCTACACCTTTGAAGACGACGACAACAACAAATTTGCAACAGCCAGTAAGGATGAGAAAACCTCCAAGTCCGCCTAAGAGACACCCTGAAACTCCTGTACAGAGAGAACCTCCGTCTTTAAAGGAAGAAATTGCAGCATGGTTCGAAGAGAAAGAAAAGAAAAAGCTTTATGACCGTAACGGTTCAAAACCGTATTGGTTCCACGGAATGATAAAAAGAAGGTACAATCATATAGCCATTATTTTTCAATAAATATTTCAGACCCGTATAATTATCATGTCCTTTTTTCCATAGCGATAGTGAAACTTATTTAAAACAACGCAAAAATGGAAATTTTCTTATTCGACTCAGTGACACAAGATTTAACTACTCGTTGTCGTTTAAAACAGAAGAGCGATGTCGTCATTATATAATAGATTTAACTCTACACGGAAAATATGTTATCCGAAACGAGAAGAAAGTTCATAGGTCGCTTAATGATTTAGTTAACTATTACAGAAAACATCATATATCAAATTGGCCAAATGGTTATTTAGTTGATTAATACAGAAATATTTTACAATTATGATAATTTCCATTTCGCCGCAATCGAATCATTTTATATTATTCTATTATGTCTATGCAATGTATATAAAACGCTTCAAAGCTTTCATCTAAGTTATAAAAAAACAAAATTATTTCTCATAAAAGGAAGAAATTTGAAAGAATACAACGATTTGGAATGTGAACGGTAGTAGCATGCGAAATCCATTAATAACCTAACTTTACCTTTTTATTTTTATTGGGCTTATATCTTCTCTCTCTCTCTTTTTTCTCTCTTTTTTTTTCTCTCTCTCTCTCTCGGTCTTTTCTAGAAAGAAAAATCACACAAAAATCCGTAAAGGAACATAAATATTCATTTAATATCCTATTATGGAAGGAAAGCCATTTTTCTAAATTTACTCTTTTTCGTGTTAATATATCATTGAAAACCGTTTGTAAACTTCCAATTGACAGCGAAAAAGGCAGGGCTTTTCAAGCATTTCGAATAAATAATGGTCAAAATGTCGTCTGGGGAGTGATTAGCGGTAACTTTAACGCTTTTCTCTATTAATTGATTCAAGTGTTGCGGAGGGCAAAGGGCGGCGAATAGAAGATGAAGAATCAAGTTGAAGTAAGACTATTTATAAATAGAAATTCTTTAATAAAAGGTGAAAAATATTTTCTTATTTTCTGACGTTTATTTTAAGATTCTATCTAACGATCAGTTTTTTGAGCTTATAAGCCTTGTATGACGTATGCCTTGAATAAGTGAAAGTTAGTTGCATGCTGCTTTGACGACGAAAGTATAAAATTGAACCCTCTTTATAAACTGATTCCTGCTGAAAAATACTTGAAGTAATTAGTATTTTGTTTTATTCATAATTTGATACGAAACTTTCCGTTCTTCTTTACGTTTCCTTTACGGAATTTATGAATAAAGATAAAATGATTTAAATAACATATTGTATTAACGATTACTACACGCTTATTTGTTATATTTAAATACAAAGCATTTCTTTTAAAAGAGATCAAAGTCTATATATTTTGAGAATATACCAGCACAATACTCTCATCCTTTTCATGTTTTTTGTTGGATAAACCTCTCACGGCCGATAACAATCTTTATTTAACATTATATTGCGATGTTCTTAATACATTATAAAAGTTCTATATCTCTATATCAACCAACGATAAATGTTCATTTTGAAAAAGGGGAATTTCAATTAGTGCGAACGTTACACATTAACGCTTTTTAGGAATGACGTCACAGCGCAGCATCTTCTCTTTAAACGATTCGGCAGCCGTCAGAATAGGATCAAAGTTCGATGCGCACCATGCACGACCGTTTTACACCAATTTTCAATTTACTGTGTTTAGATATGACGCTCTTCTTCTTTGATGTTTACCGCTATTGTACGCAACTAAAAAAGCAAAGTTTTTTTTAAATCAGCTCTTCGTATACGTTCTTAAAGTGGCCGTAAAAACGAGCAATAAAATCATGATACTCCCCGTGTTCTTCCATTTCGTTCTTCCACCTGCCGCCCCCCGTTGCCGCCCACTTTCGACGCCGTTCTGACTTTCTCCAATCTTGGAGGAAGTGTGCTATTATCACCTGTTCTCATTCTCTGTTACCAGCTGAATGTCTCCTTGGACGTCATTCATGTTTTAACTCTTACACACTTCCCGTTTCGGCGAACGTCGTATATCACGGTTGATTAACTACTACAATTGATGAAAGAAGAGTCAGCGTTACAAAATAGACGCCTACCTGCATCTTCAAAGGTTTAATTTCTTTTCTCAGTGTCAGCGAAGTTTCGCCGTTAACCAATAGTAAGGGAGCCCAGCTCTGATTCGCTGTCATCAGACAATCCTATTTGCATAAGCCCGGGGAATTTTTATTTATACTCGAAGAAGATACAGTTGAGAAAACATGCCGAAATCATTTACTATTAAGAATATACTGCTAGAAGACGATTGCGACAATGGAGATACATCAAAGCAAAAGTCTTCGGGTAAGTTTTAATAAGATTTAAAAGGGAAAAAAGAGGAAATTATATATATTGACAAATTATATACATTCTTTCAATATGTTCAATTTGATAAATTCCTTTTTAAAAAATGTTACAAGGCGTGAGGTTTATGCACGCTTCATAAAAAATGCGTTTTTAATTAAACCAGGCCTATGAATAGGCCATAAAGCATCGCTTAAAGCTATGGGTGTATAATTTAAAGGAAAATAATAAAAGACGAACGCCATTAAACTCGTGTTGAACCGGAATCTTAAAATTTGAATTGACAGAAGCGATTCATCGCTTGAAATTAAATTTTATTGACTGGTGAATAGAAGCGAGCATATATCTTCCATATAACAGAACGAAATGAGGCAAGGTCATAAAAATTGAAAGTGTCTTACTAGAATAAAATACATGAAAAGGATGAAAAGAATCGAATTTGTTAGACGTATAATCTTTCATCCTCAAGGGAATATTGTAGGTGACGTAATCTACTCTAATAGAGCAAGACGTCATTATTACGTTAAGGCACTAATATTATATGAGGCTATTTAGACTTCTGCTAACGCTATTATTACGCTCTTCGCCCGGTAGATGAAAGGGGATAATAAATATGCTTGACCTGGGATGTCACCTTAAAGATAACGTCTTTCCTTTTTATATCATGACAATTTATCTTTTAGGACAAAAAGGAGAAGAGAAAAGTGTATTTCATCGGCCATTTCTACCCGTTCCTCCCCCTCAAATAGCCCTACCCCCTCCGCCTCCGGTTCCACCTATCTTCCAGCAGCCTCTCTTTGCCACACCATTTGTTCAACCTCAAATTGAAACAGTAAATGGAGGTTACGGAATTAAAAATCCACTTTTACAGTGCAGTCGTTCGTCGTTGGCCGAGCTAGGTAAGGAGTTTTCGCTAGCAAACACACCTGTGCTTATTGAAGAATTAATGCAAAATCGTCGTAAACTTAACAGGGGAGCAACAGGGAGACTCGTTCGTATGCCGCGTTTGCCGTAAGATTTTTCCCTTGCAGCGTCTTCTAAATAGGCACCTCAAGTGCCATTCGGATGTCAAGCGTTACTTATGCACCTTCTGCGTCAAGGGGTTTAATGATACGTTCGATCTAAAACGACACACACGTACACATACGGGAGTTAGACCGTATAAATGCGATCATTGTGACAAAGCCTTCACGGTAATTGTTTATTTTCTTATTATTGTTTTTATGTTTATTTAGAATTATGTAATTTTCTCCTTTGATATTTTTATAACACTTTTCTTAATTACATTCCGCGCCTTTCTCTCTTCCTCTGTAACAGCAACGTTGTTCGTTAGAGTCTCATAATAAAAAAGTCCATGGTATAAATTTATCATTTGCCTACAAACAACGACGAGATAAAGTTTATGTATGCGAAGAGTGTGGCCATTCTACACGTAAACCGGAAATTCATTACGAACACGTTAAAAGCGCTCATCCTCAAGCGTCCGTTCTCATTCGATCCTTGCAGAAGAATTCAGCTCTGCTGGCAAGATAATAGAAGCAGAATCAGCCAAATGGGAAGTGGAAATTTGAATGTCAAGGAAGGTGAACGATTGAAAGATATGAGGTAAAGAAGGGAAGAAGAAAGAGAAGAGGAAGAAAAACAATTGACATAAACTTTTCAACTTTCCAAAGCAAAACAAAAGAGTAAAAAATAAATTTATGAAATCTGTTTATTTTTAGTTTTTATTCACAATAAATGAATTCTCTAGTTGAATTATGGGATTCCCTTTTAAATTCAATTTATTAACTTATTTTACGGTAACATTATATATTTGAATTAGATATTCAGAGAACAGTACACTTTTCGTTGTGAAAACAGAAAAATACATATAAACTGACGATGAGCAGGAGAAGAAGAATGGCTTTGTTCAGCCTTACAATGCGGCGCGTTTTGTAAGCGAAACTCGAAAACATCGGATTGTTTACAATAGATCTAAACTAGTAAGGCACATCAGATGCGTAAAATAGTTAAAATTCTTTAAGTTGTTGTTCATATCCGGTAGGTGGCATCACCACTCAAATGTAAAATAGATGTCGCTCGAATAAGTTTTTCAAAAAAACTGCTTAGTTTTTACTTCGTTTTGAAATAACCACACACATATATTCTTTATAATTAATCTCTATTCTTACTCAGATTGAGGATTAAAGTCTTCATATCTAAATATAGAGAAGTTTAGATAATCACATTATGTCATAATATAACAATATATTGTATGTAAGTTTTTTCTTGGATTTTTTTAATTTTTTTTATAGTAATCAACCATTCCTGTCTCAAAAAAGAACAAAAACAAACAAATACTATTATTAAAGTGGTTTTTTTATATTTACAAAAAAAAAATGCTTAAACGTTCTCAATAAACAATTATCGAAATTGTTAGACCATGCAAAGTCAATTATGGGTTATATGGGTAAAAAAAGGGGGGTATCCGCCTCATGTTTCCTTAGAGATAAGATTTCGGAAAGAAATAACGACTTAAGAAGAAAAATTCATACAATACAAAGATTCGAACAATTCAAAAACATAAATAAATTGTAACAAGAATTTTCACAGTGTGAAATATCTTGTTAAAGTTTTTCTTTATTTTGTTTTCATAAAAGAATTTTCCCGCGTAATTTTAATTATTTAAAAAATAATATTAAAAGAGGAAAAGTAATTAAAATAACTCCTCATAACGGTTTCTACTTTTCTTTATCTGATTGCCGCCTTAAAGATCAATGACAGAGAGAGATGTCAAAGAAGAAATATCTCTAAATAGGCCTATGCACGTATAAATTTAGCTTTAAAAAAAAGAGACGTAAGAATAGCGAATAACAAGAAAAGGAAAAAGAAATAATTGCCTAGGGGTTAATGAAATTTGTAAGATTTCAAGAGTTGTAAGATTTGATAACATTTCTAACATGTTTGATTTTTATCAAAGATTTTTATAACTTACTAATTTATACTTTGTCAGTTTTGATGATTTCTACAAAAGGTTATCAGTATTCTAAAGAATTTGTAAGTAATAGATGTTAGATATAGGGGAGAATTGTAAGGACAAAATGAGGTCGCCGGAAAGCCGTCAATCGCATCCGCTCATAGAGTTCTCCGATATAATCTTTTGTTATATAGAGAGTATTTCTTTTACAATCGAATATAATAAATAGTAAAGAGGAAAATTTTTTGTCCAAAAATGAATTTCTACCGTTATTGAATTTTCCAAGGTCTGTTTTCTGCTTCCTAAGCGGTATTGTAATTTGTTATTTTTAAGTGAAAAAATTATTATTATTTGCTCTTACGACTGAGTGAAAAGCCAATTATATTTGGTTAGACCCCTATTTATAGCTCGTGTTTTAAATGTGCCTGCAATGTCATAGTCTAAAATCAGTATAGATATGTGATTTGTCGTTATCTTTTAGTGCAAAATGCGGGTGAATGGACACCTGTACAGTATAATACGATCTCGTGACATCGGGAAAAGATCTCACTTTGAAATTAACTTATCAATTTTGAAATTCACTATTTGATTAATAGGTAAATGCAGTGATCTGAAGTCAAACGGTCTTTTTTACATTTCCATTCAAGGTGCGATAGCGTTTTTTTCTTGTGTAGAAAAATTCAAAGATATCCTTTTATATGCAATAAGATTTGTACAGGGTTGAAGGGGTTACACGCCCAGTAACGAAAATAGACTTGGTTTTGCAACGCCCATTGGCGTGATGTTACAGATTAACAATTTTATTACTGTTTCGGAATTCAATCGTGGTGAGAAGATACAAAGAATTATTCGTTTCATTAATTCAATTTATTCCTATATATATAAATATATATATTTCTATATATAGACAAAGAATAAATATGAAAAATATGCGATAAATATAGATTTTGTTGGAAAAAAATTTTCGTCTTACAGAGAGAGAGAGAGAGAGAGAGAGAGAGAGAGAGAGAGAGAGAGAGAGAGAGAGAGAGATGACAATCACGAAAATACATTTAAAAGAATGGAACATTAACACCTAAACACGCACTTTTTTTCTTCTTTTTCTTCTTCGAGAATTCACAATTCAAGTACGGAATATACAGATTAGACAAGACTCTTTTTTTGCTTAGAACACTGAATTTTTACAACAAAGCATGCCTAAAATGGTTTCTTTCCTTCTAGTATTATAAATAAGAAGACTACCGAGAAATTGGAACGGTAGACGGTACATTTAAAATATACTGTGTATTCTACAGTATAATAAATATATGTGCACGTCTTTACAGTGCTTATAAATTAGGGTAAGACTCTTGCTCCTCCTCTTCACTCTACTTGATTTAAACAAAACGTTTCTACTACCCAACATCAATAATACACTCAGGTTCTCCTTCTTCATCCTCCTCTTCGTCTTCTTCGTCTATTTCATCTTCTTCCTCCTCTTCTTCTTCAGCTTCACTAGATTCTTCTTTTTTTACCTCTTGTATTTCTTCTTTGTGAGAATGCCTTTCGTGAACTTTCTTATGCCGTTCTAAATTTGATTTGTGAGATGTAGCGTAATCGCATTGGGTACATGTGAAATCTTTTTTCCCACTATGGACGGCTAGGTGTCTTTTTAATAGTGCTTTACGACAAAAATTTCGCCCGCAAAAACGGCACATATATCCATTTGAATGGAAGATAAGGACGTGATCCCTAAGCGCAGCTTTATTTTTAAAGGAAACGTTGCAGCATTCCAGTAGTTTGTCACAACTTTGATGCATTGTAGAAACGTGCCGCTTAAGATTATTCTTTCGATCGGTAACATATCTGCATAACTGACAATTATATAATTTCTTCGAATGAGCATTAAAGACCGGGAAGAAAGGAGAAGTTAAGTGTGGCATGGGAGTTGGTGGTAGATAGGGAGGTCTAAAATGAGGCAGAACTAGCGGCCAGCTGATAAAAGTTGATGAAAAAAAAGCAAAGGATAAACGTTAAACATTCCATAAATAATCAATAAATAATTAAATCGCAAAACGAGATCGATTCCAACACTACGTGGGGTCTAGACGCGGTTCGTTTCCTACCACAATTTACGCGTAATTAGGTCATTGGACAGAAATAAGACGGCTAATCTTTTTTTTGTTACTCTAAACAGCTGAAACGGCATTTAGAACAGAAAATAAATAGCAAAAAAAAAATGATATTTAATCTTAATAAATGACGATTGATTGCATAAGGAAACCTGGAAATATATCTAAAAATATCCACTCTCTGCGTACTGAAACCCTCTTTGTATATTGTACATATTGTATATAGTACTGCATTATTTCTAGAGTACGCAGTGTTAATTTATCCGCTAAATATAATATGATTTCCTTTAACAAAAGTGTTAGTCTATTAGACAGCTATAATAAATAAAACCTATAACTATAGTAAAGATTGAAAAACAGAGAATAACAAACGCTTCTACCGATCAAGTATTGTTAGAACGTTATCCCTGCTATTCTTCTGTACAATAGCTATTGATTCTTTTCTAACATTTAATTTGTATACGGTATAAATAGTAAAAATATAGTTATTTATTAATGATGAAATATTATCCTTTTTGGTTTTATATTTCGATTAGACGAGTTGAAAATCTTAAATTGTAGCTATCCCCTTATCCGTCTTGCTACCCCTCCGGTTAAATCAATTGTAAAGCTACTAGGTACTTGTGTTTCTTGAGAAAACTGTGCGCTAAGCATACATTATGCATTGTGCAGTATATACATATTATGTACTGCATATTAGATATATATTTTTGATAATGAAATTATTTCCATGAGTGCAATAAGGGCGTTTCTTATATTCTCTTTAGGAGGAGTTTGCATGACATGCGATGACGTGATAGCTTCATTTTCGCTTTAAATATGGAACTTTCGCGGTCATAAAAGTTCAAAAGGTAGTTTGCGAAATTCAATAAAATATTTATAATTAAACGCTGAATTACATTTAAAAAAATGGTATAAAAAGTTTTCTTCACCCTTTTAACTTACCGAAAATTTAAGGATAGACACATGGCGGTTGAAGGAGCACTCGCTACGAATTGATTGAGAACGCGAGGATTCTCTGAACTTAAGTAGTGACCTTGACCTGATGAGGCCGAATCCATTCGATGTGTTCGGCTTATATCAGCAACGACTCTGGACATTCTTCAATAGTTTAAACATCTCGAATGTCACTTTATTTCTATTCCAATATAATTGGCAGTGATGCTTGACATCCTCTGACCAATCATCATTCGTTTGGTACCACGTGATGTATATTTCTACCCAATCAGAGATGTCCGAATATAAATCAAACATTACTTTTGTCTGTAAATAGTAACTTCGTTGTAATTTATGTAAACAAATTTTGTACCGAAGAAGACGTCTCAGAGAAAACTTTGGCAGGAGATTTGAGCTAAAAGAACCTAAATAAGCAATAGATTTGTATATGGTGCGGCAAAGATAATTCGTTTCCGATCCCAATGGGGCTAGTCATTCAAATGTTAGCCGTTTCAAGTTTCTAAGGATGTAGAGACAGCAGGAAAATTAGAACGTCTGTCATTTTATAGACGTACAAATTGCTATATCCGGTAAATTCTTTGAAACGTTTCTCCTTTTCTAAAACTTCCGCCAGGTCACGCAAACGATAAAAGACGCGTGTCTACATTATATGTTATAAAATGCTCTCTTTAGTTATGTATATATACAGACATTCTCTATATTGTAAATTAAAGATCAGTGTGTAGAAGCACAGACTTTCACCTTGCAAACTGTGTAAAATGACGAAAAGCGAACTATTTCCGTACGATTGAGATCGATATATTCCTTTCTCTCCACCCCCGCTTTTAATGACCGTTATATTTCCATGCTATTGTTCTTTGCTTCTCTTTGTTTACTATTTCCGTAAACTCTGCTATCATTCCTGGACATCAAACCGTTAATTATATAGTTAATAGAACCATAGGAAGGCGTGAAAAATTCGCCAACTAAATAATTAAGCTGGATAATTGCATATGTTAAATGGAAGAAGAATTTCCACGTAGAACCCCTGCGTCTTTGAAACTTCAATCGCACGTGCTGTCTCTTTCTTCTCTCAAATTTTGTAGATTTAAATTCAGAAGTCCACGGAATGGACAACTTGGAATTTTTATTGACATAAGAAAGCGCGGCGCCACCCCCTCCTGGGTTCGGTTGACGGGAAATCACCCATCGAATGGAAATAATAATGTTTTTTCTTTTTTTTTGAATTATACATACAAAAAGAGAAAAAAAAATAACAGATATTCAAGTTTTAAGCATTTATTTTCTCTTATCTGAACAAATTATAGAGCAGAATTTTTTGATAAGATCAGATTTTTTTTTGTTGTACTTATAAGATTGTTCAAAAAGTCATACTAGGCTGGTCTTATTATAACATACAAGCAATAGAAGGCGAAGGAAATTATAAAGAGAGAGAAAGAGAGAGAGAGGATTGAATTTTAAAGAAAAATTTTACTTTTATATTTAAATTATTTAAAATCGTTGTAAAAAAATATAAAGAAAGGGGAATTCATTAAGTGCACCTGTCCATATAGGTACTAAATACGATGAAAAAAAAGTTATCACGTAAAAGGGTGATTTGTAAGTACTCAAGCCACAACACAGGTAGCGCTAAATATAAATGAAAACAAATTTCTTTCTAAGATTGAGAATTTTGATAAAAAAGTTTTTTCTCTTTCCTAAACGATTGTACCGTCAATTATTTTATATCTAAAGAAGGAGTTTCTCTATAACCATAGCCCTTTTTGGAAATTTTAAAACTATTTAAAGAAAATGAGGGATGGTCTATATTGAAGTAAAATGATGATTCTGTTATCATTCATTCAGTTGAATATTGTAGTTGTTTGTTTGGTTATAGGAAAAACAAATATAATAGTTTAGTTATGTATAATATTGAACATTCTTAGAAATTGACATGGAACTATATCAAATTATCCAAGAGTTTTCATTCTATTATTTTAAAAAGTAATAATATGTCCTACTATGAACAATAATTTTATCGAAGCTTTCCCAAAAAAATTACTTGCTTATATATAGATATATAATAATACAAAATCTATTCAGAATTAATCCCCCGTATGATTCATGGCAGACAATCTGAGTAGGCTCAAAATTTTTTATAAATGATATGCTTTAAGTTTACAAGAGTTTTAAATCAGTACTTACATCTTATGCTCCATTTCATTAGCACCCTACGAATAATAATAATACTATTATTCTCCCAAATATCGATTCTTGGCTCCTACTTTCTTTATATGAGCATAGGTGAAAATAAGTTTAGAAAGTCGGTGTTTTAAGATTTAGTTTAGAGTTTCATTATTAAGAAACAGATAATCCGTTTAGGCTTGCTTGTAAGTTTTCCTTCGTTTCTATTTCTTCTGCAAGCTATAAAAGTAAACCTAATCGCTAATCAGTCAATCTAAACCAAGAAGTGATAGAAGCATTAACTACAATGAATAAGTTAATTTTTCAAATTATATGCTGCTCTCTCTTTGTCACACAAGTTTTATGTAAACCCTACGAGGGATTACTAAAACTGAATCTGGAAAAGACATCATCAACTTTGGGTAGGATTCAACAAAAAATACATTGTAGAAAGACTGCATCCGTTCTGGACCTATTAATTCCGAAATGCGAGTTCCCATGTTACAGAGAGTACGAAGACTGCCAATTATTGAAACTAAGATGGCTTTTAATAGAAACAAGACTGATTGGAAAAAGTATGGAAAGCAATCACCGTCGGTTCATCGAGCATAATCTACTGGCAATAGAGAATGCGATTGAAAGAGTATTGAGAGGTGATCTAACGCCTTATCAATGTGATAATTTTGAAAGAAACTTGAATGACATTTATATGTCTTTCTCAGGGAAGAGACGACAATACTTGAACATTGAAAGAGGTATTAATATTCTCAGATCCTTAATGAAATGAAAGAGACATTTTACACTATTCTACTATTTGAACAATTTTTTCCTGCCAAAAATTAATTTACGTCATTCTTATACTGTATATAACCAAATATATATTTTAATAACAACCGTTTATTTAAAAAATAATACATTTTCATAAAACCATGAGATATTAGTAAGCGGAGTAAAATATAAACACTTAGATTATTAGATTACTTAAACTTTATAATTTAATTAAAAGTTTGCAAAGATAACATAAACTAATTTATGTTATAGTATCAAAAAAGAAAAAAAAAAGCCTAAACTTTCTCTATTCATACAAACACGAATTTGAAAGACCCTATCGAAAAGTATAAAATCACAAAACAAAAAAAGAAATAAAAGCCGAAATGAACGTAATAAATCGCGAATATTTAGATATTGAATAACTATAAAAGAAACAAATTTAATTGATATATATAATATATCAGAATATACATATATATCGATAAACTTATGTACAATTACCATACAAATATGATTTTGCTATCCTTTTACGCGTGTTCAAACATGTTAATCTATAACTCTATTGTAAAATAAAATTGAAGTTTCCTATACAGAATGGTAAACTCTAATAAACAATTTGAAATGAGCATTTGTTTTCTTGACTTTTTAATTATAAAGTATAAATAGTTTATCTTAGTTAATTGTTGTTTTATTAAGAAAAAAGTTTTTCCCACTTTTTAAAATTTCCTTTTCTAAACTCTTGCTTATGTAAAAATTAATTCGATAGTTTAAACAAACTCTATTGTCCTTTTACTGAATATAATAAATATATTGAAATGAACATAGAATTTTGTCTATTTTTTAAATTTGTATTTTCCACAGGAGTTTTTACTCTTTTGAGTTTGATTCGCTCTCTGAGTCACTTTTAACCATTGTATATACAGTACAAACAGTATATAAAATGAAACAGAACTTATTTCTCAAGGAAATGGAACCGATAACTTTCAAGAACTTTTTACTTCTCGGTATAGTTTTAATAGAACTTGTTAAATCTGTTACTTCCAATAAGTGTCAATATATTAAGAATTATCAGCTTGATTCGCTGAAGCTGGAAACCAATTTGATAATAATAAAAAATAAGCTGGCCTTGTCTCCGACGATAGAGCACATTGAAAGGCTAGTACCGAGATGCAAAATGAGGCGCACTGCCTATCGCGGAAACTTGAAACGACTGTTTGAAATGAGATGGCTGTTAAAGGAGTCTGTAGCAGTTAGTGAGAAAATTGACGACAAAGTTTATACTTTTTTTGGGCAGAGTTTGGCTCATTTGATATGTGATATCGAACGACAATTTAAGAGAACACACTTACCTGAATATAAATGTAAGGAACTGAAAACTTCATCCCTCAGAGGGTCGATAAAAGTAACTGCTGGGAAACATTTTCTGCATAAAAATCTTAGCAAAGTAGCAAGGATGGCTTCAAAACTTAAAAAATAGACTATTATTTAAAACTATTTTTTGTAATATACTTGAATATATCAATACACTTGTAAATATAAATTATACACAGCGTCATAAACTATGAAAGATATTCTCTAAGAATTAATTAGATTTGTGTCTAAAAGTTATCTGTTTGTTACTGAAAGTGTTAACTTTATTATTAGACTTTAGGCAGGAGATGAAATACAATATTTCAGCAGTATTCTCTTCAAAGATATGTTAAAACCCCTATAACTAAAGTCTGTTGAAAATCATTTACGGTATAATCAGAAGAACTAAACTCCCTGTCTCTAAGAAAGTAATATTTTTCTATCGATTTTTCTTTGTGGTTTTAAGGTGAAAATGTCTTTTATCAACGTCTCTTCCTACATGGTTTTCTGATGGGGGAAAAAGCTTTTTTGCATGAATGAATAAACTTAGTAATCTCCTATGACATCTTTTTGTAGGCCGTAGTTAATATCTGCAAGGTTGTATTGATAAAAGGCATGCTCTATAAAAAAATTTTACCAATCCTTTAAAAAATTATCAAATATGATACTAAAATCCTAAACTGACCTAGGTGTTAAGACTTTTTTCTTATGAAGATAACAAACAACTCTTGAAGTAATTTTATTTTACGTTATTTTAGCAATACTTGTATAAACCAGGTGATAACCGTTTTTTCTGAACAGAAAAAGTTATATACATTTAATTTTTTTGAGTTTAATTATCTCCCGTCTGCTCATTGATAATTTCAAACACGTCTGTCCAATAATTTTCTCCAATATTTTCAGACGTGTTCAAATTTACTGCATATTTATTTTCAAAATGTTTATCTTCAGTAGAATCTAATAAGTTCGTTGGAGTATTGGAGTTTAAGACGTATAAAGTGGTTGAAATTTCCTGATTTGTTTGTCTCAGATTAATTGCTTCTGGCAACATATCTTCCATAAGATTTGGTGAATTTTCAGTTTCTTCATCAGTCATTATATCAAAGTTATAAGTTATTGAAGAAGCCGTTGCCTCCATGTCAGAGACACTATTCAGAGATTGATCATCGGAATCAGAATTATTATTGTCAGAGTCGTCTTCCTGGCATATGCATTCTTCCAGCTTGTTTAAGCATTCCCAACACATTTCTTGTTTACACAGAGAACAAATGACATGATTACATCCTTCTAATTTTTCTATACCGATTAGGCAGTTGGGACATAATTTTCTATTCTTTGGATTACGCTTCATCCATTCTGTTAGTTTTGGATCTATTTCTTTAGATGAACTAAAGAAATCGCACGGTATACCTTCATGCCAGGTTCGATTGCAGTTTGTGCAGGTTTTGGTTTTACATCCTGGACATTTAAACATATTTCTAACAGTGGTTGTAGCAAAGACATATTCGCAATCGGACGTTGGGCAGACTCGAATTAAATTTTTATTCATTGCAATGAATCTGTTCATTGATAGCTGAATGAAGCTAGCGACATCTTCAGTACTTATAACTTTTTTTATGTCTTGCATAAGTATTGGTTTATAGCACTTATCTTCTGCGCACAACAGGGGATATTCAAATGTCATAGATTTCGATGCACTAAGCTGATTTTTTAAACAAGAAACACAATAGAAATGTCCACATAATCTGAAAAAAATAAATATCAATTAGAACTTTCAATAATTTAATAGATAATATTAAACATTACGTTAATTCCATTGTATTATCGCAAACTTCTGTCTCAAAGCAAATGCAACAATGTCGAGTATTTGTTAGAAAGTTACCAATAATAAATGCTGCATTTGACAGGGCTTGCATATCTATCGACATTAGCAGTAATTGTCGGTGATTTTTTATTATTTTAATATTTCCAAGTTCCGCTCGTTTATTATAAATTACATCATTCAAGTTTTCTCGAGCTTTCGCGAAAGCTATATGCAGATTTTTCATATAGGTCATAGGTGGGGCAATATCAAATGCATAAGTAACGAGGAATTCAGACAATAAACCAATATCCATTTCGTGTTTCTTGAATGCTTGCCAAAGTATACTTTGAGATGAGTTCGTATAATTCATTGATTCACTAATTTTAGTTGTTTGTATACACTTATCATTTAATGAGATAATCCGTTCAGTATCTGATTCCTCGTCGACAAATAAATCTACCCCAAAGTATGTTTGAATCTCTGTTTGAGTTGCAATATTTTTCAAGTGACAACCTTTGAGAGTGTATTCTATGCCGCAAACATCTCCAGACAGTTTTCTAAATCCAAACTTATTAAACAAAGCATTTAGGCTCCTAGCATGAATTTGAATATTTCGTTCTTCATTAGTCTCCGTTATCGTTTGCTTGAATGCACTGTTTAATATAGGCAATTCGCACTGCTTAGAACTCTTCGCTAAATCATCCATTATGTAATTTTCTGCAGGAATATATAAGCTATCATAATCAATTTCGAAACTGCAGTTGTGTCTTATCCTTCCCACGACCTTGAAAAGCAATGTAGCTTCATTGCCACAAGTATTAGATGGAAGGTTAGAAGTTTCTTCGAATGTAGATCTTATATAAAGCTTCTTTACTACAGTGGAGAGAAATTGCTTTGAACATTCTAGATCGCACAAATCGTTGAGTTGTAAATTGATATCACTATTATATAAACTTAAATAATGCGAAGACTTTTCCAAAAGTATATTATTATGAACCAAAAATGCATCATCATGAACTAACAGCCTGTCGAACATTTGGGTTGTTAATAGCTTTAACTTTTCCTCTGGAATTTTTTGATAAGTATGATCGGACTGTATTCGACATTTTGAATTAAAAGTATTCTTTCCCTCGTTCAGTATTTCTCTTAATTGTTGTAAATAGTTTATGAAATGACTCAAAACAAAAATATCCAAAGGTCTATCAATTATAAACTTTAATTCAACATTTTGAGTTTGTTGATTAGTTTTTTTCAAAACTTTGAATTCAAATAATTCCGTGAAAAAGTATATATTTGATTTTAAGCAGTCATATTCCAATGAATTTAATTGGAAATAAACATAAGGATCATAACTAACCGATAACTTGTAAGAAGAAGCCTTGATGCGTACACGATGATTTAGTGGAAAACTATGTTCCGTTGAAATTAGGCTTATTATCTCCTGTGGATTCTTGAAAAATAGTCTTGCTCTTAAAAGGGATTCAGAAGAGTTCATTTCATAAATTTGGAAAAAAGAGTCCTTGTAAAAATGATTAAACATATCTTGCAAGCTGTCTGCCATTGAACAAATCTGACTGATTGATATTGGCTCCTGCTGTTGAACAGATTTAACCCATACAACTTCGACATGGTATTGAAAAGAAAATTCTTTTTTTATGTCGTCCTCTGATGGATAAATAAAAGAGTTAGAATCAAGCGAGTTGCTTAGTTCTAGGTAAACAACTCTTTCAGATACATTTTGAATCGAACCAAACACTCTGTGAACAAGAAGACCTGCACTCCAATCTTTTTCTTCACCTTCAAAGCAAATTAAAAATGCCGTCTGTGTATCGTTTCTTGCTTTTAATTCTAAATCAACACAGGGACCGATGGCTCTTTCTTCACTATTTAGTAAGACTTTTGATAAACCATACCATGTGTTAGATTGATTCAAATCGAGAAATTCGTATGAATTGACGGTCTGTAGAATTAACTTTCCCCAAAGATAAGGAAATTGTGTAGAGTTTCTATATCTACATACTCTGAAATCATCCACGGAAAATGCAAAAGAATTGTTAAGTTTCTGTATTAGTTCCTTTTTTATATCAATACTTTGAGTTTTTCTTGATAGTTGAAGAATCGTTTTATCAATGTAAATGAAAAAGCTCTTATAATTTTTACCCAAGCTTGGCTCAATTTCGAATCCTGGTTTAACGCACACTTCCAAAGGAGCTTTCTTGTGTGGATAATTTATTAATTTAGAATCAGTAAAAATTTCCTCTTCCGTCCATATTTGAACAACTGCATTAATTTTCTCAGAAATGGTCTCGGTATTTAGAATTACAGTAGAGTACACTACAAAGTATTCATTCTCAACATCACAGATGATGAAAGAGCTTAGTTGCCTTTTCTCTGCCTCGCCTGAGATATCTTGAAATTCATATTTCAATTCGCGTTGAATATTTTGAAAACTATTTAATTTTAATTCAAGAAGAAAACTTTGTGAAAAAGGACCAAATGCATATCGTTCTATATTTTCTTTCTTAACTGCTAAATCAAGGTCTCGTAGATAAGTTGAATCTTCTAAATCTAGCTTTATTACAAAAATTCGATCAGTTGAATGATAGTCTAGAATTGCAAGGGCATAGTCTGGAGGGCTCAGATAGTTCGTTTTGAAAACGCTTTCAGGATGCATCCGAAGATAATTTTTTGATGAATTCATGTATCCAATTCTATCATATTTGGAATATACAACAAGATGCTCATGTAAGAACGTAATCAACGATTTCAAGGGAAGATCATCGTCATTTAACAAACAATCGCAAAACAAATTCTTTAATTGGCTAACGTAAAAATCAATGTAAGCCAAATAATAATAATCAAGGCAATTTTTCTCACAAAATATCTTTCTCTCATCTACTGGTAGAGCTAACCATTTATCAAAAACTTTGAGAAATGTATGTAAATCTCCATGATCAGAGAAGTACTCGCTTGCCGCCCGTGCGACATCTTTTTCGGTAGCTGTGGCTCTAGAGTGACAAAATACGCTTCTTGCGTACGTAATATAAACCGATGTTGCTAAAATTCTGTTATTTAAGGAGCATTTTGACCAGTGAATTAAAAAGTTAATTATTATATCCAAATGGCTCTTTTTAAGATTAAACATATCTGTAGTTAAAAATTGATTCTGCTGAAAATGATCATTGGGATTGGAGCGGCTGATATCAAGGAAAATTTTCCTTAAATTTCGTCTTAGATCATTTTCATCGAATCTCTCATGTTTATTCATGTCTTCGTTAAGAGCTAAAAAAGGTTCGCAACAATTAAATTTTGATAAGAGATATTTGAGATTTAGAAAAACTCACATATATTCATTGATCAAATTTGTTCAAAAAACAAATAAATATAGGTATATATATATAATTCTTGAGAAGGGTAGAGGGGAACCGGTGACGTCACAATTTGTCTGTTCACCACGTGTTGTGAGGCATTTAGTTCTTCTTCCGCCTATTGGAATACAGATAGATAAGGGAAAATTTAGGAAAATTTTTTAATTTTTATAAACTTAAGAACAACTTAAATAGCTATAAACAAATTATAAAAAAAATTCTTATAAAATAAAAAAAATAACAAAAAAAACCTAAAAATATAACGACCAAGCTAGGTCTAAAAAAAAACGCTTAAACACTAAATTCTATGTTGTTCTATTAATAAAATATTTCATTATCATAAACGTAATAATATATAAGTTACAATCGTAGTCAAACTTGCTAAACTATTATTTTCTCTCGATATATGATCTATTGGTCTCAGACGTGAAGTATCCTTTTTTTTAGTACCATTAGGCCTAAAACAGCATGAGTCATATTAATTTTTATTCAAACTTGATCTTAGATAAATAAAATAAAAGAGACTTTTTACTGAAATAACTTTATAATTCTAATAAAGTAATAAAGCTTGTTAATAAGTTAATAAGATAGTGGTTTCAAATGTCTACTGCTATCATTACGTTAACGTCATGGTTGTGTTTAAATACAATTTGTTCATTGTTTTTGTATCTAAAACATAACATAACGATAACTAAGGGTACACTGATTGGGTATTGATCAGAGAAGCATTCACTTGCCACCCTTGGGTATTTCCTTCTACGCTAAAATCTCTCCTACTATTAACTTTCTAGTAAAATAATATTGTAAAGAGAAGATGTAACAAAAAATAAAACTATCTGAATTAATAGCCTACTTAAAATTTGTATAGTATATACTATGAAATTATTAACTATAAATATTAATTACGAAAACAGGGGAACAAAACGTGATGGACGTCAAGTTATAATAATTCTTTAGTATACTATTTCAATTTTGTTATCTGTAATTTTGTTACTTAGTTTTACTTTTCTTGAAAATCATTAAAACATTGTCGTTATTACTTTTTAGAATGTACTAATGAAAATGAATATTTCTTATGTAATCACATGACCATTGTAAAATATATCATATATGTAGATTCTATATTTTGACTTCTAAGGAAAGATTTATAGTTTCAATTGTCTAGCAACTTGTTAAATTTGTTTTTTCTTTTACGTTCTTTATACACTATATAGAAGAATACAGAACTTGTGTAAATAAAATGATTTTTATGATCGTTTCAAGCATTATAAGACGTTGATTTAAAATCTCTTTTAAATATTAGAATAAATTGGAAATTTTGCTTTGTCCAATTTAGATATTCCATCGCGTATTTTAACTCAATTCTTCAAAAATATTTTAGGAAAATACGTAATTTCATCAAGTCATAGGCCCCATTGTACTTTCGCAATCGTTTCAATTAATAATATCAAAATGAAAGCTGGTGCAAAATTCTTCTTTAGTCTTCTCTATTGCTTAATGAAATTACTACTCACTTGTTTTTCAAAAATAAGTTTCATCCATAGATTGTTATTCTACAACAAATTTCTTCTTTTACCGGTTTGCGCATGCGCATAAAGAAATATGTCTCATCGACAAGTTACAAAAGTATGAAAATAAAACTCTATAAATAATCTATTTTTGAATATTGATTGTCTATAAAAATTTTAATTTTGCCCATATCTATTTTTGCATTTAGATACGAAAATGCGCATTGCATATGTAATGCTTCCGGTTATATAGATTTGATGAGATTTGATGTAAAAATGGATTTTTAATTTTTGAATTGTGCATTGATACGTAGTGCCACTACCAAGAAACAAATAAACGTGGCATTTTTTATTACTTCGTATCAATACAATTGCCTAGAAACGCATTCTAAGCTTCATGTCATCGACCAGCTGCATTGTCTGCTCTATAGGAAATGGCACAAAGACCAGTATATGTCAGGGGGAGAGGTCGAAGTCGTGGAGCAATTCGAAATAGTGACTTCTTCCAACCTCCGTTTGGTATAAATCAAACCGGAAACGTGCGACCATCAGGCTTACAAGTCAGGCAGCAATTTCCATCACCCCCGGTTGCTGATGATCATATAAATACAAAAACAAACTCCAAAAGCGGTGAATAAGAGTTTTATTTAAAAATTTAACATTTCTCTAACGATCTATTCTCATTTTAGTACCAATGACAGCGGATGAAAGATTTGAAGAAGCTGTAGAAAGGCATAAAAATAACACCGAAAGGGTATTAAATAATCCATCGGTTACATCCGAATCATCGGACGATGAAGATATAAATGATGAACATATTATAGATAGTTTAACTGGTAGTTTTATGAAAATAGCTGGAAAATCCAGTAAGAAATCTCAATAATATTTGTATTATTATTATTTCAAAAATGAAATACAATTATATTATCCTTAATATTTTTAGGCTCAGGTGACGTTGGATTAGGGAGAACCCGAGAATTCTTAGTTGGTTCAATTACCTCTCGAGCAAATGTTTGCTTAATATGCATAGAAACCATTAAACATGTCGAAGCGGTAACACTCTTTTTATTTTTAAAAATATTGGTTGCTGAGAAAGATAATTTGTTTTATACTCTTTAGATTTGGAACTGTCAAGAGTGTTTTTGTTCTCTACATATTAGCTGCATACAAAAGTGGATAAGCGACGGTGCTTACCAAAAATCTCTAAATGATGATAATAATGTCAATCATTCTTCTTTGCCTTGGAATTGGTATGAAAGAGCCACTTTTCTTCTCTTGATTAAATACTAACAAGCTTTTATTATATACTTACACAGTCCAAAATGTAGAAAAGAATATTCACAAAAAGATAAACCAAAACGTTACACATGCTATTGTGGAAAAGAAGAAGATCCCACTTTTGACCCCTGGTTATTTCCTCACAGTTGTGGTCAAACATGCGAGAAGCTGCTTAAACCAGAATGTGGTCATGCTTGTTTGATGCTTTGCCATCCAGGTAATATACTGAACTACAGTATTTACAATAGTTGAATTTGTATGTTTTTTAAAGTAGATTTTCATAAATAACTATCTAAAAAATTTTAGCTTAAATCTTTAGTTATGTTAGACTCTCATCAAACTGTTAATAATCTTATTCAATTTCTTGACTTTTTGTAACGTATAGAATCAAGGGGAATACAAACTATACCGGTAATGACTAAATGTAACTAAATAGACATGATTGATCCAGTTCTTTGGCACTATTCCATTTATTCTTCCTGGAAGCCGTCAAAAGGTGGTTAATAATTGAATATAATTTGAATCACCGACTCCTTGACGGTCTTTCATATTAAATACGCTGCTAAACAAGCTTGGGAGTTTGTTCACTTTGATGTAGCAAGCCAGATTGATTTTACAAAATGTCTATTTACCTAAATAAAAAAAGAAGCAAAATTCGTTGTAGTATAGCATCTCAATTATCCTTTAGCTGATAAAAAATATATAATTTTCTCTTATAATTTGCAGTTGCAGAATATATTGAAATATAACAAACCTATAAAATAGATGGCGCTCGCCTTGTATTTATAGTTTTTCTAAAAATTGGAAATATTAGACTTCATTTTTTTTTCATATTTTCTCATCTCCCACTGTTTTTATAATAGCTTTAATTTTATTGAAATTGATCTAATTATTTCTCATTTTTCATTCAAGGCCCTTGTCCGCCTTGTCCTCAGACAGTACGATCTACATGTCATTGTGGTCGTCAACCAGCTCAAACGAGACGTTGTGGAACAAGAGAATGGAGCTGCGGAAAACCTTGTAATCAGCTGTTACAATGCGGTATACATTACTGTAACACTCGTTGCCATGGAGGAGATTGTTCGCCTTGTGGTGAAGCTTCAAAAAGGAAATGTCGATGTGGACAGCAAAATGAATTGAAACTCTGCTCTGAAGGCCAATGGCAGTGTGACAAGGTAAATAGCTACTAAGTTGATAATAGAATCTATATTTTATAATAAACATATGTTTTTTTAAAGGTGTGTGGAAAGAAATTATCGTGTAACAATCACGTTTGTGAGATTGTTTGCCATAGCGGTGAGTGTGGATCATGCCCACGTTCAGAAAAACGAACGTGTCCTTGTGGCAAAACTATTTTGGAAGATCTTTCTTGTTCGGAAGAAGCACCAACATGCCTGGAAACTTGTGGAAAACTCTTGATGTGCAACCGGCATGAATGTACTCAGCGATGTCATAATGGCCCTTGTGGAACGGTATGAATGCTAAAAATACATTTTAACTGCCTCAAACTCAATTGCATATATTAAGAGAATATTAATTTAATTTATTTTAAATTTTAGTGTCGTGAAATGGTAGAAAAATATTGCCGTTGTGGGCAAAAGAAGAAAGAAATACAATGTTATAAGGACTTCTTATGTGAGACTAAATGTACGAAACTGAAAGATTGCGGTCGTCATCCGTGCAAGAGGAAATGCTGCAATGGTGATTGTCCCCCTTGCGATTTAAATTGCAACAGACTACTGAATTGTCGGAAGCATAAGTGTACTAGTCAATGCCATAGAGGACAGTGCTATCCTTGTTCAGTTACGACAACTTTATCATGCGCTTGTAAATCTACGTCAATCACTTTGCCATGCGGCCGAGCAAAGAATGCTAAACCACCCAAGTGCACTGAAATTTGCAGGTGAGAAGCTTCTGTCATTTTATTCCTTTTTTCTTATCAATTCAGCTAAATAAGAGATTCTTTCTTCTTTGGTATTTAATTAAAAAATTAAATGAACTAGTCATATAACTGTAAAGAATGTAATACAAGTAAAAGGAACGACTTTCTTTCGAATTATTTATCATACGGATTATTTTAAGAAATTGTCAAAAAAAAAATAATGAACTAAATTTAATATGAAATTAATACTTTTTTGACATAATTGACCAGATTTTCTTCGGGATGATATTTAACAGATACATATATATAGAGGATATAAAATAGAGGATTTTCTTTATCATTAAATTAATAATTTAATTATACAAAAAAGAATTATTTTTCTACATGGTAAATAACCGTAATGAACGGTGAACAAGTTGGTTTAAAGCTATCAAAATTTCTTTATATATATATATATATATATATATATATATATATATATATATATATATATATATATACATATACTTATATATATATAAATTATACATCAGTTTGAAGAAAGGATTTTGCATCTTACCATAAAACTATTAAACTGGGATAGCATCATTTAAAATATGACTCCTAAATATAGATTTTTAATGATTCTAATATGAAATTATTTATAATTTTTATGCCAGTGGACTATTTTTCAGTTACTCTGTATAACATTTTTATCAGAAGCACTTTTACTATATATCAGTCTATTTTTTCTTCTTATTTTAAGAGAAATATCCTGAAAATAGAACAAATTAAATTAGTGTTAACAAGCTTTCGATTGTGTATCGTGTACCACAGAGTTGCATTAATTATCTCTCAACTTTCAGAAATCCACCCGTTTGTCACCATCCTCAAAGGGAATCACATCGGTGTCATTTTGGCGACTGCCCTGATTGCAAACAAGTTTGCGGTAAAAGATTAAAATGCGGTCACGAGTGCCCAGTGGAATGCCATTCAGCCGTTCGAACAGAAATTAGACAACAGGTGATTAGAGTTGGCCCTTGGCAGCAGGTGCCTGAGCCTCAGACAGTGATAGAGAACCGATCCTGCCCACCGTGTATGATTCCAGCTCCAGTTACTTGTTTAGGTGGCCATGAAACCTGTGATATGCCATGTCATATTGCTGTTTCAAAATCGTGCGGACGACGTTGTGGCCGAAAGCTGAAGTGTTCGAACCACGAATGTCAAAAAGAATGCCATGCTGGAACAAATTGTGAGCAGTGCGAAGATGGGTGCTCAAAACCAAGACCAAATGGGTGCATTCATAAGTGTCTTTTGCCTTGTCACCCAAATGATTGTCCAGATTGTACACAAATGGTTAGAATGAGATGTCATTGTCAAATGGTGGTACAGCATGTTAAATGTCATATCTGGACGAAATCTGATGTAAAAGAGTGTGTAAAATTACAATCATGTCCGGGAAAATGCCCCAGACTATTGGAATGCGGCCATCAGTGCACGCTTACGTGCCACCCAGGGTCGTGCCCTTCAGCTTCAAACTGCACTGAAAAAGTGAAAATGAAATGCTCCTGCAAACGTAGGAAGAAGGAATTCATCTGCAATGAGGTATTCAGCAAAAGAACAAATGTTGAATGTGACGAAGGTTGCGTTTTAGCAAAAGAGAAACTAAGAAAAGAGAATGAAAAGGAAGAACGACAGCGTAAAGAAGAACAGGAGAAGAAGATAAAAAGAGAATTGGAAGAATTCGAACGAAGACAAACTAAACCTAAAAGAAAACCCAGAAGACATAGAGAGAGTGAATGTAGGCAACCGTTTTTAGAACGTTATCGCAAATTGTTTTTGACTTCTATAGTCGTTCTTGCGTGCTCTATTGTTGTCTATTATCTTTATAACGCTTAGAGACGGCTGCTGATTTTTATTTTGTTGTTTTCCGTCGTTTCTCAAAGTTGTTCAAAATTTTTTCTTTTGTCACCCATTTTAAAACGACCTAATGAAATACAATCTGATGGAAGAAATATAAAATATTTAAATATACGTGATTGATGCCGAATACAACCGATTATGTCACTTAACTGAACTGCCTATGATGTATGAGCACTGCTTTAACGGTTGAATTTCGATAAAGGGCTCTCCACGCGAGCATAAAACAGCCGTATTTTGAGCACGAGATGAAAAAGCTAAGTGAAAACTATATTTTAAAAAATTTAGATAATCCTTATAATTTGTTAATTAATAGTGACCTAAAAGCTTGATCCTTTTCCTCTTAAGTGATATAGGAACTCCGTCTATACGGCACAATGGTGTGCTCAAAAAATATATGCACTGAAGAAAAAACAACCTAACCTTTTCTTAATATCATTACAGTTCAGGCATCTATACATATATTTATAGAGAGAGGGTCCCGTGCGCTATTTTAATCATTTTTCTATTTCTCAGTTTAAAGAGAGTATTAACCAAATTGAACCCTGAAGATATGGCCTATCTTATTTTCTTAGAAAGTTTATTTTACTCACCCAGTAAACTAACGATTCTAACATTTAATAGTTCCAATTATATTATTTTTTATCGCCTTGTGAGAAAACAAGATTATGAAGCGGCCAAGTATTTCCCACCCTCTTTCTACTCATTTGCGGCCAATTATTTAGGCAAGCCACAACTGGCGTGTTGATTAGTGAGGCTTATTGATTTTTGTATTTTGAAAAACAGTTAGATCAAGTATTTATTTGTTCGTTTTACATGCTCTCTGCTCCAAATAATAAATAGTTCAATAGAAAAAAAGAGACGGTGAAGAAAAGAAGGAAAAAAAATCAAGTAATCGCATTGTTAATTTCTTCCCTCTCTCTCTCTCTCTCTCTCTCGCTTCCTCACTCACTTACTCACTCACCCTCTTCTTCACATTCTTTCTCATATATTTTTTTCACTCTTTCTATTTTCTTCTCGTTTTCATTCATATTTTCTTTTTTGGATTTGCAAGAAATCAACAGAAACCATAGGTTTCCCATTTTGAGAGTAAATAACAAAACAGTAAGATTAATTAATCAGAAAAAAAGTAAAACAAGCAACAAAATGTAAACAATTTGTATAGCAGTAAGTAGAAGAGTATAATTTTTTATTCAAAAGCATCTACTAAGCACGTTCGCCACCCTCTTCTGCAGACTTTAATAAAGATCCATTTCTATAGAAAACCGGCGCAGGTCTCATATATGGTGATCTTCGTGGTGGTTCAGCTGGCGTTAAAGGCTCTAATTCGTGTAAAGAATGGCTTGTGCTAGCTGTTTCTTCACTTTGTACGGCGTATACGGTCTTATCTTCATGAGAACCGTCCGATTCACAACAGTTTGATGTCGGCCAATTTGCTTGTAAGAAATCGCCCTCCGGACCAACAACGCTTAAAAGGGCCGGTAGTACAAAGATGCCCGTTAACCAGGTAGATAAAGAGACGAAAGCCAGAAGAGCACCAAGTTGAAAATACGCTCTCAGGGGTGCAAATACAAAACTAATGCCAATTGCACCAGTACTTAGGGAGGAAAATGTGACTGCAGGGCCACAATTCTTCAAAGCCGTTCGTAGCCTTGATAATCTCCTCAAATCAGGCGACAACCTATAAGCCATACTAACTTGAAGAATTCCATCCACGCATAAACCAACAGAGAGAACGATTAGAACAGCTTGTACTGAATCTAATTCAGGTGAGACGAGAGTCAAAAGACCTAAAGTAGCAGACGTGGCTGCGGCAATACAGAGCGTTGATAAGATAGCAAGTATAAGGTTAAGAGATCCGATTAAAGAGACGAAGCCAGCAACGCAAACTGAAACTATTACCCCAGATTGGACACCTTTAAGAAGATGGTTCTGCAAGTCAACCAGATTAAACTCAGACGTAAAGAAGCCATTCGACATTTCGGGTGGGGCGGACTTCATTAATTTTTTAACATCATTCTCTACGGCTTCGCGAAACCGAAGTGTATCTTCATAGTTCCTCGTATAAGGTTGTGTCGAGTCAAACTGAACTATTAGACCAGATAATTTTCTTTTAAAATCATATCTGAGACCTGAAGTTTTTGTGGCCGAACCATAGAATAGGTGGCTAGTTCTCCACGCTTCCCTACGCCAACGGTCAACACATTCCTCATATTGGGAACCCATTAATGGAAAGGTTGTTGCATTCTTGCAACACCTGAAATCTTTTACACCAAGGCAGGACTGTCGTACAAAATCTACTACTCCTTCAATATAACACCCGTTAACAACACCTGGTAATAGGCCCTGCTTAGAATCAACGTAGTGAATTTTCCGCATACTTTTACAAAAGTTTAAAAGCCATAGCTGGGATTCATTAGCAGATGGATTAAATAAATGATCATAGATTGGTGGATAGTAAGAAGTAGTAGGGGAGAAAGAGTGTCGTCGATCCTTAGCAATGACTCCCCAAACGATCCATATTGGCATTGGGCGTCGTTTTTTTGCAGCCGCCCTTTCCCAAAGGAACTCCATTTTGTAACGGTCATAAGCTTCTAGTGGATGATCAGAATGGAAGAGAGCTAACGAAGGGGATGATGGTAGCCTTATCGTCGGGTATACAAAAGTCGTTAAGCAGCCGAGTAGAATAAGTAAAAAGAGCAAGCTGTATGAGGCAAGAACATGGAACGTGATTCGGGAATTTAAAAAAGATAAGAATTCTTTAGAATTCACTTAAATTATTCAATCGGGCTGCGACAGATGCCTTTCTAAACGATTTTGGCAGCAGGTTGTCTTTTTAAAAAAAAATTATTTTTTTTACTTTGTTCTAAGAGATTATATAAAAAAGAATATTTTTTATTTATTTATATATTTGCACTTAAATAATCCAAAAATGCAACATAATTATCTTTTTCATACTTTATTTAAACAGGCTGTTTTCTTACAAAAACTATTTTTAGGCCCACAGCAACAATTTGTGCTCTATTGCTTGCGGGAAGTCTGATTGAATATTCGATTTCGCAATTGTCTAGTAATAAAATATCGATTTAATTTTATCTGCTCGATCATAAATCGTTTTAGTTAAATTTATACTTAAGGATATTCTCTAGAATATATATATATATATATATATAGAGGACTTTTCCCTTGCTAAGCTTTTGAGCTGGCTTTGTGGAATATTATTCTTATTCTTTTTTCCCCTCTTATTTCTATCCGTTTTGATTGCTTGAAATCTATGATTTATAATAAATTTTAACGTTTTCTCCTACAAGAATTGTTTCAGTATATTGGCCTCAATTTTCTTTTCGTAGCAGCTACTTTTTCTTCCTTTTTATGAGCGATAATATAGTTTTACGGTAAATAGAAAAGTAGAACTTTTCCTCAATGCAACGTTAAGTAGGCGTAAAAGCTTACACCATAATATATGTATATATCCTAAGATACTACAGGCATAGTGGCTGTAAGATCTAAGCCCAATTATTCTCATTTTCTGAAACTTTTTTTGGCGCGAAATTAGCCACATTTTCATCTTTTGTCAGAAAGTGTAATAAGAAAATCTTTGTGGGAAAGAGTTAAAGAGAGGGTCAATGATTCCTTCTCGAATCACGTTCCATATCCAAAAATATCGCAGACGAAGAATGACGGTGGGTAGAAGGTCGTCGAAAAACGTTCTAACTAATCTTGTGGCTTTCTCGTAGAACACAAATCGAGGATATACGCCCCCGCAATATTGATCATGCAGCAACGCAGCAGCTGGCAACCACGTTACCGATAGTAATAAATGTAGGCCAACTGCTAAGCTGGAAAAAACGGCGAAACAGCGAATGCTAACGATGGCAGATAACAAATTTGATAGCAACGCTCCGGCGGTTGTCGTACTGGTCGCTAGCATACAATAAGTTGAATGCCGGAGGCTGTTAAGTACCAGACGTTCCAGCGTTCCTGTTAGTTTATCCGATTTGGCTAACTTCCAAATTTGTAGGTAGACAAATGCATCGTCAACACCTACGGCTAATAGCAAAACACCCGTCAGAATGTTGACGAAAGGGAAAAAGTTCATTGATAGGATGAAAACGTAGATAAAATAGGCTAGAATTAGGGCGAGGAAGATCTGTAGTAACACAACAATTGTGATGAACAACGAAGAACTGTAAAGCCAAATGGTACATAAGACGAACAATGCGCCCATACAGCCGTATTTTAAATCGATCTTCAAGTGCTCCGTGAACAAGGCTTCTTTTACGCCGAATCTGCATTGAGATTATTAAAGGGATATGATTCAGACTTGTTTGTTTTCTTTTCTCAAAGTTTCTTATTAATTACACTTGCTTTTATGTTTTAATTATAACAATTATTTTGTTTATATAGTAATAAACATGTCAAGTCAAATTTTTTTAAATAATTACTTATCAATAATACTATTAGATATAAAGATATTGTAACGGATCTGAATCACGTCCCTAGCAGCAACTAATTCAGCATGTTCATCTCTCATATTTAAAAAGTCGACAGAGTCCCAGAAGGGTAAGGCAGTTTCTGAGCTAGCACTTATTGGTAAAAAGGATGCGATATAGCTTACATCCTTACGGCGACCAAAACTTCCGTCGATTAGAAACTGAACAACTTCATCATACCCATTACAGTTTCCGCTACTATTCGAGCATCTCTTGATAGCCGATAAGAAAATTTTAAGATTTCTATTATTTATCGAACTACAATTGTTGTCAGCAGCTAAAATTGATGTCACAGAACGAATTGGGCAGCAGGAACAGTTGGCCGATGTTTCGCAGTCTTTACGAAATATCGTGGAAGCAGTTGCACTTTTTTCAAATCGGCAGACACTTTTAACGAAGGATAGAATAGATGAGGAACGCCTATACCAAATTAGTCTTACATATCGATGGGCCGATTCTAAAACAGAAGATGATTAATTACACAGATGTAAGCCACCTACTCTAATTTATTGTACTAGTATTGTTTCAAAGAATTTTCATTAAATTAGTCCTATTAAAAATGGTTAAGAAAGGACTATAGTCTTCATCATGAAAACGAGATGATTCCACTGTTAGAAGTATTACTTTAAAAAAAAACCTCTTAAAATGAAAGATGAGAGTGAAGTGATGAAAAACGAGAGTAAAAAAGAATCTTGGCAAAAAAAAATTGTAATCTTTCAACAGTCACAACACTAGAAAAATAAAATAAGGATCAACATTTTTTCCCTTTTTTTCTCTCTTTTTTCTACTTTGTTAACACTTCAAGCCTACGTTATAATTACTTATCAAACAAACAAATTACGATCTATCGTATGTTAAACAATATTGACTATTTTTACGTAGTTTAAGGTAAACTAAACGAAGAAAGAAAATGAGACAGACAGACAGACAGACAGACAGACAGACAGATAGACAGAGATAAAGAATTAGAGAGGGAGAGAAAGATGTAAGGATAAAAAAAAAGAAAAAAAAGGGAATTTTGTTGTTCCATCTTAGAAACCTCATTAGTAATTACTCTAAAAGTATTTTTTACCGTGGAATAAGGTTGAAGAAGTTTATTCTATCATTTCTTCTTGATACTATTGTGCATTTATAGGTCTCTTATACTTGTGTTTTAAACCGGATACTCTTTATTTAATATAGAATATATATTAATTTTGCTTAGTATGTCCAGCAACTATTAAATGATCAATAAATTGTGCACACTGTCTATACAGCATATACAACTGTATATTAAAGTCTGCTTTTTTTTCTCTTTTCATTGATTATTATTTTCTTATAAAAATGCTTCGTCGATGGAAAATGGAGTAGTTTTAATTAATGGTATCTTTAGTGCGAAGTAGGAGGGAGCGATAATCGATTATTAATAAAATCAACGTATTGTAAATTGTGGAAACGTATGGAATAGTTTAGAACTTGTAAGAAACGTTTGGTATTTGCTGTTGAGTCAATAAAGTTACTAAAACGAATAATTGACTGGCACCAGTTCAATAGTTAATTTTCGTTCTAAAAGGAATTAATCCTCCTATCAAAGTTTTTTATTAAACCAATCAAGGTTCAATTATCCTTTACACGAGACAGATGTGTTTACTTCTTATTTTTTCTCCCAAGTTGATCTGGTTCGTAGTTCACTGCCACAGGTAGTCAATTTATGGGACAACATCAGCTTATATTACCTTTTACAGCTATCTTTTTGATGAAAATGGTATGAAATAGAGAGAGAAAAATGTTTATAACGGATGCTTAGGATGGAACGTTAATGAGATTAGACGCCTTTAGTGTATGGGAAATCGCGTCTAATATATAATTAACGCGAAGCAAACTGTGAAATATATATTGCTACACCGGGTCGAGTGCAAAGGTGTCACGTAAATCTTTCTTGCTTTCCTTAAACAAAACTCTCCACTAAACCTTGGTCAAATGTCTTTTCAATGGAATTAATTTACATAATTAGTAGAATCATACACTTTTACATTTTTTTTTAACTTTTCCTTTCCTTAAGATACTTTTATAAATGCTCTAATGGTGCATAATAGAATTTAGAGTACAGTCCAGTTGCTTCTGGTTTTTGCCCACAGACGTCAGGTGTCAAGTCACACATATCGGTCAACTTTTAATAGCTTTTCATCCATTGACAAGCCTTCATTTAAAAAAAATTTTTTTCTCGCTAGACCTTTTAAAATACTGGCAATCAAAATTTTTATCGAAAGTTGAGATTTTCCATGTTGAATGACGTTTTCTATTGATTAAGGTTTCTTACGAATAAGTTAAATTTACAAAATATAGAAAAAAAACGACAACAAAATTGGGGCAAACGTTGAAATATGTCACTACTAAGTGATAAACTAGAAAATATTGAATTTTTTCAACAATCTATATAATATAGGAATTTCATTTCTCAACGTATATAATTTTTATCTATCCAAAGAAACGCTTTTTTAAGGCAAGCGTATCAGTTGAATGTACTGTCGATTACACGACCTGAGCAATACATGCATGAAGCAACGGAGTGTCTATGGAAACCGGACCTAAGCCTTATATTTACCATAATATATATATGTATATATATTCCTCGAATTATGATTGATTAAAAATGTAATTTGAGTTTTTAAAGGAGAACATAAAACTTTTGAAAAATTCGTGATTTGTTCAGTGCGATTACTAAACCTTTCAATAATTTTGCAACTTTATCACGAAACTATTAAAGAAATTAAAAGAGGTATCTATAAGAAGTTTTTAAATAGAAGTCATTGATCTGAAAATGTATCTACACCGCATTTATCTTGACTTTACATTTTGAAAATGATACTCCAAGTTTCCTTACCTGGATTAAGCCCCTGGCAAACTCCTGCGCATTTAGGCCTTTCAAATTTGACACTATTATCCTCATCGTCGTATGTGATATTCGTATCGGATGGTGAAATTTTGCGACGGCGTCTATTACCATCTTTTGTCGCCTCCAGTAAGTCTAGTAATGTCGTATCGCGCCTGGCCCACTCAGTATTTCGAGTCTCGAATCCCTTAATTTGGTTGTTCGTGAGTGAAATTAAAAAGAAAGAAATAACAGAAAGTAAATAAATAAGAGCATAAAGCTGCTATTTTTTTTTTAAAAAGAGAGACATTTTTAATCTTTATAGGCCTAGCATAGAGAAAATTTTCTACCTCGCTTGCCTCCCCTAGTCGCGGTGCTTTTCCGCTAAGTAAAACGGAGACGCAGGCGGCTAGTGTCACCGCTAAAACGATTAAAACTATCACCAAAGGACGCCTGGACAGAAAACGGCAGTATCTGCAAATAAAATAATTTTTTTATCAATTATTTATGACGATATATATATATTTATATGTTGCTTGTTAAAAAAGTTCGAAGATTGTTGTATAATACAGAAGATAATTCTCAAATACGTCAGAGGGCGTGGTTTTATTCCCTGTAACTATCTTTATCGTCATTTACCATCCTTATAATACTTGATAAGTACGGTATAATCTTTCTATAACTTTTTATTATTAATTTCTTAATAAATTTCAATTTTAATGAACGGTAGATTATTTACACCTCTCTTTTTACCGTCATAAATAAAACCGAAATTTTATCCAGATATAATCCAGCAGGGGGTGTAGTTTACAATTGCCTATAAACTTCGTTTTACTGGAGACCCATTACATCTATACTTAACGTACTCTCATGAACAGAATATGTGTGCATATGATATCTATAATACTCGTATACATTTACAGTATATCTAATTTTGTATAGATCGACAAAAAGATCTATTTACCGACAGTTTTTCTGACGTAAGTAGTTACATAGCCCATACATTATTAATAATAATCTTTAACCTCTTAAAGGTGAGCAATAACATCTACCGTTTTTTTTTCCTTTAGTTATAAATTGACGATCAATTATTAATTATTTATAGAAAGATATTTATCGGAAAAGCCAAGATAGGCCTAAAAACTCCAAAGTACCAAAACCCAAACCTACCTTTTAAACATGGCAACATTCCAAAATAGGTGTGTTTGCTATTTTCTCATTGTATAAACAAAAAAAAAGGATTCTTATCGGCCTTCCTAAACGGCAGTTCACATTGATCTACCGTATTGCTCTCTTTCGAGGCTCAATGACGCCACCTAGGCTAGTTAAAAAAACGTTTATTCTTATACTTAAGTTCCCTTTTCTATGTAACGATAATCGAAGACGTTTAATTCCCCCTGGCAATTATTTTAATGCGTTCGCGAAAATGACTAATCGTTTACTTTTTCGTGTGTAACTTTTATTAGTTTATTTGTACCTTTCAGAGATACGACGTTTTTCTTATACCAGTATAAATTATATTGAAAAACAAATATAATTCTATTTACTCTATTCTGGAGAAGTTGATTAATGAAAGAAGATAGAGAAAGAGAGAAAGGTTAGGGAGAAGAGGAATGATGTAAAAAACAAAAAAAAACACAAAAACAAGAATCAAAACATTTAAACAGAGAGAGAGAGAGAGAGAGAGAGAGAGAGATATTCAAGTAGACGGACAACGGATGGCATGAAAGAAATAATATGCATACATATAATATTCTTATTATTTCTTAGAGATGCTCTGAGAAGAACACATGTCAAGAAATATATTTATATCATTATACAGAATAAATATAATTTGAGATGTAGATATATATTTCTTCATTTTTTTTTAAATTATCTTTTATTTTTTTTAGCATGAATGTTTAATTATATTTCTTTTTGAAGTACTCATTTATAAGACCATAAAAGAACCTTAATGGAGTACTTGGAATAATATTTAAATATACCTTTCAATGTATATATTGTAATTAAATCTATTTTATGCGTTTATAATGAGTAAATAAAGGAGTCTTTCGGAAAGTTCAATCCGTTTACAAAGACAATTTCATGACTTTCATCATTACATGACTTTTGTAATACATACTAATACTATGTATGTGTATATATATCCAGAATATATTTAAATATGCTTCATTTATTAGTAAAATTAGCACATACACGTACTGTAAATATGTGTACATTACGAATGGTATATATCAATGCTTCCAATATACATATTTAGATGGCACATGTGTATATCTCATTATTTGATAATATTGGAATAAGAAATTGACATAGCAAATATATACGTAAATACTTATGCATATAACGCATTAAACTTAATTTATATACTTTTCAAAGAAAGTAAACTCATCCGAAAAACGAAAATAAAGCAAAATTTGTACTTTACACTAACGCCATCTTTCGTTAAGTTTGTTCATAAATAAAAAAACAAAAAATTATTAACATTTAAAAAGACTATGATATTTTTAATTATCTTGACGAAAGACCAAAGAAAATAAAATCAATTTTCGTTCAATATCGCGTATTATTATAAAAGTAAAGGTTTAAAAGATATAGGCTAAAAATAAAATAAAAAATTATTATTAGCAACTTATAGCTTAGTTTATCTTTTCCTCTTGCTTTTATTCAAGTTGAATTGTAATTAATATATTCACTTTCATTAAATAATTGAATTCTTTAAAAAATATCCATTTTAAATAATATTTACAGCTATAATATTGATTTCTGCAGGAATATATATACAGTATATATATATATATATTATATACATATAAAAATTTATATATACTGTATTTATGTATATATATATATATATATATATATATATATTTCCTAATCTGTTATGAGATGCTGGAATAAAGCAAAAATGGTTACCAATATAGAAAAGGTAACAATGACTAGTCACCTTTGCTGCTGCATTTCACTTAGATATTTCAAAACACTTTGTATAAATCGTAGTCTTTGTGTTAAATTGTTCTTTTCTAGCAAATTAATCTTATATTGCTCTTCTAAAGGTAAGCTAGATATTAGCCACCATAGCCATATTGGGCCATCTTTTTCTTTAATCTCATCCTCTGTCAGACCTGGACTTGGAATATCGCCATTTTGCTGTGATATTTTGGAGCGTCGACTTTCACTCAAAGTTGCTAACCATTCTCTGCTCTGCTCTAATACTTGATCGTGCAAATTCATTGTGTCTTGACGTTCAGCCTCGGGTATCGGCTCATCCTCTAGAATTCTAACGTTAGCAACATTGTAACCGTCAACGTATGATCTATCCAATACTGTAAATCTTTTGGATCCTTGAGTTATAATTAGACTCCTTCCATCTGGTAAATACGTAACATCTTCAATGTACATTAGAGTTCCTATATTCGCATACGAGTTATCAGACATTGGTCTAACCATACCGAAAGTTCTAGAACCATTTTCTATACACCTTCGAACCATAAGACGGTATCGAGGCTCAAAAATGTGAAGTGGACAACGTACACCTGGAAAAGTAACAACGCATACAAATATGGGGACTTTCATCTCTCGGTCGCTGATTCCTGAAACGCACAGACTTTCGGTTAATAACTCGGAGTAGTGTTCGGAATATTGTTGAGGATAGAAATGCTTTACAATCAATTCGAAAATTTTATCGGTAGAGAATAGCCTATGCTTAAGCATTTGAACCAGTGAACTTTTGCATAGAGGACAATTGGGAGAGTGATCCAGAGATCTTTTGAGACATTCTTTACAAAACGTATGACCGCAAACAGTGGTAGACGGCTCAAACAACATCCTCCAACACAAAGAACAGTTAATTTCTTCCATCGGAAGTTGAGCGTCGTCTAACTTCCTTTTTATGTTGTCGATTGAATCCTCTGGATCATGAATATGAGTTCTCTGTCGAATCATGGACGACTTTGCAACATTCGCCCTTAATGCTTCTTCCGGCGTAGAAGTTTTGATAAACTGGAACATTCGTTGAGAGATAGTTTCTCTTAAATCAGGGTTATCAGGATTTAAAGATAGACCAGTCATATATGATCTTATTGCTTCTTCAGTGTAGCCTAATTGTATAAGAATCTCACCAAGATGGTAGTGAGCCTGAAGAAAATTTCCAAATATATAAAAATAATAAATTTTAGAAGCAAAACTTTTTAAAAAATTAAAATTATGAATATATGAATAATTAATTAGCAAATTAAATTAACAAATATCATATAGTAGGGTAGAAGTAAAAAAAAAAGAGAAAAGAAAAAACTATAACACTTACTCTCCCTAGTGGAGAGTTTCGTAAAATATATTACTGTAATAATTAATAGAACTAGAATGCGTATTAGAGAAGGTAATAAGTGGAATTTGTAATAATGAGTCAATCTCCTTTTAGTGGTAATAATTTGTAATAAATAACCGTTTTTTCTATTAATATAACTTTAAACAATTGTTAAATTTCGATAAAAAATATAAAACAATCTAACCTAGTATACTACTCAATTATATAGATATATATATACCTTAACTTTTCATTAATGGGCTAAATAGTAGTATACATTGACTATGTGTCCTTGAAATAGAAAACACGCTGGCAATGGTTTTATATATTATCGTTGAGTATGTCCTAGTTTCGAGTTCAACAAATAGGTCTCACTGGTAACATTATTTATTGTTATTTTCATTATCAATATCAGCCTATATCTTCCTTCTGATTTCTTTATTACTCATGTACATAGTTATTATAAAAAAAAATGGATAAGAAACCTAAATAAGAATAAAGAAACAATGATAACTTGAGTGAGACCTACTTTTAAATAATGAATGTGTGTAGAATTAGAATGTTTTCTCTATAGTTTATTTACCTTAATCCAATTTGGCTTAAGATTAATAACTCTTTCGGCATCTTTCAACGCCGAATCTCCTCGTCCATTTTCCATGTGTAATCGACTTCTCATTGACAAATAAATATGCTTTTCAAGTCCTTAACAGTGATAATTTACGAGTTATTTAATAATAATAATAACGATAATGTATAGATTATGTTTAAAGACTTTTTTTCTTACCTAATTTAAGCGACTCTTCTATAATCTCCAGACATTCATTATACATCTTATTAACTAGAAGGGCTTCAACTCTTTTCCTTCTATCCAATATATCTTTATATTCTGGTATCCATCCTCTTATTAACTTGTTTAAGAGAACATTTAAATTTCTATTAAAGTCTGGAGTAACAACATTTTGACAAATGTTACAGTTAACTATTCCTGATAAACAACTATTGCAGAAAGTATGACCACAATCTACTGTAACAGGATCTATTAGGAGTCCATAACAGATCTCACAAGTTAACGTAGAAAATAGATCATTTGAAATTTGTTGAGCCATCTTGAGGTTTTCAACTAGACAGTCGATAAGCTTGGATAAATTTGAAGGTTTGAATTCTTTATGTTTGGAAGCTCGAAGGTATACTAAATAAGCTGATCCTAAGTCGCCATCGCTGGCCAAGTCGTCGGCCTTTAAAATCAATTGTTCAAAATTTTCATTTGTTTCAGGTTGTGAGTCTGTTAGCGTCGCAGTTTCAAATACGTTTCTCTCCATTCTTACCAAAATCAACTCGGTGGATAAGCGACCCGATTGTTAGGCAGAGTTTATTACTCAAGCTATGTATTTTGTTGTCGTCTGCTTTAATCTGCCTTGACCTTGAAGAGATTTTAATTAAAAAATATAGATGGCGTTATAGTCTTTCTCACGTAATTAAAAATCAATTAAAACAGCCTTTGTTTAATAGGAAATAGCTTAATAATCAAATAGAATATTATAATAAACTATAGATTACAGATTGATTTTAGCCATACTAAAAAAGGGAGTTTTCTTATAAAGAGAAAAAATCCTTTAATTTAGTTAAAAAGGTTACAATATCAATTTCCTATATATTAATATTATGAGCACAATACAAAACAGTATTTGTTAATAACTACAGATATATACGATAACAAAACGGAAACAAAATCAAGATGGACTGAAAAATGAAATTGTTTAACGTATTTCTTAAGTTTCTACATTTATTGTCTATAGAATATAAGCACTTGTTTAAGTGCAATTACACATATACGCTATATACATTATGTATGAATTAAATATACTGTATATCTACAAAACGTAAAACATTATACATATATACACATATGCATATACAGTATATATATATATATATATATATTTGAAGATGTATGTTTATCTTCTCATTTATATAATAATGAATAGTACATTTGAACTTTTCAATACTAAATCAGTTAATATATGCAAACTCTTGTAATTTATCAGCTCAAATTGTCAAGAAAATAAATTCCTCCTAGTATTTTATAGTTGACACAGATACAGTGTTTACCTTGGAGGAATATGTAGGTTTATATATGTATACTGTATATACTGCGCATAATATCTACTATATATTTGTATATATAAATTAAACATACATCTATGTATATATAATAATAATATAGTGTGGATACATTTGTATTTCCTCTTCCTATTCATCTCTTCTTTCTGATTAAATTGAATACTGTTCCTTATCAGTTACAAAAAAAAACTAGTTTAATCAATCCTTTTTTATTCTGTCAACAATTACTTCTATGAAAGGACAAGTAAAATAAACCTTGCATTCTAGTAGTGTAATTTATCATACATTCCTATAATGGACTTTTATTTATATATTGCTCAAGTTACATAATTTTCTACATCTATTCAAATAACGAGTACACTATACAAAAAAATCTATAAGTACTTAAACGAAATGAGCAAGTATTAATATTCAGCTAACCGTAACGTTAATTTTTCATTAAGCTAAACACTAACTAACTCTTTTCCATCTTAATTGGAACGATTATCGTGTTTCTCTTCAGTCTCATTGAGACCGTTGAAAGCAACTATTAAATTTCATTATAAATGATTGAAACTTTGGAAAAGAATTTTAAATAAATCGAATCTTTCTCTTCCTCTCTCTTTCTTTTTGTCTCTTTTTTTTTTTAAAAAAAACAAAAGCACCATATAAAAGGACAATTTTTTTTATTACGAGGCCAAAGAATACGATTTAATGATATAAGTAAATAGAACTACGACATTTTTTATGATATTGAAGTATGCCAGGTGAAAATCTAGGTGTTACAAGATTTTAAAAGAAAGAAACTTCATTTTCAAAGTTTTGACATAACATCAACTAGATTAATCTTACAGAGGATATTCAATGACTTTCCTATAAAATTGCTACAGTTACATAAACTATTCTACAACGAGGAATTATAAATTTTAGATAATTTTATAATTTTTCCTATAAAAACCTCTATATGAAGCAAACAGCAAAAGTAAAAGAGTATAAGACTAAGAGTTATATAATTATAAGCGTACGAATGTTGTAATAATGGAACTGCTGCGTTGTAATTTCTTCACTTAAGAAGCGAAGAATAAGTGAAAAATAATCTATATGAAATTCTTATTGTATACTCTCTTTTTTAATCATGCTCACAATTTTTATCTTCATCCCTCATAAATAAGTAATTTTATAAGATAAACCATTAGAAATACGTTCAAGTAGGTAAAGTACGAAAATAAAAATGGAAAATAATTCTATCTTATTAATTCTATAAGCTTTTGAATTTATAAAGAATTTTACTAAAAATACAAAAAACAAGCAAACATTTGAATTAACTAAGATTAGCATTAACTAAAGAGTATTTATTCCTCTATAGATATATAGTCTATATATCTATATATAAATAAACAAAATGAAAATGATGAATATTAAAAAAGGAAAACAAAATATCCTTATTAAACTTACTTTACGTCTATTATAATTTGATTAAGATTTCCTATTTCACATAAAATTTCTTATAATAGATGTGAAGCCCTTTTTTAGTGTTCTTTTTTTTTTTATTCTATTTGTTTTCTTCTGTTTTCGTGACTTTTTTTTTATTTATTTAGTTCCTCTTTCTAAATATAATCTATTTTTTTCCTTAGTAATCTAATAATCACTCGCAGAAAGAGATTACGATAATCTGACTCTAAAAAAATTATTTAATTCCCTTTACTCCTCCTCTCCTCCCAGTCTCACTATATCTCTATCTGTCTTTGTAAATAAATATATAAATATGTATATATATATCCCTATTTTCTGATATACAGTATATATATTAATATATATATACTGTATATATATACAGGATATATGCAGTATAAAATATACTTGCATATATCCCACCCAATCGCCCTTCTTTTATTACACTCTTTCTCTTGCTTTTCTCAGTGAAAAGCTTTACTTTTAGTCGCCTTACAAAGAGCATGTCGTAAATCTAAATAAACGTATTTAATGCAACAACGATAACAGAGATTTGAGAACTTTCAAAGTGTGTTTTTTTTTTGGTTGATGTAATAAGTAAATAGATTAAGAGACATCGCTAATAGAAGTAGAAAGAACAATATTGCCAATGTTTAGCTTATGCACTCTATAAACACAGTATGTACAGTATACGCATATATACATATATATATATATACATATATATATATATATATATATATATATACGTATATAAGCAGTATACGGTATATATAGTATATATTAATATATATATATAAACAAAGAATTGCCTTTTTCCAACTTTTCAACTATAAAATTGTGAATTGTTTATAAGAAATATAAATGGCATACTTGGGAGCTAATATGGGAAGGGAATGAAGGAGCCTAGGGAAAAATTAAACTAATAGACAGTAGATGGCGTCGTCTATAGTTATTTCTCGCGGGACGCTTTTGGCTTTACATTAGACGTTTGAAGCCGAGAAATAATAATCGTAACAGTTCCATTGAGAAGTAAAATTGATAAAAACAAGATGAAAAAGAACTTAATATATGTCCACTTTTTTCTTACATTTATGCGTACTCGTTGGTGTTTTCCAATCTAATTTGCAATTCAACACGTAAATTCCGCCGTCAGCGTCTTGCATAAAATTGAACGGAAGATGAGGAGGAAAAACAAAATATTCACATTCCTCACAGATTAATTAAAATCAGGGTAAAATTAGAATCTAATTAGATTCAGTTCGAGATTCTCTAATTCTATTCGGCATTCGTCTTTCAATTGAAGTTTTAATGAGAATAATGAATTGATAAAAAGTAGAAAGGGGAGAAGGCAAGGGTATGGTTGAAAGAGAAGACGGAGACCGCCAGATGGAGCCTGTTGGTCAAATTCTGCACGGCGATTAAATGTCGTATAAACATGCGGCTAGAATTTCTCGGCTTTAAAATTAGACTGAAAATTACTTTACAAAGACGAGATAAGAGGAAAATTTCAGTTCAAGGCAATAAAATTTATAAAATTCGAGAAGAGCACTGTCTCGATAAGAAAAAATGGCATAAACTCCTTTTTTATCTATCAATGTACACTTGAGATGGATCAGAAACGATTTTATGGTATATTGACGAGATAGTGAAGCTAGTCTAAATCTATTTATCTTTCTTACTTTGTCTGATGGACAAGAATAACGTTTCGTTCTCCGATTTATAAATATCGATACAAAAAAGCGTTTAGTTAAAGATTTATTCATCAACTTATCTTTATATATAAGTATATATATATATATATGTAAGTATATATATATTTATATATATATATGTATATATATATATATATATATATACTACAACTATACATGTGTATAGGTGTTTCAATTTAAACAAAAAGCCATTGAATAGAAGGTAAGTCATATCTTTTTCAATTGAAATGATACTCTTTAATTACTCATGCTAAGAATACTATATTTCATCTTGAAGCTTTTTTTTTATTAAAAAATAATATACGTGTTAAAATATCATAAATAAATGAACAGATCTTATTATGAGCGCAATTTCAGTATATCTGTGCAAGTACGTTCAATTTCTAAATACTGCTCTTACAAGTAATTTATATACATATGTAATTTCTACCCATAATAGACACGTTCGTCGTTTCAACTTGCGCAAGACGTTACATAATCGACGGACGCGAGTAGGACGATTATTGCGTAAGAGTATTGTGAATGTTAATTAGCGTAAATACGGGGCGTCGTTTAAAAACGTTAAAAAGTTGACGTACAAGGAGATAGACGCCCGCCGTAGAATCGTTTGTCCGTTTCCTTCGGGACTGTAAAGCTAACGAAACATAGCAAATAGACGCTTCTTTCGGAGAGAGCGTCTACTAAGAGCGTCCCGCGCGTAAATATATTTTTTTTCGCGTACCCCACGATCAGTAAGAACAAAGACACCGCACGCGCGAAATTATTCTATAACGCCCTTTAACCTGGGCAACGCACACCTGACTAGACTGGCTACCTCACATCTACCTCTAGAGGGTACCCTACAAACGGCGCGTGACCGAGACCTTTACGAAGCGACTTCATTGGCTGAGAGGATATACGCTCCGCCTCCTCTTAGTCCGCAGTCATCATCTTGATATTGTCTAAGTGTTCATCAGTCGCCCGTTCATTTCTCTCTCGTCTCTCACTGTGAATGGGACGTTTTTAAACGACAAACCAGGTATGTTATCTCTTGCCTTCCTACGGCGTCATATCATTTGTGTCTTATTATCTATCCGATAAAGTTTAGGAATAATAAAAATAATAATAAAAAGAATCGATATAAAGTAAAAGTTGGAGAAAAATTGTTTGTTTCTTTATACGTAGACAAACCGGCATCTGTGACCAGCTTGAGAATTGCAGATGTTGCCGTTTTCACCGCTTTCGACTTCTTTCGCAAATTTATTACATTCTAAGCGTTGTCCTTAATTAATTCCTGGTATTTTAAAATTACAATCCTTTCCATCGTCTGTTTTTCTCTCTTTCTCTCAATGTCTATCTTATTTTTTTTCTATTTATAACTTTCAGTAACCTCTTTTTCTCTACCTAACTCTTTTTATCTCTCTCTCGCTCTCTCTCTCTTTCTCTTACAAATCTCTCCCATCGCTACGTTTCTCAATTTCTCTTTTCCCCTCCTCCTTTCAAGTTCTGTTTTCATATCTCTTCTCCGCCTACTTTAATCTCTCTTCACTTCTGTTTCTATATCGAAATCTTTCTACCAAATATTATTTTTTATCTAAACTGCTATATATGGAAATAGGCTTATAATAAGCAGTTTGTCTAGAAAATTGCTCGGTAATTTTTGTGAGAACTTTGTGTTCGCAGGCGTATGTGTATATAAGTGTTTAGCAATTACTGAGGCAATTATATGATTATTATTAAGATACGGTGTGTACTCTTTACTCGTCTTGTCGCATTATTTGTTTTAATATAGAGTGTTTCTGAAATTGTTAATCTTTGTCTTTTCTTTTCTGGATATGTTTTTTTTTTCCAAAGTTTTTTTATCCCTTTTTTTACATTGCTGTTCACTTGAAAGAAATATGCACTTAGGATTTCGAGGTTTTAACAAAACGGCTCTTCTTAAGTTCACTATGCAGAGTACTATATAGTCTTCTCCACATGTAACATATGCTTATACATTATACATAGATTTAATTAAATTATTAATTGAATGCTATATAATTTGGATTTACTAAGGGAATTCTTTGTTTTTTTTTTAAACATAAGAAACAGAAATAACAATGAACACGGAAACTAACGTCGAACGATCATGCGGCTATGCGGTTGCAGATTTACTGCGACCAGAGAAAAAGGCTATTAATAATAACAATAATAGTAACAACAACAACAATAACAATAACGTAAATCCGGATTCTGGATTCGATGACGACTCCAGTCCGTCTAGATCAAGAGTAATCAATGACGATGGTTCATCTGATGATTCCTATATAGAAGAGGAATTGGACGACAAACCAGAAGCGGAAATTAAACGTGCAAGAGTTGAGAACATAATTCATTCAATGCGTACTTGTACTAGTCCGGAGAGAAAACGAAAACAGAAGCGAAAGCAGTACTGTCCTCAGCCACTGCCCCAATCAAATTCGGCTGAAATGAGCGAAAACGAAGCAGATTTTGACGAAGACGACGAAGATAAAATCAAACACTACGAAAAAGAAGCTTTGGCTGCTCAATTAAAAACTATGCAGAGCCAATTAGCTATTTTACAGGCTAGACACGATGAATTACAAACGGATTTGGAAGGAGGAGCAGTCGTTTGCGAGAAAAGGTTAGACGCGTCGCCTGCTGAATTACAGGAATTAGCCTCCGCCCTAAAGAAAGAGATGACATCCTCTTTAGAATCCGTAATTGATCAAGTCTTTTCTCAATTCGCCTCTAAGAGGAAGGAAACAGAAAAGTCCGCACCGAAGGAAACCCCGGGCGTCATAGTGTCGGCAATCAACAAAGAGAAGTCGAAGGTCGTCAAACAGAGCCCGGTGAGGGAATTACCGGAGCGTTTATTTAATTTGGCGAGGCGGAGGAACTTGGACAAAGATAATCAAATGCAGAGGTCGGCTGTAGTGTCGACTTCTCTTTCTACAGCTGAAGTCAAACCTTTTCCCAACGAATACCGCCCGCCTTTCTTCCATGCCCCCTACTACCCATTTACTGGACCGCCACCCCCTTCGGCTCCTATGCTGGCTGCTCTCAGACAACAGTCTTTATTGGCGGCAGCCGCTGGTGAACCGGAGCAAACAGAAGCTCTACCATTAGTAACTCCAAAGAAGAAAAGAACAAAGGTAACTGATACCCGCCTTAGTCCAAGAAACGGTCGTGGCTTTCAAGATTCTCCTACACCTCCACCCCCCCCACCGACAGAAGAGAAAATTCATCCAGCCATCCCACCGCACCCTATCTTCCACGGATTCCACCCGAATCCTCTGCTGCCCGTCTCCCTACCGACGTCCGTTGCTATACCGAATCCATCCCTAAACCAGTCGGACGTCTTTGCTTTCTACTCGCAACCGGAAACCCCACATTATGGAAACCCGCTTCCGGCCCAGCATCTAATGACGCCAGCGGTCAATTCTAGAAATGCTGGTTCCCCGAATACCCCTGACAGGAATCAGACATCTCCGGGCGTGCAGACTTCGAATGGAATGGACAACAGCCCTTCGACATTCGGTAATTCAGACTACGACGGCGGTCAGATATCCTTTTTCTTGCCTTCATTTGTATAGAATTTCAATTTTCTTAAAAGCTTTACACGGAATATGAGGGGAAGTAGTTGAGTTAGTGAAAATAAGAATTGAAAAGGGAAACAAAACTATTATCGTGTCACAAAAGCAGTTTTGCTGTAGGGTTCGTTAGCGATAGCTATTCTTGACTTTAGTAACAGCTGGGACGATGAAATTTTTTTTATTCCAACACATTATGCAGTCCTATATATCTTATAGGGGTCAATAGTGTTTATTAACTGTTACTCAACAGTATAGGGCGGGTAATAATAATAATAAGAAAAAGGAGCGACAAAGCTATTATCGTGTCAGAAGAATCATTGCTCGGGATCGTTAAAGATCATGGCGCACGCCGCCTCGATAAGCGCGCAATAGCCCTGAGGGTTTCTCGGGGTGGTACGGGGGGAAGGTAAGCGGGAGACGGAGCAATTGGTATAAGATAACACTGAGAAGTTGTTACTAAGCTATTTCTGGCGCTCCATAGGTGGGCTCTCACTTCCAACCGCGATTACGGTCATCCGCGTTTTTGTTTGTATCGTTACGTAAGCATAAAAGCGAACGTTATCGGCGTTGATTTACATAAATGCATATAGATGAGATTGTAAGACGCCGCAGACGGCCATCATCTTGCAACGAACTGTTCCATAATGCATGCATTAGAGAGCGATCTGGGCGCCGGGCTCTATGAATAAAGTACATGTTTACTGCCTCCTTTTTATCCGATTTGGCTTTGTGTATGCAAATTTCCGATCCTTAACCTAACGAATACACTCAGACGTTAACTCCTATGCATCTACGAAAGGCCAAACTCATGTTCTTCTACACACGTTACCCGTCGTCCAGCATCATCAAAATGTACTTTCCAGATGTGAAGTTCAACAAGAACAATACGGCTCAGCTCGTCAAATGGTTCTCCAACTTCCGGTGAGTTTAACATTAATTTTCTTTCTCCTATATTATTTTCTATCTATCTACTCCATTCTTCTGTAAAGCGCTTTCTTATGAATTTTTGTTAATATAAAAAAGATCAAATAGGGATACATGTACTCTCGAACACATGCCGCACGCTTGTAGACGCTATTGCTAAGATTATATGGTGTGCACGAATGTATGTAAATAATTATATCTAATATCATAAAGAGGTATGGAGTGTATATTGTGTATATACAATCATATAGGAATATCCATAGCTATTGGTATATATCTATACAAAACCGTCCCCTTCGAGAAATCAGACGGCACTAGTGCAAACAAGATTAGCCGCGGCCCTCGTCGTACGATTGTCTTGTTTATAGACTGTTTGTGCGGCGCTTATCTGTTGACACGTTTTCTGACGAGCGGCGATATTTGTTCTACAAGAAGATAAGGTTCTTGTCTTGTGTATCTTGTGTAACTATTCAACAAAGAGAACCGCCTATGTTATGTGTGTAGGAAGATGAAAGACAAAGGAGAACGTGCCCAACAACTGCGCAGTCGGTCAGCGAGAATCCGCATATAAAGAGCTCGTTATAGACGTTACCTCAAACAACAAGGTGAAGTCTTTGATGGGTCTTTAGACTAATGAGCGTCGCTTTTCTGCTTTGCCTTTCGGTACAAACTGCGTGCGCTTATAAGAAGGAAATTTTTTTTCTATAGTGTTTGTCTTAACGAGCGTCACCCTTTACACTCGTATAAATTTCATTTTCTGAACGAGAGAGACGCCTGACATTTTGACGTCGATCGTCACCTGGACACTGCTCACCTGCCGCAGCTGTCTTATTACGATGTATTGATTCTGTGTGACTGTATGTGTGTTTGTGTATACGTCTATTTATGTATATATAACGAATATTTATATAAATTCTTTATGTCTATAAAATGTATCATAGAAGGCGTTTATTTTCTAGGCTTGGATCCACTATCTTCCTAAATATTTTTAAGTAATCCACCTTTCCATTTATTCACGAGGCGTTTAATTTAATTTTCTTAGCGTCAAAATGTTATTGACTGACTAAAGTTAATGGCAACGTGAACATCGGTTTTTATGCGCCGTTTCCCCCACCGACATAAAGCCTTAGATATATTAGTTTTTTTTTCGTTAATCACGTGATCCTTTCTTGTCATTAAATACCATTGACTGGAAGCAGTCAACGGCAACGTGGATATATAAAAAAGCTATATAAGGGAGTTATGAGGGACAGAGTGGATCGAGTTAGGAGAAAAGAGGGACATTTCTGTGATGGATCACGTAAGATAATAAAATCTTAAAAGATTAGAAATGTGGTGAATGCCGACTGAAAAAGTTAAATCTCATATTTTATGCATGAAGAATCGTTAAGGCGAAAAGCTAAAGAGATTAGACGCCTTTAAACAGTGTGGTCTCCTAGCACATATTTATAAATATATATATTTATTTATATATTTATTCATATACTATTGTAGAGAGAGATATTTATTTATTTATTTTGAGAAACAGTTAAATACATAGGACGTATATCTATACAAATATATAGATAGATCTATACAGACAAATACAGATATAGATATAGATATAGATACACTTAAATAGATTTCCATATAGGATAAAGAAAAAGAAAATGATACAAAGAATATTCGTCCGTTATGACTATATTTGTATATAAGTATTAATGTCTATATATATAGTAATACGCTATTTTAAACAGTGTATGTATACTCATATAAGACAGAACTCGTTAAAACGGAAGCCGTCTAAGGAAAATTTTGTCCGTCTCCTTGTCGAATTACGACGGCGGAAAAAAGCATTTGTCGTTGTTTGTATCTATTTTAAGACTTTTTACATGCAACGCATGGACGCCGAACGACCGTCTGTGTGTGTTTTGCTGTCGCGTGGCATTAAGTCGAGAGACGGTTGACGTGAAGGACGCTCGGGGACATTAAGACAAACTTAGTCTTCTACTTGACCGTATAGCTTTTGTCAAGAGACGCTGTCTCGGCTTATAGTATATAAACACGAACAAATAAAACAAAACAGAACTGTGCCCCGTCTCTCCTTACAAACCACAGCAGAAATTGTCACCGCGGGCGTCTAAAGCGTCTACTAATTGCGTGTCAAGAAGCGTCTATCGGCGCGTTATGCGAACCGCTAATTTGTCTTATGTTTGCCGTCACGCGGCTTAATTTGCATAATTCACCGACATAAGGACGCCGTTCTATTGTGCATGCGCGTCTTGATCAATTATGAATTGGTTCGCTCGACGTTTTTATTCTTTTTCTTTCTTAATACTCGCTCTCTGCAAGCTGGTTGTGAATATTTCATTAACATATATGTTCTTATTGTCGTCCATACATATCCGTAGCAAGCTATAATCTTATGCGCTTATTAATATTCATACAGTAGCCGCTATAGCATTTTGCACACAAAAATAATTTAAGATGTAGGATTATATTCACATTATACGTAGTTTATAGCCACATACACTTAAGTACTGACTACATAGGACTATCGGAAAAAATGTGTGTATACATGTATCCCTATTTCAATTACGGCTTTTACAAAGCAAACACGCGGCAGGCTTATCGCCTCTCGCTAATTACAAACGCTGACAAACTATACCGTCGACTCTTATCGGCCGCCGCCTTTGAAAACTGAAGCCGAGCTAGCACTTTTCTTTCAAAACGAAACGTGCCTCTGCATGTTCCGTTTTTCTGCATGACATTTCTTGTTTGTTTTTTTCACAGAGAATTCTACTATATACAAATGGAAAAGTACGCTAGGCAAGCCATCTCGGAGGGTATATCGAATGTGGAAGATCTGCACGTAAACCCTGATTCAGAACTGTTCCGAGTTCTTAATCTGCACTATAACCGGAATAATCAAATCGAAGTGAGTTTCGTATTGATAAGAACCTCAAGACCTTTCAAGTCTCGCCTTTGCCTTTTGAAGTCTGATTCCTGCCGCCCTTTTGTATACAGTATACTTCCGAGCCGATTATAACCGGCCAGATGCTCATTGAGGTGTTTCTCGGCGTCACGTGATTACTTTCTAGGCTAACGGGTTTACTCAGTTAAAAGAAAAAAGGGGAGGGAGGGAATCCTACGCATCATTTATTATTTATCGTTTTTATTTGTACATTTGTTGCCTTTTTCTTTCCCTCATCTCTTTCTAACACAGTCATCAAGCACGCAGACACTCTCTCTTCCGGCCACCGCCCATGCTGATTTCCCTTCATAAGAAAGTGTAATTTAAGATTCTTTCTAGAATCGAATCGCCGTCATGAGACTGTCACTTTATCCAATAGATCACGCGACTTGTATGATCTACCTCAATAGGCTTATAATTTTTCACGTGATGCTCCCCACCGTCTCGCGTCGCGCACGTGATCACGTGACTGCTACACCACACCTGAACGGAAAAATGAAATATTATCGAACGAGCAACTCGGGCGGCACTTAGACGCGGAAATTTGTCGGCAAATATAAGACGGCGGAATCGACTGAGTAAACGACAACAACGAAAAAAAAAATATATATACTCTCTCTGCATGCATATCTAATATTTATAATAATCGCTTAAGCATGCAGGAAACGCGAGTTATTAAAGCTATTAGACAGCAATTTACGCGCCGGCTGAAAAAATGGCAAAATTACAGCGGAGGCGCCGGCGCCGATTTTTTTTATTTTTTTTTACACGAATACAACACTCCTCGCGAGTTAATTACGTATTTATACACGTTAGAAAGTAGTTACAGGCGTTACAAGGCGTCCATTATACTCTTATTCTTTTTCATTTATAATTAACAAGTTTTTTGCTTTTTTTATCCCTTCGATTTAAAATAGGTACCCGAAAAATTCCGGGAAGTCGTACAACAATCCCTGAGAGAATTCCATAAGTCAATTATGACCGGTAAAGACCAGGAACAATCATGGAAGAAAGCAATTTACAAAGTTATTCAACGAATGGACGAAAGTATACCCGAATATTTTAAATCTGTAAATTGGATGGATCAACTAAACGAAAGAGCGTGAAAAGTGAAACATGTCTCCTTTTTTCTTGACTCTGATTTGTAAATGTATAAAGTGTGCGGTTATTTTTTTGGGTGGTGTTTTATTATAATTTCTATTGTTTTTTAATTATTATATTTTTTTGTGCATGCTTTTGTTATAAATACTCGAATTGCTATATATTGTATAGATACATATATATATATAGAAAGAAAGAGAGAGAGAGAGAGAGACAGAGAGAGCGGCATATATATATATGCATATTACACATAGACATTTTAAGTAAAAACTTTTTAAATATATGTATACTGTGTGTATATGTCTTATATGATCGTTATCAGGAATGAAAATAATCTATATCAAATTGTAGAACTTAATTTTTTGGGTGGGTTTGCATCAATTTGCATATTTTTTATTTTTTAGGTGCTTTTATAAATATATATATATACTATATATATTCAATTTAAAAATTATTTATATATATATATGTATTTATATTTATGTATATAATAATGCATGTTTGTTTTTTTTTCATTATATATATCTATAGATACATATATATATATATATATACATATATATGTATGTATGTTATAAAGAAAACAAATACAAGAATTTTTTCTCCTAATATATATATAAAGAGGCGAAAATACAACAAGGCCGACGTTTTACAACGCAGCTGTCCGGATCAAGCGTGCGTCACGTCGCGGATTAAGAGATTAGTAGAAGGTGGGCGTCGGCCGTCATTTATGCAGGCCTATTATAGCGTCTATTTATCTCTTATATAATGTACTACATGTGTATATTTAGATTGAAATTTTATAAGTAATGTGTATATTTAGATTATACAGTATATATATATATATATACGATTATAAATATATAACTACGCAAAAGCAAATACGCTACATGGAATATATGAAAAAACAACCCACGCGCACGGAACGCCTGGAAATTGTATATACACAAATAGAAAATGGGGCGATTTCAATGCAAACACGACATTTGGCGGCGACGTCTTGAACAATAGCCGTTCATCCGTCTTGAGTGGTCAGTTTTGCGCGTCGAACGCATCTGCTGCTCATTCTAGGAACGTCGCACCTGGCCGCATTGTGACGTAACGACTACGCTCCGTTTGTTTTGGAATAATGTTCCATTTTCTTCCATTAAGTCGACTGTATATGTATATGCATAAGGATAGAGGGGAGCAAAGAGAGAGAGGGAAACGAAAGGCGGGGACACAAACAATGGAAAGGGTAAAAGAAAAACAATTGCTTAAAATATTCTTAATTGCTGGGATTATAAATAGCACAGCAGCGAGTGTTTACGATTATTAGAGACAACGAAATCTCATTAGGAAAGAAATTCTCCTGAAGGACATTTAAATATTTATCTATTTTATGTTTTTATTAATTTTCTTTGAAATTTTTATAAGTTTAGAAAATGTTGTAGTATCAAGATTTTAAATTTTCATCCATTGTCCCCTCTTACTCGCATTAAAAAAGAAACAATTATAAATATATTAAAAATATATAAAAATGAATATTCATTAATTAGAACAGGTACACTTAAGCATAAATTCACTATGTGTTTTAATTAGACTTTAAAGAATAGAGTATTAATTGAATCATTTATATAAAAAAATTTCTTTTTTACGACAGTTTTACTCTTTTTCACATTTTTCGTGATAATATTCTATGGAAAACATAGAAAGATACAGAGAACATATGTATATAAATTTGGATATATATTTATTTATCAGTCTAATCTCTTACAACTCAATCGTGTTTAATTTCAAAACGCCTAACCATGCAGAAATTGCGTTTACAAAAACAAAGTTAAAACAGACACGCGTCTCAGCACGTTCGAAACTTCTCAGTTTGCCTCCTATTAATATTCATGATGTCACAGGTCCTAGATTGCCTTCTTAAGCTCAATTAGGTGACGCTGTCTTGCGACGCCCTTTCGACGCCGTCGCTCGTCCGTCATCGTTCGTTTTGACGTTTCGTTAATCGTTTGGACGGCGATGAGCGTCGTGTGCGGTCGCTTATAGGAGAAGATTAGATAAGGATCAGTTTATATATAAGGGGGGAGTAGTTTTTTAGCGTGACAACGTATTCTTCCCTGAACGAAAATTACTATCTTGCTAAACACGCTACTGGGCGTCACTCGTTCTAGAACAAAGCAACACCGAACGAGAATGACCTTTAAAACGGTCTTTGATTGCGAACAGATGGCGATTTAAACGCACGAGCGTTTTTTTAAGACGCTTATAAAGTGAGGTAACGCCTTGACATCCGTTTATCATATAAAAGATTGCAGTATATATAAATTACAGTATGTATTTAGATACGTATTAGCGTATAGATTTGTACTATAAGTGATAAATGTGTCTATAGACACTACATACGGTAGTTAAATAGCGCCTTGATATATGCATATGTGTAAAGATACATACACATATATGTATATGTATACTGACACACACAACTAACATATATATATATATGTTTGTGTATATTTATATGTATCTACATATAAATATACAGTATATATATATGTATATATATATATATAAGTAACATATATATATATATATATATATATAGTATTTATATATAAGTTTATATAAATATATATATATATATAAATATATGAAACGTCGTCCCGTCAAAACGATCAATTTTCTTATGGCAACCGGAAACGGAACGCGTTCGCCGAGCGTGACGAAATTGAAACAGTCGAATCGATTCGGAGAAAAGTTTGATAATTGCAATACGGTCGGCGGTGCATGAAGCAGAACGCCAGGTGAAGATGGCACAACAGAAAAGAGAACGATATATATTTTTCTCGTCGTTCCGCTGTCAGCGCGACGCCCGCGGCTTTAATCGATTGTTAGGCGTCTATTGTGCGACGCCTATAGACGCTGCGCCGTTTTCTCTGGTCACTTTTTGCTATATTGCAATATACAAGCACAATAAGACAAACCGGAAACGACGCTCGTCAGTCGTCTATTCAAAATGGCAAGTTGGCCATATAAAAAGATTCGACGCCCGACGTCTTCTGCTTGGCTAACTCCTACTTACGGAGCATTTGGCTGCCGTCTCGAGGGAGGCGTCCAACTTGACGCTTCTCTACAAATATTGCTGGCGACGCTTATATAATTCTTTATCTCGTTTCGCGACGCGCCGTCGCTTCCTACTCCACTATTTATAAGTCGTTCTATAAAGACTATGGAAAGAGGCTTGATTATGGCCCAGAGCTATGCCGTTTCTACTAAGTTGTAATCATCCATCGACGAACGTTCACTTTTAAAATATTCACTAGCGTCTCTTTTTTCTCTTGTTCCAGTTTCTCTAGGCAGAGCGCACGCGCATCGAATCTTAGATAAGCCCCACCTTTTCCTTAAGAAACTATTTGTGCGTCTCGGCCAATCAGCGTGTTTCCTGGCGTTTCGGCCTATGAGCAAATTTCCCCCTTCTTGCCATATCTCGTCACCCGTATCTATGCTGTAATAATTTCCGTAGACATATAAGGGTGACGCGTTAAGAGAAGAAAAGAGGAACAGCTGCTGGCTACCGTTTTTTTCCTCTATACATTGACTTTGTACCGTCTTTGTTTGTCAAAGTTAAAAATAAAAAGAAAGAATCGTTTGCAGACGTCGAGCGTTCGTATTAGCTAAATAGACATTGATTTAGCAAATCTCATAAGTCGAAGGTAACGCGGCGGCGGGCGTCGAATCGATAAGAAACGCTCAGATCGATACATTCTTTCAACAAAAATCTTTTCACTTGAAGAATATCGACCGACTGGCTTTTTACCTTTAGTTCTCTATACACAGAAAAAAGCAATTGCGAACAGATGTTTTCTGACTTCGACCGCCAGACGGCGTCACCTTCAAAAGTATACACACAAAAAAAACTTATATAGGAAAATTTTTCGACGTCACGCACGTTTCACATAGACGCTTGGTGATCCGTATAGGCGCTACAATTTAGCGGAGTGCGTATGACATTTTCGGTAAAAAATCGGGGCGTCTCCGGAGAGACGCCAGCGTTGTTTTCGCAGTTACGCGGATTCCGTAAATTGCAATAACAACAATGAAAAAAACTCGGGATCGGGCGTCTTATTGCGGCGTCGCGTTGACGTTAATGTCCATAAAGCGTCGACGTCGCGCTTTTTATTTATTCCTACCGCAAAACGGCGGGCATTAAAAGCAAAAGAACGTACGGACTATCGATCGTCGCCCAATTAAACATATGTTGGCTTTTAATGCGCTGGAAGATAAGATACACACACTTTTCTGACGGTAATAATAACGAGATAATTATCTCGTATACTGGCGACAGGCTGTATACATGCACATATATAATATAAGGCCTATATTCTTGACTTGCGATCAAGCCGTTTATGCTGATTTGCCATTGTTGTTTATCCTTGAATACAATTTCAACCAATTTACCAACTGCATTATATTTTTACCGATTATTTTCGATTAATAGGCCTACACGTTCCCTCCCCATATATATCCCAAACAACAAGATGCGCGTATAATTTCATTATGCGCCAGCACTCAAAGTCAATATTGTTAGCAATCGTCAGCCCATCACTTTCTATTTTAGCGCAGATAGAGTTGCTCAATGCCGCTACAATGGCTCACACCAAGCGTAGATTCTCCACATCCGGTGCTTTTGCTAGCTATAGTAGCTACCTGCAATTTCTACTTCAAACAGACGCTCGCTGAGCGGTTAGACGGCCACGCTTCGTTTGCTTTTTGCCGATTTTCCCCCTTCCATTCTTTTATAGTCTACGTTTATAATACTGGGAGGTTTGTTTGTGAGATGGCACGTTCCTAGCCATCATTGATCCCTCCCTTTACAAGCCCTTGGCTTTAAAAAGCCACTCCTCTTTTCCTCCTCTTTTACTACTATCTATCCATCATCTATCTATCTATCTATGTCTCTTTTATTATAGCGGAAAACGCCCATTCAAATTCCCTCTTCTCCTTTTTAACAATTCATGCCTATAAACTACTAACGCCATCTGCGACGTTGTGATCTATGATTTCGCAAATCGATTAGGGAGAGTCGTTAGGCCTATTTAAAACTATACCTTTCCTTCCACTCAATTAAACTCTTCGACTCAGCCGTTTAAACGGTAGAATCGCCTCGAGGAGAATATTTTTTTTTTCACCTGTTTAGGCAAGTTTTTTCAACCAAGGTTTTTAGGATTAACAGTTTTAACTCCTTCGATTGGTAGATGGCGCCACGTTCTGTTAAAATTATGTAAAATTTATATTCCATCGTGTCCCCTCCGCTCCCTTTTCTTTCTATTACACCGCCCACAGCGAGAGAATATTTGGCAAAGAACCCGCAATTTCGTTTCTATTTTTATATACACTAGCTTTATATACAATCCAATTTTTTCATACTTTACAGAATTTATGCTGTCTTTAGAATGACAATCCATCATTGTAAGTCTAACGATAGCAAAAAATTACAAAAAAAGAGAAATGTATGTCAATTGCATGCTCCTTTTCGTCTTTTGCATAAAAAGTATCGAATTACGCGTTGTTGAATTAAGTGAAAATTTTCTTAATCAGTTTCATCGTATTGTCGTCTGCTAATAGCCTTCACCTTTAATGTAGAGGGCGTTATTAACTTAAACACAGGTAAGTCCAGGTAAATTTTTTAAACAATGTCAAAATGGACCCTAAAAAGATTAAATTAAATTTTAATTGTTTAATTTATTAATAGATAATTTATAGAGAAGGTTTCATTCAATAATTGCTCTTAGTTTAAATGAATTTTCTGCATAATCTCAAAATTTCGGTAGGTTCTCAAGTTTTCGTCACCTGAGAATATTATGGATGAATATAGACAAGCTACCACCACTCATATTAACTCCGGTTTTAATGCTGATTTAGGACAGCGTTTTGCTCATCCAGAGAACACAAGCTTCTATTCAGAAGATGAAAGTTTTTCAAGAATGGCAGATCAACCATCGATGCATTCCAGCTACACACAAGAATCTGGAAGAATACCTCACCGTTACCATCCACAAAACGTGCCCGCTACAAGATATTATGAATCTCCAGGTAAGAAAAGAGATCATTTTAAATTAGAATCTTGAAATCAGTTGGGTAAAATGATAAAATATTTCAAAAGCTCAATCAGTTGTTCCTGTTGGTCAATCGGATCAGTCTCTGTTGTTTAATTACCAGCCGCAATGGATGAAAAATATGAAAGTTGACACTTACACCGGAGGACAAGCGGAAACTACGATGGATCAGTCAACATATAGTAAGAAGGAGTTTAAAATTAGAACTTACCTTATATGGAGCGTGTTAATGCTAATATTTTTCCTTCCATGTGGTACGTATGAATTGACCTTATTAAAACAATAAGATGATTTATTTAACAAAACAAAAATTACCAATTACCAGGAGTTGTTGCTATGCTACTATCACTTAACATAAGGAACTTGAAGAGCAACGGACAAACGACTTTGGCAAAGAAACGTAGTAGAATTTTGCTCTGGTGGATTCTTATCGCACCGACTATAATGTTTGTAGTCTATGTAATTATCCTACTTACCCTTTTGTTCTGTGGCTTTAAAAGATACACAGTAGACGAGTATTTAATTCCACACGATTACGAAAGTAACAGTTATTGTATATTCGGCGGAGGAATTCGCGAAACATACCTGTAAAAGCGAAAACAAAACAAAAAAACCACGTACAAATATATAAAAAAAGTTAACTTTTTTGTTTTGTTTTTACTGTTATATCGGTGACCTTTTAAACATATCTTTATGTATATATTCATAGACTTTTATGCGTATATGTTCTTGCTTTTATTAAGATGATAATTAACATTTGAATCTCGTCTTTTTTAGATAATGCTCTTGCTTTATTTTTTTTATTATTTCTATGTTATTAGTTTTTTTCCTCCTTTGTAAGATTATTATGAATCATACTCTGAATATACTAAATAATAAACGAACTGGAAAGAACGAGTTGTCAACTCTTCTAAACAATATTAAATGTCAATCGGTATTATATAGTTAATATATTCTTCCATTCCATTTAACAGAGGAAACTTCACATTCTGAACGAAAAGTTCGAAAATTTCTGATAATTTAGTTTTTAAATAAATAATAAACTATTATTAAATTATTAATAAATATTATTAAAAAAATATTTTCCACCTTACTCCTACTCTAAATCGATGAGCTAGCGTCTAATCCTAAATTTTTTATCCGCATTATCATTTTACGGCCGTCTATTAGTGTCTCTTTTGTATATAGCAACTTCCGCAAAAATCGCTCATTTCCCCTCCTTTTTTTATTCGCGAAAGTGGTATAAAGAGTAAATAAATCATATAGGACTAAATCATTCATTAATGTTTCTTTTTTTGACAGAAGCATTTAAGTTTCTCTTTCACATCTTATTATTATTTACAAAATGCCAAAAGAATGTACATTATGCAAGGAGAATACATTTAGCCTTCATAAAGCAGACCTGAAAGAAAACATTTTCATTATTTAATAATGATTAAAAATTTTTTATAAGTAATGAAAAGAAAAACCAACCAGCTGTACAGGCATTCATAAAACTAGCTATAGTACCGGCTATCATCGCTCTTACAGCTATTCTAGCAATTATACTTTTCTTCTCAGGTGCCATTGCACCTAAAACTCCGATAACCATTCCTATTGAAGATATATTTGCGAAACCACACAGGGCGTATGTTGAAATAACGATAGATCTTTCATTTCTCATTACTCCTCCTGTTAAAGTTACATTCCCTTCGAGAAGTATATCGACTTTATCTGGTCCAATGTAAGTCCAATTTCCCCCATTTTGTGTGTGGTTCGTAAATTTTCGTGAATTTGATACGATTGTACCCAACCTTTGATAAGCTACAAATTCGTTAATAAAAGTTTTGAAACCAACAAGTTGCGCCACCAAACGGCAATCTTCCGGGGCTACCCCCATAATAAAAGCAAAAGGCCACAAAAGGTAAGATGTTATTAGTTGGAAAGTGAGAGGTGGATATTTTGGCGGCTCCAGTCCAACTCTTCTACCAAACCATCTGAGCGTAGAATTGACGAAGCCAAGCAGGGCTATGAAAGCGATTAGATTGGCTGCAATATTAGCTACAAGCTTTATACTTGTAGACGCCCCGGAAGCCGCCGCTTCGATTACGTTCTGCTCGGGCGGCCTCTCCATCTCCGGTTTTTTACTGGCTTCCTCAGGCGTCTTTTCAACTTCCGGATAGAAGAGTTTGGACATGGCCAAAGCACAAGGAGCAGCCATTACGGATGCCGTAATCAAATGATTGGCGGGAACCTGCAATTATAAATAATATATTTCTTTAGATTTCTACTGTAGTGACTTATAACGTGCTGTTAAGTATATAAATAAAATATATATATGCTAATATATATATATATGTAAATACTATATATTACTAATATATATATATATATATATATAAATACTATATATACTTATATTAGATATAGTAGATATAGTATATAATTTTCAATTGGGCCATGCTAAATATGATAAGATGCAAGAAATGACACTGAGAGTTGTACAATTAATATCTGATAGCTTCCTAGATATACTTAAAGTCTAACGTTCAAGGTTTTTCAGAAGGTTATAGGTGGATCAATCGGTGCTGATTCAAAAGATCATAATAAGATAATTAGATATAGGATGCTCGTTTAAAAAAAAAATAATAAAGCAGCTAAGCGTCTCCTTACAAGTCTCTCAGTGCCAATACTAAAAAGGTCACAAAGTACGATATTTTGTCTAAAGGTGAACTAACCCCAAAAAGAATGTACGAAGCCATAACGGCACCGGCAATTGAAGCGAATCCTCCTGTCATGACAGCATGCAATTCTGAATCGCTCATCGAGTGGATTAGAGGACGGATTAGCAAGGGAGCTTCCGTTTGCCCGATAAAGATATTACCGGCGGCATTAACGCTCTCACCGGCTGTTGTTCCAAGGGTTTTTTGCATAACGAAAGCCAATTTGAGGATTACTGCCTGCATAACTCCCAGATAGTATAAAACAGAGACGACTGTACTAAAAAAGATGACCACTGGCAGAACCTTAAAGGCGAATGGATGATCTGTGAATTTATCACCAAATACAAACTTGGCACCCTCGTCAGAATATGCAAGAAATTCTACTACCCTGTATGAATTATTAAACAATTTTAGATTGATAAGAAAACCCTATCATTTTTCATTAAGAAAATCTGAGGATGTTGCCCTAAAAACAGTCTTTAACCCTGTTCCTTAAGCAACGCCATCTGTAGGATACAAACAAAAACTTGCCTATTTCCCAGCCAATTGAAGGCGTCGAAACCCCATTTTGTTCTTAAAATTAAAATGGCAAACACAAATTGTAGACCCAGGCCCCAAGCCACGGGTCGCCACCTGACTTTAGCTGGATTATAGGAGAACATAAAGAATAGAATGATATAAATAACATGACCGCTTAGAGAAATAAGATTCTTTGGTCTTTTTCTAGCGATGTTTACCGAAACGAATATTATAAATCCCGCAACAACCAAAAATATGAACAAGTATTTAAAAAAATTCCAGGCTGATATTCTGGATGATGGCCATTTCCTATTTATAGTGTTTCCAGTAGACTTCCAACCAGATTCAACTTTTGTACCATAGAATGAATAAAGTATGTTACAAATCATAAAGAAAACAACTGTACAAGTAATCCATAACAGTCTAATAGACGGTTCATTTTGTAATCTTTCATGTCTCATAGCAAAGGCAAAGTACACAAAGTAACCAATTAAAAGGATTAATTGTATAATTTTTAGAATAACACTTCTATTCTGATTATAGAAATGCGATGATCTATTTTGAAAATGCTCAATTTTTCTAAAAATAAGTCCCCTTCTTTCATTTATTTCAGTTCTATTGCCTCCATCCTCTTCAAAAGGCGATATTTGATTTTGATTTTGATTTTGTCGTTTCTGAAACAAAAATTATAATTATTTATATAATCTTTTATCAACTTCTTCTACCATTCAACAATTTTACAACTTTATCAATAAGCAAAGAGAGACTATACTATTCATTTACAATAGGATTATTTAATCTATTTTTTATGATTCATTTTAAAACTACTTGTACTTATCACAATAAGAATAATTGTTTTAAACTCTTATATAATTACAATAGTTTATTAACTTTATTCTATTATATTATCGTTTAAGCTTGTAAGTATAATTTTCTTTAAATCGACATCCAATTAGATTTACATAAGTTTACTTAACATAGTAATTTGTACTTGGCAAAAAAGACGACTACTGTTATAATATACAATTAAATATATTTATTTTTAGTTATCTATCAAAAAAAAAAGTAGCATTTTGTTTTTTATTTTTTTAAATATTGTCCTTACAAAGGCATACGAGATAATCAATCTATAATTAGGTACTTCTAAGATGTACCTCTGTTTTATTAAAAGTACTCATTACTTTTAATTGATGTAACATTAAATGTATTAAGGGGAATCATTTACCTTTGCATTTTCATTTGGAACATTTTCAGACGGTGAATCGGGCGAGAAAGCCTGATTTTCGTACGTTTGATGAACTTGCTTCACAGAGTCATTTTCAAATCCGCAAAAATCATCGTTTCTCTTGTTGTCTAGTTTATCAGCCATAGTCGAAACTCTAAATGAAGATTAAATAATGCAATTTGATCTCTTTAACTAATCGTTTGTATCATTAATGAGAAGTCAGTCATAGCTAGGATTTAAAGAGAGAATTGAACAGGTTTCGTCTTTTATTCTTATACCGCAATCAAACTTATATGTTATCTTCACTTATATATAGATAAGATTAATTTTCAATAATCTTATCGCGCTGTTAAAAATTGAAGGGATGCTGTATGTTTTAACGACATTTTGACCTCAGGAAAACTAATGAAGCTCTTACATAAATAGTTAAAAGACTATTAACTTGGATTCTCTTTAATTAATGATAAATCCAAATCAATTAGTATCCGGAAAACATGAACAAAATACGTTATACAAAAGATTATGAAGATTAAAACCCTGAGATTTGGGATCTTATGATTAAATTAAGATGAAACAGAACAAACATATTGATGGAATTATCTTTATTATAAATCCTTCAATACAAGGTTATCTCAGCTTTCTAGGTTCGCGGAAGAGCGTCGAGTTTTATGAATAACAATGATGAATAAATTCTATATATTAATTAATCGAATATATTCATATATGCATTTATATTTTTATAAATTAGTTCTCTATATTTTACATGAAGGCTCTGAAAATCATTAACCTAAATTTTGGTAATTTCTTGCTTTCTACTTTAATCTAAATCTGCAAAAGAGAATTTTCTTCTTTTGTCTCTTTGTTTTGTTTTTTTTTTTTGCTTTAAATAATTTAATCAAGAAAGTTTTAACAGAAATTTAATATTCTTTTGATCTGTGGACAGTTATTCTTCATTTATCAGAAAAAAAACTCTTTCAATTACACGGAACGACAATTTGATGGTTCAAAATGTATGGAAGCGACATCTCCACTAACGTTTACCAGACTTTGACTCTAAAAAAAATAAAAAACAGTATGAAAGATATAATAATACACTTTGTAAGATTTTGCAACTGTGAGTACCTGATTTCTGTGCAAATTATCATCCAATACACATTCGGATAACTTGAATGAGACAAGTGCATTTCCGCCTATAGCTTTAACATGAGCTCGGCAAATGGCAAATATTTCAGAGAGAAAGCTATGCAAAAATCCCGAAGGACCACCCTCCTTTAATTAAAATTGGCAATAATGATAAATAGTTATATCTCGAATGTATTATGGGAATACAAACCCCTCTAACTGAAGTGGACTCTCGAATAATAAAGAAATTCAAATGACCCAAAAATTGGTTTAAAGTCGATGATGGAACGTAAGGAAGTGGAGTTAATTCCGTAATTAATACATTTTTTCGAGGTATCTAAAAATAAAAATTAGATAAAAACTTATTAATTTTTGATTACTAAGCAACTTTATCAGCAAAAACTAACGTGATATTTCTTCTTGATAGAACTAGCTATTGAACTCTTGGATCCTACAGAAGATGTTTTCTTAATTCCCTTTTTATTTTCAAGAGAGTCGTCCATTGAAAAGACTAGTTCTTCTCCACTCACAGAATTGCTTCCTTCCCTAGCTGTATCGGCACTTTCATCTTCTCCAATGACCATTGCAGTTAAAGCCACCTGGAGGATAAAAATAAATTAGCGAGAAACATTTAGAAAATTCTCTTTTTTTTCTTCTTTTCTTTCATTCTTTCTTTTGTTATTTTGTTCAATGAACAAAGAAGCTATTGTTAAGATATAGTATTCATAAGTGTTTATTTTCAGGCTAGAGAATTCTTCAAAAAGGAGTAAATTTCCTGGTAAACTTAAAGCTAATCTCTCTCAAGAAGAAAATCGTTTTTTCCAATTAAATAACTTATAGCTTTTGTTGAACAAAATAGATATTAAAGAGTGCGTTAATTATTTACCTGAATTTCGTCGTCGTCGGCTAATTCAATATCAAAATCTAACCCAACAAGAGCGCAAGGTGTCATATGCCTTAATCTAAATACTTGACTCTATAATGTGGGAGCTCTTGAAAGTAGAAAAGCAAGCAAATTGAACTCTAACCTTGAGTAGGTCATTGAATATATTAACAAAAGCGGAATTATCCTTGATGTTGATATCTTTTCGCCAAACCCTGGTCACAAACTGTAAATTGGTCACGAAATTATCCATTCCTGGTACAGTTGATATGTTTGATATATGAATATCTTTCGGCAAGATTGGCTCTAGTAGCATCTGAATGTCTTTTAACTCAGATTCGTGGTCCACCTAAAATGTTATTTTTGTAATTAGGTATTTGTGAATTAAAAGATTAATAAAAAAGAATGGAAGACCTCTAAAATAAGTGTATCTTTGTTAGTAGCAGAGGGTTCAATTCCAACATCGTCATTCCAACTCTCGAAATATTCGGACATTGAAGAAGCATCATCCTGCTGTAAGCTAATGGAACCTTGAGCATTGGCCCTCTAAAATAATAGAATCAATTGGGAGTCGTTTTAATGAATAATAGATTGATTTGCAAACATTAAAATAAACTGTTACAATTATTAAGAAGAAATAAAGACGCCATCTTGCGTCTGCTTATTGTTACGTGGAAATTGGATTTGTAGCTGATAGAGATTAACTGCTTTGATACGGTTAGATTTCTCTTCATTTCTAATCCGCTTTGAATACCCAAATTGTTCACGAAAAGTGAAGAGGAAAGAAAGAGAAGACTTTAGAACGTCTGTTAATGAAGTTCATTAGAAGGATATAAGGAATTACTAAAAATCGATTGCTAAATTTCTTTCTCCTTCACTTCTTTGCCCTATTTACCCATAACTTACGATGTTGTTAATGAATATAAAACGGACATGAAAATAAATTGAACGCGTTAGACGACTTTTCCTATAATTAACATTTTTAATTAACGCGTGCAAAACGAAGTGAGTAAAAGCAGAGCTTTTTGAATAAGCAAAATTATTGGGAAAAGCAGGTGTTTACTTTCATTCAAATTAATGAAATATATTGTCAAGAATTCTCGGAGATTTAATACACTATTTCACTTTTCATACACTGTATTTTTGCACAAGCAATTGAATATGATCTAGGATCCTTTTAACATAACGAATTTTCGGATTAAGACTGTCAAACAAAAGGTGTTTGCCAAGCGTGACGACGAAATCGAACAGAAGGCGCTACGTAATATCTCTCTGCGGTTATTGACACAATCCGTATAAATAATCTTAATTCGGTTTTAGCAACGCGCTAAGGGAAATTGAAAGGGAATAAGTTGATTCACTTCGGTACGGATTGCCGAAAAAGGAGGAAATAACAACCAGCAAGGGAAAAAAGACCAAGGGAAAAGAAATTTCATGGGATCATTAAATATTAACTTGAAATAATTATATTTTAATCTACTCAAGGAGCAGGGTGAACGAAACAAAATGGGTAGGGAAAAGAATGACAGAGCTCCTTTGACATATGACGACGACAACATAGAAAAGAAATTGAGGAGAGCATGTATAGAGGGAGACTTGGATACAGTGAAAGAGTGCTTAGCAGAGGGAGCTGATATTAATGATCAAAATCAGGTATAGTAAGTACTAAATAACTGGTACTAGATATATTGACTTACATGTAGGCTTAAATAAAAAAGAGTGGTAACCGAAATTAAAATATTTATTGCTTCATCTTTAATTGACTTGGTTTCTTTCAAAATCATTTAACTAACATAATCAATCTAAACTTTTATAGATTCGAAGAGGAATCTAATAGCCTAACTTAGCGCTACCTTCAAATATCTATAGTATATACAATATAGCGATTTATTCAAATAAATGGTTTACTCTTTATATTGAATAAGACGTGTAGGCTATAAAAGAAATCACGTGACTCCAATGTAATTACATAATATTCCTTTTACGAATCCGAACAGCAATTAAACAACAGTATTCACCTAGCTTCTTTCTACGGAAAACTTGACATTTTACAACTACTACTCCAACAGGATAAGGCGCATATTAACGCTACCAATCAAGTAAGTATTCCCCCGTCCAGCTTTTAACATTATTTACACTATCGAACAGCAATATTTATATAGGCCTAGGCAATGCCAATTTTCCCTTTTCCTCAACTATAAATCTCCATCTCTTTCATTTAATATTTAATAATATTTTTTTTTTGATGGAGAAGTAAATTTTTTTTTTCCTCCCAAAGAAAAAAATATCAAGAGAATAATTATATTCTATAACAGAATGGCCAGACTTCGTTACAATTGGCTTGTATTAAAGGCTATATAGAGATCGTCCAACAATTAGTGAATACAAAGAAATGTCAATTGGACGCTGCAACGGACGTTAAGTAAATTTTCTCGCCTAGATATTCCAATTAAAGGGTTCGAAAAAAATTACAGGCTAGCAATATGACCGCCTTGCACCTAGCGTCTAAACACGGCCACGCTTCCGTATGCCAGTATTTATTAGACGTCGGCGCGGATAGGAATGCGAAAGACTTGGTAATATTTCTAGTATTTATCAATGATTGTATACAGTTATAACGCTACATTGATTAAAGTAACAAAATGTATAAATCTGTATACAATATATATGAATATATATATGAATATGTATTCATGAATTCACAATCTATTAGTGGAATATTTATATAATAACTATTTACATTTCTCAAGATTGAAAAGCTCCCAGAGTACTATGCTGCCAACGAGGAAACTGAAGAAGTATTTCGTATAAACAGCGATGGAGATGTAAGTATCAATCACAACGAGGAAAAGTCATCATCGAAACAGCAGGCAGTAGATAGATCGAAAGAAGTAAGCGAAAAGTCAAAAGTTCAGACAGTGGAGGTAAAACAAGAAGCACCAAAGAAAGAAACGAAAATAGAAGAGAAGAAAATACCGGAAAGGCAAAAAGAACAAAAAAAAATAGAAGAAAAGCAACCAGAAAAGAAAAAGGATGATATAGCACAACCAAATAATTCAGTAAACGTAGACAAAAAGTCCGAAGTAAATGAAACAAGTAAAGAAGCAAAACAAAAAGAATCGATCGAAGTTAAAAGCGAGGAGATTCGACAAAACAACACGACAAAAAGTGATCAGAAGAACGATAAAAATCCAGCAATTCCCAAAATCGATAATAAATCTAAGCAGGAGTCAACCGACACAGTCGACAGTAGCGGACCCGGTGGTTTAAGAAAAGCGCGAAACCGTTCAAAAAATATTGGCGATCCGTTTCACGTCGAAGGAGTCGCTAGATTGAAAATAGGAGCTGGCCAAATAAGAAGAGGTAATTTTCAAAAGATGAAAGATCACGAATTTGAATGGTCGGATGATTTTAAAAAGAGGCAACAATTAAGCGTTTACGATCGTTTGCTAGGCGGTGCTAAGAAACGATAAAGAAAATAATATAGAAATATGATATGAACAAATGATCTGCATGATCAATAAAGAAAAATTAAAGAAAAACAAAACAAAAATCTACAATACAACTTGAATCGTCACTAATTAGCTTAAATACCGTTCCTATTACATAGAAGTAAAGATGTACAAAATCCAAGTCTTCCATATTTGTACAGATTAAAGTAAATAAAACAAAATTAACCCTTAGAATTGTTACACTAAATAGTAGTTTTTGTGAGTATTGTACGGATATATATGTTTTAGTTTGTCATGTCGAAGATAAGAAGAAAAATTAAAAAACAAAAATACATAAAAAGAAGCTATTACCAGCACACGAGTCTCCTACTAAATTTTTCTTTAAAAATTAATAACCATACTATAATATTAACGGTATGAATTTGCTTTTCAAGTTTTATATGCTTGTATAAAAACTATAATTATTTCTGTCCCTTTAGCTTATGCTGGTCATGAGTGTTTACGCTGGCGTGTCAAATAAAACAATATTTCTGCATGAATTGTTCTTTCCCTAGCTCTCAAATTTTCATACAAAAAGAAATTTAAGCCTATAATTTTACAAAAATAATGAAAACACATAAAAAAATTACGGAAAAAAGAACAAAACAGTACTAATAAATAGAGCTGCTTACCTGGGGTAACCCGTATCTTTCACAGTTGGAATTAAATTCGTCAATAACCTTGGATCGTAGACTTTCAATAACTCGATCGTCAACTTTCTTCTATACGAATAAATGACAAAATGGAATTAGTCGTTAAGGAGTTTATTAAATATTTCTAATAAGAAGTTAAGCAAAATAGAAAGGAAACAAGAAAACGTACTCCTGCGGGATGATCTGATTTATACACAACTTTTGGGGGCAGAGCCGGTGGTAAAGCAGCAGCAAATACCGCAGTTGCAATCTAAGAATTGTTTATATAACATATCAATATATTTAAGAAATCTTTTATTGGCTTTTAAAATTATTAAGTGAAAAAGAAAGAAAATCGATTATAAACAATTTCATACGTACAGCTAATGCTACTATAGATGTTTCCCCTATAATAAACATCTTCTTTAACCCAAAAACCGCATTCATGCCCTTTAATTTAACCTTATTGAACAATTGTTTGTACAGTTCATATTCCATAAACGGTAGTTGCTATTAAAACGAAACGTCATTCAGAATTTCCGCTAAACGTCACTTTTAGTTTATATGTACTTCACTTATTTCCTTAGCGTTCGATTCTCCCTTAATATCACGTTTCGGACGTGAAATATGCGCTCTTACCATCGTTCCTTTACCAATTATTGGTAATTCCCTAGGGAACTCCAAAGTCGTAAACAGTACATCGGGTACTTTGCAATACCTTTAAAAATCAAAGATTATATTTAAAGAGTGTAAACAATTGTGGTGCCATCTGTTGAAAAGCTTAATAGAAAAGCGAAAGGAATATAGGAATATTGTGGAGTAGTTATCCTTTATCCAAAGTATAAAATACAATATGTAGGTGAAATAAAGAAAATTGTCGTACTTGCACATGTTGCACGTGCTCAATAGCATGTTTGATGGGGCAGTATGGGACGATTCAGCGTAGGGAGCGTGACAAAGATCACAAGATGGAGGAATCGGTTCTCTTTCTACAGAGGCCCTATTAATAAATTTTTTCTATTAATTAACTCTTAAGTCAAGAGGGATAAAAGAAAGATAAAGAGATAAAGTCAAGGGTATACTTACGTTGGTGGAGCGGAAAGAGAAGTGGACGGTGACAATTTTACTTGATTCGCCAAATTTACGTCGACATGAAGCTTGCATTTTCCATCAATCTCTTCTCCTTCAGGAGCCATGGGACGAGTTTGCTGTAAAGAATAGAATTGGTTTTTAAAATAAAAATATTAAAAATTAATAATTAGTATTTAAGTATTACTTTTTCAATAAAAGTAAAAACGTCAACATCCGGAACTCCATTTCTTAGGCTTATATTAGCAGCCGTCCCAATGGCGGATAGTATAATAATTTCCTCGCTAATGAATATATTTTTGAATGAGTAAACGTTAAAAGAAACTTTGCAAACATTGTGCGTCTGCCGACGACTAATATGTTTAACACAAGAACGTATGTAATTAATGTAATTACCATATCGTTGTATGTTCTGAATAGCCTAAAACTGCATTACAGGACAAAGATTTAGCGTGAGAGCGAATTTCTGTTCGAATTTCTGACCACCAAGCATCTCTTGTTTCCGATTCATCTAAATAAGACAGGAGAAAAGGATAAAAATATGCAATAAATCAAATCTTAATTCCTTACGAACCTGGATTATTTATTTTATCCAATAATCTGACGGATCTTGCTGAAACCGCACCGCCTATATTCGCAATAAAACCGGGCGGAAAGCTTGTCATGGTGAAAAAAGGATATTCCATCATATCTAAACTATTTTGCGGGAACATCGGTTTCATTAAAGGGGGTTTGACTTGACTTGTTCCACTACCGCTACTTCCAGCCATGCTAGCTGCTGCAAAATTAAGAAACAGACTCTTTATATTAAAAATATGGATTAAAAATGAGGGAGGGTTTTTATTTTGAATAAATAGAACTTATAATTAACTATGTAATCGAAATAAAGGAAAAAGATGAAAATCAAAGAGACATATACCATTAAAAATAATAGAATTATAATATAATTGCAGATAATAATGATAATAAAGCCCAAAGCAATGCTATAATAAATTAATATATTTGCTATGCATTTGTGTCTCATCTACATTTTTATAGATGAAATTTCAAACCTGTGTTGTAGTAACGTGTAAAAGGAATAGCTAAGGAAGACAATAGTTGGAAAATACAGAAAATTGGACAAAGACTCTCCGTAGGATAATATAATTTTGTTATCGTTGTAAATAACAAAAAAAAACAACCGCTAAACTATTTACAACTCTTTTTTAAAAGTATTAATAGAATAAAAATGAAAATTACCTTTTTGGGGTGTATTTGATAGGTCAGAGTCACTATTACGTCGTTGTAAGTTATTAGGTTTTGTTGGTGAAGAACTTGGTGGTGAGTCAGGTAAGACACTCTCTTCAGGAACGGATGTTCTGTGTGAAGAAAATGATGATCTAACATGATGAGAAACAGGACCGCAAACGCTGGCTCTATGCGTTATTGTTCGATGTGGTGGACTAGATGCAAAAAAATGATTCGCTTGTATACCTCCTATACCACCTCTGTAAGAAATAAAAGAAATTCTAATTAAGTAAAAGGAAATTTTCGAATCCTAACAAGTGTCTTCGTGCTAATAGACATAACATTTTCTGTGATAGAATGGCCAAATTTCTATTGTTATTACTATTTACTATAGTATGTATGATTAAAAGTATCAATATATAGAAATTTGCCAAAATATCACTTTAAATTTATGTCAAATTAACTAATTAGATTCATTCAAAAAACGAAAAGCGAAGAATTAATAAAAAGACATGCTGAATTCTTTGTTATTTATTTTTTTGTCTTTTATTAGCACTTTATTTTGTTTTGTACTTTTTCATTTAAACTTGCCCCTGCAGCAATCATATAATAGCTCTGTTTCTTTTTCTTCTTCATTGATGAAGCAATTATGAGGCTTTTTTCATTATTGATATAAAAGAAGAATCATATTTTGTTAAATTTAGCTAATAATCGACACAGCTGTATTTTTTTCTGGTTAGATCAAAAAGGACGAAAGTAAGAAACTAAGTAGGTTTTCATAACTAGGTTGTTCATAACAAATTCATACAAGATAATTTGAAAAGAATTTTAAATGGATGGGCGGTTAGTTAAAAACAAAAAACTGAAAAAACAAGACTAACACAACCCAAGGCGCCATCTTACGAATACTACACGTTACTCTGTAAGAATTTTATTGAACACAAACTATTTGCAATCCCAATTACTAGTTAATGATACATAATGAAATAAATACAAAGATGTTAATAGTTGGAAAAGTAAATATATTGTTATTACCTAAATCTATAAATCTATTAGAAAACAGAATAAAAGCAAAAAACATAGAAAAGCAAATCTGAAACTTAAAAATAACAAGTTTGTTTTGGAAATCATCATTGAAAATAGTTAAATCAAACTAATTACAAGTGAGGGTACTTTTATTTAGCTATCTTTTAGTGTTTAAACATGTCATATATCTATATATACACATCTATATAGAGTATATATAGATATATACATATATATATATCAGTTAAGGTAGAAAACCTGCTATACTTGTAAATTTACCTTATTTTACTCCTGTATACGTCTTTTTTGTGGTAGATTCACCATTTCAAATACACAAGCGCATTTTTATATGGAAAAACAATCAATTAAATTTACAAATCGCGCATGCATTTAGAAAAGTAATTATCATGTAAACATGAGCTATAGAAGGATATAGATAGAGTTGCTATAGTAGAGATATAGAAAGATAGATTAATGGATATAGTTGATTGGCAATTTCATGAATATGGACGTAAAATTTTTGGAAAACAAATGATATATTTAAATTTTGTTATTATTAATAATAATAATAGTTATAAAAATAAGCCAATTTACTTACTCTCTCACAGGCGAATACGGTCTTGGTGATGATCCACCAAGTACTCTTGTAAGGGTTACTGCTGTTCCAATAGCTCTGACGACAATTCCGTAAACTCCTTCTAAATCGAAGCATTGTCTATATCTATAAAACGACCAATTCTTAATAATTTATTTCAAAGAGATTTTTTGATTAATTAACCCTAAAACAGCAGTTCCTCCTAACTCAAGAACCTTTTTACCAATTTTTCTTTGTAATTCTCCTGACAATTTAGAAAACTGAACTTGTCTTGCCTCATTAGAAGCCCTCTGAGATCGAATTCTATCAATCCATTGATGTTCTGGATCATCGTTGACAACCAATTCTTCAACGAAGCCCTGTATGGCTTGTAACTTGTAACCGGATGGGACCGTTGCAGCTGTCAAATTGGAACTATTAAAGCAATCCATCAACTCTAAAGAAAAGATAATTACTGGCAAAAAAGTATACGCCGCAAGAAGACTGTCTAAATTTATTAAGATCAGTAAATAGCTCTACTTTAACCACAACGTTTAGTTCTCCTCTTATCCCTGTACATGAAAAATTGATTACTTAACTATTCGAATAATTATGTCCTAATTTATTTTCTATTGCTTTTAAGTACCGTGCATAGTATCGTAAATAGGAAACCATCCACTGAGGGATTCAGCTCCATCCTTTAATAGCAAGGGATTTAAATCAATATACACTTTACCAATAGCATCGTGAGCACTATATGTGTCGTGATCCAAAACCCTTAGAAAAGTTAATAGAATTAACAAAGTAATACGAATATTTAAAAAGATACTAATTGAATTTTTTAGGTTAAATATTTCAAGTTAATACAAAACATAATTTTTCTTTCTAGCTCTTCAAACATTATTTACAAATTACCTTAGTTGCAATGGAAAATCCTGTAATTCTTCATCTTCAGCCTATAAATTATATAGTCATATATATTCAGTATATATATATATATACAAGTACGTAAATAGAATATAACGTTGGAGAATTAAGCAAATTGAAATCGAAACATCTAAAATCTAGATGTTTCTTTTTCATCTATTCTTTATTTAGACTTGCCTCGAAACGATACCATTCGGAATTCCACTGAGGATTTAGTGATTTCTTATATACTTCTGTTTTAAATGTTGTATTGGAGAATTTGACCTGCAAGGCAAAATATTTGTTTTTTAGAGAATATCCATATTTATATTTTAAAATATAGGATTATTTACCTCAACAAAAGCATCCGTTAAATCTGTAGCTCTGTCCATCACGGGTAAATTCCGTGCAGCTACCACACAAACCTTCAGTTTTCCAGGCATATTTTTTGGTTGTGTTTGTGAAATGTAATTAGAACGTCAGAAATAGAGAGATAACACTGAATGAAGTAATCACTAAATCTTCGGGGAATCGAATTTGGTCTTTATTCGACCTAATTTTTCAATGAAGAAGAAATTACAATTAGTCCTTTAATATTTAGTTTGAATGATTTAAAAGAAATTTCTTCTTCGTTTTCTTGGGTTCAAGGTCGAACCAAAAATTACCGGAAGTTTCAAACCGGAAGAGCAAAATATACTAGAAAAATTCGCACTGCGATAATTATTTAAAGTCGTTTTCACTTATTTTCCCCATTAACGCGAGCAATTTAAAATTTTAAGCAAGAAATTTTGCAATATTGAAACATTTAATGGTAATTACAGAATTCCAATTTAATCAAAGTATCACTTGATAATGTTATTTTGTGTTGGGTTTATCTTACCCTTTCGTGAGGATGTCTTCACGAATAGTTTAATTTAATTCGTATCAAATTTTCCAAATAAATTAAGAAGGTTCGGAAGTAGATCAAAGAAAGCATAACCTCTTTTTTGCATCTACTTCCAACAACCAAGTAGTTTTAGGCAAAATAATTAATACAAATACAATACTTTCCACTCTAAACCAATTTACGCAATGTTAGATTCAATAACTTACAATTGAAATGGTGTTTGAATTTTCTATCAAACGTTCAAATTAAAATTGAGTCAAATACATAAAAGTTTTTATTATAGAAGTAATTAGATTAACAACAAAACAGGCTGCCTAAATCAATCTTAAGTAAATAATCTCAAATTCCATTTTATCTACAATACTTACAATATTTTTTTTACATATCTTAAAGTTTTTTCCTCAATTTTCGAATCTAAATGAAAATCGCCATTAGTGGCCTCAAAATAAGCGTTGATGTAAACTGGTAATATGAGCACCTACCACCGGCGTCAAGAACATTAGGAAATATGATTAAATTCATTATTATTATTTGTGCTCTTCTCAATTCAGCTGTTCCTGAAAGCATGGTAACTTGTCCTGCAGGTTTTACATCACTGAGTAGTAAGTGCTTGAATCACGAGATAAGAATAACTGTTCAAAGGCAAATTCTACTTTGAAGGAAATGGCGCGAGATTTTGTTTGATGGAAAAGAATGCTGAAAAGAGTAAATGTTCCTTACAGGAAATAAGTTTAACAAATCAAGAATGTCTAATCATCTGCTATTACTTGAATTGGAATATAGCAAATATCTTTGCGAGGCATGAGGTACGTCTCTTTCGTCCATTGCTTAAATTCATTAAATATACGGTAATTCTATAAATAACGTCAAGAAAGTTAATGTTATTATTACCGATTATATTAGAATTACTTATACAGAACATTAATCAGTAAATTCTATTTTGATTAATAGATCATGTTTGAAAAGGATAATTATGAGAAAGTTAGTGTTCTAAGAGGATCCAATAATACTATTGACGGTGTAATTGACAGTTGTATTCACGGAAAAGGAACTATAGGAGATGGGAGGAACATACCATTCAGAGCAAGTTCATCCGGTGAAACTTGTTTTGGAATCTATGCTCCATATATAGAAAATTTAACTCTAGATTTTATTAAAACAAATTGTTGAGTTTCTTTTTGTTAAAACCAATCAACCAAGTAATAATTCCCTTTTTTTGCTGTAGCTTTTGATAGAAAACTGCTATTTTTATGCCTTTTAGGCTTTATTCTTTTTATATCAGCACCAATATTAAGCAGGTAAGAAATTTACAAACGTTTTTCTTAATTAATTGATTAATTAACGTATTTTATTACTAGAAATGTTGTATTTTATTATACTTCTGGAGTTACAATTGGATTATTAGGTTCCTTGCTCGTTTTAGTCTACGTTTTATCTAAATTCATACCCCATGTAATTAATTTGATTATGTTTCTTATCAATTTATATAGATTGATACTTTTGGATCTTTCAGAAAAAATTGTCAATGCTAATATTAGCATCTGGATCTTTTCTTTCTCTGTCGTTTTATAAGATGGTATGTGAGAATTTTTTCCACATCCTAAAGGGCTACAGCTTTTGGTTGATGGCCTATTTTGGGATTGTAGGGTTAATCAGTTTTGTTTACATCTATATTAAAATGCCTGAACGTAACGAAAGAGCAAATAATGTGAGTAGCAAAAACTGTGCATGTATAGTCTTTTATCTTAATAATGCTATTTTTCAGGCAATACAGTGGCTATTGCAGGGCGTAGCTTTGATTTTAGTGTAAGTTATAAGAAAAGATGATGGAAAATACATTACTAAGAGTTTCCTTTCATTTTCTAGTTTTTATTCTATTCAACTCTCAGAGATATCTCTAGCTGTCATTGTGATCCTCATCATTCGAAATTATATTCCTTTCAACCAAATTGTCAAAGTCACTTCTTATTTTAGGTGAGAAAAAGGAAGAGTCATTTTATTTAATTTGACTTAAAACTGAAGCATTATTCTTTTATATTTAGCCAACAGAAACCATTAGAAAAGATAAGATTGCTGACTAACGAAGAATATAGAGAACAGGGACGGATTGAAACAGAAAAGGCTCTAGCAGAGCTTCGAAAATACTGCCAAAGCCCAGATTGCAATGCATGGAAGACTGTGTCTAGGTTAGAGAGTCCGGCTCGTTTCGCTTCATTTATTGCTGGTTCGTCACATCTAACCAGTGATGAAATAAGGATTTACGACGAGCTAAGTGACGACGAATCGTTAATTCAAACGGATGATGATTCAGAGTGCACAGATTTTTATTTGTCATCACCGCCATAATCAGTTTTTTTATAGTAAACTTTTTTCTGAAAATTTTCTACACCTTATTATTGGCATTAAATTGTCTTTATATCCATTTTAAAATAGCAATACTAGTCGGCTATATTTGCAATAAAAAAAATTTGCGGAGTATCACCACGCACAGAATTTCAATGAGAAGGTTTTATTAACAAAACGAGTGATGATGGAGCGAAATTTCTGGAGTAATTTAACCTTTAATAAGAAACTACACTTTCTATTATTATGCGTTTATAAAGAGCATACATTAATGATTCAAGCGCGCTGGTTTTGAAAGCTTTCCAACTTAAAAACGTAATAAACTGTTAGAAATGTAAGCTTCTTTTATAACGCATGAGAGTGTTTTCAAGCCAAATGATTCTCAAGCTGAGTTATGGATAGCTAATCTAAACACATCGTTGAAAATAAAGTAATTGCCATCAACTTGTCGAACAATCCATGTCTGAGAAAATCCATGAGGTGGATCCTCGTCAGTCTAAAACAAACCAAAGTTATAAGCAGCAAAACTTATGATTCCATCAACAAACCTTCAAGCGTCCCAAAACGAATACAACAATTCCGCTATTATCGCCTGTAAGGGGTTGCACATCAACTGCCGTAATCTGGTGAGCTATAGTTTGAAATTTTAATTTTTCTTTCAATAATTCTTGAATCCCTGTGTGGCCTTGTTTAGTTTCACCTTCAAATGACAAATAGGCTTGAGGCTGTGCAAAACGTATGCGCGAATTATAAAATCTCCACGAAAAAAATCAAATAATACACACGTGATACAAATTAATAACTGCTTCTCGATTCTGTTGAAAGAGTTGAAAGTATTGTTGGGCTACAGCTTGGCCAACTTGAACATGAGGTTGTGTTTCACCCATTTTCGATATATCTCGAAAGAAACTTTGCAATACCTAATATGGCTGCGCCCTGTAACCGGTGATATCAGTTCGTAGAAAAGTTAAATTTAAACAGTTTTGAGATTTTGAACAATTTAACCGTAGTAATTATTAAAATTAAGATTTTTTCCAGATACGAGTCGAATTGAATACCTAAAAATGTACGAAGATGAAGCTGTAAAAAACCGAAGTAAATATTTAAAAAAATAGTTCATAACCTCTTTTTCATTATACCTTGTTGTTTTCCAACATATGCTTGGTCATAAAATTTCTCTATATTTTTTAGAATATAATTGCTTCATTCACTTTTGAAAAATGGTTAATAAACTTTCTTTTATTTGTAATAATATATGTTTTTCGATATTTGATTTTAAAAAAATCAGACATCAGCATTAATGAAAACACCATTCAAGGTCTCTCTGATAATTAACTGATTGTTTCAATTTAAACACTTTGTTAAAATTTAACATTTGCATAAAAAATACTGCTTAATTGCACAATATAGGTTGAAATTGGTGTAATAAAGCAGCAAAGATATATTGAACATAATGACTTTCTCGTGACGTAGTCTAAACAATATTGATTGTGGCAGTATTTAGAGCCAGACCTAATGATGCGATAAGAAAAGAGGTTCAATTGATTTTTTCTGATTAGGTAAATGACTAAATTCATTTAGAAAGTAGCAATTTTAGTAGCAAGGCTAAGAGTGTCTCATATACTTTAAGTTCCTTTAGCATTTCTTAGTAAATATACTTGAGGTAAATTGGTTCACTTTTATATTGAACACACTTGACATTAATGAAAAAAAACACCAATAGTAGACGAGTGTACCTACTCTATTCGAGTTACTACATCCAATACGTGTATGTAGCTGACAATATCTGATAGTTTCCGTGAGATAGTATAGTCTCCTTTATCAGCTAATTCAAGGAATGACGCTTTGTAGTCATGAAATTGATTACCTCAGTTTAGAAATGTTTCACAAATTCTTAAATCCAGACGACATGAGGCTGAAATTTAAAATTTCCTTTTATTGATTTTCTACTGTCTACTAGGAGTCTTTTGGAAGGCGAAAATAGAGTTTCCTTTGGATTGTATGAACTCAATTGGTCTTATTGCAGTGAAGGCAAAGGAACAATTTAGCTCCGGAAACTCATCTATAAGAGGAAAGGCCAGATTTAGAATACTTACCAGGCAAAATCGAATAAAATACACACAATATATGCTATAAAGTTGCAGATTTATATTCTAAATTTGTATTTTGAGGAAGATAGACAGATACAAAAAAACGTATAAAAGGGACAATATTAGTTAAATCATTCTCTTCCATTTACATTCGACCCTTGTATTTATCAATAGATTTTACCGTCGACCTAATTCCTAATGGAATTTTCCCTTCCCTGCCAGAATAATTCATTGTTAAAAAAATTTGTTCCCCAAGTGTAAACTTTGGCGGAAAAGAAATGTCCTGTTAAAGGCTTCTGATATAGGTGGCAGTGCCGTAGTAGGTTTAAACATTGGCTTTGACTAGCATGTCGTCACTTCTAATTAGGTAACTAGAATATAGGATTAGAGAGAGAAGAAAAGAATAATGGAGTTCATTTATTTAACGAGCTTATAGTACGAGTGTTAACTCGGATGATTTCTCCCAATCGAGTCTTGCTTCCTTCAAACAACAAAATAGATAGGGGATGGAAATGAGAAACAAATCACAAGGATATACTATAGACATATATCTCCCTTTACTTGCAACAGAAGCTAAATACATGTATATATCATGAATATACAGCTTAATGTATAACTATAACTATATAAATGTATACTGTATATATAGTACAGCAGATATAAATTTTTATTCTTTCTATTTATACATATAGTGAATTTCAAGTCATTTATTCATTGTTAATGAATGTATGAATGTATATAGTGCCTTTAAATGTCGGCCGGAAATAAGGACCTACGATTCACAAACAATATTATTAAGTTGATTAAATGAAAACAAAATGGTCGATAGAATAATCGGCTACGTTTTGCGGGTGTAAAATTGAGTGAAAACGCCCCAACTGCCTTGCCTTGGCACTTTTCGATACATTGCCCTCGGGAGTCTACCCAAAATTTCTTTTAAAAGATCTAGGTGGCAAGCGGTAACGGAAACTAGTTAGTCGATGCATTAACGATCGTCCGGAAAGGATCAAAACAAATTCGGAAGTTTTTGAACTCCCCGAGATCCCTCCAAAAATTTCGTATGGGAGGCAAGACCGAACCTTTTATTGGACATGCCTCGTCAAGCAGGACGACTCGTGTCTTTGATCGAATCCGGGAAATTATGTTACTCTGGAGTGTACAAAGAGGAGTGAAGATTGAAACGAGGGACTCCTCTTCACGATTTCTCTTTACTCTTTACCATTAAACCTATAAAATACAACACACTCCATTTTGCCAGTCTTCTTTTCTTTTATTAACGCCCCATAGGACTCTCACTTGTAGTAATAAGTGTACTCAAAAGCGCTACCTAGTGCTGTATGGTATAAACAATAGTTTAAAAAGAACGTCATGTTTTATGCCCTTTTCATTGTTTGGCTATAGGCAATAACGTTTTCTTCCAATTAGTAATAAAAGCAATGTCTATTAACATCGCTACTGCAAGGGTCACGCAATTTGGCCATGTCATCCACTCCTGGGAATCAGATTAGACGGTTACGTTGCAGTCGTAACTAGATCAGAAACTACTGATGCATTTTCAAGACTAGACAATGTATTAAGTATTGCTAATAAATTGTTCTCCAGAAATTTTTCATTGCTGACTATTATTTCATCTACCGGATATTCTTCCACTTACATCAGTAAGAGCCCGCTCCTGAAGTAATCCTTCCTCCTTTATATAAAAGCCGTTTCTCAATGCATAGTTCATTCCCTTGATAATGTAACATTCCCAAATCATAGACATAGATACAGTAGGCATCATGTAAAATGACTCAACTGTTTTTTCAATATCAACTATATAGATATAAGAATATTCGGATTTAATTCGATGAAAGAGAGTCCTAAGGGGAGAAATGGGAGGAGTTTTGAAACGATCGGTTTATTCTTGTTACTTATGAAATAGTCGCATGGGAATGAAAAGTTAATCTTTGTCCAAATACTGAGTGGTAAGGAGATGGGACTGAACTATCTAGATTGTAGATATAATATGTTGTTTCTTCCTCATTTTACAGTAAAAGACCTATTGAGAACACTTACCATTATCCAGGATTTTCCCATTGGCTAATATCAATAGAAACGTCTAATATATTGTACCAGATCAAAAAAGGACAGACGAAGATAGAATGAATCTTTTTCGATTCCAAGGATATAATTCTCTTAAATGAGTCTTATAAGAGAAAATTATGAGGAAATACGAAATTGGCAACTAATTGACTGGAAAACAACTTTATCCTTCCTTTTTGGAATTTTGAGTAATGATGCTAATTTTTGAACTTCTCGCCTTTTTCCCGCCACTACTTTTAGGATAGGAAGACAGGAATAATTGCTTAGGGATGAGCAACTAAGCTATTTATCGACTCCTGGGTTGTCAGTCCGAGAGATGGAACGAGTGGTGCATTGTTTATATAAACAACAAAAAAGTCATCCGTATGAGTGATGAGGCTTTTTACTCTTATTTTTTTTGGGATTGATAATTGCAGAGGAACGACAAATTTCTGAATAAATTGGTCTATATTTTTCTGTATTTTACTTTACTATCCACTTTTTATTGTCCCATTATATATTCAGTACATGGAGAAATTTGGTAAAAGTGGAATAACGGATGGATTTGGCCGCAAAAGCAAAAGGATTAGGACCAGAAACTGAATTTTCAAGTTATAGAATTTGTTTATTACTAATGATCAGATTATATGTTTTTATTGAAAAGTCGATAAAGCAAGTGTTATGAAATCTGGAAGAATTCTTTTTTCCTTTTTAGAAATAGAATAGAGAATAAGAGAATTACTGGAATAGGTTTTATTTTCTCAGGCAAGACCTGAGGCGTGTAGTGGTGTATAAGATAAAAAAATACTTTTTCTATATCTCTTAAAAAAAAGGGGGGAGAGGGTGGAAATAGGCATACTCCTCTTTCAATCAACCACTCTTTTTTTTATGATGTTTTATGTGGCTTTAACTCTCTAAGTTAGCCTATATGATTATTTGTGTGACAAATGAACCAAAAAAAATGCTCCAATAATTAGAACACAATGTGTTACAGTCTATTTTTTCTTTATATAATTATAATTAAAGTTTACAAAACTAGAAACAAAAGAAAGGATTAAAAAAAAAAACAATTAAAAATTGAAAAAAAATATAAATCTAGGGTTCAAAAAATAAAATTACTAAATCATTCAGATAAAGGGAAAAGTGGGGAGGCAAGAAATAAAATTTAGTCTCTGTTCATTAGACAGATAGAGGGACCGTTAAAAAAATGGCCTTGTTTAGGTATAACGAACTTTATTCATATTGATTTGCGTCCGACTCGTATGTTATACAAGCTCGAGGGTGGGTCGGATAATTTAATTCTGTAAAAATATTTTCCATGACGATGAAGAAAGTTATTTTGCATTTGGTCTATCCGAAAGGGAAATGTAAAGAGATTTTACCCAAATATCTTTAAAACGAATACGAAAGGAAGGAAGTAAAGGAAGAAGAAGCTTATATCTTTCATGCAAATTTCACTTATCTGCCCTCCCCCAAATATATAGATTTTTTGGACTATTAAGGGGAATGGGCGGGAAGTTTCCTTCAACTTTACTCCTTGTATCGTTTTAGATAAAACGCTTCCTTTAATGGGTTAATATTACTTGAGTAAATTATTAATAGAATTTACTAATTACAACGAAGATTATCCTATAATATTGCCAATTAGTTCATATAAAAAGTGTCTTTTGCACCGACCTTTTTACATAGAAAATGCATATAGGGTCTCTCATTTTCAGTTTAATTCTACCATCTCTTTTTATAGTCCATATCAAAAAAAGAGACGGACCGAGGAGAGAGAGAGAAAAAAAAAGACAGAGACAGAGAGACAGAGAGACAGAGACAGACAGAGAGCGAGAGAGATAGATAGAAGGAGAGAGAGGGGAGGGAGGGAGAGAGAGAGAGAGAGAGAGAGAGAGAGAGAGAGAGAGATAGAGAGATAGACAGTGTAAACAGTCAAATGTACCATGACTAAAAATAACTCAACTAACGAGTGGACTTTCTTTATTATGGCTATTGTTATTATTATATTTTTTAGTTTATTTGTATTTTTACGACTTTTTCCATGTTACTGCACAATTCTAGTCATTAATCGATTTATAATGGAATTATAGAGTGAATTTGTTTTGTTTTTTAAATACTGGAACACTCTTTCTCTTTTAAATTCATTATATTTTAAAATGGAATGAAAAATCTGAACAATACATGAAGATTTGAAATTGTTAAAGGTTGTTAAATAATCAAAGGGTAACACCAGGTTTTAGACGATTTATTTGGGAGAAAAAAACTTTTATATACCAATTTGCATATTCATAATCCGCTACCTAATCTAATACGTCAGAATCTGTAGGACACACTGAGATAAAAAGAAACAAATATCTAGAATTTTTATCTTTTAGAGATAAAAAGTATTAATTTAAAAAAATAAAAGAAAAAAATAATTAAACAAAAAATCGAAGAAAGAGATTTTTGGTAATTTGGAAAAAGAATTATTTATCCTCCTCCTCCTCCTCCTCCTCCTCCGTCTTTCTCCTCTATGAGATGTAAAGTTCTTTTTCCTTCTCTACTGCTGTTACTCTCTCTTTTTTTCTCTCTACTTGACTCTTTCGATATTCTGCCAAAATTGAAGAAATTCTTCAAATTGGAGAACACCATCCTGATTGGTATCATGCAGAGCGAATAGATGCTTAATGTCCTCATCGGAAAAATCGCTATCCTTCAGCACTTGCCTCGCCTCCTCGAAGCAAATCGTTTGCGAACCATCTTTATCAATCTTCTTGAATTTCTCGACCAAATCGTCTTTCCTGTAAATATTAACAACGAATAATGCTCTTACAATCCAATTTATCCTAATAAATAAACTATATGCCTGACTTGGTTATTTTACAAAGTCAATCATTGTATATTTCGCTTACAGAATAGGAAAGAGGGGGTTAATCTATGGACTTTGGTCATTGAGGCGTCACCTGTAAATCAGGCGATGGGACAATTTTTATGCTAGATGTTTGCTAGAGCTAGTTGCATAGCCGGAAAACGGTAGTCTGATCTGTGCAAACTTTCATGTTTGAAGAGTAGCATTGACAAATATTTAGGAAAGTAGTAATAAATGATTTTCTGAATTATATCTTCCCATTTTATATAACCCTGGTTTATTTTATAAGAATAATGGATATTTAATCTCCAAAGTATATTGAGAGTGACAGGAAAATGTTGAAATAAGTAAAAATTAGATAAATCTCTCGTTTCCAGCTTTCTTTATATTCCTTCTAATAAATATTATTCTTCAATATAACAAACCTCTCCTTAACTCTCCAATAAAACCAAATGAACTCTTCATAAGACAATCGTCCGTCGTTGTTCTTGTCATACTGTTCAACTAGTTTTCTCGTACTTTCTATTTTATTTCGTTTTTTTTTAAAAAAAAAAAGAAAATATTTTTTATTAAGTTATTTTTTTATATAAAAATGAATATTATAATTAAAAAAGAGACAATTTAACAGCTTTTTAAATTTTGTGATTGGTCAATAAATAAACTCGATATTTCTTTTGGAAAATTAAAAAAAAGTGAAGTTTTTACGTTTTTCAATCGAAAAATCATTTTTTCTTTAATATTTTCAGTTTCGAGTTGATAAAGTAAAGCGAAAAAGTAACGAAAAGAGAGAAAAATAGGAAAGAACCTGCTGTAAAACCCAATTCTTTCTTAAGAATAGTCTCCGCTTCACAAACGGAAACGAAGCCGTTCTTATCTTTATCGAATTCTTGAAATTTACGTAGTACTTCGTTAGCGTCCATTTTATCGAATGCGGCGTCTGGGATTGTTGCGACGACCAGCGGCGCCACTGTTTATGCGTCTACTAATTTGCATAAAACATTCAGTGCCTAATTAACGGCTGGTGTATAAAGAATGTAGCAATTATATTTTTGGCATATGGAAAAAAATTCTTATAAATATTGAATAGACTCGCCAACGGAATCGGATAAAATAATTATATATGGATTGTGAATAATTCATAGCGTTTCTCTTGACGTTATTTATTCCATCCAGCATCGCTATTACATATATTATATATTTTATATGTAAACTACATTCATAATTTAATTTATCCAAAATTTATGATTATTGTCACTTTCAACAAATAATATATGTTTATAGGATTTACTACCGCATATTAATATAAATATTTCATATTTCCAATGTAATGTATATATACATATAAATATCTAAGCCTAGATCGACACAAGATACGCTCAAATCCCTAAATTACGATCGTTTTCCCATCGAATTAACATTTCTTTCGTCCTTTTTAATTGACTTTTTTTGTTACTGTGACCTTAACTCATTTTCATTTCCTTTAAATTTTCATCACTTTCCATAGTATTATTTTCACTCCCAAATGTTTGTCATACACACTACATATATATAATGTTATATATCTCACACCAAAAATAGATTTTTAACCTTTAATTGCATCTTTCCACATTTCCTAACATAGATTTTTAAATATTTACACAGGAAACCAATTTTGTAATCTTATCTGGTTTGCTAACGTGAATAAGGCGGGAATTATTAGATAATTTATAAATTAATATAGCATATAACTATTCTCTTTTAATAATTTTTGGTAAGGAACCACTTCCTTGAACAAATTGCTGTGTGAGGAAAGGCTTTAGAAAATGGATAACAAGCTGCAGCTATTTGGTTCAATGGATACCGTCGGTAAAAGACACTAATTGTACTTTCCAGCTCATTTCAAGTAATTGCACAAAGAGTTAAAGATCTCGAAAGTACGATTTTGTTTGTCTCTTTTAAATGGAATAATACAACTGTGAATTCATTAGCGTCTTTTTTTTACACAGAAGAAGAGCATTTATATGAAATTCTATCAACGATATTAATTTCTTTGACTAAGTCATTAAGCGTCGTTCTATCTGCTCTTCCTAGGGATAGGACATTGTTGGACGTCTTTCTTCAAACGTACAATGTCAATATTTATATTAAGAAATCATGGAACTTGTTTCTAAAATGTTGTATGACTTTTTTTCTTCTTCTTCATTCCCTGTTGCATATAAAGAATGAAGAGAAATTTCTTATCAATAAAAACTAAGCCATCTGGCGATTTAATACCGATTGATTCAAGACCTAACACACTTTTTTTAAGCTTAACCATTTAAAAATATCGAACAGTAACGGGGATTATATTTGGCGGGCGGAGCTACAAATCGTCCAATAGTCAAAAAAAAAAGAATACCTAATAATAAATTTTCAACGTTTTAAAAGTCAATTTTACGCTATTTATATGAAAATTACATATAAATATATAACAAAATAGATATATAGTTTAGTGAGTAAAACAGAAATTGCGCACGCGAGGCAGGCTCACTGGACACGACAGATGTTTTTAACAAATCGCTTTTTTTTTGGTTTGGCAAACGATCCAATAGGCCTAAATTTTAGACAGCGCCTATATATACATTATCTCCATGGAAATTGTTCGCCGATTCGGAAAGCGGTTGGTAATTCCCAGTTGAATATTTTCGTGCGTGAAAAACGCTATACAGCCGTAGTGTGATGGATGCTTTTTTTATATATTTGTAACAAACCATCCGCAAAGTGAATATTTGAAGGAAAAACCAAATTATCAATATTATTATCTCAAAAAATATTCTAAATAATCCTCTTTTTTCAAACAAAATTTCAGAAAAATTTGTCCAATATCCCAATAAGCGTATATTTTACTTGGTGGAATGCTTACTGGGAGTATTAAGCTAAAAATGGAACAGAAAAGGAGCAAAGACAGGACTGCATGAATTAGGGGAGAAATATAAATGTAATTCTAGACCAAACTGTCTTACTTTATACCGTCATTTAAGTTCTAAAAATCTAATTAATTTTTTTAATGTTAGATGGCGCAAGTGATCGTTAGTATTTGTTAACGCCACCTATAGCTCTAAATACTCCCCCACTTGTACTTATATTGAGTCTGTCCAAGTGAGAAATGATACTTAAAAGAATAATGAAAAAGAGAGTTTACAGCGTCATTTACTCCTTTGTTAGCTGATAGAGAAAATACGAGCTTATTCAAACACCGTAGCTTGAACCATTGTGTAGTTACTTTTAATCTATTCAGTAATGATAACGTGTACTTTCTTTTATTTATTATAAAAAAAGAAGTATTTCATACTTAAATATACAAAGACATTATCTCACAACATCAATAATTATTAAAAACACCGTATTTCCGTCATAATTCAAGCAGTTAAAAACAGAAGCTGTAAAAAAAGTAAAAGACAACCCGCATTCGTAACGAAAGGATATAACAAATTATTCACTTAAAAACGAACACATTTCAACTTGTTTTTCATGCCTTTTGCATTGGATTTTTGAGTCAGTTTAGCACCAACTTTTAACAGTAAAAAAAGATTCCTTTTCTTTCATATCAGATCTTCATGTGCTATTCAAACTGTTGGTTGAGGAATTTTGCGATTTTCCATTTTGAAGACTGCATGTGCACATCCACTCATGATTTAATATTTCCCTTAAGGTAGGTCTATCTCTCCACTCTCTTGTAAGGCATAATTTAATCAAGTTTTTGCATTCATCACTTATTTGAGAGTCTTGAAATTCGGCATCTGCCATTAAGATTTGTTCATCTTTTTCGAATGGTATATCCCCACAAACCATATCATATAATAAAATTCCCAATGACCAGACTGTTAAGGGTTCGTAAAAGTAACGCTTCTGTCTAATCCATTCCGGAGGGCTGTAAACTCTGGTACCATCGTAGTCTTTAAACGCAGATTGTTTTGTAAGAGATCCGGAGCCGAAATCAATTAATCGTAGCTTTCCAGTATCGATTTCAACTAGTATATTTTCGTCTTTCAGATCGCGATGAGTGACGCCTGCGTCGTGGCAATCTATTAGTATTCGGACGATTTGCTGCATGAAATCCCGAGCGGTGTCCTCGTCAATCGTAACCTTTTCCGATATATAGTCAAATAGGTCAACAGCTGGAGAAGGTCGTTCCATAATGAGGATAAAGTTATCGACATCATCAAAAAATTCGATTATCTTTACAACCCCGTCGACGTGTTGAACTTTATCGAGTAGAACAATTTCGTTAGGCACCCTCTCATCATTCAGCTGTTGGAAAAATAACGATTTAGTTATTGATATCAACGTAATTTACTATAAAGAATATATCGTTCAAGTATAGTTTATTTGATTAATAAGACTTTTTTCACTTTGTAAAGTATCTATAGGTATATCGCACAAAATTGAAATATATCATTAATAACCATGTCAACTTCCGTACGGTATTTCACTATAAAATATCCCTTAACGATATTTACATCCGGCCTCTTCATATCGAATATTCTTTTTGAAATAGGGAGCCGAGTTCACAGTGACGCTTTCAATTTGAATGGACCCCTATACAGAACACCTACTACAGCCTTGTAGACATTAAAATGGCGGGAAATGAGATGTTTTTTTTTCTTTCTCTTTAGAAGCAATATAATCCTATAGTTAATAATATTTAACGTACGTTGTGGGTATATAGAATTACTTATCACGATTGACGTCAAAGTTCGTTCTGTAAAATAGGAGTGCTAAATGCGACTTTGTCAATAAAGGATTTTTGTTTAACTTCACTGTGTTTTTGTCACCGTGGTTGATAAGTGAAAGGCCACTTTCAAAAAAAAATACTTATTACATAAGAACATAGGAATTTGCTACCTTTCCCCACTTCGGCACTTTGTACTTCTTAATCTTTTTAATCGCAACTGCAAAGTTATCCGTTTTTCTTATGCCTTCATAGACAACTCCAAATCCACCAGCTCCTAGTTGTTTTCCAATGGAATATTGAGTCTCCAGATAGACTTTGGCTGATAGAACATCGACATTTATTATTATATAACTCAAATGATTACGTAACAATAAAAATTACTTCTATATTCCACTTCTTTGAGGTATTCTTCTGGTTCTGTTGTTGCATCTTTTTTTATTAAATAAGACATGCTTAACTAAATATCTTTTGACAGAAACTATATAACTTAAAAATCAAGACGGCGTGCTAAAAACGAATGCCGTCTGGGAAAGTGGGAATCACCGATCTATTTTTACTCCAGGTGTAGTATTGCGCGCAGACGTTCGATGACACTTTCTACTATTCATTTTTAAGCAAAAAAATTTATTTACTATTTTATGAATTTTTCTTACTTGCTCCTCTTCGAATATATTTTAATACATAACTTTATATTATGAAATAGTCTTTGTCATTTTTGCTTTGGAACTTATTTGTTTTTCGCAACGTTTTAGTAACATAACTCAACAGAGAGTTTCCCTGCAGACAGCCAATGAACAGCTCGTAGTAAATTATTTGCATATTACCAGGGTTACGACCGGACGCCTACACGTTTAGCTATTTTTAGCGGGAAATTTTGGCGGTTTTTTTCTCTATATAATTGATATGAAATAAACATTGAAAATTTTTAAATAAAATTATAAGATCTTAATATCGATAACCCCATTATATTAACCTATATCTAAAATATAAATTAACTTATATTTACGTCATTACTTAAAGCATATGGCCATTCTAAGTATCTTTGTTTCTTGAACTCTTCCGCGATGAAAGAACGTCAGCTTGTAGTCTATCTTTCGAATGATCACATTACATTACACTATTTCGAGGACACAAGGAAAAAATCAATTTTGTCTTGTATTTATAGCACTAAAAACCAGTAAACAATTTTGTTTTTCGTAAAGTTAGCAGCAAATCTTCTAAGTGTGTTTTATCATAGATAAACCCAAGCTTGAAGCGGCGAAAGTATAAACAAAAACACGAGAATTACTCATTCATTAGTTAATCTGGATATACTGATTAATGTTTGTAAACATCTACTCGATTCTTTATTTAGATGAAGCGACATATAAATGACGTGAAAGAAAAATGACTACAACGTAATAGACAGATGTGTCACTGTGGATGATCTATTCACGTAATAAAAGAATAGAAAAGAACAAAAAAATGCTGAAACACAATGGCTAAGAGTCTGAAGAATGAATTAATTACTGTTGTATAGCAATTATACTGCTTCTCCTCTGCTGACTCAGTTGCAAAGCAGAAATTGATAGAAAAAGGCGTTGACAGGTCAGAAACGAAGTAGGGATTTTGCGCCTTATTTCGTCCTTTTGACCATGTAGTCCATTATCCAGTTGACCGTTCAGATGTCACACAGAATACTCCCTCTTCTTTGCCCTCATAATAACAACCACGGAAGAACTGTTTTATTCTTTCCTCAACCTGCTGTTACCAATGAGTCTTATTATATTATCTACATTTACATTTCTTTGTATTGCAACATATGGTGTCATCCACATTATAACAGAATTTAAAAAAAAATCTAGGAACACCCTAGTCATCTTACACTCTTTTCATTTCAGCTTCGAAAGTATCTTTGATCTATGATAACTATTGAGAGTTTTTTCCTTCTTTACAATACAAAGTACATGTTTTTACGGTTATGTTTTTATCTATTCCGGAAGGATACTCACATTTAGCAGATAGATAGCTTTTGTATATTTCATTTCTCCATTTACCTAGCATACTTGAGGGATTTCATTAATTACTAGTCTAGATAGTCTTACATAACAGCGCATAAAATATTACAATAGACAGAAAATGTAGGAAATACGTTTAGCTCTGAATACGAAATAAAGAAGGAAAAGGAGTGAATTGGGACAGTTTGTACTAATCTTATTTCTCCTTTGTTTCTTCAAATAATCAAAAGTCAGTTAGAGATATATAATTCATGTAAATCTTATAAAAAGATAGTGTTTTTGGATTGTAATCTAAATAATCGAATAACGAAAATTTTGTCCTTACATACATCATCCATTCATACGCCTTATTTATTTTAAGCACACGAATTGTGTGGTGCTTTCATTTAGTGATAAGAATATCATGCTAATACTGTCGTTAATACATAAAGTATGAAAAATGAAAGGGATTTTCTGCGGATGTACTTAATTTTTTTTGAGTCGAACTATGCCGTGACCTATGAATTTTATAATAAGAGACGTGGACGCTATTAACATAAGTTATTTATATAACAGTAAGTGATAAACAACAGAATAATTATAGCTTGAGATAAATATTATTAATGAGGGAAAATGTGCTTGTTCATCCCTTTTATTTTTATGCAAGAATTTGTGATTGTCTATTTCCTAATGTATTTATTAAATAAACTTTTACCCTTAATAAAACAGCAGTTTTTCAAGAGCATTCTTCTACAAAGAGCTCTGTCGCCTAGGTACTTACGTAATCTTTTGAACAAGAAGCACCAGACACTTATGCGAGTAAGCGTTGATTGTATCTAAAGGGAAATTCGGAATTTTGCTCTGGGTTTGTGTAAAAGGAGTATATATACAGTATATATATACATATGGAATATCTGTACAATTTATGTACCGTCCACACTATGGGTGCATTCTTGTCCCCATGTGGTAAATTATGCATTTTCGGGTATAGAGGAGGCTTTCTCATGTAAAAAATTTGCACAGTTTTTATTACAAATTTATTTCTCTGAAGCTGGAGAATTTGATTCCAAAACCGTCTATTCTGCAATGTAAAAACAAATGAATATTACATTTCAAAGATTTCGTAACTTGATGATTTATTATAATAATAAGCGTGAAAAAGTGTTTACTAAATGTAACAATAAAACCCTCGTTTAGCTTATTTACGTGGATTTTATTTAACGGATTAGAGGATAAAAGTCAGAAGAAAGAAGTTTCTAAGGGCGAACGTTTATTCGCTTTTCTCTCATTAAAGCCCACATATGTATCCTATAAATGTACCAGGAGAACAAATTAAGCTTTTGAACTTTATCATTAACATCCATTCCCTTATCTTTTTCACAGACACAATTAATTTATGCATAAAAAGAATAAAAAACGAAAAATAAGCATCATAACTCATGGGACAAGGGAATATATAAACAGCTTATCATTGGGCAGTCATCATTTTAAATTACGCGCATTATATACACAAGCTTGGCAAAACACTACTTTGTCGGCATGGGGAAAAGGAGAAAGAATGATTTTTCCTACCATATTTCATTCATCTGCCTCCATATGGGCTTTTTTATAGTTTCATATCTCTTTGGAGATGCTTTAAATATTTTATCACTTATTAAACAGCCAACCATATGCAGTAGAATAATTTTATCTCTTATTTTGCTTATTACCCTGTTTATCGCCCACAATGAAAAAAAATTACAAACGGTAGTAGCTTCTTCGCTAGATTATTACTTTAATATTTTAAATTAACATAAATTTTACAGTTTAGAAATTTGAGCTATCTAAGAAAATTACTTGGCTGTCTTTTCGCTTCAGTTGTATTTTTCTACTTTGCTGCTGTAGTTTTTGGCGCTCCGTTTGTACTGAATTCAAAGGAGACGCTACATTTTTCACTTTTGCTAACGAGCCTTACATCCTTCCAAGTCTGTCTTATATTAGGCGTTGATAACTGGCCCAATAATATGTTGGAATTGAAGTAACTTTTTTTCTTATGATAAAAGGAATGGTATTAATCAAAGACCTAATCTTTCAGGTTAGACAACCGAGAAGACCGAAGCGTTTACTATCCAGTAATTGGTAGCATAATCGGGTCTTGGGCTGGCTCCTTTGTCATTCCTTTAGATTGGGATAGGCCTTGGCAAGTTTGGCCAATTAGTTGCCTTTTCGGGATGATATTGGGCAATTTGTTAGGTCACATATTTACCATAATATCTGAAATATTTTGTAAAACAACTACTCCACTTTTCGCAACCAAATTGAATAAATTTAAATAAAGAAATGTTTATAAATATCTTGTTTGTTTACTTAGAAGGAATTATTTTGGCATTTTGTTATGTTGCAATAATGTATTTAGACTTTTGTAATTCGTTACTAAATTACTTCGTGGAAACTCGACGCGATTATATACGTTTCCACCTCAAGTCCAATTTAATGAATTCTTACGAAGAAATGAGGAGTGTAAGTAACTATTAAGGTCGATTGGTAAAGATTAAAAAAAGTATAAAATTTCTCAAGGTAAACACTGTATTTCATCAACAAGTGAGAAGAGGATAACATTTATTCATTTTCTTCGGTACGTAAGCGGGCGTGTCCGTTGGTTAATTTGATGTTCAGTTGTTGGGCTCTCTCAACGATAGCCTTCCTCTTCTTTGATGATACAGCATGACCAATCTCTCCAGCGTATACTCGGTTCTGCATCAACAATAATTCTAGATCTTTAATATTGTTAATGAGGAACTTCTTGAAGCCTGAAGGCATCACATGACGGGACTTTACACTAGAACCGTAGCCAACATTGGGCATCAAAAATTGGCCTTTGAAGCGGCGACGAACACGATTGTCGATACCCTTAGGTTTTCTCCAGTTTGTCTTTACCTTCTTGTATCTATCCGATTGATGACGAATAAATTTCTTCGTACGTTTTTTCTCCTCCCTACGTGTTTTCAATGGTCTTATAGCCATGTTTCTGAAAGAACCAATGTGTGAACGATAATAGAGAATTAAAGTTATTCGGACATAAAAAAACTCCTAAAATCAATTGGGTGCTATATAGAGAAATTCTTTAATTATTTTTGTAACAAAAACTTAATAAAATAGTGGCAAATGGATGACACTGTTGCATTTTTTATCGAATACTTACAACCAGAATAGCACGCTCTTCTGATAGGCAAAAAAGACCGATCCCTGACCAGTTTATAATCAAATGGAATTTCAGAGTGCCATCTATCAAATAGATGTATCATTTTTCATAACTAAAAAATTACTTGTTTACCCATAGTTATCTTATTATTTTAATAATGTCTGAGCATAGCCCTGCTCCAACACCTGAAAGGGCAATTTATGGTTTTATTTTATATTTATTTTCCTTTGTTTTGTTGGGTAAAATTTTTTAATAACAATCGACATATTATCGTTCACTTGCTAACTTAAATATTTTTATTTAGCATTGTATCTCCTATGGGCTTTCATACCACTGAACTGGTTAGAGGCGATAAGATTAAGTTATTGGCCACAGAAGTATAAATCTATAATAATAGTTGATTTTATAGTTTATTTTATGACTTTTTAAAAAATTAGATATTGGGCAATAGCCGTTCCTATATATCTTACTATTTTTGGTTTATTTGGACTAGTAATATATTTTGCTTATAATTTAACGATTACCCCCAATCTAAAATCCTCCAAAATTTGGATCGGTATGTGTTTCTTCATTAAAATTAAAGGAAAGAATTTATTTAAATTATTCACTTTTAGATTCTAAGTCAAGAACGGTTGAAAGAACAAATGTAACTATGCCAAAAATTGGTGATATACACATCTCATTAGTGAACAAGATAATTTATGCTACTAAGCAGTCGTCAGAGTGAATTTCAGTCTTCTTTAATACATTGTTGTTTTGAACAAAGAAAACACAATACTTATAATAATCAAGCTGTTCATCCAATACAATATACCTTGTTACAGAAGGCAACAATTTATAAAAAGAATAGCATTGTTTAATTTTAAAAAAGTGTTTCAACTTTCAAGGAAGTGCCCAAGGTTCAATGGGAAAAACTTGTCAGTCACTAATGACTCGGCAAATTTGAGAGACATAGATTTCATGTTGACTGTATACTATTTCTGCTGACTCTCTATTGTCTTTTTTCAATTCTCGAATTTTTGAACTGTTCAAACATGTTCACCCAAAAGTTTAATGTAATAAGAGCATTATAGGATTTATTTTACTGTTGACTGAATGTGAATAAGTGACAATTAGAACAATAGCGATTAAATTCTTAATGTTTCAATTTTTCAATACTTTAGATAATTCTTTTGCTTAATTCTATAGCTTAATGTGTCATTGAGACAAATTTGCTTAAGAAGAAAAAGATACTGTCCACACATCAGTGAATAATTATAGATAATAGATTTAATGGACAATTTGCTCTTATTGAAATTTATCAAAAAATAACGAATATAGTTAAAGGTCTCCAGCCAAAAAAGAGAGGGGGTTAATCTCCAAAAAGCTATAAATGTCTCTCCAAAGCAGTATAACTAAATCTAATAATTTTATAAAAACTCTCACAGAGAGGACCGAAGTAACAGCGAATTCTCACGGAATATTTGATAGGTGTACTTTTCTGCTCTTAGCGATTTTTTTTTGCTTATAGAATATTTAATGGGGAAATACAAAAAAAAAATGAAAATTCAATTTAATAATTTTTTAAAATATCTAAATAAACGAAGCAATAAATATTAATCTCATAAATAAACAAAACAAAAAGATGAATGTTCGACGATTATTGTGTGAAAAAATAGCAATGAGAACATAAAAACTTGTTATTGCGATCGTCATGGTACTTCCTAATAAGAAATAATTTATAGTACTGGAAAACGTCTTAGCAGTAGATGAATATTTATGAATTTATATATCGATAACTACTATTAACAATAGACTTTTTCCCCATAGAAAGTCACATGAATTAAAATAGTTATCAGATTTTAAAGTCTTTTATATATTTTCTTTTCAAAGAAGATTAAAAGGATATGCAAATTTTTCATCTTAAGTCTATTATTCAGTAGAGTTTCCTCATATAAAAAAATCGTTTTAAGCCTGAAAGTTCTTTCTTTTTCTAAAGAAAATCGAAATAAATTCTTTAAAAACAGATGGCGGCACTAGATAATGTGACTATCATTAAAATGTCTTTTAAATTATTTTGTATAGAATAGATCTACGAATACTTTTTTTTAATAAAAAAGTGAAGTATACATCAAATAAGAGGAAATTGAACTGATCATTTAAAGTTTCAATAGTGAACTGCATGTATTCAGAATAATATATCATATTTCAGACATTTTTTGGACGGAATATTACAATTACAGTCAAAATATAAAAGTCATTGATAAAGTTAAGAAAGAGAACTGATAAGAAAAAAAAAAACTGGTTTTCTAGGGCTGACCAATCATACGGAGACTTTGTCGGATTGTTTGTCTGTACTTCTGTTCTAAATTTTTCATATATTGCATGTAATCACTTATTCGGAATCCTTTAAAAGGTTCTTCTTTGAGGTAAACCAAAAGAGTATAACTATGGCAGTTTTCTAATATCTCTTTTTGCAAATGTTTGAAAACAGCAACGCAAACGTAAACTATATAATCGACTCCGAAAAGAACTATTAGCGCCACATAGTGTGTAATGTCGGTCCAATCCATGTAGTTCAGGAAGGATTGTCTTATCCATTGTTCGCAAATAAGAGAGGAAGCGAGGCCTGACATTTTAAAAGCTGAGGCAACTTGAGGTAATTCAGCATGTACAATTAAATCTATACGCTGACAAACAATGTAGTGCAATGGTCCCATACCAGATTCAACTATTGAAACGGGTAAATGTATACTACGATGTAATCGATTTGGCCAAACGTAAGAAGATAGAGCACTGCAAGAAATTTGCTGAAGGAGTTTCCAAGTACGTTCACCATTTCCGGAGAATATAAGAAACAGTACTCCAACGAACCAGTCACATGGTGGTTTAGGCCTCACAACCCATTCTAAGAGAAGAGAAAAGAGTTAAATTTAATGAAATTTCTAATTTTGCATATCTATATTAAAAAAATAATAAGATCTCACTTAGTGCATTCGGAGAGCAAGGTTTTTGTTGCTGCTGGAGGAAATATCCACATTTTTTCATCAAGAATATCAACTTTTCGTTAATGGCATCACCACTCTGTAAAAGTTTTAATCTCTGTCCATATCTACGAAAATATTGTTAAACAAATTTAGAGTAGAAGGTAGTCATTATATAATGTAGTTACTTTGTTAACAAACGAATTCCGTTCTCTTGCATAATTGGTAGTTTAAAGTTTTTTATACTGTTGTCCGTACCTATTTAAAAATACAAGAAAATATTGAATAGAGTGTTCAAAAACTTATTATTTCAAGATTGTATAGGAATGAAAAATAGTTTTAAGGAAAAATGATTACAGTTGACCGTAAGCAGATAAATATTCTTAACGGCTCTCTTTTCTCTTTCTCTCTCTCTCTCTCTTTTTTAATGTTATATAATCTTGAATAATCACTAATTTTTACTATGAAAATAGAAAAGAAACCCGTAAAGAAATTTAATGTTCGCATAAATTATCTGTGAAATTTATTATACAATTAATGAGAGGTAGATTTTTTCAGATCGAAGCGTGGAAAATAACTGACAATAATGAAAATTTGTCTAGTAATATACAATAATCATGCGGCGTCTAAAATAAACGTTTCTAGCCAAAAATAGACATCTAATTAAATTTAAATATTGATTTTTGTTTTTATTATAAAAGGGATTTAAAATCGACATAGTAAGTAAACAAATTGTTAATTAATAAGATTTATGTATTTGTTTACTTTTATAGAGAACTTACTGGATGAATCCGTTTTATCTCCTTCTAATTAAGAAATATAATATTTTTATATAAAGCTCAATTTAATTAGGAATAGGAAAAAAAACATATTTAAGCAGAATAAAAAGATACTTTACTATTTAATTGCTAAATATAGCTTACCTACGAAATCAATAGCCGGAAATATAGCATCATCTGCATCGTAAATTATCATATGGGCAGCTCTGTCTAAAATTTCTCTAATACAAGATGTATGTAAAGTATCCGGTTTTGTTGTTAGAGCACTAAAGACAAGTGATTGTGCCTTTTCTAACCAAATTTCATCAACTTTTTGTTTCTTTGTTTCGTTGAGAAAATTCCATAGATCAGTGTCCACTAATTAGAGATGTCAATGTTATATAAAAATAGAAAAAACCTTGCTTAAACTTACAGCTTTTAACTTTAATATCAATTTGCGGTAGGTAGTTCTTGGGCAAGGCCATTGAGCAAACCGGTGGATAGATTTCAACCTCTTTTTTTTCTCTTAACGACATATCCTAAAGAATTTTAAATATTCGTTATATTATTCAGCTAAATCAAATCAATTTCATACGGATATTCTCTCTCTAGGCGGTAATATTCGTTCAGTGGGACCCCCTAAGGCCAGAGCTCTAACTAGAATATGACTCCTTTCAGAAGATAACATATCAAATATATGAGTTTCCTTTCTGTTCGCAGATTGAAAGAAATTCACTTAATTAGGAAGGTTTCGTGGTCGAAAACCGTATTTCTACTCACGTTACATCGTTTTGTTGCTGAACGGTTACGACATTAGCATTTTGCTCTTTAATGAGAATCTCGTCAAATCTGTATTGAGTTTGCAATAAGAGCATTGTATCTAAACATGAAACCATTACTGATAGCCATCTGCAATTAATTAACAGTTGGTTAGTTATCTTTCTTGATAGGAATAGAAACGGATTAAGGAACCATACCTTAAACCTAATACATGAGATTCTTCGTATTTAAATAAAGCTTGACGCTTTTCGTTAGCATCTATAAAAACGAGACGATCTAGAAGACCTTCAATACTCGTAGGTAAGTCTCTTAGACTGTATCTAGCCTGAACGGGTAATTCCTTCTTGTATAAATTCTCATAGACGGAAGCGAATGAAGAAGTTATTGCTAGTAGATTGTTGAACGGCTATAAAAGATAGAAAGAGAATCATTTTCAGCCTATATTTATCATTTGCTCTTAAAAATTTAACTATACCTTTAAAGCATATTTTGAAATAGGAGTTATTTGCCATGGTTTAGGTCTGAATATGTATGAATCATCAACGCATTCAATCTCTTTCCAAAGTTTAATGCATAGCCTTTTGACATAATCTGCATGAAATTTCTATAATATATTAGTTCGTCATAAATAGACTTAAAATGTACCTGTCTTATCAAGAACAGCTCTTATTCCTGGTGCTGTAGCAGCTATTTGCGAAAGCATGAAACCGTAACCAAACTTTTCCATCTTTGAAACTTGTAAATTCTTGACAAGTCTCTTATGCATATAGCATACGCATTCTTCCAGAGCTCCAGTTTGATGAAGTAGTAGTACACCGTTTGGAGTTGCGGCCATACTTAATAGGTTGTCTCGTAGATTGTCCTCCCAAAAGATAAGGCTATGTACAAAGAGAAATGAATTTGTAATAAAACAATAAAAGACGATTAATTATTAAAATTAATTAATTTCTCTACAGTAATAATTAAAATAACTTTTTATCGCTTTTTTGTTCATCTAAATCTCCATCGTCACTGTTCGTTGGCGTTGGTGCATCGTCTAAATTCCTAAGAGCGTCCCTCCACGAAGAATTTATGCTCTGATGAAGCTTGTAACTAGAAAGCATCAAGAGGCCTTCTTGGGTGCTATAAATTTGTCGACACACATACAATATGTTCGATATAACAGCATTGCTTCTTTTCACGTCTAATTCATCGATTAAAGATTTATGAACGACCTGAGCTAAAATATGCGCTGGGGCGGATCTGACCCGATTCAACCTTTGCCCTTTTTCTCCATAAAGCAATTTTAGGCGACCTGCGGTACTTGATGCAATTACAGAGAGAATCTCAGTTAATCTCAATAGGGCTTGATCGCTGACCTTATAACCTTCTGATTGCTGTTTGTAAATTTTTTTTTGCAAGTATTAGTTATTGTCATAAAAGGATTGTAACAGAAATTCTTACCTCAAGCATAGCAGCAAAAGGTGCCATTATACTAGACATTACTTCGTCATTGCAAACACAGCATTCTGCACAGTTAGTATCTCCCACAAGATTTTTAAGCATATCCAGCGCCAAATCGGGTAACGTATTTGCTAACTTCATATCCCATTGTATGACTATATTTAAAACGCTGATAATGAATTGCTGGAGGCTCAACGACTCTGAAAATTGAGAGGAAGTGTAATATAATGGGAAATTGACGACAGCGTTAGAATTAAAACGTTTCAAATTACTTTCACTTTCAGGCAAATCAAAGGGAAACATTTTTCTCCCGATCTTAAATTTCAATAGTTTCGACATGAAACAAATAGAATGAATAAGGAAAGCGGCGTCAATTTCGACCCTAGAATACACGAATTGTCCTAATCGTGGCGTCGCGGCCAGCCTTTTAACATTTGTTCTTTTTGGTCCTAAATTAGCAGCTTGATATATAATTTTGACAGCTTGCTCCACGACCACCCTGTGCTTCTTTAACAATTCAAAAAACGGTTGTCTACTAATGAAGCCATGCATCCAGCAGACAAACCATTGAGCTTTGGAATCCAACAGAGACACAATGTGTAACGGGGTTATGCCTGTCCTACTTAAGGGTGGTAAGGTTAAAAGATCGAAAGTTTTCCTTAAGATTCTTTCAATAAAACTGTAAAAGATTTTCATTTCAAAAGAAAATATTATCATAATATCTCAATAAAGAAGATATTCGATATTTACTTGTTAGCTATCCTAACCCAATATTGGGGAATATGTCTCTGAAATTCATTCATTAATCGGACTGCTTTCAAAAGACGTTGAATCTGATTTAGGCTTAAATCAATATCCGGTGGTAAAGTGGACATATGGGATGACGGTGCAAAAAAGGAAGATATATAATCAACTGTAAATAAATAGAGAATAGTTAAATTGCTATTCTTCCTTCTTAACATTTTGACGCGAATAATATTTACTTAATATAGCGTAAACTTCTTTTGTAAATTCAGCGCTAGTCGATAAGCCTCTCGAAATAAATTTCATACACATTTTCTGTAAAATAGTATATCGGAACTTATTAACTTATAATAACAATATTAGTAGTAATAGCAATAATAGTGTAAAATTACCCATAAATCGTCGTCAGGATCGCTCATTGCGTCTAACAAGGGTCTAGAAACGTCATTCCACCCGTGTAAAGATCCGATATCGGCAGTGGGAATTTGCAGGAAACTATGCATTGCTTGTTTTCTCTCCTATAGTGTAAAGACAGAGTATAAATATAATTGAAAGTAAGAATGATAATCTTTAACAAACTTCTATAGAGGGTTGACTAAGTTGCCTTGCTAAGTTGACCAGTTGTTCTTGACTTACAAATAAAATGTTACAATTGCTTTGATTGAGGGAGGAACCTTCCCCCAGAGATGACTCTGTTTCGCTGTATAGAACATCATGCTTTCTAGTCCTTGTATTGACATTAACGAGACCGACATCTGCGAATTCATCGTCAGAATTATCATGTAGAATGTCGCAAGCATTTTGAAGTTCCAATTTTAATTGGTCAGAGAGAGCTTGAAATTCAGAGGTATTTAAGACACTATCGGTTATTCTTCCTGCCACATTAGGTCTAGCTTTATTATCATTGTATCGTTCTATTTCTCTATCAATTGCCGGTCCTAGATTGTCATCTATTTGAGACCTTATAATCCTAACAAGTTCACGTCTGAATAGCAATAATTTTATTATTTACATTTGTATTATAAATATTGATATTACTTGTCAAAATTTTTATCTCTTGATTCTAAACTCATCAAAAGATCTTCTTCATTTTCATTCCTTCGTGCTTCTTTTAGATGATCAGTAGAATTGATTAGGAGTTCTTTGACAGCTTGTACGAGATTAGCATCGTCTAGTGATGTATCGGTAGTCATTGTCTTTACTTAATTGCGAAGAAATTTAATTGTTATATTAAATCCGCCAAAAATTCAAGTATCCATGCTCCGCCATATTTAAACAAACGCTTTTTCTATAAAAGGACGATGGTGATTGGCTCGATCCAAATATAAAAACCAATAAACGTTTAGCTTTCATCAGCTTTCGTCTGCAACTTTAAACACGCTCGTGAACGGTTTTAGTCTGATTTCTGGCTTATTCGGCCTATTTTATCTAGAGAAGATTAGTTTATGGTTGATAGAAGTACTATCATTAACTTCGTGTGGAGTATATACCTCTAAGTACATATTCTTGTTTATTTTCCACAAGATTGGATTGTTATGCTTTTTGTCCCAGGTAAGATCTACCTTTAATTTGCTCTTCTTTTTAAGAAGTAAACTCCCTTAGGGAGCTGTAACCGAAAATTAGAAAGTATAACAACATTTGACGACTTTGTTTTCTATTCTGTACGAAAAATATGAGTGATTAGAAATTGAACTAATTTTTTTCCCTTTACAAAGCCTCTTATGTTGTTTTAACAATGCAATCTATTTAAAACACTAAATCAATTAATTTTGGTCAAAGAACGTTTTTCAATCAAACCTAAGCAAACGCCATTACGTAATCAGGATACGTAACGCTCTTTGTTAAAATCGCACACCTGTAAAACTGTTGGGGTGATTCATGTTTTTCCGGTGCTCGGCCTTATCGATTTCCCCTTTTTTTATTGTATATTTATAAATCACTCGTACGCGGCCCCACGGTTAATATGAAACCAATCGGCGACGGTTAGCAGATTTATTATTCTCTTATCTCACCTTTACATAAACACATTTCAATAAATATTTGGATAGATAAAGATAAAAGAAGGCAGTTCATAAGCTAGCATAGTAGCTGCCAAAGCTATAAAAGGTAGATAATAATTCAATAAATCTTCTAACAGTGGCGGCTTAATATAATCAGGACAACTGTTTTCACGGTACGTTGAATTTAACAGTAAAAACTAGGGAAGAAATTAGTTGAAAGTTATATTTGTCAATATTTATAATATCCTTTATGTTCTATATTGTACAAAAAAGTCAAAAATCGATTGTTTGTAATCTTGATAACGCACGTGCAAATTTATAGTTCCATTACAGGCTTAAAACATTTTAAAAACTGTAAAATATAGTGAAATTTGTGAGTACAATGACATGTACATGAGTATATGTGTGAGTGAGTGTATGTATGTATGTGTAGGTGTGTGAGTGTGTGGCTCTACTATACATACATTCTATATATAGATATATTGTTAAATTAAATTAACAGTTACTTAACCTTTTATCTAGTAAAGAAAATATCAGTTGAGTAAATTATCTGGATTTGTTTATAGCATATTTATACTACGGTTAAATTTACGTTGTTAATCGATATTGTTTTAATGAAAGGTATCTTTATATATATATATAGGTATAGACAAGTATATCCATATATACTAGGTATACATAAGATATAGTGTATAATTCATTCATTCTTATATTTTTTTGCCATTTTAAAGAAAGTGGAAAGTCTGATGTTTTATGTAAAGAGAACAAAAAATTCCATTTTTTTTCAATGAATAATACAAAAAGTCCATTGCTGACTGTTGAGAAAGAATAATGTAAAAACTTGATCGAAAGAATTTTTTGAACATTTTTCACATTATATAAATCAATAATTAAGTCTATTTTTAACTATAAAAAAGTAATTAGTAATCTTTTGGAGCGTGTGGACTGTGAACTATATATATATATATATATATATATATATATATATATATATATATATACTGTATATATATAGCTACAGCTACAGGTATATATAATCTATAATAAATCCTTCTAAACATATAGGACAATATTAAACCCATTTTTAGTGCTAGAGAAATTTGTCCTTTTTATAGTAATACAAGGGATTTTTTTTTCAATATTTGTTTCTTAATGGCTGTGAGAAAGAATAGTTGTGGTTTCTTCTTTGCCTATTCAAATATATATATATATATATATATATATATATGAGAAAAAGTATAAAACACCAAGTTATGGGAAGGTAGAGTTGTAATACTAGTATCCGTAAGGATTATATTTTCTATATATAATAGAATAGATTCAGTGGAAGAGATTGGGAAATAGGAAAAACAGCTTTTTCTTTTTAGGGCCCTAGTCTGGTTCAATTTTTTTTTGTAACACGATACTATTGGAGAAAAATTGAACAAAAGACGTTAATCGATACCGTAGAAAACGAAATTGATTAATTTCATCGACATTTATTATTTGGAAAGTAATTTAGACGGAAAGGTAAATGCTACCTTTTTGTGAATAGTATTTCAATCCAGGTCAGTTATTTTTACTTAAAAAAACTGCCCTCATATCTCACGTATAATATGCGGCATATAATATTTGGATTGAGATATAGGCTTTTCGCTATACTCTTTTTTGGCGATTGTAGGCTCGTAGTTTTTTTTTGTAAGCGTTATAAAAGTTTCGTTTCCTTCTTCTCTTCCACTCAAAATGTGACACAAGTTTTGTTAAAAATAGCCCTTGTATCCTTGCATTGAATAGAATAAATATTTTTGAAAATTTTTTTCCACTCAACCATTATTCTTTCGGTGACGTATCGTCACATCTATGCTAAAAGCACGTTCCTGTTACTGGCTCTCTGAAGTAGTTGTTTTTAATGCGATAAGACATGATTCCCCATTTTTCTTTTGTTATTGATATTGTATAATTCTTTCATTTATTGTTTTTGAGATTTCTGTATTATTATTTACTTTGCAGCTCCGCTACGATTAAGGAGAGAATTAGAATCTCAAAAGTTTAAACAATAACGAAGGGAGAGAATGACGAAACTGATATTAATAAATTTAGTATTTTATTGTTTATATACTTTTATCTTTGCTCAAAGTCTTTCGGATAAACGTTATTTTGTCGTTGATTTGAAATGGACTGGTGATCTTTTTAATTTAAGAGAAGAAGCAAACACAGACCAAGACAGATTTACAATAAGCGTACAAGGAGATGAACAACTTTTTTCCGTTGACGAGAAGACGGGCGTTGTCCAGCGGAGAAATGATTGGGGAACAGAAGAAAGAGAGCTTTCAATTCAAATTAACATATCTCGCCAATCAGTTGTTTTCACTCAAACTGTAAATATCAAAATGGTAAGCCGTATGAATATTAGATATCATACGATTCTGCTCAAAAATCAACCAAATCCTCTTAGAGGTACGGTCTGGTACTGGACTAGGCCGGGTACTGTAGTTATGACTGTTGAAGCAATTGATTCAGATTTCCATAAGGATGGGAAATTACAATATGAACTAGCAGATAATGGAGAAGGTAGATTCGGAATTGATAATCTGGGAAACATCTTTGTTAAAGGACGGAAACGTTTCAATGGTCAATATAATTTAGCTGTTTCTGTCTTTTCTAAAGGAACAATCAGAACCAATACTGAAAGGACTGTTGTTCAACCCATTACGATCTATGCTGGATCGATAAGACCACAATTCTATCAGGAAAACTATAACATTAATCTAGATGAAAATTTACCAATTGGCTCTAGTGCTGCCAAAATTGAAATTAAATCATTTCAAGATCTGAGAGTGGACTTAAAAGCGGAAGAATTAGACACTAAATTTTTTCAGTTAGCTCAGATCTTAAAGATACCTGGAAAATCTACTTACGAATTACGAATTAAGCGACAACTCGTCTATGGACGAGCTGATACCCCTTACGTATTCAGATTCTTTTTAGTTGCAACAGAAGAAGTCAGCGAATTTCGCACAATGGCAGAAGCAGTCATTACTTTGGTCGATGTTAATGAACCACCATTTTTTACTGTTGAAAGGTATGAGGACTATAATGTTGATCCGTCTTCATGGTCAGGTATAGAATTAACAGCATTCGAAAGAGATTTCGGGGCCCAAGGACAAATACAATGGAGTTTGGACGATAGTGATAACTTTGAGCTAACAGAAGGCCAAAGTGGTACATACAATAGAAGAAGTTGGACGAAGCGGCTAGTTATAGCAGATGGAAATTCTGTTAAATACGGAAATTCTCCAGATCATTCATATACTGTTAAAGTAACTGCAACTGATGCTGGAAGTCCTCCCCTTAACAATACTATTGACTGTATTATCCGTCTAAAAAAGATGAACTCAGAACCACCAAAAATGGAACCACCAGTACAAACTGTTAAATTATCAAAATCTATCGAACAAAGTTCAACAAATCCCATCTATTACGTTCAAGCATACGATCCAGATGGTATGGCAAACGAGTTACCTTTTAAATTTAGGCTTAAAAATGATTTTGGAGGTCTTTTTGGCATAAATGGAAATACTGGTGCAATATACTTAGAACAGAAATTGACAAATCCCCAAGCTGAATATATTCTTGATATAGAAATAACGCAGGGTAATCAGAATAATTTGAATGCTGGTCGAGTCGTTCTGCAATTAGTTAATATAAATCAACCTCCCAAATTTATTGATTGTAAAAGTTATATAAATACTGTTGTGGATGAAAATGAAGAACCTGGAAAGGAAGTGGTTCAAGTTCAGGCAACAGACGATGATACGGGTCCAGCTGGTGAACTAACTTATTCGTTTGTACAACGTGATCAAGGAGATGAGCAATTTTTTGAAATAGATAAAACTACTGGAAAAGTGACAACGAAACGAAAATTCGACAGGGAAAAACCTCCCAATGGTCGAACAAATCTAAGACTGACAGTTCAAGCAAGTGATAAAGGAAAACCCCCACAGTCGACAAATTGTTTCTTTTTTGTTAAGATTGGTGATGTAAACGATCAGAGTCCGAAATTTGACGTAGCATCAACGGAAGGGGAAGGATCGAAATTTTATGCTCCTTTTAACTTGCCCGACGGATCATTCATAGCACAGCTTTACGCTTATGATCTTGATGAATTTGATACAAGAAATTCAATAGTCAAATATAGTTTAACAAATGTTTCCCCTGAATGTACTAACTGCTTTATTTTCTCTGAGGAAGGAGAAAAATCTTTAAATACTGCTATGATTCGATCAAGAGGACTTACCAATAAGCGAGGCGAATATGAGCTAACAGTAACAGCGGAAGACGATGGAATAGATAAGAGAACTGCAACAACAAAAATTAAAATTATAGTTACAGAGGATGTTAATTTTTATCCACCAAAAATAACAAATTTGAACAACTTTATATCCCCCAAATCAATAAGCGAAACTTTAGTAGGTGGTTCGACAATTGTTGAAGGTCAAGCAACGAACCACGATAGTAATGCTATCCTCTTTGGAGTTCGGAGTGACTTAATTCCATTATTAAACTCTATGAAAACGTTTGGTTATGAAGATTTAGGTGGTGGCAATTTTAAAATCATATACAATGTTGGTAAAACTCTGGACAGAGAAGTTCAACCTAAGTATTTACTTATTGTAACGATAACTGGTACACAAGCTGCCATTTCTGTAAGAGTACCTATAACTTTAATTGATGAAAATAACAAGAGCCCAGAATTCCAAGGAATGGATAGTTCAGATAACTATCGTGTTCTTCTTCCTCAAAATACAGCTATTAATAATGAGATTTTATCATTTATTGCAACTGATGATGATTCAGAAAGAAATAACAACAATAAAGTTTCTTATACAATAACGGGATGCACTGAATTGGATTTGGAAACATGTAAAAGGACATTTAAGGTGTCCAGCATATTGAGTGATGGATTTTATTTTGGTTCATTAGTCCTTTCGGAAGAAATATCAGCAGATCAGATTGGTAATCGATTCAAATTGGATATTGTTGCCGAAGACGGATCCAATTCAGCTTTCCCTGGAAGAGATGGACCAAACAAAAATAAAAAATCTGTTAGATTACATGTGACAGGAATATCTTCGCATTCTCCAAAGTTTCCAGTAGCCGACTATACCTATGAAACTGTTGAGCTCGCAAGTCATGGACTTTCAATAGCTAATATAACTGCCAAAACATCTAGCGAACAATATGATCAGTATGTTGAGAAAACATATGCTATTACTGGAGGTAATGAAAATAGATGGTTTACAGTTGATTCGTCAACGGGAAATATATATATTGCCGGAAATGGTCTTGTTAATATTGACGATCTTCCTCAAAATTCCAGAAAAGTTAGTCTGGAATATAAAGTATTCGATGGAGCTGTTCAGTCGGACGTAATAGTTATTAATATAACTATCAATGACATCAACAAATATGTCCCATACGTTACACCTAATTTTGACGAATTTACTAATTATATTGAAATGAATGCTCCTGCAGGTACAATTGTTTATACATTTGAATCCAAAGATCCTGATCTGAAAAGAAGTTCTCAACCAAACTATGAGAACCATTGCGTAACTATTCCCCAAAGGTGGAGGGATTATTTTAAGGTTGAGAAAGATACTGCTAATAATGCAAAAAATAGATGGAATATTCTTCTAAATAAGCCTTTGGAACGAGATTATTATGATGGCTATGATCGCTGGGTTATGAATGTTCAGGTTAAAGATGAGTGCGATAGACCAGCTACATCAAAAATTGGATATGGAACTTTTACTATTTTACCTGAAGATATCAACAATCATAGTCCTAGGTTTTTACCAGAGTGTTTAAAATTGAACGTAGACGAAGAGGCGACCGTACTCACTAATGTGAAAGATTTTACCGTATGCACATACGATGTCGACTTTGGACTTAATGGACAAATTAATGAAAATAGTTTCAAAACTGAAGGAAGTAGATTTTTCAAATTTAATCGTGGATTACTACAAGTTAACGAGACCATTCCGAAAAGATATGCTAATAGACCCGAAACTTTGTCATATTCATTTGTAGTTAAGGTTAAAGATTTGAGTGGCCTATCCTCAAATGGGGTTAAAGTTACTGTTTACGTTAACGATATAAATAATAACCCTCCACAATTTACTAACAATGATCAAATGGTTATTGAGATGGATGAGGAACTACCAGTTGACACTGTTGTTTATACACTGTTAGCCGAAGATAAAGATATCGACGAAAATGCCTTACGGAAATACTCGATTGTTGGATCATCGCCCTTCTACATAGATTCACTCTATAGTCAGGGCGGTGGAGCGATACGTGTAAGGGAAAGGATCGATTTGGAAACTGGAGTTAGCTCTTATAACTTTCAAGTTCTCGTTGAACATCCAGATAGAGGAATAACAAGCAGTAGAGATGTCACTGTACAAGTTGTAGGTGTCAATGATAATGCTCCTAACATAACAACTATGAGCGGAAGATATTCTTTGACTATACCGGAAAATACTGAAGTTTCAAACAATAACTTGGAAACATTTATTGGCTCCGATAGTGATGGAGATACTTTTGATTGGTTTATTGATTATGAAAACTCTGACGTATCGAGAAGGTTCAATATTGTGAAACGGGATAATGTAAACGCTGATTTGAAATTGATAAGAGAATTAGACAGAGAAACTATAGATAATTTCTCTCTGGTTATTATGGCTGTTGATAACGGATCGCCTCCAAAAACTGGATCTTTAACCTATTCCATAATTGTTGGAGACGTTAACGATAATGCTCCGGAATTTGCAGTCGATAAAGAAATAATTGTTCCTGAAGAGCAGACTATCGGGTACGAATTGGATGCGGTAATTAGAATTACTGATAGAGACTCTGAAGATAATGGTGGTCCTTTTACAATTGAAAGAACCTCGTGCTCAAATGAAAACTCAGCTTGTTCGAGTTTTGATTTGGAAAGAAAGGGAGACAACACTTATAGAATTAAAACAAAAAAGCCTACTTATGACAGATATGCAACGAAAGAATATTATCTACCCGTCGTGATTAGTGATTCTGGAACACCACCCAAAACAGGGACGTCAACTCTAACGATTGTTGTTGAAGGTCTTAATAAAAGTCCACAGGAGCGGGGAGCAACCAAATACGTAACAGTTTATAACTACAAGTATATGCTACCAGACACTTCTATTGGAACACCCTATTCTGTTGATAAAGATGACTGGGATTTAAAAGACAAAGAATTTACAATATTGAACCATAATAAATATTTCGAAGCTGTTAACGATAATACACGAGAAGATCATGGTCATATTATACTAAAGGAAGGAACAAAGGCAGCAAAATATGACTTAGATATAAGAATATCTGACAATTCTCGAAAAGGCGATGTTGTCGAATCAAAGATGATCGTCAATGTTATTTATATAAACGAACAAGCTGTTAAGAGTCCTGGCTCTATGACTCTAACTGGAATAACAGCTAAACAATTTATTGCAGGAGAAGACAATAAAAGAGATAAACTAAGAAATTCTCTTGCTTCAATTCTGGGAACTTCAACAGAAAATGTTGATATCTTCAGTATTTATGATTCTGATAAAGATACGACTCAAATTTTATATGCAGCCCACGGTTCTCCTTGGTACGATAAATCGAGATTAGATGGATTAGCAAGTGAAAACAGGGAAAAGCTGGAAGCCAATGCCGGAATTAAAATAAGTCAAATACCTATTGATGAGTGCGAAGGTGATTCGCTATGTTACGTTGGAGGATGCGTTACTAAATTCGACATTAAAAGCAAAGATACTATGATTTTAAATACAAACTTTTCTTCTCAAGCTCAAATTAGTGCTAGAGCGAAAAAAGTTTGTGAGTGTGCTGCTCAATATGTTGACGATGCTCTTGGATCATGCACTTTCGATTATTGTATGAACAATGGAACATGTATGGACAAATATACTCACCCCGACGAAGTCTCGGGAGAGCCTGTATGCAAATGCTTGCCTGGGTTTGACGGAAAACGATGTCAGCAGTTAGATCATTCGTTTAATGGAAATGGCTGGGCTTGGTATGAACCCCTATCGTTGTGTGTGGAAGATATGCTTTCTATCGACATAGTTACCAAAACTGGAACGGGTCTGCTATTTTACCAAGGACCTCTCTCGACAGATGATTCAAAGGACTATTTAGCATTGGAATTAAATAGTGGAAGACCCAAATTGACAGTACAGCATGACAATGAACGAGTTATATTAAACGTGCCGAATGCTAGGAATTTAGCCGATGGAAAGTGGCATTCGCTCCAAGTTAGTAAAGCTCCAACTGACAGAAGAATGGTGAGGTGGACCCTAATGGTTGATAACTGTAAAGATGCTTCGGTTGACGAGAATATCGATAATTCTACGGAAAATGACAGCGGTTGTAAAAGCTTCAAAGATGTTATAACATCAAGAAGTTATCTTGATAACAACAATCCATTACAATTGGGCGGAAGGAAATCAGTGAACTTTCCTGCTGGTATAGTAAAAAATGGTTTCAATGGATGCATGAAAAATTTGAGACACAACGGAGTTGTGAGAGATCTCTATACTGGAAAGAGAAGAGAACAATCATCATCAACCGATGGATGCCCATCAATTTCAAACAAGTGTTTAGATTGCGGAGGCAATGCCACTTGTGTTGGAGATTTAACATCGTCAGCTGCATCTTGTGTCTGTAAACCAGGATTCACTAATTCACCCTCTTGTAACGAAAGAACTGATTCTAGAAAATTGAAAGAAAAAGCTTATATATCTTGGAATCTTAAAGATCAGTTCAACACAACTATTTCAACAACGGCTTCGAGAAGAAATCAACGTATTCAGTTACGTTTCCGAACCAGAAAGGAGGAAGGAACTATCTTTTCAACTTCAAGTTTCTCCACTTTAGAACAAATCATTCTCAGTGTTTCTAATGGATATTTAAAATTATTGTACGATTTAGGTTCGGGATATAATACTTTATCTTTACCTTATGTAAAAGTCAATGACGGTATTTGGCATACTGTTGTATTCGAACGATTCGGTAATGGTGGTTCTCTATTATTGGACGACGGTGACGCTCCTAGATTCTTTGTTCAAAACTTTCAAAGAGATTCTCATAGATTAATTGCCATTGAGGGTTTAGATATTTCATCTGGCGCTATGTTGCAAAAGAGAATGTATCATAACTTACCATCTGCGAAAGATTTTTTCCAAGAATCTTGTATAAGCGATGTCCATTACACTTGGTCAGGTTCGCAGACTACTACACTGCCTTTGAATGAAAATTCCAACAACGGGGGTGCCACCTATGTTAATAGGGTAAATACCGACGAAGGCTGTCCTTCAGGAATAACTTGTACATCAGACGCCTGCCCTTCGGATGCCACTTGCGTGGAACATTGGGAAGCAAGAACTTGCTTTTGTGGAATAGGCAAAAACTTTTCGTCAAATAGTTGTGTAGCAGTTACAAATTGCGCTGTTCCGCAATGCCTCAACGGAGGTTTATGTGCTGTGTTCTCTAATAATTGGGTATGTCATTGCTCTGAAAACTACGAAGGAACCAGATGTGGAATTGAACCAGGCGGTGTTGTTGATAATAGTACTGGATTAGCTACTGGAGGTATAGTGGGAATCATATTAGCAATACTAATTGCATTAGCTCTATTCCTTGTACTTGCTATTTGGTTGAAGAAAAGAAAGGCACCAGAAAAAGTCATAATTGATCATCCGGAAACGGATGAAAATGAATTCTGCTATAACTACACGGAGGAGGGAGGAGGTGAAGAGGATACTGCTAATTTTAGTACTGCTGAATTGCGAAAAGCAGTCAGTGAAACTCCATTCGAACCGAAGAAAGTATCAGCAATCAATGTCGGATTTGTTCCCGAGGATTCTCCATATCGGACGTCGCCTGTATCTCCCTACGGACCAGATGGTAAACCAAAAAATTTAGGAGACTTTTTGAGCGATCGCTTAACACAAGCTGACAATGACCCTACTGCCCCGCCATATGATACAGTTAGGGAGTACGAATACGAAGGTGGAGCCTCGCAAGTGGGCTCACTTAGTTCCTTAGCTTCCGGTTCAACGGATGCCTCTATAGACTACGAGCCATATATGCAGGGACCTAGATTTGACAAACTTAGGGATATATACTCTGGAAACGACGATGCAGACGATATTCCAATCGATGAGTCCCTAGCATAATTTTGATAAAAGAGACGAATAACTTTATGACTTTTTTTACACATAAAAAATATACTCGTTTAGTCTGTGATCGAACTATACAGTGGTGTCCAGTTCCTTATTTTAAACAATTTTTTTTTGATTTTATTCATGATGAACTAGTTAGTTATGTAACACTTGTTTTTATACTTTGATCTCGATAAATACTATATGTATAAACATTTATGCATACATAAAAATAAATAAATATATATATATATATATATACTGTATAAAAGGTATTTATATTATAATAGTGTATATATATATATATGTAAAGGAATTTTAATATATATTTAATATTTTTATTTAAATCTTCAAGTTCTTTATTTCATATAAAAGTATTAGAATGTACAAATACACATACAATTATACATAGAGAGAAGTATTAAGAGGGGCTGCTATTAATGTGACATATTAATTGATAATACACAATAGGTTTACAAATAATATTTCTTGGAAATGATTGCATTCCGTAAGATTTTATTAATAAATAAATATGATATTTCGATATACAATATAGACAGCATACTTTCAAGGGTGTCATATATTACTCATATGATTGAATGGAACAATAAATAACCTATATAATAAATTTTATGTTGCTTACTTTATGTAGTTTTTCTTTTTACCTGAAAACGATAGAGGGGCCACTTAATTTAATTCTTTTTTAAATACAATGCTATAAAAGATTTTATTACTATTGAATAACAATGAAGGAAGATGGATAGAGAGAGAGAGAGAGAGAGAGAGAGGAGGAATGAGGGATGGATGAAAAGGAGGGAAATAAAGAACTATAAACTAAAAAAAGTTTGATATATAACAGAAGAAATAAATTTTATTAATCTTTTATTATTATTTAAGGATATTAAGTTAAAAAGAAATTTCTTTCAAGAGGAAGTGCAATACTTTCGTAAAAGTGAAAAGAATAGTTTATAAACTATAAATTTGAATTTAGAGATCGTGAAAAAAAGTTGTCTATTCTTCGTCTTTTCCAATCTCTTTAGATAATTGCATAAACCTGAATAAAAGTATATAAAAGCTTTTAAACTTATTATTTAAAGAATGTTTAGGAAATATATATTTTCGTAGACATTTATTTAAGTATATTTCCCGTCTACTGTTTTTTATTTACTTATTTATACAACAATTGAAAATTTTAATTATACCGTGTAGTATTCTGTAACTCAAATTGGTTTTCTATTACAATATATAATTTCCGTCCGTTTATAGTTTAATTATTTTGTTTGTTTTTTTTTTGCTTTATTCATCGTTTATAAAATAAGATTAAATAATTAATAGAGAACTTTAAAATTTATACATACAACAAGTGTGAAGAAATGCGAGAGTTTGTGTTTACTCAATTGATGTTGCATTGTTTATGAAAGAATGTTAAGAAAACATTTAAAAGTGTTAAAACAATTGTAGTTTATACGAAAACAAGTTTGTTTGATGTTGTAGACTGGTTACGTGGTGTTTTGTTTATTTGATTGAAATGCGAAAGAGGGACAATTTAGTTTGCAAATATCATGCTAAATTATACAAAAGTTTGAATGCAAAGACATGTAAAGGGAAACGTATATCAGCCAAATGATTTTAACATTGTATTAGTTATAATATAGCCTTTTAGGTATTTTCACACAAAACTTTTTTGAATAAATAATCTACTTTCGAGGTTTAAAACTTACGGCGGTAAAATTCTCCTCTGTGAGAGAGTTTTTGGAAAAACGGAAGAGACTTAAAGACTCTTTGGCCACTAATTAACAAGTATACAAATTACTGTTTGCCAAATAATTCAGGACAATGACCTAATCAAATATCAAAAAAAAAAATTCGTGCATTAGATGGCGCCATAAACGGCTATATAAATTAATCCTTAGACAGATCGATTGTAACCCGCCTATTTCGCATTTTTGCTGCCCCGATCGAATGTTCACCACAAAAGGTAAAATTAAGAGGATTCATAGGCTATTTTTGTTGAAGAGATTGTAAAATTCTTGAATAATCCCCATTTTTTACGAATCTACCGAAGCTCTCCGGTGTGTTGATAGGCCTTTCAATAAAGTCGTATTGTAAAGAGTCAAAGACTCGTTTTTTTTTCAAAACTAGGTCATATTGAACATCTTATCCAAGGCCCATCAAATACCGTTTAAAGCTCGTTGAAAAAAAGCACTGTATTCTATAAATTATGGAAAGAACTCGAGCGATTTCGTCTGATGAATTAATTCTCGAGCACATGAGAACAAAACGGGTAGTTGGAGTAATGAAAAAGGATGGAGAAGAGACACCCGCCTACTTGAAGAGGGTCGAAAAGACGTCAACTTCATCGGAAGATGGGGATAGCGTTCTTAAACTCATAAGAGATAGTAGATTGACAAAGGACATTCAAGAGCGATATTTAAAAGGAGCGAGTAGTTCGATAGAGGAGAAAGACGATCAGGATTTAATGCTTCGACATATGAGAAATAATGGAGTAGTAAGGAAGAGTATTGAATATATCTCGAATTTATCAGTACCTTCAGAATAAACAGAAGAAATAGAGAACAACATAAACTTTTACAATATAGATTTAACTTTTTGCGTTATATTATTGGAAGAAAAAGAGGCAGAAAGGGAAAGAAGGAATGATTGGAGGAAATTACGATAGAAAGAAGGATTTTAGTTACGCTACAACTTCGATTAATAGTGATTATTCTTGGAAAAAAAAGAAGAAAAGGTCCTTCTCCTATCAATATAAAATATCCAATTTATTTCATATTTCCCCCGTAACTAAAAGCTTTGTTAAATGCCTTAATCTTAGTTATTTTATAAATTTCTTTATACCATTCTCTTTCTCTCTATCATCTCTGTTTCTTTCGAAGACTTGAAACTTTTACAATCAACATTTCGTTATAAAAAAAGAGAGGAAAGCAAAGATAACGTTAGCTTATCTACTTTCCTGTTTTTGTTTTATATATATATATATATATATAGAGTATATATACGTATATATTTTTTTGGAAAGATTTTATATAAATATAAATAGTTCAATAAGATCTGTTGCAGGAAAAAAAAATAGATTTTCACCCAAAATGATGCTACTGATTTTTTTTTTTTTTGCTTCTTTACTATTAATACTATGAGTACGCTATTATTTCTATTATCAATTTACAATTAATACTATAATCTCAATTCATTACTTAATATGCTTAATTAAAACCTATACATATATATATATATATATATATGTGTGTAGAGAAAGAAAGAATAAGTTAATAAATTGAATATTGCTTTACGGACTTGTATTATATTTTATAAAAAAAGGGCGTAAACGAATAAGCTGTCAATAAAATGAATATCTGTGATTAGTTAAAGCTGTTAGTAGTAAAAGTCCATTTTTATTTTCAAAAGAACTCGAAGAGAGTTAGGCTTATTCTTTATTTTTTGTAATATTTTTTTGTTTAAAAAAAAAAAAGAAATAAGTAAATTTAGAGTAAAAAGTATTATTATAATTTAAGCTGTATATACTGTGGAAAAGTTTAGATTCTATTAAAACTTCTTTTATGTTAAGTAAAAGTTTAACTTATAAAAAAAAATCGAATGAATAGCCAACATTGTAAATATTTGATATATACACACATACATACATAGTCTGAGTGGAAAAATGAGATAGATAGACAGATAGGCGACGCATAGTTAAAAAATTTTTATAGATATATTCGTGTACGCAATATTTTATAATTATATATATATATATATATATATATCTGTATAATATGCGTGGAAAGTTGAAAATGCAAATATATCCAGGTCTATAAACTTCAAAGTTCAATAAATCAATAATGCAGGGACAAAATTTAAGAAGAAAAAACTATGTGTGGTTGAGATCCCAAGAAAAAATATCGATAATATTTATTCTATTTTGGCCTACTTTGATTGCTTTACGTACAAAATCGAAGTTAAAAAAAGAGTATATTTTAGATTACCTAGAAAAATAAAGGAAAAGAAAAATAGAATAGAGTGATTAAGTGATTATACACCCTCTAACGAGATAACATATAATGATGTAATAATGAATATTTCAACTATCAATGATATACACTATTTCTTTTGCAAAATACCAATTCTTACCAAAGTACTGAAGTGTATAAATAAAAATAACAATAGCAATAAAATAGAAGATATAGATATAGATATTAAGAAATACTGGAAATCTATATTTATTTATATCTTCGTTTGAATTATAAGTGTATATAAATACATATCGGAAGAGATTTCGTACAATTGATAGAGCTTGGCCTATTCATTAATAGCTTTGAAAAATTATTGTTTGTAGAAATGATATGGTGAATAATAAAAAATCTTTTATGTGTATTTGCACGAAATATGGAAAGATAATAACAGAAATAAAAGGAATAAAAAGATAGAGAAGATAGATATTAATGATGTATAACTGGTATAGATTTTTGTTTCTTACATTAATGCATATCTATGTTGGTATTAACATATTTTATATTCAAACTTATTATCGAAAGTTAAACACTGCAGACAAATTAATACTTAGATACAAATGTACACAAAACATTCGACGAATTAAAGATACCGTCACTCATAAAATGAAATAGCAAGCCCAATATGTCAAGTGCAAGATTAGAAGCTTTTTTAATACTTTTTTTTTCAATGTAAAGTTATTTAACAGATAGAACCTTTAGCAAATAGATTTTTGTAATAAAAATATAAAAAGGCCTCTCTCTTCGACAATGACAGATAAAAATATTTAGGTGCTTTGTTTTTGCTTGAGTAATATAAAAAAATTGGGCAAGTAGCCGGTAAAGAAAAGAAAGTTGATAACTTAAAATTTTATCATATTTTCCACACTAAAATCATATACTATATGTTATACATCTTTTAAAGCATTATATACAAGCTGAGCTACCTTATACCGTCTCTAAATTTGAAATATCAAATGTGGTTGCTAGAAAAAAAATAGAATTACATATGAAATGCATTAAAAGGAAAACAATTATTGAAATATAATACAATCAACAAACAATGTGCGCGCTTAAAGGAGAGAGAGAGAGAGAGAGAGAGAGGGAGAGAGGGGGCCAGTGAAATTAGAGAGCGCAGTGTGAATTTGTTACGTTATCTTAAAATTTTGCATATGAAGTATAAAGTAGTTAGTAACATTCTGAAAATAATAAAATGTAAAACGTATTCAAAAAAATAGCGATTGCGGAAAACTTGACTGAAAGTAGTAGGACGTTCTCTTTTTTTTGCTCCATAAAATTTCTCTAGAAGTTTCAACACCAAATTTACATATATATATATATATCAGCTGGAAGCATGATTCTTTTTATGGGCATAAACTTTTGATGTTCAGTCCTTTTCAGTACAGTTTTCTATCGCATTGTTTCTTTAGAATTACTGTTATCTGTAGACTTATGAATAATGAATAATTATATATCACTAGAATCTCTATAGAGCATCACAGTCCAAATCGATGTCCAGCAAATCTACAGAGGTATATTCGGCATCTAAGCTAGGAAAGTCAGTTTCCAAATTTTGTAGAATTGTATCCAAATCATCCAAATTTGAATATTTATCTTTTGCAAATGACTTTATACTAGTAATTAATAGGTTTAACTGCTGATTTAACTTTTCTTTAAGCATTTGCTTCGTTTTCTTTAATATCTGATGAATACCGGTCATCTGTTTGGCGGTTATACTTAATCTTTGAACCAGCTCAAAGTTTTGCGATTGTTGACCCCTCAGTAATTCGGTTCTTAAATTGGCTGCACAGGTTTCTTTTGATCTTATAACTTCCGATATTTCTGTTAATTTTCGTACCAATTTAGAACAAACGTCCAGTCGCATCTGTAAAAGCGATTATATTATTACAATTATTGCATTATCCAATTAGAAAGAATCACGTAATCATTAAGAACTTATTCCAACTTTATTGCCTATTAATTGCCAGATATTACTATAACATTCGCTAATTTTGTTAATTATCACCGTCAGATGGCGATTTAATCCTACACGAGTGAACCTAATTTGGGATCACAAGGAGGCTTATCTGCTCGCTAGCGCCATCTTTATTTTTAACTGTAATAAAACAGATTTCCGACTATGACTTAAAAAATTATTATGATAAATAACAAAAGTAAACATTCAAAAAGGATAGATCCAGGTCAAAGAGTAGAAAAGAGTGGAAATTTTTGTGTTCTAAGACCTTTAAAGCTACATGACAAAGTTGAAAAGTGATAACGAAAAAAACTGAACTCTTCACTTTTTGATCCCAAATTCAAAGTTGAACCACCAGGTACCAAAATGATGTCAACCTATAATTTTTTTATAGCATCCAAATTAGAGATAGTTGTCAAATAGAGGAAATTAAAGATTTATTTTTTGACCCACTTAATATAGATTAAAATCAACAAATATGTAACGTATGTAGTGCTCTTAAAGATACTTAGACAGTATATATATATATACTTTTTTGTCCTAAATTGCTAATATATATGCTGCATATAGATGGGGCATATTAAAAAAAGTTGCTCGTATTTACCTTATCCTTTTCTGATAGACAATCTATTGTTATACATGGAACTGAAATCTCTTGACAGATTTGTCTTAATAGTTCACTGTCAGAGCCAGGAGGGGATGATTGAATATCCATATCATTAATATCTTCAGGTATATTTGGTGGGGCTGATGCTGGTCCCTTAATTATTTCCACAGCTTTTTCATTATTACAGCCGCAATCTGATAGTGTTCTTTTCACCAAAGAGTCGAAACACGGTTTTACGAAGGGTACATCCTTTTGAATACTATATTGCCCGGTATCAACAACAGTTTTTCGGCTTACGTTATATCCTTTTCTTGGAAATAGTTCTTGTCTAGTCAAATCGATTTTATATTTAGTCTCACCAACAACCACCTTAACCTTGTCATTTTCTGATTCCATATCGATTTCCGGTTCTGGATCCGAAACCTCAATAGTAGCTATTCGTTCCGTAATGTCCTCCAATTGCAGCCCGTTATCGCTGTATTTGGAAACTAAGAGGCTTTGTTCTTTTAACAACTTTTCACCTTCCTCTTTGTCAACTACTTCGTTGACGGAGATTATGTGTCTAGGTTTGGACGTCCACATGTCGACAACCATGTGAGATCTATTTTTAATATAAATCTGTTGTCTAGTTTTGGTGAACATCCGAAAACAGGTGTTTGGTATATCTCCAGTGGTCAGAACTGATTTAAAGCAAAAAACAAGAAATATTGAGCTTTCAAAGTAGATACTATATATATACTGTATATAAAAATATACATTTAAAATACATATATGCATGTATAATGAAAGAATAGCTATGTATATATGCAGTATTAATATTTTATATATAGGGAGCATATCATAATACAAGGTATGTTTATTTTTTACCTATTTTTGAAGCACGTCCTTGCTGTTACTACGTTGATAGTATGGATAATATTTTTTTAAAAACTTATGTAAGCATTTGTGGAGGTAAGTATATCGACCTACTGCAAATTATGCAAATAAATCAATTAGCTGGAAAAAATCTTAGTCGGCCTATTCGAATTGGATTTCAACTGTTTTTGCTCCTATTTATTATATATTGTTGGGCTATAGGCCTACAAAGCTTTCAGAGAGGATATTAAATAACTATAGAAATCATCGATCAAGTATCTAAATGTGCTAGATTTATAAAAAAAAAGAATCGCAGTTGTTAACTTACAAATATTATGTTTTAAAACAATAGGTCCAATATCATCAGGATGAACCAGAGCGTAAGCTGAGAAACCAATCGATTCGGACGGGAAGAAGCCTGTTATGAGGCAACCCTTAGGATCGCTAAAGATAATCTTTCCGTCCATTGAATGCTGAGTCACCCATTGATTAGATTCATCGGCAATCGGTAATAACTCGGTCGTTGGTTCATCTCCTGCCAAACGGCAAAAGCTTATCAAATAAGTTTTATGATTTTCTCTGGCGTCCAAGAAAGAAAAAAATTCTAATCGAACATATCCATTATTGTCGTTTCTAGCCAACCGAACATCAAAGTTTCGTTGTTTTTCATCAGTTACTACACGATAAGAGATATTAATAACTCTGCGTTGAGCAGTAAATAATAAATATTTGCCTATACCTTCTTCAAAAGCCCTGACAAATTTTGAATGGTCAGCAGGGTGTACAAAATTAAGGAGAGGGCATCCAAGGATGTCAGCCTGTGTAAATTGCAAAAATAGAATTCTTAATGGGATAAAGCACTATAGGTTCATGAAAGATTTACCAATTTGTAACCCAAAACATTCGTAATAGTATCAGAAGAGAAAACGATCTCGCTCTTTTCGTCACATGCTAAAATGAAACCATTAAAATTTTCCAGAAGGATATCAGTTAAATTCTGATTTCTTGGAAAACTTGGCCAGCGGTTTAAGTCTTTGCATCTTTTCAGTAAATCTGTGTTAATTAAGATAAAACAAATAAAAGATAGTATTTTAGAGTGAAGACTTGAAATTGAGTAATAATTGTTGTCAGGAATAGAAAAGAGTAATTAGGGGCGTCCTCAAAGAGGAGCGCAAATGCATTTTTTTTGCATTTATATCGATTTCTATATACAAGGTGTACATATACTTAGCTTCACACTACTTAGTTATTATCAATGTCAAACAAGGTAGATAAAGAACAGCTTATTCCTGGATGAAAAAAAAATAACTAAAAATACATTGGAGGGAATTGAAAATTTGTCCTTTTCTGTCAGTTTTTTTCCATCCCCACTGCTTAACATCCCGTAAAGAGGTCAACGAATTATTTCTAAGAAAACCTTGCGTGATATTATATAACATAAATAATTTCGGCATTAGTTGCTATCAAGTAGACGCTAATTATTAATGTCAATATCCAATTATTAATTTGAAAAATTGAAAGGAAAATATATTCATAAATGTTTTATCTGGTTACTTGGGATTTGTTCTGTAATTTAAAAACCAGTAACCTTTTTAAGGGGTACGGGAACAGTGTAGGGAAAAAGAGGAAGGTAGTATGAGTATTAAAGGAAAGAAATGATTGCATGTGGTATATGAAAATTTTAATAAGATTTGACGTCATTGTTAAATTGATGAAATTATTCATAGATAAAGTAATTTTGCGATAAAAAGATGATCGATGGTGGTACATCTCCTAAAGATAGTTTGAAATCTTTATTTGTAATTAACAAATAAAGGCAATAATAGTAATTAATAAATCATTAAATTCCTTTTTTACATATAGCAGCTTAAATTTGACAATATAAACCTCATTAGAACTATATGTTCACATAATAGTAGAGCAGGCAAATACTGAAAAGCTTTCATAAATGGACATGTCCTACTTTAGTTCTTGATCTAATATTGCCTTTCAAAGACACTTTCTTATATTAAACTCAGGACTATTAATGGAAATGATATTTCCCTGTTAGATAATTATGAGAAATATGCTACGTCTCCCCTTTTTAGAAGAAGATATTATATAATATAATAGCATTTTATATATCATTTCTTATCAGTTTTCACTCGTGAATTTGATATTATAAATATTTCCTTAGGATGCTTATGATATTTTTACCTTGATGAACTTTTAAATAATTAACGGCCAATCGTAAAATTGATGTTTTATCCAATCTTCTGTTAGATCTTTCCACAACTGGTAGTTGATTAGCCAATTCACTTATAAAATAGTTTAGCTTGTCTCGGCGTTGTTTCTCATTCTCCTTTCGAGTCAACCTTAAATCAAACAATTAATTTTGATATTTAAAAATCTATCGTTCGATATCAAATGTTATTGTTCGGAGAAAAAAAGAACAAAACATATATTAACCTCTTTGCGTCTTCTTCCTCTTCAGAATTGGAGGATACCCGACGTTTTCTACCCTTCCGATTCATCTCCATAGCTTCTCTAATAGTAGAGAAAATGATCAACTTATTAAGTTAACTTCCTTAGAATTCGATAGTAACTAATGAGAGCACATTAATGAGGCGTTATGCGATCTCTTATAAAACGATGTTTCAAGAAAAGAAAATTGCAAACTTTTCAGGGCGATTTATTTTCTTGGAGCGAGGCATAATCCAGGTAATTGGTTAACATAAATTAAGCGTCGAACGACGCGCTTATAGCCTATAGGAGTTTAACGCCAGCTGTAGTATACAAGGTCAAGGACAAATGCAACCGGAAGTAGCCAAGGGCTGTCAATAACCGACTACAGTGAAGAATATTCTGTTGTTACCAGTATTTGTAGTCGAGTATAATAATGATAGAAAAATTATTTTAAGGCTTAATCAGTAAAGAAAAAAAATTCTACTGACCGATGTTGAAAATGTCCTGGATCAATTTAAAGGAACTTTCACGCACACTTTGTCACATTGATGATGCAACACATAAGTAGGTCATAAAACTAGATAGAATTACGTCTTATCAACGTCTATACAACGTGCTTTGTTGATAAACTCTGCTCTAAAAAAAAATTATTCTTAACGGTCCAATTTGATCTTAATTTAAAAAGCGGGAAATTTAAAATATGTTCCAATCTATTGTGAATATTTAATAACATAGAAAGAAAAGGAAGTGATAAATGTATTTTCTTTATTAAGAATAGTCAAGATTTTTACCTTAGTAGTTTAATAATACAAATATTACAATGAAACAAGAACATAAACTCTATATAAATTGTCAATTTAAGAGAGACTGTGGTAAAATAACATTAATAATAATAATAATAATAATAATGTAACGTTTATAATTTGTTGGACGGTTATAATTATTCTTCAAATGATTTTTGTTTATCTTCTTTCCCTATTTCTATTTCTTTAGCTTGAACAGGAAATCTTCCAAAAAAATGTTTCAAATTGAAGCATTACGTTTACAGTAACATCTATTAATTTCTTTCATGTTGACATAACGTTCATATCTTAACATAGGCATATATATTATTCATCAAAAGTGTAGACACACAGTATATAAATACATATATAAATTTATGAATATTTCTAGTTCGCTATCTATTGGTGAACCAAGATTTTTATCAGATCTATAAGGCATATACTTATATATTATAAACACACATGTGTTCTTTATATCTTAAAATTTTTGCTGTCTTATCGATAATACTTATCGCCCCGCCTTCCATAGATTGATTAGGTTGATATTTAGTCGTTTTTACTCAACATCTCAAAGTCTCAAACCAGACGGTTGAATTTATAGATTATTGAAAATAGTTATCATCGATAGTTCATACATAGCAGGTCAATTCCTAGAAAAAGAAGCATGGCTTTTATAAAAATCTTCCTGTAATACTTCAAGTCAAGTTTCATTTTCAATAACTCTTTTGTTCTTACTAAAAAATATCTCAAAAAAATTCAGAATAGAGGCAATATGGGGTATATGCATACATGTATATATATATATATATACTAATATATACAGTATATAATGTATATATACATGTATAGATAAAACTAGACTATGTTTTTATTATGCCTATTAAGCCATACTTACTTTCGTTGTAAATATACACGTTATAATGATTATAATATTAATCAAACCATAATGATAATTGTATAATATTTTACGCAGACATAACAGAAGCTGTACTTGACATATATGTTTTTTTTTCTTTTCTTTTTCTTTTAAAGGACATTAAAATTAAAACGTCCATATTCTAACTTTTTCGGCCACGAGACACCAATTACCGTGATCATATTTTGTGCTAATTATGTGTAAGTTTTTTATCTTATCCTCAATAAGAGCATTTAATTCTCCCTTTCTAAATACGTGATAGTATCTGCTAAGAGACGCCTCGTTATTATCACCGGCTTCTGAGTCGCTCTGAGAACGAGGTCTTGGTGACTTGTTTACGCATTCTATAGGCAGAGAGTCAGCTTTATGAACATGACGCCTTTCCCTCTGTTCTCTTTGATAGTCTACGGCACTGTCTTCTGATTCTGTTGAAGAACCCGTTGACGAACGTACGAGTTTTTTTATTCTCATTCTATGGGGCCATCTATCGGTCGAGGGGAATCTTGCTGGGCGGATAGGAGGTGGAGGTGATACTTGTGGACCAGTTGGTCGCTTAACCGCAGTTTCCATCGAAACAATAGCATTTTTTGTTGTTTCTTGCCAACTAGCATTGACAAAGACTGAATCGTCGCCTCCGTCTAGAGACGTTTCTCGACTGCAATTCGGAGTTCCTTCTAGACTCTTTTGCCTTACAAGACGTGGAGGAATTTTTTCAAACCGTTTTGCGCTGGCTTCCAACTCTGCAGCTCGAGAAGTCAAATCAGCCGGGTCACTAGTCGATAGATGGCGCTGCAAACTTTTCTTTTGCGTCCTTTGCCCGGGCATTCCCGTGCTACTTCTTGGAAAGTGTCGGACATCGAACCCGCTTTGTTTAACAGCTTTTTTATAATTTTCTACCATAGCTTTATGAGGATCGAGAACGAATGGGTCTTGCTCTAGAACTTTCTCCATTAATCGCTTGTAGGCTAAATCCTGGAGAGCTGATTTGTCTGAGACTTGCAGCTGTTTAGTCGGCTGAGGTTGTTCATCATCTTGGCTCATTTTAGAAAACCAACCTACCAGTTTAGTCTTGACAAGATTTGGTAAACTACTACTTCGATTTTCTTCACCTCCAGTGTTGCTTTCTGTAGAATCACCACGACTATTGCGCAAAGACAAGAAACCTGACATTCTTATACGATTAATTGTCGGAGTGGAGGGGGGTTTTTGAATAGATTTTATATATATTCCCGAATCTTGAGATCGGGCAGTTGAACCTGCCTGCATTTTTATAGTTGTATCAGAAGAACATCTCTCTCTAAGTGCTCTATTTCGTCGAAGAGATTTCTTTTCTTCTTCATCCCCACTAGTTGAGCTAGCCGAACTTCTTATCCTCCTTTTACCAGGTGGCAGGCGCCATGGAATTAGGACATCTTGGGCGTCGAATTTCCTTAATCGCTGTTCCAATGCCCAAACGTAAATCATCAGTTTACCGCCTGGACGTAATATTCTTGCTAGTTCTCGTATCGCCGCTATCCGCCTTTCAACATTGGTCAAATGATGTATAACGCCTATGGATATAACTGCGTCGAAAGAATCAGATTGGTAGGGCAAGTGCAAATTGTCTGCGAGACTGACATCGTTTCCCGTCCGAAGAGCTGCCAATGTAACTAGGGGACCACAACGATCGCTACCAGTTACAAATATCTTTGGATTGACACTTAAGTATTTTCCATGTCCGCAGCCTGAGGAGATAAAGAAAGGATGAATAGAGCTATTCATAAAAAGAGAACTAATAAAAAAAATAGGTAGATAATTCCTAGAAAAGGAAGATATTTAGCCTTTCCTTCCTGTTTCCCCTATTTCTAATTTATAGCTAAGCACGTATATAGGAACACAAACACGCTTTCCGCCCTACGCTCTCTCCAACTCCAATTTACTTTTTCTATTTCTTTTTCTTCATGTTCTCTCCTCCTTACCTTCCAAACAATAATGACATTTTCCTCTTTTTATTTATCTTCTTTTAGGGAAAATCTCTGATAAAGATTAAGATCCCTAACAATAGATGAAAAAAAGTTCTTTGGAGCAGTTTTATGGTTTGAATTGTGTATTTTCCTTTTTGAAGGGGATCAAATTTACAGTCTCCCTTATGGATATGTATACCGGAAGAGGGGATGAAGAAGGAAATAAGGAATAGATAAAAATAGAAAATGAAAAACAAAACGTAGTAAATTAGCTTTTTCCGGTTATAAAATTAGGTGCTATCATATAACAATAATGACTTTTCATATACACGTAATAAATCATTCAGAGCAGCAATTTTTGTGCTTTGTTTTCCTGCCGTTTATAAAGCTGTATTTTACGTAAGTTAAGTGATAATAAATTAAGATGACGTCTAAAAAGTTTCAATTTGAAAGAACGTCACGAAGATGTATTGAATTTCATATTAATATTTGCAGTTGAACTAGATTTTATTCTTCTTTTGGAATTAAAAATAGAAACAATTCTATGTATTATGATGAATAGATTTCAGAGGCTATCCAATGGAATTATTCATGTAAAAAAGACTTCTTAGAGGGGAAGAAACACTCTAAAGCGCTTCAAAGACTGAATTTATGCAACAAATCTTCTGGGTTTTTTTTTAAGAATAAAAGGGTCTACCGTGTGATGGTTGTGTTACGTCTATAAAAAAGAAATTTAATCGGACGCTCTTTTCCTAATTTGGTCACGGGGTGACGTCAATAGAAACGACAATCGCCTTTCCCTACTGAGTCATTCATTCCACGCCCGATTTGCCATTTTCATTAAGATGTTGAAAATTACCGTCTAATTTTTATCTAAAAATGCGCATGCGCAAGCTAGTCACGTAAAACGATTGTCAGCTTTATAACGTGTATCCACCTTGATGCATGTACAGATTTTAACAGGTCGACGAACTATTGTTTACACCTGAAGGCTTTGTTGATGCACTTCTTTTCAAATGTTTATTATGTTTATTCTCACGAAAGAAAACCTTCTTTGTTTGTATTTTTTTTCATCTGGATCAATCTTGAACTTAAACTATTAAATTATTCAAAATGAGAAATAGAGAGAAGTTGGAGCATATGACACATTTTCTTACCTTTGTTATTTGTTTCCAAGCAATATTGCTTTACTTAATAAATAGCAAATTTCAATTACTGTAATATTTTATATAAATAGAAAAGTACGAGGTGAATTTATAGAAATTGGCAAAATGAATTAAGTACCATTTTTACCTAAATTAAAAAATGAGAGACACCCCAAGTGGCTTAGGGGAGCCAAAATTATCTCCGGTGTGTGAAATATTGATTGGAAAGGCACAACTATAATAAACAATAAGCACTTAGAGTCTTTGTCCCATGGGAAATGCAGTAAATACAATCCAAAACTGTTTGGTCAAAGATATTCGCCGATCGGATCATGAATTACTTACTGAATATTGTCGTAAATAGATGATTCACAGTGCGTAGGAACAAAAAAAAAAAGCACGATGATGAGGAGGTGGAGGATTTCCGCCTACATTGGGATTTTAAAACTAAGCAAGCCCGTCAATTTACGCTATTTCATTGGCTAATATTTTTATTCTCTCTTCCTTCCCGGAGATTATCTTCCTTTTTGTAATTCGACTAAAGTTTAAAGATTAGATTGACTTACCTACGTCGGCAACCACGCTCCCAACTTCTAACGAATTCAAAAATTGTACCACTCCGGGCCAAGGTTGTGACCTATAATCGGCAAATACCGAACCAAATTTATCATAAACTTGATGTACATGAGTTTTTTCTAAATTTGTGCACTCGGTTCGTTTGTCATTCTTTCTCTCTTCGCTTTTATTCATAATTTGTCTCTTATGAGAATCTATCAACTTCTTCTTTCTCATCAAATTCTTTTATTTTCTATTCTTAAGTATATTACGGCTTCTTAATTTTATATTTTCCTATATTCTCTTCCTGTTCTCCCGTTGCTTTCTTTTCCGTTTGTAGTGAGTCTTTTTGGCACTTTATTTTTTCTTCCCACTACAACCATCTACTGTGAATAAGAGAATAAAATATTTGGTTATAAATACTTATATTTAAGTCGAATGTCTATATTCGACAGGAACAAACTAAACAAATTTTGCGGCCTCATTTGAGCTTTGGACGGAAATCGAAATTGTTTCGCATATGCTGACAGCACGTGTATATAATTATGCTTATAACTGACGCTTAACATCGATTATTTTGTATGTTGGGATAAGATACACAGTTAATTGAATACCCCCCAGTAAACGTGATATCTGAAAAAACTGTGACAATCAATATAAACCATTAGTCAATCATGTATGTAATTCCTTGAATACTTATAAAATGACCTAAAATTTAAACTTAAAATGTCCTCATTCTTCTCTTCTTCTATTCTCTTTTTTTCTCGCCATCTCCCACACACACACACACACACATACACACCCTCTATCTCTCTCTGTCTCTCTCTCTGCCTCTCTCTCTGTCTGTCTCTCTGTCTCTCTCTCTCTCTCTCTCTCTCTCTCTCTCTCTCTCTCTCTCTTTATCCATCCATCAACCCATCCAATTATTTACCCATTCATTCGTTAGCCATCATGGGTATCAATATGTGCACCTGTTCATATCGTACTACGAAAAACGTACCATAAATTCTATTCCTGTACATTTACTTTAACTTATAAGTGTTGACTGATCATAACAATAATTGTATTCAAAGTAATTATTCAATTTTTATGTCGCATGTGAAATCTGTATCATATACTATAGATTATATGTGAGAGGCCTTTCACCGTTTAGATTCTATTTTTTCCCTATCTTTTAAACATAGAGAAGGGGAAAAAAATATTTGAGAGTTTTCATCCATGCATACATATTTATAAACAAGTTATATAACTGGAAATATTCATCTTACATATCTATATATATCCACATATTTCCCTTCTCTATCATCTATTCCCTCCCCCTTCCCCTCCTTAAAACACCGTCAGGGAGATTACTTTAGTTGACTGAATTTTGTATATAATTTACAAGAAATTTGAATAATTAGGATATATATTGAAGTAAGAGGAGAAATTCCAAAAAATTTCAGGAGGAGATGAATTCTTTCATTTGTTTGTTTTTTTTTAATCTCCATCATTAATCCATATAACGATAAAATGGAAAAAACTAGTTTATCATAATGGGATTAAAAATGATAAAATAATAATAATATTAAAAGGATAATATCTAATTTCTCATATTTTTAAGTAAATTATCTGTTTGTTTACTTTTTTGTTCTCTCATTTTGTCACTTTCAATTTCTATAAGAAAAAAAATAATAAAATTGAATTTTGTCCTGAAAATTTCACCTAAAATTAGGATCACTAGAGCTTCTTAATTAACCATAAGTTCTGTAATCAACTGATGTAAGCCCATTGAGAATTTTTAATAAAAGGAATGTACTGTTGATTTGTAGGCCTAATATGACTTTCTGGATAGAAAACATTAGCCGTTAGATGACGTAGCTGTTGGAATGACGCAGTACGTAGTGTACCACAGTGAGTTTTACATAAATTGATAAAATTTGTTTAATAAAAGAAGGTAGAATATTAATCGAAGGGTTAATAGAGTATGAAGAAAATTATCATTATACTGTATATAAAAGTGTGTGCAGTTGACGTATATTATCGACTGTTTTGTGTATAAATAAGGATACTTCTACTAGCAATATATGTTATTATGGTTTACCTATGATACTGTACAACATAAAATGAATGTATACTTATAACAATATGATTTTATGACCCATAAACTATATATATATATATATATATATAATATTTAAATATGTTAATAAATATAATATACACAGAATGCCTACTATACTACAATACGTATGCGTCATATGAGAATACACCCAGTCAGTCACTCATTTACACACTTCATAAACGTACATAAATACTGTATATGCATATATACATATATGTATAGACATGGGGTACATATGCATATATATCTATATATATATATATATATGTACATAAGCCTACATACTTTCCAATTCATATGTTTCTTTATATACCTAGGTAATAAATATGTTATGTATCATGTGTACAAATAATAATCAAAAGCATACGTTTTTTTGGAGGGAAACGACAAACTGTCACCGACTGTAATAAACGTGATTAACGCGACGTGATAAGCAATAGAAAAAAATCCTACTATCCCTTAGACCTGAAAAGATTAATGTTTAATAAGACTATCTCCTTTTTCTTCTGTTATTTGTGTACACATACTAAAGCCAGAGAGGCCCGTTTCAGTTTGTTTGTCCGAAACCGTTCGTTACTTCCTGTTATTGCCTAGTGCAAAGTCATCCAGGGACGTCTTTTAGCAAAGTACTACACATCTATGTCATTATTATAATTTGCATTATTACGTTGAGTCGTCCGAATTATGGTAGTAACAGATAATTTCTTTCTTCCTTTATGGACTTTTAGCGTCTTTGTTTGATAGGTCAGTTCCCTATTCTTTTCTTCACATTAACAAACTATGCGAAGAGACATACTTAAGAATATTCACTATATCTTAAATGGGTTTACAAATGCATATACATATTATATATATATATATATATATATATATATATATATATATATATAAATTTATATATATATACATTTACATTTACATATATATTATATATTAAACATGCACCATCTAAGCCTCTAATTTCTTTTAATGCTTTTTTTCGCTGGCAAGCCTTTCTTCCGTTTAGCGTCCTTAGTTTAAAGAGGATACAGTCGCAAATGTCTAAGAAGATAGGGGAGAGGGAAAGAAGGAGTAAAAAGTCCTAAGTCTATTAATTATACAGCGTCACGATATAAGCGAAAGAAAGTAAAGAGAAAATAACGAACCTGTCACCGTTTGGTCGACGTCAAATACGTATACGGCGAATGACGACGGCGTTTTTTATATAACGACGAAAAGAGCGCCCTCTATGGGAAAAGTTCTCTGCACGGTCCTTTTACAGCAAAGCGGACACTGAGAATAAATTTCTTTATTATAAGCACGACGTAATTCTAGATGAATGTAAATAATTGGAGGAAAACAAATATATTTTATGCACCTGACGGAATAATTTGCCTACATATACATTTAGGATTATATTAAACGCATATAAACGATTATTTCCCATTTTTCTATATCTATCTATCTCTATATCTACCTCTGTTTCTGACTCCGTCTCTTTCTATTCTCTTCCTTTTCCTTTCTTTCTTTTTTTCTTTCTTAGTATTTATCTATGTATGTTTCTTTCTTATTTCTGACTCCTTTCTTTCTCTCTATTTCGTTTCTTCAATGCCTTTTTTTTTGTTTTACCATATCTCTAAGGAGGAAAAAGTCGTATATCAATTTAATACGGTTCTTAGCCAGACATGCACTCTCTATATAGTTAAATAAGAAAATATATATCATTATAGACCAATATGTATATTTTCTCTATTAACCATTCTTGGTTTTATTTAAATATTCTTACAATGTTAATTCGCATCATGATGGTGAGAAGTTTACAATAACATAGATGGCTTAAATGAAAAAAAAACCGAGAAGGCCATGAGTATTAATATATATTGGAGCATGATAGCAACACTTCAAATTGTATCGTGTTCTTTATTTTTTTTTATTGTTTTTAGCGTTTGTCAAAAAAAAATTCCCATCTTTCTTTGACTTACGTCAATAGAAAATTGAAATTGTTTTTTTCTATAAAACGTATACTACTCATTTCCTTATCTAGTCCGCAATGTGTATAGTTTACTAATAAAATTAATAGGAAAATCTTTGTCTTTGTTTTTTAAAAAAAAAAATAAAAAGAAAAAACTTTAGATTCTAGATTTCAATTACGTGAATACTTTTTTTTCTATTATGTTTATTATTATTCTCTTATGATTCATTGATTTATTAAGGAACAAAGATATCGAGTGAAATAGTTTGTTTTCTTTGGGTTTTTTAGATAAAATTCTCCAGAATATGAGATAAAAATATTCACAAGTAAGAAAAATCCTATAGGAAGAGAGAGTAAGGTGATCCGGGAAGAAAGGAAAGGACAAAAAATTTTATTTGTATTAAACTGCTTTCTTTCACTAACTTTCCCTCTTTTTCTCTGTCTGTCTATCTGTCTGTCTGTTTGCCTTTCTGCCTCTTCTGCCTCTTTTTCTTTCTCTCCCCCCCTCTCTCTCTCTCTCTCTCTCTCTCTTTGTCGTTTACGCTTTTCTGTAATGTTTATGAAAAAGGATAGATGTAATATTTAGCACGCTAGTCTACACTTACCCATACTTAGATTTTTTAATTTTACTCCTGGTAATCCTATATCAATTGCAAATACTTTTCTTAAAATTTTAATGTCTTATTGTATAAGATGCTATTTCTCTATTAAAATCGATTAAATGACAAAATGGATATCAGATTTTTTTTTCTCTGTTATTTTTTATGGGAAACTGTTGTTCTAATTCTTATTTTATTTGGTACACGAAAGCAATTCTAAATTTAGTAACGATAACGGTCATTCCTCTATTATGCGGGTAAAAATTTTTAATTAATAACTCGAAATAGATATATAAAATTTGTTAGAATTATTAGAGAATAAATAAAAGAAGATGGAGAAAGAAGAGAGATAGAGAATAGTTTAAAATAAAGATGCATTAAAAATAAACTATTCTTTCATTGGAATTATTTATAGATGAGGTAACTAGGAAGAGAGTTATTTTTATATTAATAGAAGTACAATTTATATATAGGCGATATTTCCATTACAAAATTAAAATTTTTTCTTTTATTGATAGCACGAAGTCAGGTATATATTCCATTTAAAAGTAAATATATAGAATATTTATATAAAAATTAATAAAAAAGATATGAATAAAATAAAAAGAAAAAAGTGATGGAAAGGAGACTTGAAAGAATAGGACAGAGAGTGAGAGAAAGATAGAGTAACGCAAGTACAGAGACAAAGCAGAGGTAGGAGAAAAAAAGAGATATTAATTTAATCACTTCAAAATATACTTTAAATTGGAGTTATTTATTTTCAATAAATAGAACCTTCTGAGAGGATCTTTTCAAGTTTTTCCTTAGAATATAAAAACTAAAGACCTTGTAGCCTATATTAGTACACCAGTAGAGCTATTGTAAAATCCTCTTAAGAGGCCTATTATAAGACAGGTAAAAATTATTAAAAGAGTTCTTATACATCATTGCAAAGTATCGATATAAATTTTTTAGCGAATGTACTCGTTAAGAAACAAAATGCAACCTGGTCACATGATTATCTCTAACGTTAGAAGAAACATCATCTTAAGTTTAAAATCAATAAAGAAATGATTGAAGAATAAAGAGAAAATAAGCTGAATCTAGTATACTTGAGTTGACTAATTTATTTATATTTAATTCTATAACAAACCAATGCAGAAACTTTTGTTTTTATGATTTGTTTTTACTATATTCCATCTCAACAAATCTCTTATTACATTTTAAATAAGAAGAAAACAAATACAAATTTGTTTCTTTTTCATTATTAGCCCTTTTATCTTTTCTATGTATGTATTTTTCCAAGTAAAACCCTAATGGTAAAGAAATAGGAAAGAAGTAAAAGTCAACTTTTTAGATTTACTGTCCTATTGAATTCTCATAAGAAGTAATATATACAAAATATCTAATATACTAATAATATATAAATATAATTTTATTGTTTTTCTTATAAAAATTAATGAAGAAAAATTATTATCACCTAAATAAACAATAGAAAAAAAAGAGGCCGAGTTGCACGAATGAAAAGGAATAAATAACTTTATAACAGATTAGTTAATCACTAAATGCACACTGTTGTAATAAAAAAGGGTGACGTTTGTGCTTCATTTCGTGAGTCCGATTAAATGTGTAAATAAGTCTTTGTAGTCATATAATTAGGGCGTAACTAGTAGAAGAGAAAAAAAAGAGAAATACGCTATTAATTACTTTAGTGATGAAAAAATTTGAATTTTTTGACTCTGCTAGCTAAAAGTCTAGGTGCTGTATACTGTCTTATTATCAATACATTCTACATTCTAGCTTATATAGAACATATACTATATATATATATATATATATATGTTATTCTTCTTTCAAGTCTTAGCAAAGTTTGCATGACTCTCTCACAGTTAGGTAATCTGGCTCTAAGGATAATAGGATCAATTTGCTGACAATAGACCCTTTTATAAAACAACGAAAAATTTATATAAACATATATATATATACAGTATATGTTTGTATATATAAACCTTTGTCTAATGCTACCCAACGTTTTTTACTTGTGTCTTTTTCCATCACCCCCCCTCCAAAGAATAAATCCGAAATGATCACGTGACACTACCGACTCACTAATGAATGTAGATTTAATGCTATATACAATATACTATATAGTTGGGGATGGCAGTTAATGAGTTGACGAAACATAGTCTTTCATTACATGTGAAGGTACTGTTAAGACTTGTCCATTGGGAATCATATATAAACTCTTCGAAATCGCCAGTAATTATAAATACAATTATAAGGCGTCGATTTTCAGTAGCGTAGTCAACAGAGGAGGGAAAGTAAACATTTACTTGGAGAGAGCACTGGCTAAACGTGCTAGCAAACTGTAAAACAAAGCACCCTGTGTCGTCTATTAATCTTGACTGGAAGAAGAACAAACCATAAAAATAACTTTCAACTAAAAAAACAAAGTATAAATCGTCATATTGATGAAAATTTGCAGGGTTCCACTCGTATACAATTCAAGGTCGTTGTTTGAGGGCAAGCTGTGACGTTCTGGGTAGAACTCGTTTAAGGGCGTCGAAAATGTCACCTAGTTAGGGTGGCAACGTCTATTTGAATAAACAGGAAGCCAACAAGAAGTCGGCTGTTTTTATAGGCTAGAGGCTTTGTTAGTTTTCTAATCCACTCGTACAGATTTGACGAACAGACCAAAGTGAAATTGGGGAAAATCAAGAGTTCTTAATAAATAAAAGAACTATTAAAATATCAAAAATGTAGATAAACCAGTAACAGCAAAAAAAAAAGAGTGACGTACGAAATCTGTTTAATAATTTAAGATTACGTAATTTATCGCGCGAGGGCATTAAAAGGATGATAAAAAAGGAGAGTGAACTCTAAAGCACGTTTAATGGTGACGATAATAGTAATTAGTATAACAATAAAATTCCAAGTACTAAGTGAACTCTTCCAAATCGATTCATCTCCACCTTGCAAGATCGTGCAATCAATTGCTAAATATTTACCAGTCCATAAGCATGGCATACAAAATAATTTTTTTTGTCGCTCATGGTGTTTTCTCTACGCACAAGAAGAGGCCTATATGTTTTTCGTATATTGACATGCAAACCTATTTTCCTGTCATTCTTTAAAAAATAATCATTATATATATAAATATAAGACAGACATAGAATTACTCGGAGTACTACAACTGTTTATATACATATTTATTATAGGTTGACTCTTTCTCTTTTTTTACTCTCTTTATTAATCTCTCTTCCTTGGTTTTTTTTATAAACCCTCATTAGTATTTAGAGCCTTTTTCTTGCTAACAAAAAAAAATAAGGTAGAAAATATTCCATAATTCCATTTGTTTTTCTTTTCCTCTTATTAGTATACTTCTCTTGCGTTGTAAATACATTGTTCTGTCTCCGATCCTTTGCTCATTGAACAGAGTTTACCTTTGTACGTAATTTCCTTGTTCTCTTTTTACTTTAGATGGGAGATATTCTATTTTACAATTATCAATTTACAACTATCATATTAGAAATAAAATTGAAAATTACATCCCGAATCAGTGATGATTTTACAAATAAGATTAAAAGAGAGAAAGAAAGAGAAATATAGAAACAGTTAGAAATTGAGACACGAGTATAACTCAGTCAACAGGAAGTATTATTAATTTTTTCCATATTCGATTAATAAAAAAGCGATATGTTTTGCAATGCTAGTAAAAATCTTTAAGTTTATTTTAAGTTATTTTTAATATTTCATTATTAGTCATCATTTAGTTAAAAAATTGAATGCTTTCAATTTGTTTATTGCAAGGATTCACTATTAATTTAGCTTAATAGACGGAATTGAATACGCTCGGTGAATAAGCATGTAATATAAATACATACATATATATATATACATATATATATACTTGAGAATCTAATTGTATATGTAATATCAGACTGAAAAAAGAGGCATTTATCACTGAAAAATCGGATATAAGCTTCTTATTAACTAAAAATTAGTGTTTATCAACAACTATACATTAAATAATAGTATATACTAGAATTCTAACTATATTCCCATTAAGTCATAAGCCAAAAAGTCTCTTCTCAAAATGAAATATCTCTTTTGGGCATCCTTAAAAATGTGATATACCTTCCCTATCTATTTTCTCTCACCTTAAAACAATTACTTACAATTTTTACTAATGAAACAGGTAGCACATTTAAAGGCAATGGGGTGGGAGAAAGAGAGAATGAGAGAAAGAGAGAGAGAATGAGTGTGAATGAAGGTAAGGAAGTTTACGTAATTAAATACTAGGTCGTGTACGTTTGATACAGTTTTTGGTTAAGCGATTAGCTGTAATTCAGTAGAATAATAAAATGATGAAAGCGGAAGAAAAGTAGATGAGATATATTTATAAGTTCTTTTCTATAAATATATCTATATACCTGTTTATATATAAATATATACTGTATGTATTTATATATATATCTATAATGTATATACAATAATTAAGAATAAGCAATTGAAAGCATTTAATACTTATTTTTAGAATATTACTCTGAAAAGATAAAGAGAAAAAGCTATAGAATGATACGGTTATTTTACTAATTAACAGGAGAAAATGATTCATAAATGGATAAGAATACTATTATTTCATATTTTATTTCTAAAAAAAGATTTTAATAAGGTCAAATTTTACTTTTAATTAATGTAGAATGTGCAACAAGATATAATTAGTCAAATGAATTAGTTTAAGAATTAACTGAGAACAAACAAAGCTAATTAGAATTATATGAGTTCGAATATCTTTACATGCTGTTGATGGTACTTTATCGTTGTAATAGAAAGATTAATTAATTGAAACTAACTAACGAGAAGCGTGGATGGCGAAGCTATTTGTATTTGATATTACTTAAATCAAGTTATTAGTATACTGTATATTGCGTATGGAATAATTTTTTATACTACTCTAGTTTTTAACCTTATAAAATAAACAAGACGAATACCATCGTAGGAAAGGGCGTCTAATACCATGCATTACCATTTCAAAGAAATTTCTCAAATAAGCTCCACTCATTCACTCGTGTACATAGTATTACTTTATGTAAATTGGCCTACGTCATATATTCAATATATAATTTATACTTTTGTTCGATTGCCATCTTAAACTGTGTAAATACTTTTAGAGGCGAACATTGCAGTTGTTTAATTAATGTATCAAAAACCTATTGTATCTTCATTACATCTCATAAAGATAAGATTATTCCTACAAGTCAATATAAAACGTTAAAATAGATATAAAGTTATAAGACACGAACCAGAAAAAATTTTTCATTCTTCTTTTAATACTATATTTTTGAGTGTTCGAGTGTTTTGTTCACTTTTTATTCATTTCCCACAACAATACTACCATTTACTACAAAGAACCAGAAACAGGAAACTTTGGTATGGAAAAACTGGTAAAGTTTCTTTCAACCTATCACAGCGTTCACGATTCGCTTATAAGAAAATACTTCGTTTAGAATCTTTTGCCTATTTCATCATCCATTGAATTTTAGGCTGAAAAGTAAAACGACTCTGACCGACACGTGAATGTCGGCATTTAGTGTTAGAAATCAAAGAAATAATGAGGTAACGTCTTATTTGCACTTTTAATAAATGTTTTCAAGTTTATAATAAAATTTATTCGTTAAACAGTTTGTCAACAGCTGATGAAGGTGGTAAACCGTTCTCTAATTCACGATATTATTATGGGGCCGCTGTTGATTTAATAAGCGGATCTATGGGTGGAGCAGCATCAGTTTACGTCGGACAGCCCCTGGACACTGTAAAAGTGAAGATGCAAGCTTTTCCCCATATTTACAAGTCAAGTTATAAATGTTTCACCCACACATTAAAAAATGAAGGTTTAGTTAGAGGTCTCTATTCGGGAACCCTACCATCTCTAGCAGCACAAATCTCTGAAAATGCCATGTTGTTTTTGGCCTATGGACAATGTCAGAAAGTATTATCCCTGATTAGAAACAAAAATCTCGAGCAGTTAACTGTCATAGAGAATGCAACTGCTGGGAGTTTAGCGGCCTTTTTTAGTTCGTTAACACTATGCCCTACTGAGTTAATTAAAAATAGGATGCAAACAGCTTTAGAAAATTTCTCAGCGGGGCAGAATGAAGTACAAAAGTATGAACTAATTAGACATTAACATCTCTAAGAACTAATTATAATATATTCACTATTTCTTTAAGAAATGCTATGGCTATTACTAGAGAAATATTAAAAAACGAAGGAATCTCCGGTCTTTACAAGGGTTTTGTTCCAACTGTCCTAAGGGAGATGCCCGGTTATTTTTGCTTCTTTGGTGGTTATGAATTTAGTAGGTATATGTTGACTCCATCTGGTAAAAGCAAGGATGATCTAGGTTTACTATTATAATATAGAAAGATACGGTGCATATTTGACTAATTGGATTAAATTCATTTTTAATAGGAGCTGGTAGAACAATGATTAGCGGAGCATTTGGAGGTATAGTGTTTTGGATAACTACCTTCCCTATGGATGTTATTAAGTCTAGACAACAGATTGCCTCAACAAAGTCAAACTTAAACTTATTTACTGTTTTAGTTAATATAGCCAAAACAGATGGTACGTTTCAAATTACGTAATACTATCATTGAAAAACATAATATGTCAATTCTATAGGCGTTCCTGCGTTGTATAACGGTTTGCTTCCAACCATATTTAGAACAATACCTGCAACAGCTAGTCTATTTTTAGCCGTGGAGAAGACAAAAAAATTCCTTAATGGATTTTGAACGATCTGAATTTGATCTTTTTTGTTAAATTGAAATTTCTCAGATGCGAAATTTTTATTACTTGAAGAAAAAATAAAAAAACAAAGAAAATCTCTTAATCAATTAAATAACGATCATAATATACAATTTCATTTTAAAATGAATCTTTGATAAAAACACAAAAGAATATAATTTATATGATATTTAAAACTATAAAAGGATTTGGTTTTAATCATAATTTTAACAAGGTAGAGCCGCTGATGTAGTAGCTCCATACAACTGAAGGGAACCATCTTTATTTTTACCAGATAAACTATTTAGTGTCTCTTCTTTCTTTGCCTTTTTTCTTTTTCCATTTGGAGCTACTTTCATCTCAGCTAATACAGGTGGATCATCAGGATTCATAAATTCTCCATCATCTATTATATATTCTAATTCGGAATCTTTCTTGACATTAAACTTTGCTGTTATATTTGCTATAAAAGAATAGAAAATAATTATTTATTAAGTGAATAACGGTCGAAAGTTTCTACTAGACCAACTAATGTTAATTTATCATGTCATATTATCCTTTAGTATTTCCTTACTGAATATACGTGATTATAATTTATTAATTGTATAAATCGGTGATTTCTACGTGCTCGAAACTTAAAATCAATCTTCAATGCAAATAAAAGTACAAGTTGTATCAGATATAGATAAGTGATTTATATAGGTCGCACACCTAATTGATAAATAAGTTAAATACCTAAGTGTTTAAATCTTAATACCTATTGTATTTAATATAAATAATGTCACTCACTTTTCATTGCATTGCAACAATGCCGTTTGCCAATAATAATAGCAACTACTGCAACTGCTGCTCCAACAGCAACGATCACTAGAAATATTTTCAGTGAGACATGATTTTTTTTTTTTGATGGTATAAATTTAATTGTTGTTTCAAACGAGGTTGAGTTATTCGTTGTAACAAACGAGGTTATAGTTGTTGCGTCACTGAATGATTCAATTGTTGTTGAATTTTCTGTAATTGTATTATTAGAAGTGACGGCAGCGGTGGAGTTTTCTACAACTGTGGGACTCGGTTTCAAAGTCGAAATCGTAGATATTTCATTAGCCAATACAGTTGTTAAATTGGTTACATCATTAGTTTCTATACCAGATGGATAAATAGTGATGCAAGAAATAAAAAGAAATTTTGCCAATTGAGAGATCATAACAAAGGAATAAAAATACGAGGAATGTAACAGATTAACAGTCAAAAAAGTTGATTATCATTAACAGGCAAACACTTCATAAATTCATAAATGAGTAGGTTATGGCTGTCTTGTTTTTTTTTTAGAGAAAATGCAGGATTAATTTCCGATCTTTGTCAGTCAAAATAAAATCTTCAATAATATCAATTCTAGTATCACAGAATTACGTTTGATCAATTGTTGTACGGAGGTTAAAAGACGAAAAAGTAATTCATTTTCACATGACACACCTGATGCGCGCGCATCAATTAACCGCCATTATAATAGCAGGTAATGTTATCTTCGTATTTTAGAAGGCTAATCCTATCAAGTTATCAAAAAACAATCTTTATTAACGCAACATTTTATATTTTTCAACATTAATACGAAAATAACTTTGTTCTTAAATATTGCTCTATTGACAACTTTAAGAGTTCTACATATAAACGAACGCCTTTCTTCTGCAATAACAATAGACTTTCACTACTTTGCCAGTAGCATAATTATTACGTAATATATGAGTAGTGAAAGTAGTTTTTATAGAACTCATCTTTAGATAAGATAGAGTAAAGATTTTAGATATATCTAAGATATATCTTTATATTTCTACATTATTTCATTTAACTTAAAAGAATTATTTATAGATTAATAAGGAGATGTTAATTAATAATACCTATATATATATACTGTATATAAAGATATTTCAACAGTTTATTGACTAGCCAATATGACTTATCTATACTTATAGAGTTTAATAGAGGCATTGCATGATATGAATAATCGATGCTTATAAATTTCTTTTAATCTTGACTTTTTAGCATTAAGAAACTCTTTATATCACTTAACAGGTAAACTAATTATTGTACTTTCTTAGGTTAAGCCTAAAATTCGCCAAGAGGCGATTACTTAATTTGTTTATTGAATTAAGGTTTCAATAAAAGCTTGAATAATACAGTAAAATACGATGGTTAAAAAGGAATTTTTAAAATAATCAAATGGGAAGCATAAATCAGGGAGTAGTTGAGGAATGCCGAATATATTCTCAGTTCCTTTTTCTTTGTTTTCTCTTGTTTTATTTTCTTCTGTTTGTTTTTGTTAGCAAGGGAAAGATAAGAATGAAAATTTAGTCCTTTTATTTTTATATTGGGAATGTGAGTCAATTAATCGTTATTCACGCTATTAACTTCGCTTTTCTCTTCGTTTGTATTCTCCTCTTTGATTTCTTCCATAACTTGATCTTTTTTCGAGGCTTTGTTAAACCTTACAAAATCGCTATCGAAACTTATAAGAGCGACAATTTTTTCAATGTTTTTTTCGTTCTCTTTTTCCTTCTCAACTTCAAGTTGATCAAGGGCATGTTGTAATCCTGAGCAATAGTGAAGCATCAGAATACTCATAGCTTGGATTTTATCCTCGCTTTTCTGTATTATATCACCATATTTGGATTTTTTAAATGCATCCGTACAAATCCGTTGTTGCTGCAGAAAGTCGGTTTTTCTCTCACTCTCCTCATCTAACTCCTTTTGCAGTTTATTTATCTGTTAAAAAGTAACATTATAGGTGTTTATGTGAAATTGTTTTCTACATCAAACACATTATCACAAGACGGTAATAAGAGCTGAAGGAAACATGTTTGAAAGAGTGCAAATTGATATCCTAATAACTTTTTACTCTAAAACCCGCTTTGAGGTATAAAAATTGCGGTAAGAAATAGAGTTAAACAAATAATAATAAATCTCTTTACCATGACATCAAGTTTTTGGCGTCTTTCATCTGGTGGCAAATCAGCTAATAGTTCAGCACCCATTTCTTTTGCCTTTATTACCGCTGTTTCCTCAGAGTCTTGAAATCGTTTCCGAGAGGTAATCTAATTTAAAAACATATATCTTGTACATAGAGTATACATTTTTATAGTCATGACATACATTTGATGTAGGCAGGTCGTCTGCAGCTCTTAGACTTTGTGGTTTCTCGTAACTGTCAGTTTCCTCTAAATCGTTAGTACCCATTGAAAGTGCCTCATCAGTTTCTTTCTCAGTTTCCGAATTTTGTCGTTTCCTTTCAGGCATATGTTCTGGAATTATTAATTGCGAGTCGTCACCAGTTGCTGATAAATTGTCGTCGTCGTGAGTGACAATGATTTGTGGTTTCTTTCCATCTCTCTTGAACTTACTCAATAACGATCGTTTAATTGTTTCAGATTTAGATGAGACAGCTGAACTAATAGCTTGTATATGTCGACGCTCGTTGACTGGAGTTGATGGGGCAGTGAGTGCAGCCTCTGAGTTAGATTGCTGATATTTACATCTGAAAGAATTGTATATCATGTTTCTATAGTTTAACAAAACAACTTAGCCACTTACTTCTCACAAGATTTACTCAATCTGGCTCTTTCTACACATTTTTTGTGACAGACAAGATGACAATTTGAACATTTCATTGCATCTTTTAACCAAATCTAAGACAAAACCATTTATAAAAACATTGTTGTAATTGTAAAAACAATGCAATAGATTATTTTATATCTTTTATTCTTTACCTTTTTTTCACAAATGTTGCAAAAAGTTCTAGTCTGGAAATGCGTTTGAATAAAGTTGTGACATTCTTGATTGATGGAGCTTGATAAAAAAACACTATTTTAATGAATATGTTCATTATACAAGCTTTATATTTGTAGACATTTACGAATAAATCAATTGTAAACAATTAAATAAAAAGTACTTTAATTAAGCCTCTTCCTAGTAGTATAAAATAATACCTTATTGTTTTGGCAGGAATATGTGGCTGTGTCGGTTTTTTAACTTGCTCAGCTGACACCCTCCTTCTTTCTTTCTCGTCAAATTTAGCATTCTGTTAAATATATTGTATTATTTAAGTAATGATTAATATTATTTAAATAACCTCATAAACGAATCCAAGAGTTATATCTCCACCTGTTAAGCTCTCATCGTATCCAGGATGATTACTTAGCGTTTTTTGCCTAATAGAAATTAATTTAATTATTATTAAAATTTGTAAATATATATTGTATTTATACATATATGTTTATATATACACTGTATATATACCTATTTCCGTATTTCGATTCAGCAGCAGTAAAGGGATAGCGCAATCTGGCGTTTCCACGACTTGTGTGCATGCACTCTATAGCAATTGACATCAAGGGAATAGAAGCCTGGTTTTGGAAAAAAGTTCATTTTAAAGGGGATAGAATTATTTTCTATTTCAAATTAAGTTGCTTACATAGCCAAGCAAAACGTCATTGTCACAATTTAAGGAACGTTGATGTTGTTTGTCATCTTTTGAAGAAAGTTTACACCACAAACAAACATTGAGATATTTATGTTCATCCTCCACATTAAACGTCATCTCATCATCAAACTGAGGATTCTTTTTTGATAAGAAAAAATGTTGTTATAGAAATGAAACATCATTTGTATGTTATTTTACCTCTTTGAAAGAAACAACTTTGGTTTTTTTTACATCACATATATTGATATCCTCCAATTCCATCTCGTCAACAGATAATGTAGATGATTCACCTTGCTATGAATATTTGTAAATAGAGTTAATGAATCCATTAATTTACTATTTTAAATTATATAATCTAGAGATTTTGTACAAATGATTTCATATTCTGTTCTAAAATCAGTAAATTAAGTTTTTTAATCCTTTGATAAATTAATTATTTAAAACTATAAAAATAATATAAAAGTTAATATTAATATAAATTACTTTATTTTGAGTTCTATTTTCTTCAGCTTCCTCATTTTTGCTTCTCTCTTTTCGATTCTGTCAAATTGTACAATTTTAGAAAAATTTTTTTATCATTAAATGTTGATAAGAATTAAAATATTCGACTGAACATCAGATTATTTGAAGAGAAATAATGACTCATCATCAAGCCAGGTATATTCTATGTGCCTTGTAGGCCAAACTAGCATGCGTCAACGCCGAATATCATATATCAATAACGTTTACTGATTAGAGGCCAGCTTTAGTGATAAGCTATCATTGGTTTATATATATTTGACTAAGAAATTTGCAGGTTACAAAAATTATTTGAGATCTAAAGAGATCCAACATATTTTTTACTTTAAAAGAGACTAATAAATTAACAAGATGTGTTGTAGCAACATTGGAAAATGTATTATGCTTATCATTACTATTCCTCTCATTCTGTCTCAATTGGCTGCTATAATTGCTCCATTTTGGACAGCAGAAGACAAAGATGGGATTAAAACTAATACTGGATTATTTGATTTTTGTTCTGACAAATGCCAAAAATTATATGGTGTTCCAGGTTTGTTGAATTTCTTTTCAACCCTATCACACTTCCGTTTTTAACCATTTACATTAATAACTAATGATATCCAATTATCAATTTTAAATTAACATAATTACAAACATTTCATTGAGTTTCTTGTTTAAGAAAGAATAAATAACAACTTAATTATATATTTATATTTGTATACTCTGTAGATAGCATAAGATTATCATAATGATTATGATAATTTAAGTTTTACTTTAAAACTATCTCTCTTTCAGATTGGTTAAAGGCAGTTCGAGGATTATTATTCATTGGTCTTGCTATATCTGCAGCTGCTTTTGTTCTTTTAACTCTACTACTGACTTGTTTAACGGCTTGCATTCCAGACATTGTACAGAAAGTACTTTTTACAATTGTATACATTTGCGGAGGTAAGATATGTCATTATTTCCTACTTAAAGCATATCAAATTATGACAAATGATAATGATAGTATTGATGATTAATAATTAAATTTTTCAGCCATATCTATTATAGTGGCAGTTGCTATATTTGCCGCAAGAAGAAATGATAATTTAACCAAGGACTTGAAAAGTCCATGGTTTCCTGGAAAGCTTCACGCCTGCTTCGGTCTGTCATGTATTAACTCAGCAGCATGTGTTGCCTGTTTAATTCTTACTTGTATATTCATCTAATTAGGCCTCATATTTTAAAAACATTATATACATAGAACAGAGTCACATATTTATTATTATATGCATTATCATGAAAATAGATATGATATATGGGTAAATCAAATTTTTTACGTACTGTTATGTTTAATTCATCAGCAGGACTTTGTACTAATTTTTTCTCAGTCATTGAGATTCCGACAAAGGGTTCTGATTTATTTACTCCACTTATCAATGTCTCCTATTATTCAATGATAAAATATGAAAAAGAACTGATTAAAATAAGTCATTAATAAGAATGGTATCATGACATACTTCAATTTCTATATCTGCTTCTCTTAGAGAGTTCTTATTTCTTATGCACCTTTCAATACGGAATTGCAGTTTTTCACCACAATTTCGAATTAAATTAGCAGCATGTCGAGAATCTTTGATCTTAACATTGTTTAATGATAGAAGAAGATCACCCTAAAATAAATCGATTAAAAATATTTTGTATATTATTTTTGCTGGGATAATAAATATCTCAAGTGTGTACTTTCTTAATCCCATGACTTTCAGCCAAACTTTCTTGGTTTATAACTTCAACTTTTACCATTACTTCATATTTGTGAACACAAAATTCCTATAATAGAAGCACGTAAGAAATTATAAATTACTCAAATAAAATGATATTATTCCTTCGTTTAAACATTTTTATCGAATTAAACTTGCCTCTTTAAAAATCATACCCAATTCTTCATTATTGGTTTTGTTTATTTCAATATTATGCTGAATCCAATATTGCTTCCTAGTTTGTATCTGATCCAACCATCTTTCGCTATCTTTACAGTTTGTAAAAATTATTTCGATGACTGATACGCTTGCATTCAATAATCACAAAGTACTTACCAACTGCTAATGTACAATACAATTTGGATCCATTTCCCATTTGTGAAATTCGACTACATTCTAAGACTTTAACTTTAAGCGACCCCACAGTGACCTTGATACTATTAACTATTAAGTCAGTTGGCTCAGGAACCTTCGTATTAGTTGGAATAAAAGGACTTTGCCTTATTTTGAAGCTTGGCAATGTATGCTTTTTTCTAAGAACCCTTTTAATCTGCAAATAGGTGATATTATAATGATGGAAAATATACATTGGTTTACAGGTATTGCTGACAATACAAAAAAGTATGTGCACATACTTCATCTTATTATTGAAACTGTGCGATTAGATAATAAATCATACAGAATGCTTAGGCTTAAGCCTAACTACAAAGTCACGAAATAAGATAGGTAAAATGAATAATTCGCTACTTAACAAGATTTTATTAAATGATAAATGAAAATAATTTGAACAGACCTGGTTTTCTATTATTGACGCAACACTCATAACCGGTTTGGCTTCCCAAAGAGGTTCAACTTTCAAATCTAGTTGCGGATCCTGGTTAAAGTACAATAAAAATATAGAAATACAAAATCAAACACAGATTCTTAACATTAGAATAAATGTTTTTTTTTAGCATTTTTACGTAATCTGAATTATTTCAGAAATAGAATTCTCTTTGTTTATTCATCTTTTTATTGTTACAATAGAATTGTTTTTGAAGAGGTCGGTTTAAATAGAAATACTTACATCACAGAAAGAAAAGGACCAATGGGTATACGGTTGCCTGCTCAATTGTAATCTTGCCGTACCAGATAGTTTTAAAATCATCACAGATAAATGAACACAATGACCAAATTTCAAGTCTACGTCTAAGGACAGGGCAAAGCCGCCATCATAATCAACATCGACAATAATAGTAACTTCCTCTAATAGCTTCGATTGCTCGTGTAATTTACAGTTTTGAAGTTTAGCGGACTTGACAATTGGTAGCAACTTTCCAACACTATATTCCCTAACCTAAAAAATGTTGAAGTAATTAAAGTAGGGTATGAAAAGAACACGATCAGCTTATTAAGTTACTCTTTTGTACTATAAATAATTTAACAAATCTGTTAAAGACAAAACAATTATTTTATCACTGCTCAGATGTGTAAATAAATTTAGGCCTAAACACCTTAGCCTGCGATTAGGAATGATCTTATTTACGAATTTAAAGAAAGTAAACATTAGAAAACTAACTGCTATATTTTCAATTAGAACAGCACTTTTTCTTTTCAACATATCAGCAAATTCATTATTCAATCTTCTTGTAAGCCAGCTGAAATACAGAAAAACAACTTATTGAATTGTAAAAGTTTACCTAAAGGTTATTCTTAAGTATACAGATTCAATAAGAACTATTGCGTAATCAATGATAAAATTGAATCAATTTTGAAAATTATTTTGCTATTGATTTTGGTAGCCTAAATAAATATTCCTCTTGGAGTAGGCCATCAAAGATGGTTTTAAACAATGCCTTTAAAAAATGTAATCAATAGACCACGTGGCGTTAATGAAAATACTATGAAATAATGTTAAAAAAGAAAATCTTTAACAATCACCGTCTTAACTCTGATGTGTCTCTCCATTCTCTGAACAAGAATTGTGCAATAAGATTTAAACAAATGCAAGTGTTGTCATATTTTTTACGATTTTCGTCCAGCAGTAATAAATTCATAATATCCGATGGTAAACTGAAACCATCGTGTAGACAGAATTCTGTAGGTTTCTTCCTAGGTTGGGCTTTAAACCATTTTCCAAAAATCCAAATTTGCAGGCAAAGTGTCAATAATATTCCGATTGCAAGTCCGAGGATTATAGAAAGAAATTCCATTTCATCAATAATTCGACCTTGTTCTTGATTATCTCATCAAGACACGAAGAGTTTTTTTAAAAATGTTTAAAATCGTATTTAATAAACAAAGAATAGACGTTCAATCCATCTTTTAGGTGGATGATTCCCTATTTTTGAAGTTGGTGTTTATTCTTCAATTGATACTGTGGCGTGACGATTCATTAATAGCATAGCGCGATCTCCGAAAAATGTAAAGCCTACAAAGCAGATGTTACTGTACCTACACTGTTACGAATATATAGCTTATTGATTAAAATAGAAGAATTTTATAAGAGGAAAACTCTTTAAAAAAAAGTGATCGTTGAGTAAAATTATAGTTATATAAATAATTGACGATATGAGATATAAGCCAATCCGTTCGTTGCTTTTCTTTCGTGCGTAAATGCGTTGATCGATTTGTTATATAAAATGGGCCTTTGAATAAAACAAAACAAGATATTGACTTTTTCCTATTTTGCATATATTATAAACAAACCGTAGCTTTTATTCTAACCCTAAAACAATATTTGTTATCCCAAGAAAACGTTAACTACAAAGAAAATAATTGAAATGTCAAAATTTTTTATCACAGTAATGTCGTTGGAAGAAGAGAATTGAAATAAGTAAAACAAGAGACTGACATTATTACATTTAGAACAATTGATCTAAGCCAGAAAAGAATATTTTTGAAGAGAAATGAAAAGTCAATGGGAAAAAAATACAAAAAATATAGATATGAAACAAAATAAAGAGAAAGAAAGTTTTTGACTAATAAATATTTTATTTCGCTGTGAAGAAGTAAAATACAGGCGTGTTTGGTTTCATTTTTTTGTTAAACGTGACCATTTGATAAGGTTCCATAGCCATTTTTTATTTTCATACCAACAACACGAACGTGGTAACCAATTTCCAAAAGTTTGTCAGAATTTAGAATACTTCTTCCATCGAAAATAAATGCAGGTTTTAGCATTGAATCATATATTTTAGCATAATCGTAGTCCTATTGATTAAATGAGTATAATGAATATATTTATCTTGTAATATTAGTTATAATTGTCAGGTAATTAAAACAACTACTTACGATAAATTCATCCCATTCCGTACAAATAACTATTGCATGAGAATCTATCGCGGCTTTGTATGGATCTTCGTGTATTTCTACTAATCTGTCAACTTCATCAGGATCAGAGCATATACTCGGATGAGAAAGATCCGCTCTTATCTGGGATTTTTCTACTTTTGGATCATAAATGCTTATTTTGGCTCCCTCGTCCATTAAGTAACGACAAACTTGTATTGCTGGAGACTCTCTTGTATCTCCTGTATCTTTCTTGAAAGCAAATCCGTATATAGTGATATTTTTTCCGGTAACAGTATTAAACAACGCTTGTATTATTTGATTGGCAAATCGTTTCTTCTGGAATTCATTCAAGTCGATAACTTGTTGCCAATATGTAGCAACTTCTGGCAGACCCAAGCATTCGCAAAGGTAAACTAGATTCAAGACGTCTTTTTGAAAACAGCTTCCGCCAAAACCAACGGAGGCTTTCAAGAATTTTGGTCCTATTCTTGTATCTGTTCCAACGGCATGAGCGACTTCGTTGACGTTGGCTCCAGTGGATTCACATATCGCTGATATGGCATTTATTGAAGAAATTCTCTGTGCGAGAAATGCATTAGCAGCTAATTTTGATAATTCCGAGCTCCAAACGTTCATTTTTATAATTCTCTCCTCAGGAATCCAATGCTTATAAATTGAGCAAAGAGCTTCAACTGCTTTCCTACCTTCGTCAGTCTCTTCTCCACCAACCAATACTCTATCTGGACGCATAAGATCTTTAACGGCAGTTCCTTCAGCCAAAAATTCAGGATTAGATAAAACCTGATATTTAACATCCTGTTTATGATTAGCCTTCAAAATCCTAATGATACTTTCAGCAGCCTTTACGGGAACAGTTGATTTTTCAACAACTATTTTATCAGTGACAGCAACATTAGCAATTCGACGAGCAGCAGCCTCAATATATTTTAAATCAGCTGCTCTACCCTATAGAAAAAAAAATAAAATACTAAACGTAAGATGGCGCACTATTATTGGGAAATTAAAAAATGTATTACTTTTCCAATACCAAAATGTTTAGTTGGTGTATTAACTGAGATAAAGATAAGATCAGCATCTAAAATTCCTTGATCAATATTTGTTGTAAAGAAGAGATTTTTTCCGCGTACTTTGCCAACAACATCGTCCAGACTGGGCTGTACAGATTTATAATAAAAATTACGTATAATACATTGAAGGAGGCTAAATTATAGATTTCTTTAGAATATATATGTATTTTAGACATGACAGATGTATATATATATATATATATATATATATATTATGCAAATTCGTTGTTCTTTTTTTATCATTTTATAACACAGATACGGCCAACATGTTCAATACAATAGTAATAATTAGAAAAAAAAAGAGCTAGGGGTTGTGGGAGAAACAGTGACAGATTCTATCTATACTATAAAAAAATGTGCTTTTGTTTAAACAATAAATTTTAACAGTACTCTCTGTTTTCAAGTGATATTTGAATATTGAATATTAAACTATACTTTTACATATTGTTATTAAATATTTCGCTACGCCAGCCATAGAATTGACAAAAGACAGAAATTATTTTTTGGGCGGTTAAAGTTAAGAGAAGTATTAGTCATCTCTTTTTTGCCAAAGATAATATTTGATTGTTTCTTCAAATTTCTATTTAAAATATTTACCTCAAAAATGGGTAGATTATCAGAATTCCACTGATCAATTCTTGTTTGACTTAAATCGACTACCGTCACTTGAATTTCAGGGCAGTTTGCAGCAATAACAGCACATGTTGGTCCTCCAACATAGCCTGCACCAATACAGCAAACTTTCTTAACTTTGTTTAGATAAGCCATTCATGCAATACTATCTTATCTACAAGGTAGGAAATTTACGTTTAATATCATTTTTTTGAAGAGAACATTGATGAATCAACATTTTTTCAACAATTTTTAAGAGAATTTTAAATAATGAATAAAGTATATTTACCAGTTGTGTTATAAGAAAATATTTATGAAATATTATTATTTTCTATTTTTTTCAAGCAGTAGAAAAAAGCGGTAGACTGATAAGAAAATATTTTACTGATAAATTAAACAGTTGAAGCTGATTATCTTCGCCACGTTTCCCCGTCTGCCATTGGATGAGTCCAAGAATCTTGACGGGTGTGTCAACTGTCGGAAATCACCGATAGATGTCAGTATATATCTTAAAAACAAGTATGGCGGCTAAACGAAAAAAGAATACCGGTACTGATTTAAAACAGGAGGAAATTCTACAAGCGGTCGTTATTGCAGACAGCTTTAATGTCAGATTTGCACCCATTACAACCGATTTACCTCGGGTGCGTAAGATTTATTTTTAAACTCTCATTTTTAAGAGAGAAAAAACTAATGATTGATTTCCTTAAATTTCGTCAGACTCTAATTCCAGTAGTAAATCGACCATTAATCGACTATACTTTGGAGTTTCTTTGTTTAAATGGAGCTCAAGAAATAATCATCTTCTGTAGATCCCATGTGGACCAAATTCAAAGACATGTCGAGTGTGTATTAAAAACTTTTACAAAAGTACTTTAATTAACCACGTGTTCAAATTATCAACATATTTTTAATTAATATTGTCACATGGCAAACTCTCTTTGTCAATTTATCTAATTTAAATTTATGCCAAGTAAAGTCTCTTTCAATTTTATTCACAACTTTAAATGACAATCAAACAAAATAAGTAGAAATGTGTCTTATTTCTTTTAAACCTTCTAAAAGAAATCTAACAGTTTTAGTTGACTTTTTATAAATATTCTTCTTTTTTACGTGACTTATTTTAGATCGAAATGGATTAGAAAATCTAATCCATGCACAATAAAGATATTCTCATCTCAAGAATGCGTGTCTTTGGGAGATGCACTGAGGGATTTGGATAAGAAGAATATAATACAAAATGATTTTATTTTAGTCAACGGAGATTTAATCTCCAATATGACATTGTCTCCAATTCTCCAAGAACACAAGTAAATATTTTATTAATATATCTATAGATGTAATTGAAAAAAGAACCATAATTAATTAAATTATTTTATTTTACATTTTTACAATGTCAACCAATGGCAAAATTTGTGGTCTTTCCCTTTTCGCTAGGATAATTAAATCTGTCATAAGGTTGCTCTGCAAAAAGTCAATTATATAAATTTTCTTGCGGGATTAATTAAGTTCCTGAATATATAACATATCTATATTTATATATATATAATCTTTATACGCTGATGCTGAATACTTTTTTAAAGGGAAAGAAGAAGAAAGGAAAAATGTATGGTAATGACAATGATTATGAAAAAGACAAACTCTCCTCCCAAGATGAAATTTAAAGATGATGATATTCTCTTGGCTGTAAATAATGATACAAAGACTGTCTTATATTACAAGAAACTTCAAGAAAATAGAGTAATAGGATTTCCACTGGTAAGTTAAATTACTAATACATATATTTCATAAGCATTTTAACATAGTAGATATTAATATACACAGTAGACTCTTTGCTCGCTACTCTTAAGAATAATAGGTAAAGCTACTACTATAGACTAGATGCCTGGTGGAGGTGCAATCAAATTATAACTTTTTCCTTTATAATAAACCAAGTAATGCTTAAGGCGCTACATCCCATTTTCGAGATGGGTTGCTGTCAATATACCATATAAACAGAGTAGACATATAACATTCATAAAAAATGATATAAATTTACAATTTCTTAGATATCACTTCAAAGTTTAGTAATATATACATTATGCTTTGCAGAGTATTTTCAAAAGTAATCCTAACGTTTCCATACGAAATGATTTGATGAGCACTGGAATAAGTATATGCTCGGCTAAGGTACTATCCCTATTTGGAGATAATTTTGATTATGAATGCAGGGACGATTTTATCAAAGGAATACTAATTGATGAAGAGGTTTGACCTTAGCAGAATAAACATTTTCCTATTAGCTAACGTTGTATTTCTTTATCCAATAAAGATATCCGGTAATACTATAACAGTACATATTGAAGAGAAGGAGTACGCTGCAAGAGTATCGAATCTGAGAACTTACGAATCGATTACGTTAGTTAATACCAAGTTTATATTTGGTAAATTGCTATGATTTGATTTTTTTCAGTAAAGAAGTAATCGATAGATGGGCTTTTCCGATAGTCCCAGATGTAAGTTTTGATATAAATGATCCGAAATATTCATATCGCCGACACAATATATATCTGGACGATGATGTTAAACTTCACAGGTAAAATTTGTATAGATTTATTATCCCATAGAAACTTACCAAATTAGTTAATCTATAAATATATTTCTTTTTTATTACATCAGCAATTGTAAACTAATAAGAACCGTTGCCATTGGAAATAATTCTCAAATATCGGAGAACGCTCAAATATCTAATTCAGTTATTGGTAGAAATTGCAAAATAGGTAATTCATATTTTTATTTATATTTATTCAATATAAATTATTAATTTTAATAATTGAATAACAGGCAAAAATGCTTTAATACAAAATGCATTTATATGGGATAATGTAACAATAGAAGATGATTGCTGTTTAAAAACCTGCATATTAGCTAACCATGTTACGGTTTTTAGGGGTGTAACTATAGAAGAGGGATGCGTTCTTTCCACAAATGTAAGATGTTTCTTCTATACCAGTCTATAATTATATTGTAGAATGTGGTCTTCGAAAATGTCAAATGTTAATTCAAAACCTATATAATTAGGTCACTGTGGGACCGGAAGTACCTATTCCAGGAGGAACTTTATTGTGCAAAAGCGAGATCAAAATTAACTCTGCAAATGAATTTGGGTTACAATCGAATGCAAAAGTCTATAAAGCTTTCGCAGAGGACGGAGAAGATGTGCCCGATATTCCGTGGTGTGAACCTGAGCAACCCGATGATATTTCTTCTGATGAGGAGAGCGTCATATCTGAAATATCAGCAGTCGAACAAGATGATAGAATAGGTATCATTATAGCTTTTTTTACATGAAAATCTTAGGAAAAATATCAAGTTGCATTTGTATCCTTCAAAAAGGAAAAAAAATAATTACTTCGCTTACAATTAGGCTAACCGGATGTGCAATATCCCGAGAATGTAAACAAATCTCTCCTTTTTTTTTTTACAGCTTTCTATGATGAATTGTCAGGTCTTTTGGAAAGCTTAAATGAAAACGTCTCCGTTGATAATGTTAAATTAGAAATCAATTCTATAAAGTTAGTATCTTTTCCTTTCAATTAATTTCATTAGATTTAAATGTATTCATTTTCCTTTTAGAGCTGCTTACTATATGGAAATAGACGATGTAATTTTTCAACTTGTTAAAGCTATCTTACTGTTTCCTTTACGGAACAATGAGCAGCTCTCCATAGAGCAGTACAAGGCCAGCTTTAAAGAAGTAATTGCATTTTGTCATTCCTTCAACTTTTTCTTATTTAAATAAATATTTTATTCCCCCTAATAGCTTTTTGGGAAAACAGAAGAACTCCTAGTCTTCTACATAAAAGACTCTTCAAACGAAAAATCATGCATAAATTCAATAGAAGTAGCTTTTAATAATTATGTCTTAAACGTTTTACTAATTCATTTATTATATTTATAGGAAACAGCTGCTAATAATACTTTAGTTTCAACATACCTTATAAAAGTAATTGAGTCATTCTACGACAGTGATGTATTAGCCGAAGATACTATATTATCGTGGTATTCCAATTGTGAGAATACTGATCTAAAAAATAGGGTAAATAAATATTGTTTCTTTAATTAAGAATTTAGACTATAAAATATAAAAAACAGGTTAAAAAGCTTATAGAATGGCTTGAAGAAGCTGAAGAAGAAAGCGATGAAGATTAATGAAAGAGTTGCAAATGTTCTAGTTGTTTGATCATCTTCTATTATTGTGTTTAATTCAAATAATTAATAATATATAGTTCTACGAAGAATAAAGAAATAACGAAAGAAAAGTTACTTGTTTTTACTTTATAGTATTCAATTTAAATGGGAACTATTCAATTGAATTACTTACTAATTAATCAAGTCAAGAAGTTATTACGTGATCCATATTTTAATAGAATTTATGTTACTTTGCGCTAAAAGGCTTATAGTAGGTTGATATAGAATTTTTATTGTATTTTATGAGTGTCTGAAGTCATTAGCATCCTTTGCAGATTTTCATAAAAATCTATTCATGAAATATAAAATGGTACGAAAATAACGTTAATAAAAAAGCCAAAACTTGTTTAAGCAGTTTTTATTAATGTAATTGATTATTAAGTCTTGATATTTTTGTCAGTTGAAACTTTGACTAGATTTTTAAGTAAAACTTTCGCCTTTAAAAATAGATTGACTATCCTGTATAAAGATCAACTTCCGCCTATATATTACTATTTAGTTGCTGAATATTGTAGTTTACCAGGGTGGCAGTTATTCAACATAATTTATATATTGAAGACTTGTACGTGAAATTCCTATAGTAGACGATAGAATTGCTATTTCTAGAAATTAATTAAAGCAATTGCCCTGGAAATGTTTGGAACAAAACATCCAAGTATTTCTCAGTTTGCACTATTTGTTATTTTATTGAATTTTATACCCCAGTCTCTCTTTAGTCCTGCAATAGTCACTGTATTGTTAAGGGGCAGCGGAAATGTAATTTTTTTACTAAAGGCTTCTCACCGTTTTCATTTGGTTCGTAATCGTTCAACTGTAAAACACAATCGGATGTTTAGAAAGACTGAAAAATAGAAAAGAAAAGCAAATAGTATTAATAAATAAGATAGAAATGGAATAAAGGAAATTGTAATTTGGTAACATTGGCAAATGTTCCAATCTACATGTAATCAAATGACCCTCAGCGGAGGTCATGCGAAGGAAACCGATGGGACTTTTCCTAAAATTATGATTTGCTTGAAAGCCTACGGGTTATACTCGAACGGTTGATTGGTTTTCAATTGGTATGCCAAGGATCCTGTTAAACAAAATTCTATTTTTAAGCCTAATTATTTTTTTTGTACTCCAAAATTGAATCTCTTCAATTACAATTTCTCATAATAAATATTTTAATAAGGCTTAAAATTAAAGAGATAAGCAGAAAAGGAGAAAGAGCGAGAGAGAGAAGGAAAAGAAGAGGTAAGGTGGGAGGTCTAATTTCTTCTCATTTAAGGTTTTTGTATTGTCACAAAAATAACTAAGCTATTTGTTGTTTTTTTCTATTTCTAGAAAGCGCCTATTGATTTTGAGGACAATCGATCAAGACTATGAACTGGATTAAACTAGGAGAGAAAAGCGTTCCCTCTTTCCCAACCAAGTAACGATTGCATCAGGCGCATAAAGCGTATAGATTATTTATAAGAAAAAGATGCACCGAGTAGAAAACTGCGACTGCGTTACTGTATAATTAAGAATTGGACAGTAGAGTAAACATAAAAGGAAAGGTTATAAGAAAGGGAAGAGAGAATGAAAGAAAGCAAAGAATAGCTGGGAAGAGAAAAGATCAATAGTGATTATTACATAGCATTCGCATAAAGACTATGGAATCGTTGCGTAATAGAATACAAAATAGGCAGCTTTTTCCCCCTATGATTTCTTGTATAAAAGTCGCATATCGTATTTTTTATATTTTTCTTTTATTCATATAGAAAAGTAATTTGATTTGTATATATGTAATTACATATACAGTATATATGCACTGAAGTAAAATACCATCTTTAATATATATTTATTGGTAATTTTATTCGCAAGAACGAAAAAGCAGCATCCTTCTGACAAAACAAACCGTATACAGAATAACGTGAACTTGTATATATATATATATGTAATAATAATAATAATGAATTGTTTATAGATAAAAAATACGGCATAGATATATTTAACTAAAGAAATTAGTATGATAATAATAGTAATAAATCATAGTTTTAACATATAATAATATTAATAAATATATATATATATATGTTTATATATGTGTAAAATTCTATTAAGCTAATCTTAACATATATGATATGCTGGTGGTTACTGTATATTCATATTTTTTTAAACCATTCTTATCAGTTTTTTATTATCAATCTGAGTTTTGGTTTTTTTCCCCCATCATAGTAGTAAATAGATTAAAATATTAAATATATGAATTATGATTTATATATATATATATATATGCTACAATCACACCAAAACGACACACGTGACTATAAACAAATCACAGCTCGAGATATATGTTATCAAAGTTAGATACGTAGCTTAATATAGGTTACGTTTCTTTGTTCTTTAAACATCATTATAATTCATTTATACAGTTAAAAATAATAATAAGTCATTAAAGCTAACAACAACACACAATCAATAAATAAATAATAAGGAGGGTTATTTTGCTTTTTTAATATTCATATTTAGACTAGAAGTTTGTTAAAGGCGTAGGTGTGCGTGATATCTTTATAGGACGACGACATCGATTATTCTTATTTCCTTTTCTTTTTAAAAATTAAAATTGAGACAACCTCTAGAAAAAGAAATCCTATAGATTTTTAGGTAAAGGTGTTACTTAATTCATTACGTTCTTTTCTTTGTTTTTTTCTTTTTTGTATAGAGAGATATAAAAGGAGTAGAAAGAGAAAAACTAAACAGAAAGTTTACTTATCAACTATATGCCAAATTTTTTTTCTCTTGTAAAAAAATTCGTTAAGTAAAAGTAAAGAGAGAAAAAAAATACTTTTACTGCATAATTCTTATCTTGTTCTTTCTTTCTCTCTCTCAGATTAATGAATATATATTATATACTGCACCGTGAAAGTAATATGTTTTATAATGATATCTAATCGCCATCGCCGCCCCGCCGTGATCAATTTCCATTTTTTTCCTTAATTATAAAGAAAAAAAACGTTAGATTTGTTTTTGACAAACTTGACGCTTCCCTCTTTTTTTAGTTTTTAATATACATTAAGCATGCTGAGGACGAATGAACAAATAACTTAATGACTTTCTTTAAAAATCAACTAAATTGAAATAAATAACCGAAGAAATAGAGAAAGCAAACTACTCCATTTTTGATCATTTCAGCTTTGACATGTACAGTTAAGCCCAAAATCCTAAAACGGAACACAAAAAGTGCATCTGCAACTAATCATAGGAGATCTTAATGAAAACTTGTATTCCTGTAAGGAGAATTTCTTTCTAACGTGTTATCTTTCTAAGCCGGAGAGAAGACATTTACAGATAAGAGATTGAGAGGAAGTTACAGATAGATTGATAGACAGTTGACAGTTAGGAGAGAGAGAGACAGCGAGAGAGAAGAGATAGATAGTAGAGATTGAGGAGTATAGAGACAGAGAAAGGATGATGAAAGCACTCGTTCTATTTGCCGAATCGGCGTCCAAAAACTGTAAAGAAATAGTAAGTCAGATTCGATTTGACGCTAAGGTGCGTTTTTTGACTCTTGGTCGACGATTGGGTAGTGAAGAAAGTAGACGACCTGCTCATAGTCCAGATTTCGTCATCTTTCTTCGTCGATTCCAATACTTCGTCGAAATTTGCCATGATATGGGCGGAGGGCGGGCGGACTTGTCAGAGTTCCTTCCTCTTAATAACATAGGCGTTTGTCCATATATCAGAAAGGCAAACAGCCGAATGGAAGCGGAAGAATATTATCATAGGTATACAAATATGAGATATTATGGACCAAGCTAAAAAGCCATAGTATTGAGTGTGAGCGGGCATTGAGTCAGCCTTTCTCGCCTCAAAAGCATTAAGAACCCATAAGCACAGGTTAACTAGTAGCAGAAAAGTAACCAAAGCTCTCCCAGGCTTCATCATTACTTGACCATCATTAGCTGCACACCTTCTCATGCCGTCGAGTATAAAGACACTTTGTAACGCCGCCTCGACGAAAGCCAGTAACGACGATATTAGACTTAATCCCGATAGGACGCCAAATTGGGATACAGTCGCAATCGAAGAAACAACAAGGAATATGTTGTACATGCATAAACCGGATAAACTAATAACCAAGAGAAGACTCTCAAAGCTAGCCTCTTCCAGCCCAAGAAACCTTAACTGTTGGAGTTTGAAAAAGGCAACAACGACGACACCTGCGCACAAGGACAATAAAGTCGTTTCCGTTATGTAAAAGATGAAAGCAGCCGATTTAGCATTGTTGAGCTTTTTGTCAAAGACGAAGAAACAGCTCATAGAAATTAGGGTTAGTATCGCTATAAATAAGCCTAAGAAAAGACCCTTATTCGCTTTGTGGCATTCTGTCGGATTTGATAAACTTCTAGGATCTGTTTCAGTCTATTTTTAATTGAAAAGGAAATAATTAATGAAGTATTAAATCTGTTAAAACAAAAAAAAAACGAATCCTACCTGATGTCTCGGTCTGTGAAGCTTACCGACGCTACAATAAATTTTGTATATCATAGCCAAAGCGATTAAGCTGTATTGGGCAGTGCAGGGGAATAGGAAGGGAGCCGTATTCCTTGCCAGAGTTGTTGTCACGTAGCAGACAACATCTTCTTTAGGCGAATCACCCGAGTTCTTAGCACCAATGCCAGCAGGTTTTGGCGTCGATGCTGACTCGACAACGTTATATTTTTGAGTTGCCTCATTATAGCGCCAATCCTCATCCGTTTCATGTATAGTACAAAGCAACCAAACACAAAGGTTGGTTGCAGCGATATGAACAAGCCCAAATCTTGCCAAAGCTTTATGCATATTGATAACGACCTACAAAGATATAATAAAGACTTGTAAGATAAATCATATATAAAAATAATGAAAGGCGGGGAAAAGTCGCTGACATGTCAGATGATAATGAAACGAACAAATATATATATGTATACTGTATATATATATATAATATTTAACATACAAATGTATATATATATATATTTAGTTTATGCATGTATACAGTTTATATAAGCATATACAGCCACGTATATGCAGTATATACTGAATATAAAAAATAATCCAATTACAGTAGCTTTATATGAGGATCATGCTTGATTTAATAAATTATAAGATTTCTTAAGTGCAACTTTGCATTATAGCTAATTCGTTAAAATATAACATATTCAATAATGTTAATAAATATTCAAGTCAAGATCCCTGTCTTAAGATTCCCTCTCTCTTTCTTTTTTTTCTATCTCTCTATCTCTCTCACTCTTCCACACACACACACACTCTCTCTCTTTCCTTCTTTCTCATCTCTCCCTTTCTGCATTTTTCTCTTAGCAATTCTCTTAAGCTCTTCATCAATTTTCACTACTATTTTCGTTTATAAGAAAAATATATTGATGAAGAATTTTTTTAAAAAAACAAAAGAATATAAAAAAATAAATTGAAAACAAAATCACTAAAGCTAGAGAATGAAATTCAAATGAGATAAAATAAGGATAGGATAATAAAACAGAGGAGAGTGAAATAGAATTTAAGAGAAGGAAAGCGAATCTCTTTCATAATACGCATGCGCAATGACTAAGATTTGATACAATATAATTAGATATACTGTAAATAAAATACAATATATAGCGTATTTGAATCTGAGGAAAAGTAGTAAAAGACGAAGATGGACAGAGTAGAAAAAGAAAAGAGAGAGGGACAGAAGAAAGAAAGAAAGAAAGAAAGAGAGAGAGAGAGAGAGATAGATAGGAAAAGTAAATAAAAGGGCAGATGATGACCAGTTGAAGGTCCTTTTTAATTGCTCTTTAATTAAAAGAGAAACAAATTAAGTCACATAAGCGTGAAACAAATTATACACACATGAAACTAATTCGTAGGCCCATTTCGGATACGATTGAAAGAACGAGTGGAAATAAAAAATTGACGAATAATGTTGTTCTTTGTATGAAATGTATAAAATATAACCTACGAATTCACACATACGCACACACTTGCTTTATAGTATATACTTAAGAAAAAAAGAGGGAAGCAGGGAAAAGTGTTAAGGAAGAGAAAGTTTATCCAGAAGTAAATCAAGGGCAGTTAACGCAATTAACTAGGAGTCGCGTAATAACCTTCTGGATAAGTTTTGCGTAACCAAGCAACGACATGCACGAGTAGACTCAAGTAAAGAGCAAAATAGAACAATTTTCTTTCCTCTTTGGCCCTTTTTAATACTCATTTTCTTTATTCTATTCCATTGTAATAGTTGGAAAAGAGGAAGAAAATCCTTCTTTATTGTTTTCATCATGTTCAAAAGCCGAAAGTATAGAAGTAAATAATATAATGATTTAGATATACTGTATATATAGTATAAAGATATATATATATATATATATATATATATAGTATATTTGTAAGCTTTTAATAAAGAATATTTAAGCGCGTAATCAGATCAAAAGAAAGTCATAAAACAATAATATTCATTAATCTTGTAAAGATTTCTTTGACAAAAAGTATAAAGTCGCTATTTCTTCTAATGCATTTTGAGAAGCGGCTTCTCTCCCCCTCGGCCCCCCGCCCCCTCCCCTGCACAAGTGTTTTCTCATCATCTATATGTGTCAAACGCAAAATATTTTTGCACTTACTTTTGACACTACTCTATTCTCTCAACCCTCTCTTTCTGTCTCATTCTGTCTGCCTGTCTGTCTCTCTCTCTAGCTGGTTTATCTTGTTCACTTTATTTCACTCTTTGTTTCCCCTTTTGCTCAACGATTTCCAGGCATTGATTTCAATAACTCTTTGATGTTTTTTCAATGCAAAGAAAGTTATGATAAGTGTATTGGGGGAAAAAATAGTATCGCGTATTATATTATAATAATATATACAGTATATCCTTTAGGCAACTAGAAAACCGATATCCAAACATTCGGGAACAGAGTGTTGATGGTAGAATAAAAATTAGGTTGCTTGTCGAATGTTTTATCTATGGTTATGCCTTGTTTCTATAATAGAGAGACTATGCAAAATTCATTTTCCAAATGAAATGGCCATTTTATATCAGTCGAGGGACTTTGAATAAAAAAAGAGAGAGAAAAAAAGCAGTATTGATTTGAAAGGAATGCATTAATCTTTGTTAATAAGGGAAATCTTACACTTAGGGAAAGAATCTTTTTAAACCCAGAAATGGTAATTTTTATTCAAAGACTAGACAAAAAAATAGCATTGAGATAAAGTATTTGGTGATTTTCTTTTAAAATGGAAAAAAAACTGCTTCGTGTCATTCTAGAAAAAAAATGTAAAGAAAAAATTCTATTTTTCTCTTCCACACGCTCTTCCCTATTTTCCCTTTTTCCCCTCTCCCTCCATCCCTTCTCAATCTACTTCCTTCAAACTAAATATAGAATGTAGATGTAAAAAAAAGGTTTATCCTTTAATCCTTGCTAGATTTAAATATTACTGAGCACGTCTTAAAAGAACTATACGCAGATAGTCTTTTAAGGTACAGTAAAATCAATAAACAATGAATTAATATTTAATCTTTCCATCAATTCTTTTGATAGCTAATAATTATTTGGCCTCATGTAAGGTGACTTTATCTGGATTTATTAAGTGAGGCCTTAAGAAATATCTGACTATATATAGTTTGTTCCTTTTTAAAATCAAATGTAATATTTGTGACTTACTTAAACATCAGACAAGATTAATAAGAATAAGTTGTATATGACATTCTGTTGACAGGATATATGTTGTCTATTGAATAGAATATATATCATTTATGTATATATATATATATATACTGTATATATGTGTATGCACTCCATAAACATTCGTTATGTTTATGGAAATAGTGTTATGCCTTTATAACAGGAGTAACGAAAGATAATTAATGATTTAATGAGGTTAGAAAAAAAAGCGCTTTTATGATATGTTATGTTATGAATGTTCGTATTAGCTTTATACGACAAGCGAAAATGATTGGAGTAAATATTTATACTACTCACATCATTCAAGCCCTTGTACACTGAGTAAATCTGGAAAAGTAAGAAGACGATAGACAGAAAGGCGGAGAAAACAAAAAAATAAATCTTTTTTCTGATTTCTTTTTTTTTAATAAAAAAAAGAGACTTTAATAAAATATATATTAATAGATATATTTTGCTTTTTATCATAGCATCCCAGTTTTCAAATAGTAATAAGATATAAGGTACTTCTATTAATTATATACATTTTTAAATAATTATATTTATATATATATATATATATATAAATTCTATATCATTCTTTTTCTACTATCATATGAATAAAAACACCCTTTTAAGCACTCATTCTTTCAATCTTTGAAGCGCCGCTAGGCCTACACAACTTCTAAAGCTTCGCAAAGATTGGCAGGAAGGTTAAAGGAGCAGTAATAATAATATAAATAATAATAATAATAATAATAATAGTAATAAAGTAAAAGTATCAGTAATTAACAATCATCTTAATGACAAAGAAGAGAAAAAAGGAGAGATTATAGACAAAGAATAAGATGTCAATCAATTATTTAAAAAAAGAAGAGTCTTGCTAATCAATAGAGATTCCCTTCTTCCCAACATTTAACTTCAATAGTTAAATCTACAAATGCTTCTTATGCAGAGATTGCAGTATTCTTTTACATCTCATAACAAAAGATTAGATTATAGGACTAGTTTGCATCCTCAAGGTAAAACCTAATGATAATAATTAAATAAGAAAAAGGAAATTTAGGGAATTTCTCTAGCTGTCTGAAATCTACTCACTACATGTCCCTTGGGTAATTTTCCAACACTAATATCTTATAAAAGAAACGCATTTTCTACTTATTAATTATCGTTGAATTAACATTTTGGGTGGAGAATACGACAAAAAACCGTCTTTGTTAATTCATTTCCTTCTTGATTTGTGTGGCAAAAGGCTAAATAAGTAAAGAGGTAGAGAAAGGGGGACGTAAAAAGGTAATAATGATAATAAAAAAATAACAAAAATGTCTATTAGTCACTTGAAAAAAAAGGAGGAGAAGAATATTTAATAAAGACAGAAAGAAAATCATTAGGCAGCCCCCAAGACAAAGAACACAAAAGGACCTTAGAAGAACATTTAAAGTATTTAATTATCGTGCAATAGCGCGTACAAAGCTACGCTTTTAACATGAAAAATTTGTTAAATACGATTATAGGGGTAAAATTAATATAAAAAAGCCTTATAAGAACAAATGATGCCTTAAATAAATAAGGATATTGTATATATATATATATATATATATATATATATATATATATATATATATATATATATATACAGTATATGTTAACGTTTCTCACATATAAGATATAGATATATAAACATAAAAATAACTATGTGGTTGTATGGTAGCGAATGTGTATCTCTGTGTTCTACGTCCGTCATAAACAGGGATAAAGCTTAAGGAGCAAAATAATTGTACTGACCTTGTGGCTTTTAAATAAGAAGAAGGTCTGGAAAAACGTAAAGAGGAGATGGGTAACCGCAACGAGAATGTAAAGTGCTCCGTAGCAGTGTATTGTTGCTCCCGATTCGAATACAGACGCTATCTTAAAACCGTCGTGAATCATGGAGCCGGCGCTAAAAGCGATCGAGCCGATCCTCAAATAAAAATTGACGCCTTCGGCCTCGTAGGAAACTAGAGCTGACGGCTGATAGACGTCTAATTCCAAATCACTAGGCGTCCTCGATCGGCTTTGATGTCCGTCGCCTTCCTTCGGTAGATCTTCACCAGCGGCTACATCTCTCATCGAATGCATGCTCGAATACGTTTTATCAGCATCCAAACGGTTATTGCTAACCAAACGTATGTTCCTCACTCGAGATTCCTCTCTTCTATGACGAAGGACATAGGTGTGAAGATAGACTAAGAAAGCTATAGCCATTAAGTAGATGTAGAGGTGAAATATTTCCACATAGTAAGATTGGTCCCCACTCTTTCGGGTTAGAGCATCCGTTATGGGGAAAACTAGGCCTAAAACGACCACCAATAGGGCGTATATACCGCATAATAAGTGGGTGATTGCCGATCTGCATATTTAAAATATCGGATTAGAATAGTTTTTTATGTTCAAATAGAGTAAAAAATTTTCATTCTACCAATATACTGCAACGTTTTAATTGCATTCCTTCGCCCTTTTTACGGCCTAATAAACTCGATCGAACTTATGCACGCGTGATGGACAAAAAAGAGAGAAAAAGCGGTGTGAATGAGGGATTGGAAAGGATGGGAAAAAATGTCAAAGCCATGTTGTTTTTTTAATTTTTATTTTAAAACTATGATAGACTTTTTCGCGCATTGCAGAATAAAATTTCCCACAGTAACTGACCGCTGGCGTTACAATCCATACTATTACGGGCGTCACCCAATACTATCTTACTTACATGTGCTCGAAAATAATATTTATGGAAGAGAATATTAGACTATGTTCGTTTCCTTCGTAAAAAGAAATTCTTAGACGATCAGTTGCGATGCCGTTCAGAATAAATCTCTTTGCAAATTGCTGTCACGCAATTTTCCTACTTAATTGGCGGCAAAGTAAAATAGTATCTAAAACCCTAAAATGTAATTGTAGTCAATGGTGGCGCACCCCTTTTATTCTTCCATTTACTGTGCACTCCCTAATTATCCGATTTGGAAGAATTTAGAAATATAGAGCGTTCAGGAAACTAATAGACAGAATCGGAGCAAATATATATATGCAAATTAAATTAAATAAAAAGTATATAAGTATATATCTATAGACGATGAATAATTGAAAATCATATATATATATATATACACATATATATATATATATATATATATATATATATCATTCACAGCTTACTCGACTGCCAAGATCTTTTCCGAGACGGCAGAGGCGATAGACGCCGCAATGTTTTGTTGTTGTGTTGAATCCAAACGTGTTGTTTCATCAGTTGTCGCTGCGGTAACGTCGTCGGACGCTCCGACTACGCGAACATTATGCCACTTATTCCGAATAGTAGAGAGCATTTGGACGACGGTCATCTATATATCCAAAAAAATGCTCGGGGAAGCGTCTAGCGAGAAAGTAATCAGCGTCGAGGCGCTCGGCAATAATGCATTCCGGCCGCGAGGACGCCTCGCATAATGCGCGGCAGCGCCGGCGTCTATCGGTAGCGTCACCGGTGTTGCGCTCTGATAAAAATACGGCCGCCTATCGAGGCGTCTCTACCGATTTGCAAACGGTTAGATAAGCGTTGACTAAAGAAAAACAAACTTTTCTGTTTTTACGGGTGTAATTTCTAATTATCATAAAAGAATGTCGCGAGAGAATTTTACGCTCGAAGGAATCTGACAAACCGAGTGACGGCCCGATGTTCGTTACCAACGTCTCCATGGTAACCAAAAAAATCAGGCGAAGACGCTCTTGTTTGCAGACCGAGAAAGATTAAACGGCGCGAAAAGAAAAACTTATATAAGATTCCCTCTACCGCAATCCTCTTTAAGAATTACCCGCTTAAGACTTTGTGTAGAATGCCTGTTTTCCATTAGGAAAAACGGTGCGGATGTTTGAAGTTTGAGCGGGTTTTTGTTTTCGTCTAAGGAATAAAAGGGACCGATTCTCCTTTTTCTATTACTAACGTCTCTCTGATATTGCTATATATGGAAAAAAAACTCAACGGACAAGCTAAAAGGCAGCACTTGTTTTTTAGAGAGAAGCGTATATTTGTATATTTTATATATAGTGCATATAGGCTTAGCTTTACTTCTAGTAAAATCAACCTCTTAATCGGTAAACCTATTATTTCAATTAATCAAGTTTCACTTGGATGTTTTCAAATTTCTATGGTTTACCACTGACATATAATGGAATTAGGCCTTTTAAAATTCAAACCAAACTAATTCACCTCAAGGTATCTCCTACTTTCTCTAAGCTTCCAAGCAATTTTCATCTTGGGCCTACTTATAGACTTATTGTTTACCTCTAAACGTCTCCGATGACGTCAAATAAAATATGTAAAATTCACTCGACGTAAAATGTCAACTAAACGGAAGTTGTTTAGCGATAATACAGGCGCCTGTCTTTACCTGACTAGTCTGTCACAATTAGTCGGCTGCATCACCGAGACTTTACAGAGCACTTTCCATCGTAAAGCATCTAAATCGTCTAATGCGTAGAGAAATAGCTATTCTATGTATTTACGCGGTTTTCCTTATATAAACATACCGTAGAGTTTGCAGATATTGTCCCATGTACAGGCAGTCACAAAATCTGATTTATAGATATAACATACAACACCATATCCATATAAAGATGCTGTTTTTTTCAAGCCCTAACTCCTTCTCTTTTCTCACTTTATGCTTGTTCTCTCTATTATATTCATGAGCGATTGCTCTGCTTCGTTTGTTCCGCAATGGTTCACCGGGGAACTGATTTGTTTTGCTTTAGTGCTTTTTAGACGCCCTACCGAGGAGACCTAAACCATATATAGAAGAAAACTGTGAGTCCAATTAGCGAGGCGGAAAATTAGAGTGAGATGAAAGAATCAGATATTAGAATTTGGTGCCATCATTCTCTTAAATTCTCTTCACGATACGTAATATATCCCCAATGAACGTATACTATACTAAATTTTATGGTGAATGAGAATGACACCCGGCGAAAACGCCCCTTAATGGACGTTGTTGACGGGAAAATCTTGAAAAGCTCAGCTTTCTATGACGTCACCGGGCTGATCTGATTAGTCCTGACACTCGGTATTTTTTCAGCCTCCAACTTAACGAGTAGAATCTAGAAAGAGACGCCGCACCTGTTTCAATATATACTACGCGTATTCGTGACGCGACAGAGCTTTTAGGCACAGAATTAAATCAGTCATCTCACTTGACGGATTTCTCTCATAATTGTATATACCCTACGTTTATGGAAGGGAAGCAGGGAAGGAAAAGGAATGATCACATGACCAGTTGCAGGGAATTTAAGTGACAGACGGCGCGACAAACGGTCAGTAATTGGTAGACGGGTGCTGTTTTAATAATGTGAAATTGCACGAACCTGAATGCTTCTAATTCTTCTCTGCTTAGAGGAAAGGAAAACGAAAAGAGATGGAAAAAAATGCATTAGAACTAATTTCAGATCTGGAAATGTGAATAATTTATAAAAAAAAGCGTATCTTACCTAAACGCCGAAGCTTTTTCCGGATCGTCCATGGATTGGTCAATAGCTACACCGAAGCAGCTTAAACCGAACGCTTGATGGGCTTCAATAACGGGATTTTTATCGCTCTGATCTCGCATTTTGCTGCAAACCGCATAATTTATCAGTCCACAAAAAACAACAGAAGTAAACTATATACTTTATATCCATAAAAGCATATATATATACAGTATATATATACATATATGTCTATAAATACATGTAATATATACATGCATATGTTTAGTAATTTGATAAGCCAAAATAAAGCATTGTTTTAAAGCATAAAAAAATACATATCTAAAAAAAATGTCTGAAAATTTAACAATATCGAGTAATTGTTGATGATACGTTAATTACTACGTTTATTAACTATAACCTCATTTGCATATATATATATATATATATATATATATACTGTATATATACATATATATACATATACAAAGTAATACAATTTTTCTCTCTCTCTGTCGCTCTCTCTCTCTTCCCCCTATCATATAAAATCTATATAACTTATTTTTCCCATTCATACATCAAAGATAATAACAGTAGTTATGATCTTTGAAAACTTTTATGGAAAAACACTTTATATGATGAATTTATATGTAGATTGTTTGCTTTTTAAATTCTTCCCATTAGCCGTCCCTTTCTCGTTTCTCTATCTATCCGTCTATCTCTTCCTCTCTGTTTTCTCATACTTTTCTAACTTTTTTAACTATTACCACGTGACTAGAAAAATTAAAATAACAATTTCAACGACATTAAACTTAATAATAAGCCGGAAAATTATAAAACGAAAAATAAACTCTATCCATAACGAGTTTTTGCAAGTTTTCTAATACTCTGTTTGTTTGTTTATTTGTTTTTTCCCCTGTTTAAAGCATTATGTACAACAAAACCTTACATGATGCAGAGGGCGAATCTAGACAGGGTTCATGCCACGCTCACCGTTCTTGAAGCAGATTGTGCAGGTTCTCGTCGTCCTTATGAACTTCGGCACCAGTATGCATAGCAGCAGCTGCTTGACCCGTAGCTACCGGGAAAAGTCTGGATCTCAGTTGTATCGCTTTGCGGAACATATCTTGCCATAGGCTGTACGTAAATAATATAGATAATTAGCTCGGGAACATATAAATTAATACCGTCTGAAGAATACATTATACTTCTACTTTTTCCTCAAGTTACCACTTCTAACTTTATTCTACATGCAATGGATTTTTCAATCAATGAATATTTTAAAGAGTTAAGGATTGAGATATACTGTACAACTCGTATAAGGAAGAGAGAAAGGAAAGTAAAACGTCCTATAGTATAAGTGAACGCCCACAGAAACAATAGAGATTGACACGAAAATTGGCGAATGGTGAATCATCCTTTCTCGGTACCCATGACGCTGATTGACTGAATTGGGTGAAAATTGAATGATCCTTCAGGCGAAATTTGCGTAAAAACGAACTTCTCTTTTCCAATTCAGTATAAAAAGAGGGTTTTTAGATAAAAGTAATAGTCGATGTCATCTTCACTAAATGAGAAGAACAAACTGCCTTTCAAATTATATAAAAGTAGCACATAAAAACCAGAAACAAGACGAAAAGTAAGGAAGGAAATAGGAAAGAGAAAAGAAAATTAAAAAGAAATTCTAGTTTTTTTTCCATCTTAAGCCTATAGCTTGACACTCAATTATAATTGACATAATTATCTTTAAAATAGAATTTCTGGCATCTTTAAGTACGGAATGAAGGAGATTTTTACTCATTCTCTCTTCCCTTTATTTATATATATACTGTATATATAATATATATTTATATTACACAATTTATTCGTGTTTAACAATGATAAATGTTGAAATTAATCAAATTCTCCTTCTTGCGTGTGTTCAAAGTGATTTTTAATAAACTTTATTTCCGACCGATCAAGCAAGAACTATTAAGTCGTGACGTCGGCTCTATTTTATTTGACCTTTGACCTTCGTTAAGACGGTGAAACGCATCTAAATTTGCTAGCACAATCTCACTAATAAAAAAATGCCATTCGCAGCGTCGAATATTGTCAATAACGAGGACGGGGAGAAAACGGGAGTAAACAAGTCTCGTAAATTCGCTTTTGGAAGCTTCTCGCGGCATCTCTTTTGGGCCCGTTCGATCGAATTGATTGAAGAGTTTATACAAAAAACGGGAGAAGCTCTGCTACGCCGATCGAATGCCTAATTCTGAAACGACCTCGTTTTTCGACAATGACGAATTGGCAGGGGCGTCTACACGATAAAACGCAGTCTTTCAATTAATTTCTATAAAAGACATATCCCAGTCTTGCGAAAAATCGATCTGGCTAATAATCAAAAGCGTCATTTTTACTCATTATCGATTCACTGATGCAGAGAGGAGAGAGTTCCTTGCTCCCTCTTCCGAATGATGTTAAAAATGGATCATATACTTGTTAGACTTGTTTTTTTTTTCTATACAGCGGCGCCATCTAGCGGATAACTTACAAGAACGCCAAACGAAAGTACGATTGTTGAGGACGTTATTGGACGCTACTCCGACAGTCTCTAACTTCGAGATCGTTATAGAGTACTTCCTACCTATCGGCAAGGAAAAATCATGTTCACCAGAATCGTGTAATAGTGCCTGTTAATCTGCAGTATGGCTTCAGGTAACACGATATTAGCGACGACCAGGTGTATACTTTACCATAAAAAATCTTTATCCCTTTACTTAATGAATAATTTAAGAAAAAAGACAATAGCGATAAAAAGCAAACGGATTCTTCATAAGAGAAGTAGCTGATAAAAAAAAAGTACGGAAACAGAAAGGACAAGAGTAGATAGATTTTAAGGAGCTTCCATACTCAACAAAAGAGGCTTTGGTGTTTGGAGACGCATTTTCTTTATATACTCAAGATGCGCATTCGAATCATGACCGGTTTTCTCTTTATAGGCCCATGCATAATGTATACTGTAGACTCAGAGAAAGGATGTATGTATATATTCATGCTATGTACGTTATCCCTGTAACACGTGTCATATGTTATATTACAGAAAGCAGAATAATGGGGTCATTTATTATTTTCTATACAATATTATTGTTTTTTTTTTCAACGAATGCAGACTGCGTTTTCATGTATACAAATACTATACAGTGACGTGTACAGGCGCCCTGGGTTTTTGCGTACGCGGTATGCATTATTAGACGCCTTTAGTCTATTCAATCGACCGCGCGGGAGGTTTATGCGAGAGGGAACCCTTGGGGACAGTTGGCGGCATATTTTTTTACGATAAAACGAGCCAAAATAATCCATATGATCTTTAAAAAGGATTTTCTGTCTATCAAAAATAAAGATATACAAGTTAAAAGATATTAAAGGAAGAATGAAGCGAATAAGTCATACAATTGAAATCCTTAGTACCTTCCGGCTACAAGCTAACAAAAAACACAAGCTAATGACGTCGACCACCTCTAATGTTTGTCAAACGTCTTACGGTAAAGCCTTCGTCGCCTCTGTCAATATTATCGTATGACACCCTCCTTTATAAATTAATTAATCCTTTTACAGTCCTTTACATTCTAAGCAGTGTAGCCCATATACTGTAATATATATATATATATACTTATATGCTGTATGCTGTGAAGTATGTATATATATATATATATATAAGAAACCAGACAGATGAATCATAGCGAACTGTATGCACAACGAGATAAGTGCAAAAACGTGACGACGTTTGTACGATTCACCTGTCGAGCACCGATGTAATATATGTGTATACAGCATATATATGTATATGTATATACATATAAATGTGTTTTTATGTCATAAAGAGAATATTATATACGACATTCAGTATATTAAATATATAATATACTGCATAGTATACGCATTCATAATACACATTTGTTGTACATTGCTCTGCCCAGCTGGTATTTAACTTCCTCAACAAATTATCCCTTTTATTTCTTAACCACCTGTTTATTCTCGTAATATGTAAACGTTGAGAAGCACACATCGTATCGCCTTTAATCTCAGCGAGTAAACGTGAGTCTCGTAGCGATAAAAGAAAATGGCATAGACGCCGGAGCGTCTCTGAGGGAACGCTGCGCTCGCGAAGCATCAATTCACACGTATCGGCCTTGTCTTCATTATTCACCGTTTCTGGCTTACAAATGGGAGAAATATTATCGCGATTTTCTAGTTATTTGAAAAGTTAACGAAATGGAGATAGAGACGTGTAGCGGAAGTATACGTCATTCTTTATACGATATTCTTAGACAAGTATATCAAATTGTATGGCACTATTACTCGAATGTTCTTTTCTTGTATTTGCCAGATAATTTCCTCCAAGAGCGATAATAAGTTACTTAGTATTTTTTTTATAATTTCTGAATCTCAAATATACATATACCACTTACAAATTACTATTTTCTTCGGTCTAATGCACGCTTGTACGGTTCATTAAAGAGAGTTTACTTCTGCGCATGCGTATTGTCTCCAGTTATAATTGCTTATTGATTATCGCCTATCTATTCGGTAATATCTGTAGTCTTCTCGCCTAACCAACGCTTAATCAATAACGTTGGAAGCGAGACGCTTTTAGCAAAAAAGGAAACGCTCCGAGCACGTCGTCTTTCCATTCCGATATGACGCTCTTACATTCCAGTGTTTTGCGGTCGGCGAAAAAAATTTCTCCCTTCCCTCTTCAAAAAAATCCTCCTTCTCAGATTTCCCAGTGGAAAGCGGCTTTTTGAAGGCAAAAGTTTGCCCGAATCTAAATAGAATTTACGACGACGTCCGTCGGTACTTTTAGGCTTAATGCTATACGCATTTGTATTGAGGTATTACATGGCATCACGTGACTTTTTGGCCTAAAGCTCTGGGTACAAATTGCATCGCTGCGTCGATTTGGAATACATATATATGAAGAAATATATATATATATATGTCTATATATATTTCATATTGAGTGCATTCCATCCCTATTTAATACATCAAATACAGGGAATGTACTTTGTACGGAAAAAATTATTTTCTTTCCTTTTAAGTCTATTTGCAGGGGCGTCGATTCAGGCGTTTAATAAAGAAAACGTTTGTCACCCATTCTTCCTGTCCGATCGAATCGGGTAGAGAAATTTCTAATAATAAAACCGGTATTTTTCTCGTCACCGTCGTATGACTTTTGTCAGACGATCAATAGGCGTTTTTTTTCGATGCCCTTTGTTTTCCACGCTTGCCACGATCAAAGTTGAAAAATTATTGGAAAGAAAAGGAACACTTCAAGATAATATGAGAGGGAAAGCACTTTTTCTGCTTTTTCTTTTTTTCCTTTTCTTTCTAATTTACTTTTTTTAAAGAGACCGTTACTTTTAGACGCCAATTTCAGAGTAGTTTAAAATAGACTTTGTCCGACAGAATACGGGTATATGTGGGAGGCAAAACATATCGATTAAAAGAATTGATGTTGGGAAAATCGTAATCAAGACTATTATTCATGTCTCCACTGCTGGTCGGTAGGCAAACTCGGTCACCATAACGTCAATAAGGTTTTGACGCCCTTTCCATGGGAGAATGAGGAAAAGAGTAAGAGTAGGAATAAAAAATACACAAAGGCCTATAGTCAGGGCCCAATTAGATTATATAGCCGGAGCGTATTTAACGACGTCAAATCCCCAAACAGTCGTAAGATAGCGATCGCGACGTCGGAAATAAATCGATAGAAACTTTTACGTTCACATTACTTATTTTACTTGATTTCGTTGGAAAGCGGCGGAGCATCTCCTCTCTCACCTCTATTTCTATTCTCCATATTTTTGTATATCCTTCCGGGAAAGGTGAATAGTTCGGCTCTTCTTTATATGCACTATGTACACTACAGTGCATATTCTTGTTTCTGCACGTATTGTATGCATTAGACGTCCGTTAACAATGGAGACGCCCAGTGCACCTGCAAAACTAGTTTTCAACCGCAGAATCAATGTATCGATCTCTTCATTCTCCTGTAGACTGCCCTTCGGTTTTTAGCAGTAGTGCAGATTTGTATTTGTTTACAATCATTTTTCAGCAGAGATTAGTTTGATTTAACTTTTTATCTTGGTCTATTAAGTATCAATGTGTAGTTTACTCTAGGCCTAAACACTTATTTGCATTGTCACGCCTTTGCAGTATATAATGTATCTAATACTATAATGTATACATTATAGAACAGTGTATATGGATAAAATGTTCCGTATTCTGTATACAATGTTATATACATGCAGTATATATGAGATTGCGCCCAATATGAAATTGTGTATTGTTAAAGTATTGCAGTTTTTTCTTTCACACAATTGTTGCAGTATTTTCTGTATAATATCAGTTCCGAAATGGTTGAGTGATTGAAGAACGATGCGGGCGGCGAGCAACCCTTTCTACTGTACTGTTTCTTTTTTTTTTTAATTAACATCCGCCGCCCCTTTTAGGCCTAAGACAAGTATTTCTTCGTTCTAAACCTAATTAAAAAGAAATGCATTAATTCCTTCATTCCGTAAAAACGAATTTGAAGACAGATTTTAATTTATAAATTCTCTTCTTACTGCAGCCTTCCGTTATATTCTATCTTTCCTCACTTTTTTCTTTTTTTTGCAGCGTCACTAGACTGTGGCGTTTCCTATTTCGTCCGAATTTTCCGCTCGATTTGTTTGTATAGTTGAAGCTAACGAGCACAGACGCGATTTTTCTTTCCACATAAACTACATAGAAGGTTATTTCATAAGAAGCACGTGACTATAATCATGTGACAAACGTACCCTCTCTTAGCCCGCAGGAGCATCATATGTGCTAGCCGAGACAAATCCGATTCATTATAAAAGAATAGTAAAAGAAAAGGCGACGAGTTGGACGAAGAAAGAATATAAGAGCACGAGGGGCGTGGGAAGGCGGGCGAGAGGGGGGGGGGAAGGAAAACAATTCTTTTGTTTTCATCTTATTTCTTTCTTCGCTTTCCTCTTTCTTTCCTTTTTTTTAGGTTTCAATTCTACAAGTCTACTTTTAACCTCCACCTCAATTTTCATTCGCATAGCGCCTAGTTTTTCCTCTTTTTATATTTTTCCTTTCTGTATAGAGGCTCTTTTCATTGGTACTGAATTTTCATAATTATCATTTTGCTATTTTCACCTTTTCATAAAACTATTTCCATTACAAAAGTAGAGCTAATGTATTAAGACTAAAAATGAAAAGTAAACATATGGACGTGACGCATGCGGTCATTGATCTCTTTAAAATTAGTACCGTTTTCTTTAATGATGATAAATTAGCCCCACAAAAAAGGAGTAATGATTTTTTATTCAACTCTATGAAAAGGCAGGCTGGAATAGTTATTTTGCAGTGTATAACATTTAATATATAGAATCCATGAAGGTAATTAATACCGTATAAGTTGAGTACCAGTTGTAACATGCTCAGGGATTAATCAATAAATGTATACAGTCATTTTTTTGTGCCTTTTAAGCAAATGTTACAGGTTTAAATCTCATGCTTAATAGAGATGAAATAGTATCGGATTTAAGGATTAAAGGGGGGAAGAAAAGGAAGAGGTCTTTTTAATGAATAAGTTATTTAATTAAGAATAACTAGTCTAATGATCGATTGTCGTTTCTCAAACAGTCTAAAACGGCCAACGTTATTAAAGAATATTCAATTATATACGGCACATCCCATTTCGAAACATTCTTGATCGATATCCAACGCCTTTCGCCGAGATAAGCGTCGCTCGGGCCGTCGTCCATCGTATCTCTTTATCGAAATCGATTTTTCCCCCTTATACGGTAAGCTAAACTTTTTCCTTTTCCATGTAATTTTGTTTTTTTTCTTATTATTATAATTCCAATAATTTTTCCGTTAGTTATTCATTTAGTTTATCTATTATTAATAATAGAAAATTTACAGTTCGTAACCCAGTCTTTAATTCAATGTTATTCTATTATTTGTTTATTTATTAACTCTTTCTTTGATACGAAGGTCTGCTTAATCAAACGTCAATCGCCTCCCTTCTTGCAGTCACGGCCGACGGAGGAAATGAAAAGATCGATCGACGCGAATATAAATGGTACAGAAATTCTCCCCTTTCTCTTTTCGACAACTGCAATAGCGATGAGCAATATCGAATTAGGCTCGCGGCCATAACTCTCTACTTAATACTTTACATAATTCCGCTTGCCTACTGCAGAATTTGACGGAATATATATGCTTTATGTGAAAAAGCTTATAAAAACACATATAAAGCCTTTATATATTTTTTATACATAGTATATCCTGACATGGTATACTAATATGCATTCATATATAAATTATTCTTTTCCTTTCCTTTCTGTTCCCTCTTGCTTTCCCATTCATTTCTCTATCTCTAAGAAAACTTGGCTGTATAAAGCTCGAAATTACAGAATCAATACGAATTGCGTACCCGCTTCACTATCCTGTCTACGCCTTTCTTTCTCACTCCTCTATCTTTCCCGCGTAAGTGCAAAAGGTCGTAGACGCTTTTTTCCAGTTTTCCAGTTCCTTAGATAAGACGCTTATGTCAATAAAAAAAATGGTAAAAGTGGGGAGGAAATACCCGAAAATTTAAGTAAAAAAGGAATTCACCGAAAAGGAAACGACATTAAAAAGAATCTTGGGAATTCTTTTTCTATATTTTCTATATGTCATATCTGTAATTATCCCTTGGAAGATTATAGGCCGAAGGTGATTAGTAGCTATCGGATTGCATATATTTGACAGGAATCCCACCATACGTCGGTCTAATAGGCCTATAATTGTACTAGAGTGACTCTATAAGAGTTACGATTCTGCTTTTTTTCATTGATGCTTTTCACAAACGTGACATTCTGTTGTTTCATAATTTACTTGTTGCCTTAAAGAAAACTTTCTTAAAGTAAAAGTCATAAAATGAGAAATAGGCCTATAAAAATATTTCCGTGCAATATTGTATTCACAATTGGAGTTAATTTCTTTTCCACTTTTTTCCATACAATGTAATTCAAAAAGTCACGTGATGTTTTAAATAAAATGTTAAAATTAAACAATACATGCAGGCGCACCAGCCGTTTATGTCCAACAGTTTTCATATAATACAATGCTGACGGAAAAGTCTTCATCAGAACACTTGCCCGCCAAATGATCGTCTAGACGCCGCAAATAATTAAATGTATAGGCAGACAAAGAGTTATGCAAACGATTCTCGATTATCGAAGCGTCTCTTTGTTTAAATAGGCATATAAGGCAGAATAACTATAAAAGACCCCTTTTTCCTCTTAATTCAAGAATAATGGAATAGGCGTGTAAAAATCTGGGATGACGATTTCGAAATAGATGTTCGACGTTTTTTACATTGATCTGTATATAGGTCTATATGCATAAATTATAATATGAACTAGTCTATTTATGGAACAATTTATTGGGCGTCGTCAAAAATCGATGAAAGAAGCGCTGAAAAACAAGTCAATTAGGCCTAATTGTATAAACCGTACCCTCTTCGTACCAGAGATTACCATGGTAATAGGTAAAAACAAGGCGCCAGGTGTCGTTTTTGTGTAAGAATTATGAATGATTAAAAGAGACGCTTTACCTGGCTAGGAAAAACTATCGAACGCTTTGCTAGATGTTTGCTAGCAGTAAACATAGCATATTCTGATCGCGAATTCATGCAAACGAAAATGACGAGACGCTCGCGACCCTAATAGCGTAATTAGACGCCTAAAAAGTAGGAGATGCTCGCGGCGGCGTTGTAAGATTCGTTAGTTAATTATCAGCTAGTTTAAGTGGCTTTGGTCAGAACAAAGTAATTGCACAAAAGCGTTCGAATTAGCAATAAATTCTCGAAAGACGCGCGAATAAACCGTCCAATTAGGGGCGTCGGTCCGTCGGCGATAAATTAATAAAACATATCGAACGAGATTCGAATCGCAAAAATTTCCGAGTCTAGCAAACAAGCCTCAATTATTCGCGCCGTCAACTTTCTCGAACGCTTCGGCGAACAGCGTCTCCGAGTATATTTTTCTAACGCATAAGTTTAACGTCTACTCACACGTGTCAAGTAGAGGAAGAGTATAAGGTCCGACGAAAAGCAGCGTCTTTTTTCAATTGACGCCCATAAGCGTCTAACGTAGTTAGAAAGCGGCACGAAAAAGTAGTGCGGTCTCAATGGTATCTGTACGCGTACTGCAAATAATCCGTTGCGGAACCGTGCGCCACTTTATATGCGGCGTCACTTCCGGTGTAACTACGGTGACGAAATTGGCAACGCCCTAAACGTTTATACAAGCCTATTCTAGATTAAATGATAAATTTCTTAGAAGAAGAAAAAAAAAGAGAGGAAAATTTTCCGAACTAATTTCGATTTTCCCATCACGAATCTTGCTCCCTTTCGCAATCATCATCAAATTCTAAGTTTTTTTTTATTGTTATTCTAAAAAGGTGAATATTCCTTAAAAAATCAATTAGTAGATAGTTTTAAAAAATATAGAATTAATTAAAATATAAAACGAGGAAATATAACCAAAGGACACAAAACAAAAAAGAGAAAACACTAGTAAATAATATACATTTTTCATTCAGTAGGCCTACAATGCAAGTTTGCCGTCCCACCGCCAGATGGCATTAAACATCAGCTGCTCGGCAAATCGAAGCAACGTCCCTATCCGAATAACCTTTTGCCTTCGCGACTTTCAAGAACTGATATAAAACAAATAATATCGTTAATTTACGGAAATAAATAATCAAATGATAAACGGTCTAATTATAGCGCATCAATTCTCAATTAATATAAATTATATTACGAGGTGGCGCTGTCAAATAGGAATTCTATTTGTTTCTATTACTGAAAACAACGGATTATTCTTACTTCATTAACTGCACTAGTCACGTGCATAGGTTGATCAATCGAGTTTGCCATATCCATAACTAACTGCACATCCTTTTGCAAATGTTTCAAATGGAAAGTTGGTTCAAAATGACTGAGAAGCATATCTGAGAGAAAACAAATAATAAAGAATGATTAATTCTTCTTTAAGATTAGAGAAATTGCTTAATCAATAAGACTGATTGTTTCTTTTACCGTTTCCTTTCGATGATAAAAGTTCACAGTTAGCAGTAGTGTGTCGAAGAACTTGAATCACGTGGTCCTGATCTAATCCTGACTTGTCAGCTAATACCAAACTTTCAGCCAGTGCTCCAAGCATATTCGCCTGAATAATCGACATAATCAACGCCATTTTTGTTCCATTTCCGATTTCGCCTGAAATTGAGAAGCCGTGTTAAGAAATATAACGGAGAAACGAGTGCCATTTCTCTTCCGGTCAGGTGACACACAGCGGACCTATTTTTCTCTCAATTCTAGAGTTTATGCTATCTTCTTTCTTTTAGTTAAATTACTTTTTTTTCTCACCTAAAAAGAACCATTTCTTGCTCATAGCCTCAAAACAAGTGAAACAATCGTCATAGAGCGACCTATCGCCGGACGCCAGGATGACGAGCTGGCCTTCGGATGCCAATTGCTTATTTCCGCAGACGGGAGCGTGAAGAAAATTACCGCCTGCCGACGTGACCGCCTGAAAAAGATTCTTAATGAAAAAAAAGAAAACCTCAAATAATAATAGTAAATAGAAATTTCTAGGTCTTTTCCCCGCTTCCCTCTCTTTCTTATTTAATCCCCTCTTTCCTATTCGCATTAACCAGAAAACGGATTTGTTTTAATAAAAGAAAAAGCTGGTCTCAAAAGGTCTAGACAAAATTAAAATTCTAACATCATAAATATGTCTTGTAGTTGTGACATCAACAGTTGACATATCCACAAAGCCTTTTCCGTTGCTGATTCCTTTCAGAACTCCATTTTTGCCGAAAACAAGCTATAAAAACAGAAAATTAATTAGAATGGAATATAAAAGATAGCCCACGGAGAATATCTATATGTAATTATGCATGAACATGCAAATACAAACAAGAAGTAGGTTTTCAGTAGAAATAGAGGGCGAGGTTAAGGCTATATTTGGTACTTCAATACTTAAAAGTTTAATTAAGTAAAAACTTTGACATCACATTTAAGGAGAAGTCAATTTTTTAAATAGAGCCACTTGCTTAGTGAAATCCGTATTGAAAAACCGTCCTAATTGTTTGTTAAGCTATAGAAAAACCGAGCATTTTTTTTCAACGTACAATTCTTTATACACATAGATATATGGCTAAGTATACATTACTGATAAAGCAAACAATTGAGTAGTGCACTCGAAACTATACGCTCTCCACTAATTTTCCTCCATTATATAGATAAAGGCTTCAAAATAAACGGAAATATGAACAGGATATTTCCAGTTCGTTCTACTTATTTAAGTCTTAGAACTAGTGCACTCATCTGTTTTTTTTCAAGAGGTCTCACAAACTTCCGGTATAAAAATTTACCACCTAAAGTCGATTGCCGAAGAAAATCGATTAATCGTTTAAGCTAAGGACTCATCATTAATTAATAAAATATTAACGACAGTTAGAATTTATTCTTAATTGTAGGGCGTTCCTAAGCAAATTACAAATAGATTAGAATTATAACAGATATGATTGTTTGCTTATTTTTTTTTTTCTAAGATAAAGTTGCTCTTATCCAATAATAAAAAGATTATTACAAGAAAAAAGTGATAACCTTGAGAGAACTTCGCTTACCTCTTTTAAGGCATCCGGATCAGAAACGCAAGAAAACGTTATATCACATCCACTTACAACTTCTTGTGCTGATTTTTCCAACAAAGCTCCAGCCTTTGTTAAGTCTTTGCACTGTTAAAGAATAATTTGGATGATAGTATTAGGATTCTTATTGCAAACTTCATATTTTATTCATGTTTTTAAGTGATAGGAGATGATCTAATTGGATCAAATGGGCCAATAAATAATGTGTAAGAATGAAGGAAATAGAGCAGTCCAATGGAAAAGTTTATTGTAAATCTTATATTGAGCTAGAGCTAATTTCCTAATTACAATTCCCAAATAGATAGAATTAGCACCCTACTCGATAATTTACTATTCTCAAAACGTTAATCGATTAATATCCGCTGAGCGCCAAATATGTGCGCATGCGCATATCACACAACCTTTAGCAGACGACATACTTCTGAACCAACAGTTTCTCCTCAAAAATTTAAAAAAGCCAATTTTTAAGACGATATTGGCGTTATCTTTGTTTATTAAGATATTCGGTGCTCGGCTAAATATTTAAAATAGCATATTAGAAGGGCGATCAGGTTTGTAAAGGATTTTTGAGATAATTATTTTTTAATAATAATTTGTTTTGATAAGATTCGTGCGTACTTGGAATTATATGTTATATGCGCATATTGTCTTGTTTATATGCTACTTAGAACGAAAACATTTACTAGAATTCCTGACAACAGAATTAAAATTAGCGCTAGTGACCTATAATATTCCTTTGTATTGAACAAAACGGTGAAAGGATCAAGAGACAAGCTGTCACTGTTGGATTTTTCAATTACACAATACGCTTGCGCCTTCTTATAATAAAAATCTGACGCCCTTCTCACAGATGATTTTACGCTGTAATTCACTCTTTTTCGGATTGTTTGCAAAGCTACCCTTTTTTGTATATCATTACATTGTATATCGATCGGTTGAAACGAATTCTTTTAAGTGAACAACGCGTCACTAGAAGACAAACGCTTATGGCGATAAGATAAGAAAAACAAAGCATATTCCAGCAGTAAAAGCTAATCAATTCTTTGTTCGTGAGTCGATATATGATAGCTACATAAAAATGGAACGCTGAGAAACGCCCTTGAAACGCATATTATAATAGATCGTTAAAAGCTTTATACAGTATAAAGTCTGGCGATATGAATAAATTAATGTTCTTATTAATAAATAAGTATAATCTGTCTAACTCAATAAGTCAGATGCAGGGCACACGTAGTCTAAATCGGTATCGAATATAAACAATATACAGTTATATAGGTCTAAAAAAATGTTATTCTTCCATTTCTAACAGATGCTTAAGGAAAAGCTGAGATGACATGGTTAAGGTTTGTGAAGAACGGCCAGTTATACTTCCTGTTCTTTATCATTCCGTCAATAGCGACAAACTTATGCCCAAAGGAATGCAAATGCTATAAAACAAATACTGCAGCGTGCAATTTTAGAATCAGTAAACTAACGAACAATTCGTTAGCTGGATTACCAACAGGATTAGCGGGACTCGACTTAAGCTCATCGAAAATTGATGAATTAGACCCGGAATGTTTCGGGAATCTAACATCACTTCGTTCTCTGAACATATCAAAAACATTTTTAAAAACTGTTCCCAATGGCATTTTCAAGAAATTACAGAACCTACAAGTTTTGAATCTAAGCTATAATTTGCTCAAAAATATTAACCTTCAAGATTCGACTGCAAGCCGAGTAGACCTCTCCTACAATCTTTTTAAGAATTTTGAAGTTTGTCATATGCCATTTGCAAGTCACATTACTCTACGCCATAATCATATTCAGAATATTGAATGTAATAATAGATCGAAACTAGTCGAATTGGATTTATCTGAAAATCATTTTAACAGCCTTAACTGGTCGAATTTTGATGGTTTAAACCGATTGCGATTACTAAATTTATCATCCAATTTCATCCGACATCTAACTCGAGGTTCGAAGAATCTAATCGATTTGCAAGAATTAGATCTGAGCCGTAATTCTTTCGCTGTCATTGATGGAGGTGACTTGTCCGCCTTTCTTAACCTTAACCGACTGCACTTGAATTATTTAAAGCGTCTAGAAAGAGTCTCGTTAGAGGGACTAATAGAATTACGTTATCTCAGTCTAACCAACTGCCCTTTGTTGGCTCACATAAATCCAACAAGCTTCGACGGTTTAAACTCTCTGGAGACGCTCGATTTGAGGAGAAACGCCTTGACTAGCATGACACGCAAGCTGGTAGAAAATCTATCGACTTTAGCGTCCCTTCAACTGGCTGGTAACAAATGGATTTGCGATTGCGAGATGACATGGATAAACGATGTCAATTTTCTAATCGACGACGCTAAATGCTCTAGACCTAGGCACTACGCTTCATTAAATCTTACGGAATCAACTGGAAATCTAACATGCTCAGAGCCAGTAATATTAGAGCACACAATAGTAGCAAAAAAGGCCATTGGAAAGTCGGTTATCTTGGAATGTCTAGTTACTGGAACACCTCGACCGAACGTTACATGGATATCAAATAGGGGGCGTCACATGATGTATCGAGAAGACCCCCAAACATCACACTCACCAAATATATGGCACAAAGCGACTTATTATGCAAGCCATCTAGACGATATAGAAGAAAGAGTGAAAGTGCTAAAAAATGGTAGCCTATTAATCGAATATGTTCTAAGAACGGACGCAGGAATATATTACTGCCAAGCAGGAAATGCAAGTGCCGCCGTTAGATTTCGCCTCGACTTTTCTATAATAGGACGCATTGAATTGTATACTTGTCTCATAGGCTTACTAACTGCTGTTGGAATGGGTGTTCTAGCGTTAGTAATTTCAATCATAAAATACTTGGCCTGGCTGTGTAGTAAAGAGCAAAGACAGAAAAGAAAGTCGGTAAAACAAATACTAACTTCGTTGGGCACCTATAAAAGCGCCAAATTCGACCAATTGCACGCTTATAAAACAGCTAAAATAGATGCTTTAAACAAATACAAAACCAGAAAAGTGTCTAAGATGAAGACTTATAAAAAAGCGACCTTCGGTACAATGTATGCACAAACCACTCGTATGAGGGTTTATTATCACGAGCAAGTAAACAGAATCAGGGAGCAGTGCCTACAGCAGTCATTAAAATTACGAGAATCTTATAAGAATATGGATTATGCTGGTAGATTGAGGGAACAGTATACTTGTCAGTTGAGTAAAGTAAGGGATTATAGCTCCGAACAGTTGTCCAAGTTGCACGCTCAATATAAAATCCAACAGCAACATTTAATTAAATTGATGGAATTACTAAACATGACAAGTTGCAAATCAGCAATAGAGGCAGAATGCTTAAGAACAGAAAGTCTTTTATTTGACTTCGATTTGGATTTTGACCAGCACGCTGTTCACGTTCCGCCAATGAAAATGGATGAATTAGATGAGGCAGATGCTGAATCATTGATGATGAATTCAGATCCGTCACCTCATCCCAAGCGTAAAAGACTACATAAAAAGCGACATTTGACTGACGAACATTCAGACGACGAAGACGATATACTAGTTGAAAATTACGGCCCCAAAGAAGACGATGGATCACATCTCAACAATGAATCAAGATTAAGAAAGAAAAGGAGGCAGAAACAGCATCGTACATCGGTTGTAGTTGAAATAGGTAATTATGGTACAAGACAAGAGGAGGACGAAGAGCTTCCTTGTTGTTCAGATAAAGTTTAAGAAATTTAAAGATATTGCACAAAATCACTATAAACACTTTTCTCGTTAATTATTATGCCAAAAACTAATAAGTTATCTTAATAAATACTGATTTATGTTTTAATAATTTAATTTTTAATCCCAATGGAAATGTCGCTTTTGTACTAGTTTTTGAGTTCGCGAGGGTTAGTGAAAGATAGAGCGAGACATGCATATATTCATTTCATTTTCACTTACCTTTGAATTACTCCTATTCCAAATTGTCACTTCGTGACCACTTCTTAATAAATTAGCAACCATGCCGTGCCCCATATTTCCAATGCCAAGAAATCCGATTCGTTGCGGTGTTGGTATAGTAGAAGTTGGGGTTGCAGTTGCCGCCAAAACTCCCGATTCTCTTTTAGGAGTTCCATCTCTGCTCGTTTGCTGTACAAGTTAAAAACATTTGTATTTAAAAATGTTTCAATCTTTTTTATCGTATTTACAGAATTAGTATCATCTTCTTCTACTCCCCAGGTAAATTTCGTGCTGTGACGCCTCATACTCTGAATAACAATTCAATGTCTTCATCAATGAATTATTCAAATACAATTTATAAAGAATCCTACATAATAAATTATTACTAGTCTATAAGAAAAAAAAAGATATAATATGCATGTTTTTACCGCTTCGGTTGAGGATTCGGCCAATTCTGATTTTGCTCCAGCAGTCTTTGACTTTTTAACTTCAGATGAAGCTGTAGATGTTACAGGTGATGATGTTCGTTTTGGAGGCTAGAATTTTTCAACACAAACAAATGTAGAAAATATTAGATATAAAATTAAACATTTAAAATTAATTACCCTGCCCCTAGGTTTTTTATCACGTTCTTTTTCTTCAACAAGAGAAAAGAAGGCTTTTTCGTCTGGAGATTTAAATGGCTGCAAAAATTGTTCTTTAAAATCACAACAATAAATATAAAGTTTTCATTTACTTCAAGAGGAGCATTTGAATCTCTTGTCTTTTCTAATTCTGCTACGGCATCTTTCAAGCTTTTTTTCGCATTCGTTGGAAGGAACTTATCTTTGTTTTCTTCATACGGATGAAGTTGGTCTTCAGCTATCCAGGCGCTATGCAAATTTGGTTTAACAATAATAGAGATCTATTATCCAATTTATACATACTAGTTTTTGCTACCAAAAAAATAAACGAATTTCTGCGATTTTTTATTATGTGATTTCTTAACTTCTGAGTTTGGCGTTACGATCTGGACGTTTAAATTGTTTAAATTAAACATACGAATATAAAGAACAGATCAAAATTTAAAAGCGTCACTTGGCACTCAGATATACAAACCTTCCCGGGCCATTCTCGATATCCTTTCATCTTCGCCCTGGAAAATTAAAATTTTTTTTCAATTAATTTTTATTTGTTATGTAATGATATACACTTACCAGACATAATCGTTTTGTTTAAGCGACATTTTATCCAGATACCGCTCAGTAACTTTCCGGATATCCTGAAAAGTACAACTAATATCCAGACGGAGTTAGGATTAGCAGCATATCGGGAAATGACTACATGTTTCCTTATCAAAATTTGGTCATAGTGATCTAAAGCTAGGAGAAATTACAGAAATTATGATTGTAAACTGTCATAGATTATTTTTTTTTATAATTAAAGGATTAAAAATGATTTAGTGCCTGCATTTTGCGATATATTTTATCAGTTTCATGGAAACGATGGTATATATACCACTCGTTTTCATCATAGATAGAACGAAATGGCAAAAAATGGCGCTTTAAAAAAAATTCGTTTTTTAATTTCAATTTTTTAGCTGAAATTGACTTGTTAGATTGTTTTTTTCAGCTTATTATTACAAATATATATATGGCTATTCGTTGAATGCTTTAGTTTTGACCTGAAACTCCACTTAGTTGAAAACATTAGACATTTATTTTCCTTTTAAAAGTTAAAAAATGATTTTACTCACAAACCAACAGCTCTATATGAAAATAGTTATAGAACTCACGTCTGTTCATATTTTTAATTTAGTGCTATATCTCTTTGTAAAATACATTGAAAAATCGAGAATGTACATATATTTGTTTTACAGTTGAGTAATCAGGAGAAAGCGTTGAATTTTCTTAACATATTACAGATTTTAAACTAATAAAGTACAATTAATTAAGAGGTTATTTTAAAAATAATCAAAATGGATGAAAATAAAAATACTCGTGTTAGGAAGCGGGTTTTTAAAAGAACTGCAACACCGACATTTTCTCCCTTAACTTCAGAAGATAGGGACAGAATTTCAGTACTAAACAATCATAAAGATCAAAGATTTGTAAACAAGGAACAAAGACGGTTAAGTAAATCTCCAGAGGATGTTTATGAATTTCAATCACCAGGTTCTCCAGTTAGGAAAGCTATTAGAAAGAGAACATTTAAAAGACATATACCCAAAGAAATTACTTATAATTATAGAGGTGTTTATGCAGATATTTCACCTGATAGATTTAATAATCAATACGATCAGAATGAAACATTTGAAATTATATCGAAAAGTCACAGAAGAGTGAGTGCTGATCAAACCATTGACTCGGTAAACGGAACTTTTACACAATTAAACGTTCCATGTAGTTCTTTTATAGATAACTTAAAAGAGCGAGGTGAAGAATATAAGGAAAATTTGCCATGTGTCGATAGTGAGAAATTAAGAGGAGACTTTTCAAATGTATTTGTAAAAGAATCATTAGCTTCTAAAATTTCTAAAAAAGATGGTAAAGAAAATGTACTCCAAATGACTATTTCGTCAGAAGTTAATTTAATAGATCCTATTTCGAAGAAACTAAAAGGAAGAAGAATCTCTTTAAGAAAAGATATATTAGAAAATCATCCAGTAAATGAATTAAATCGTGATCCAGGCTCCAGTGATAAAAAATCAAAGAAATTGCCTGAAAGTATAAATAACGATTCGGATGCTGATATTCAATTTCATATTAGACAAAATGTGAGAAAAATTGATATTAATGATGTTAAAGATAATCTCTATGATAAAGTTACTAAGTCAGATTGTAATAAAGTTATAAAATCAGCAAAGCAGAAATGTAAGGCATCAATTCCGTTAATTAAACTATTCCATGCATTTAGTTCATCAATTTATCTATTTAGATGGACAGGCTTATCAAGAGAATTACCTTGATAATAAAGCGGATGAAATTGGCAACAGGTATTTATTAATTTGAATAATATCTTCGTTCTTTTTCAATTTTTTTCTTAAGTATATCGAATTCTTCTGACGAAGAAACTGAACTTCAAAAGAAAGATTCCCACGGTACATGATTTATTTGCAATGCAAACTATTTTAAATAGAGTTAACTTAATATTTTAGGTGATATAACAAATCTTATAAAATGCAATGATTCCGAATCTGATGGTGAAGATTTAGAAGTTTTTCAAGAGAGGCAGGCAGGTTAATAATCTAATAGACGTTATCATTTATGTTTAACTTGATATTGTAAACATGTTTTCTTGTTTCTTTTATCTTTATTTAGCTGTTAAATCAAAGTCTAGAAGAGAAATTAGAAAATCAACAGCTAAGACGGTTATTGATCAAGCTAAATATCACAGTTTCATATTATCTCTATCCGAAGAAGTTGATGAAAGTGAAAAGAAGAGGCATCCGGAAGCTATACGCTATGTAAAAGACTTTCAAAAGAATAAAAATGAACTAGCAAAAACTTTATTTCAAGAATTTAATAATAAAATATTTGACGGAAAATTGCCTGTTACAATGGATATAAGATGGAATAAGAGGCTATCTACCACGGCTGGCTATTGCAAGTATACCATTAATAGAACAACAAATGCTCATAAGGCCTGTATTGAGTTAAGCGACAAAGTTTGTGATTCATCCCATCGTCTTCGTGATATTCTTTTACATGAAATGTGTCACGCAGCCGTTTGGATTCTAAATAAGCGGAAGGAGAGTCACGGACCAAATTGGAAAGGTTGGGCTGACTTATCAAGTTTAGTTTATCCCGAAATACCAAGAGTAGATGTTGCTCATAACTATGCCATTGTAAAAAAATTTCTTTATATTTGTATGAACTGCAACTATCAGTAAGTATTTTACGTAAAGTCATTTATTACTTTATAATCCATAATTTTCATTCTATTACAGTATAAGCCGCCATTCTAAGTCTATTGATGAAAATGCACCTTGTAAAAAATGTGGTGTAGGCGATCTGAAATTGGAGCGTAATCCCGCTTACAGTTCAATTCGGAAGCAAAGAGCAAGGGAACCTTCATCAGGTCTTCAACCATTCGCGTTATTCTTGAAAGAAAATTATAGAACTGTAAGACAGCAAAGAGGATCTCATTCGGATACTATGAAAGCTCTTAGTGAAAAATTTAAAAAATCTAAATTATCAATCAGTTGAAAGGTATTGATTATCTATATTTTTTCTAAAATGCTTCAATTATATTTCATTTTTCCATTATTTTAAATATGTGTTTTAATTATCCTTTCTTTACCTGATTTAGACCTGAAACAGTATTAATGTTTAGCAAATGTCCGTAATACTTTTTAATTTTAATAAAATCTATTTTAAAATTGTTTTTTTTTTAAAAAACAAAAAGAAGATTAAATTACGATTATCACTTGCCTTTCTTTTTACCTAAATTTACTGAAGTGGGTAATATATGAAACATTTAGATAACGTAGAATTAAATTCCGTATAAAGCTGCAAAATTTTCCACGGATATTCCCAGTTGGATAATCAAAATAATCCAGAAAGACAAGTTATCCAAATCTCTGAGTTCGTGCAACGAATAGTTATCCTATTCTAAAGACACCAATGGTTGATAGCCACAACGTAATAAATTTGCCAAATGCATTATATAAAAGACATAGTTAAATTTAGTAATATTTTAAATAGTTGTATTAAACCTTATCTATATGTTGACAATAGGAAGTAACTTTATCAACGGTGTCATCACATAAATTTTTCCTTTCCATCAAGTAAAATTACCATTCCAGCCTCTCTCCGCTTTGCATATGTATAAAATAGCGATTACCGACAATTTCAAAGATTTGCCTATACGATATATGTCATTGGATAAATAGTAAAAATTGTAAAATAGCCTAAAAACTTTAAATACAATTTAGCCGAATGAATTTTAGCATATAATGAATATTTATGAACTTGTAATTGCTAATGAAGTACAATTGTAGATGAAAGAAAAGTTAATAATTGTTTATTCAAACAAAATTACAAAATTTCAAGATTATTAAGTATTGTAAAAGAATAGTAGAAAAGAGAAAATAGGTGGCGTTAGATATCTTTTCTCTGAAAAGAAACGAAAAAATCTACTGCTACTGTAGATTTTACTATTATTTCTTGCTCTCCCTCCGTTCTCTTTCGTGTTTTTTTTCCACATCAAAAGAAACTAAGTCGGATGAGAGAGAGAAAGAAATTTATCAAAAAGATGACTTTATTTATTGCGAATTAACATAATAAATTGATCATATTTCTGAATAATAAAGAGAAGATGATTATTAAAATAAAGAGAAATGGTAAAAGAAAAAGATAAAGATAAAAATCTCCGAGTCAAGAGTAACATTGTTTTTATCATTATATTTTCCTTTGAGACTTTCTGAAATAAAGTTTTGTCAGTCAATGTAAACGTGATAAGAAACAGAGTAAGAAATACTACACTACTAGATTTTACTATACTCAATAATAATGTTAATTATTCTTAAATTCCATTCAAAAAGAAAATAAAACCAATTAATAATTTTCTTCCGTTTTTTGTCTCTCTTCTTTACAAACAATCACTATCGATATCCTAGGCTTATATCTTATTTAGCTACGGATGATATATAGCTCTATTTTATGTCCATTATAAAATATTTTCAAATATCTAATAGATGCATATATAATAGATTGGTACAAAGTATTTAAATCGCTCTATTTCTCTCTCTCTCTCTCTCTCTCTCTCTACATATAAGAGAAAATTCTCGTTTTGTACATAAATCATAATTAAGATAGAAACTAGATGGCTGTTGTCTGATTTCTAATTTTGGATAGAGCTTCTAAGCCATTGTTTTTATGATAATGATGCAAATCAATTATGAAGTTAGCAATAATTTACATTAAGACAATCATTAATTTTTCATTATATCTTTATTTTTGTATAAAAAATTATTTTTTTTTATAAAAACAAAACAAAACATTAATTTATTGTTATTTAATAGTTTAAGAATTTACTAAAAATGTATATTTATATTAAATAATGATTATACTGGGGATAAGCAAATGTCCTTGAGCATTTTTGTTTGTTTGAGTTGAGACTTTAATTAACATAAGGTTAAGATAAAGCTAATAAAGCTTTCCCTTTCTTCATCTAAAGTTCATTGAAATATTATTTTTTGTTGTGACAAGATTGAATACAAACAAACGAAAACTAGTAGTGAAATTCATATTGACAAATTTATATATCAAAGCTAGGTATTCATGTCATAACTGGGGTTTAAATAATTTCACTACTACAAGAATAACCACAGTAGGAGCTATTAGAAAGAATAGAAATAAGTAAAAAAAGAATTTATCCATTATTTCGGCCATTAACTTCCAATCATTCTTAACTTTACCGTTTGAGGTTGTTGGGTGTACTGGCGTTAATAATTCCAGGTGTTCCCCTGGCCTCTCAGTTTCATTATTGTGGTTTGATGCTCTTAAGGTTAAGGAAGATTCAATTGTTTCCGTCCAAACAATTTGATCAGATTCTTTTTTCTTCTTTCTAATCTTCTTAACGGCCGTTTCCGCTTCGCATTCCAATGGCCAGCCGATCAATCGGGCTATATAAACGAGTATTAAAGTTCTCAGCCAATTTGGTGGGGCATGATCTGCTGACCGGAAGTGCATTCGTATAACAAGGACAGCCATGGCCACAGCTATTGTATTTGCCATCATAAAGTATGTAAGATAGATGGCTATAATTGGTATGGCATCTGATGTATCTGGTACATTACCAGCGACCAAGAGAAGAAAAACTGAAATTATAAAAAATTTGTTTTTGCTTTTATTGTATTTAGGACAATTGCAGAAATAGTTTCATAATTATATATCTCTGCTCTTTTAATCAAAGTAAAGTTTACCTGAAATTGCTACTAATATTGATACTCCAAGAGATACTTTTTCTCCACTTTCAGCTGGTACCAAAAATATCATTAATAAAACTCCAGATAGCATCAGGCATGGTAGGAGGATGTAGACAAGATAGAACGTATACTTCCGCCGGATGTGTAAAGTAAAGTAAACTTCTGGAAATTGATCCTGGTAATATCGGTAAACCCTGTTCACACTGCTAACTTGTGTCTTTATAATATCCCACTCGCCGTGTTTAATATATGTATCTAAACCTATAACATCCATCGAGTTACTTAGGTTCACTTTATCAGCTGTGTAAACCCAAGTTTCAAGTTCAATGGTACATTTTTGATCGTCGAATGGATAAAAGTTCATATTTAGAGCACAGGAAATTGCAAAAACTCCTCCTGAAAAATTAATACAATAGAATAAATAAGAAATATTATAAAATTGTTTAGATAAATAGAATACATTAATTATATTGTCTTCTATTTAGATTAGAGAACTTGGTTGTTTTTCTACTAAGAGCTACGAAGGGCGTAAATTGAAAAGACTAGATAATCGGGAAATTCTCTTAAGGCTTTTAGAAAAGCCAAAGATCTGGGAGGTGCAAGAGAAGAAAACTTCTCGGATAAAAGACACAAGTCGTAACCTTGGTGAAGAAATGAACTAGTAGTCGTATATTATAATACAATATCCTGCTTATAGAAATATGGAAATTTTATGAAATCCTTAATAATTATAGAATGAAGTCTTTTTATGAGCAATACAAAAAAAATGAATAGAAGTAAAAGATGTGAAGACATATAAAAGCATATTAAACAGAAGGAGTAATTTTTTTCAGCTTGGACATCGTATCTACTCTTTGGATAGCTAATAATCATACTAACTTTTTATTTTACTTATTGGTTTTATTCGTTTGGATAAAGTCAATGGAAATATTGAGCACGTATAGTAAAGATAGTAATCGGATTAATGAATAAATTAACAAACCGGGTTGCCACCGGGCACTTCCGTCATGTCGTACTGTAATCCAAAACCGTCTGTAATGTTCGCCATCGAATAGTTTGTTGGCGCTATTTCCAATAGCCAATTTAGGTATCCACATTTTTCTTGGATCAACTACAATAGATCTTAGATTGCCATATTCCTCGATATTCCATGTTAAGAATTCATCAGTCCATTCAGCAGTTAGCCAGCCTTATAATTTTTTTATTCGTTTAAGGACGCCCGTTATTTAATTCATTGAATAAATACACTTTATCTAATTCTTCCCTTTATGACGAGTGTTTTCCCTAATAGAAATAAGAAAGGAATACCCTGTCTTGACGTTTTTTTCTCTTCACTCAACTTTTCATTTTTGAAAGTTTCCCTTTAGGAAATCTCTCTTCCGTTATTGGTTGAAAAGATACCTTTTCTTGTCAATATATGAAATCATATATCGAGCAGCTGTCCGTATCCACGTTCATTCAATAATTGTGAACGATTACTTTCGCTATGTGAATTTCACCGAAATAATTGTAGATTAGCTTATCTCTTCAAGGAGACGCCTTGTTTTTTTTAGTATGTATTACTCAGGGAAAAGGAGATAGAAATATCGATTTTGTATTTGCAGGCGAAATACTTTTTCTTTCTTTAGTAAAGTTAGCAAGATGATTAAAATATAAAGGGAAGAAATTAAAGAAAAAGCACAGGGGACAACGGACTATCTATCTGTGTATGTCCCACTTGTAAGACTGATAAAAAAGTTAATTTTTTAACAGAGACTACTACTGGAATTGAGGGATACCAGTACACTAAATAAAACAAAAGGAATAGTGCGGACTAGGGTGAAAAAAGAATAAAAAAATAAAGAAAAATAATGAGGTTGAACGAAGGTGAAATTAAGACGTTCGTTTTTAAAAATATTGATAATGTCTAAATTATATTTATACCTATATTTTGCTTAAATATTTTTAATTAATAACATTCGGCGTCCTTAATTACTAACCGCTTACTTTGAGTATTTGTCTCTTTTCGTCCTGTAAAGTAACATTTGCTAAGTTGATTGATTAGAAAATGAATAGCTAATATAAAATTGATAACTCTTAAGCAACAGTCTGCAGCATCCTTGACTCTAATTTCAAAAAAAAAAGCTATATTTTTGGAAAAAAAAGCTATTGAAATACGTTATTTCATATTTTCTTTTATATTATATTACTTAAAATTTCAATTCACTCTTTGCATAAGATTTTTTATATTGCCTTTTTTTTTTGAAGAAGAAAAGAAAGCAATAAAAGTCTTTGGGAAGCATTTCGTTCATATATTAATTTCTATTTAGAATATTAAAAACGTCAAAATTATATCTCCCTTTGATGTTCAGCGTTAAATAGGCAATAAAAGAAATTAAGTAATTTTTTAATGCTCCACTTACGTAATAGCTAATATATTCAAATAAATATAACATATAATAGATGCACATAGTAATATTAATATTTTATCTAAAGATAAATAAAGAGTAAAATAGAAAGTGGATCGATTCCTCTTGAAGATCGAAAGAAAGAAGCCACTTTAGATTTAAGGATAAAGAAGAAAAATAACAAAGGAAATTATTATCCGATTGTTTTTTCTGATTGGATAGTTAAAATACTTGAAGGAGAAAAAAGTCACATGAAATTGTTTTTTTCTGTTAATTTTTAACTAAATTAAAAAATAATTTAAACTTGTGTGAAAGGACGACTTTAAAAAAGAATTAAGCCTATGTTTTTTCTTTTTTTAGGTAAAGTTCCTTTACAAATCAACGCTGTTTAAATAACTTTTTATATAGATATAAATATATCCTATTATATAATAATGTAGATATTTTTAGCTCGTGTGAAGAATGATTATTAATAAATAGTAATGATACTCTTTTTTTAAACAGGATAAAATTGCAAAGTGAAGCCAATGGATAAAAGGATTGGAGCACGCGATCCCTTCTTTCTTACCAGATCGTTAATCTGCTGAAGAGAAAATCGAACGTTGACCAAGACCGTTTCGCTGGAGTTCCACCTTGGTCTTACAGACCGTTCGTAGTGTTTGAATAACTTTCTCATTAGTTTCTGTTCCTCACACTTCCACTCTGAAACAGATAGCAATAGGAAATTAGTTGTGTGTTGAGGAAATCAGTCAAAAACAGCGCAGACAAACAATTTGACATGGGTAGAAAAAGAGTGTGAAAGTCGAAACTGTGGCAAATCATATACAGACGCTTCCTCTCATCTTACACTTTCGTAAAAACCTCGTATTTCTTTTATTTCTTTTTTTCATGTTATTTTTATTTTATTGATTATGAACATTACTCTAAAATTGATTTTTGATAAATAATTCAATCTGGAAAGTAATGGAAAGAATTTAAAAAATCTTTCTTTTCCATGCAAACGTCCAATTAGAAGCGGCTATTTCTAATAAATTCTCGCCCGGGAACGAGACTATCTATTACAAAAATTTTCTGCTATTTTAGTAAAAAGAGAAGACGATGTACATACTAAAAGAGGGGAAACTATTGAAATAATTGCGTTTCTGAAAAGCAAAATGAAACGAAAGCCTACTCCTTGAGGCGAATATTAAGTTATTAATACAAATTTTCAAAGGAGAATATCTATATGACAAATGATGAAAACCAGAAATAAAGAAAGACGAACGGAAAGACACCAGCGTTAATTGAAAATGAGGAGGCTAGTATTTACAAGAAGTTGACTTAATAGATACTCTTCAATGCTGGTCTCGTATTTGCCATTTGATTGAATGTAATAAAAACTATACTTTTCCAAAAGTTATTATTCAAACAACGATAAGAGAGTGTGTACAGAGATAACAATGTAAAAAAATTGATAAAAAGTATAAAGAAAGCTAAAAAATTCAATTTTATTTATTATAATTAGGTTAAAGAGTTAAAAAATTCTTTCATTAATTAACTATCGTTTAAAGAAGATGAAAAAGTTAACTTGAAAAAATTCAAGCTTCTTTCTTTTGTAATAGAAATGAAATCGAAATTCAACTTACGAGTTTTAGCGGAAATCGCCAAATCTATTACGATGATTGTAAAGAAGTGGGAAATTATCCAAACGACGCTTTTCCTCATCGTAAAACTTTTGCTTTTTGGACGGCTGTGTGAAACGACCTACAGACGGCGCTTTCCATTTTAATGTGGAAATTTTTAACAGTTGATAAAGAAAATCTCAGTGGTATCCTAAACTTACATTTAACATAAAGTGATTTCTGTGTTAATCAGATACTGTCAAATGATATTTGATCAAATGAAAGAAGTTTAATGAAAACAAATGCAGTATAATATTAAAGCTTTTCTTATGTAAATCACGATTCTGGACAATGAACCATAGTTGAATTATACAATTACTAGTGACAGTTTCTCATATCTGTTAATAGTTTTATGCTTTTCCTCTTTCCCCCCTTTCCATTAAACACCTTCCAAAGTACGCTACTCAATAAACACAAGCCAAGGAGAGAGAGGCAAACCACCAATAGAATATTATAGTCTGGACGTTGTTATTTTATTGATAACGTCCTGTTCCTAGCTATAGAATGACCTTGCCATCTTCGTTGAATTACATCCTACAAAACTTATGAGTCTTGTAAGAGAAATTTTGAGAAAATTTATCCATCTCTTCTTTTCATATAGTATTTTTGTTATCTATAATTTTTTTCCCTCAATAGAATGCAATATTACTGTTTCCTTTCAAATTTCTATTTATTCAATTCGAAAACCATCAAAAAAATGTGGATATCAAGATAAAATCGAATTTTATTCTCTTAAGATATACAAAATTCTACCCAAGGCGTTATTCTAAGTTTTGCAGCTTTGAATATAGGCCTTATAATAAACGAGAGATGGCGTAGTAAGTGAGGAAAAAAGTGAACTAAGTGATAACCAAAAGGGAATTGGTTAATTGTGGGTTTGCTTAGAAGACAAGAAAAAGTCTAACTCTAATAGTATTAAACCTATCTAAAGCATGCAATAAAAAGAGACCTATTCTAAAGTGTTCCTCTTTAAGATAATAGAATGCTTTTAATCCAGTAAATTTACACCTAAATCTAATTTGAATTATAATAACACAAGAACTACAATGACGTAACAGCGTCTTGGTTTAAAATAACGGATTTTCGTTGAAAAAGTGAATTTTAAACGAATTCGTTAAAAGGGATAGCTGTGGGTGGGAGTTTAGATAAGATATTTCCTAAATGAAAACCAGTCATCTTATTCAATAGTATTACTACATAAACACTATAGAATTTGCCCTTTAAAAATAATTAGATTAGCTATTATCCGTGGAAACTTTAATACAAACTAATTAGGATCTATGATTAGAAGAAATATTCATATTTGGCATTTAATAATTATACTATCTATACATTAATATGTTTTTTTTTGTTACATTTAAAGAACGTTATCTATTCTTTCCATTAGCTAACTATTTTCTAACTACGATAGTTGTTGAAATATGAGGCAATAATAATACAAAAATAGATGTAGTCTTATTCTAGAAGATTCTCTAAGCATAAAACAAAGTAAAGACAAGTAATATCGTCAGTTTGTCTTACTATTTATATTAGTATCGACTGCTTAGCTTTCATTCTACGGATAAACTTTGTCTTTCTATTCCTTTCGCAGACCTTTCGAAACAATCAAACAAATAATTCTCTGTTCAAGGACTTTTTCCATTGTTAATGTTTCGCCTAATATATAATGAAATAAGTGAACAGATCAATTAAAATTCAATATGGGATGTAATTGATGATTAATTTTTAATTATTGGAAACTTTATAAGTGTGATGAAAATTTTATTTTTAGACTTTTGTGAAAGTAAAATTTAATTTCTGACGATTTGATAGGAAGATCTTGTGTTTTCTCTTGTTTTATGAACTATTAATTCGTTGATATAATTTAACATTTAGATTGCAACAATGTAACAAAATTTGATTGTAAACAAATCATGTTTTGTTCGGGTAAACACGAGGAAAAAAATCAAATTCAGGTTCTCAGTTCTTTGTTATTTTGATCTCTCAATTATTGAAAGTGGAAGGCGTAACCAGTTTACATAGGAATATTTTGTGTTGATGAAACGCCATTTCTCCCGCCGTATAAAAAGTCAGCTGAAAAATACTATATAATTGAGATTGCAAACAATTGCTTATTAGTTCTTATCTACGTTGAATATTAATGAGAGAAATCGAATTTTTAAAAATAGAAACTAAGCAACGAATAAAGATCACTTTTCAGAAGTAAACAATTTAACCAGAATGCCCCAGTGTTTTCATGTGGTGAAATGCTACTCTTGTTGGACCTATCAGGTTAAATATGAAAAAGGGAATAAAATATACAGAATATATATATATATTACCTATATTCATTAAAAAAAGTGTTAAAACCTGCAGGTGCAAATTGTTAAGAAGGTTAAAAAATTTCAGTGCAAAATGTGTGGAGAAAAACAGTCTGTAAAATTGGTAATTTGATAATTTATCTAATTTTATCTTGTAAGTAAGTTTAATAAGGTAATATTAAATAAAACAGGTGATTTTCGAGGGATCAGCTAAGGATTGTCGTCATATTGCTCAAGATAAAAACTTGAAAAAAGGTCAATTATTTGAAGAGCTCGCCCAAAAATCTAGCGAAAGTTCAAACGAATCAGTAATATACAATTAGATCGTTATAATATACTTTACTTTGTACACTTTTCCAAAAGGACACAGATCAAGTAGAAGAAAAGGTTATTTCCAGTGGAACATATGATTCGCGAATAGTTTCTGGTGCCTCAAAATGGGACAAATATTTAACAAGCGCTGAGGGTGAAGAGGTTAACCCATACAATAATATTTCTACTTTTAGACGTGAGAAAAGAGAGTTAGAAAATGATGATGATTCTTCACCTGAAAGAGTTCATAAAAAGGTATCATTATGACAAAGAGAAGAAGAGGAGAAATATGATTTTAATTAAAGAAAGAAATATATATAAATATATATATACTATATACTTAATACTGTATATGATAGTACATTTTATTATTATAGTCATTTTTAACATTATTATTTATTATATAGCTATACGATAAATAATAAATTCAAATGAAAATCTAGGAAAATGCTGTATTTTATTACAGTTTTCATAAAGTCTTCTTGTATATTTTACTAGTAGAACCGGGTAAAATTCGCTAGGTGTCGCTATAAAGTATAAAAACGAAAAAAGAAATTGCAAAAGAAATCAACCGTAGATGGCAATGGTATTTTTATGAGGGAAGGGATTGGGAAGGAGAACTAAATTTTTCGCTATTTCTGTCCATCTGTCTCCTCTATCCCTCCAATTCTTCTTCCCTCTTTCTCTTTTCTATCTCTCTCTAGTTTTATCCTTTCGCTTTTCTCTTCTCTTTACTCTTCTTTCTATCAGCCAGTGCACTAAAGTGACATTTTTTTCGATTAAATAGGAGTACAGGGTTTTTTGATGTAAAAGATAGATGATTTACACCTCCAATTATTACGTGTTTCTAAAAATCATAGGTTTTAAATGGAATAGTTCATCGAACTATTAAAATGCGTTGCGAATTATTTTGACGGCGTTTTCGTGCAAACGCCGCGAATCAATAGATCAATAGGACGGTTTGATGAAGCGCGTGCTGTGCATGACGGTTGCAGAAGGCTTGCGGTCGTGGAAACGCGCTAATTGCAGTCTTGCTGCAGGGTAATTATAAGAATGTGACTTATTTCGTTTTATTTCGTTTGTCTCTTGATTCGACAACAAATGAAAGGTTTTAAGATATCAACTGCGTTCTTCATTTAAGTCTTATGTCTCTATTTCTGCGTTATTCTTTATGATGTTATTACAGATCGATGTCGTTTATATTTCCCCCTCCCTTACACGTAAATCCTAAATGAGACAATTAATAAGAAAATTAACCAATATTTATTGATGTGTGCAGTGTATTACGCAATAACCTGTTGCTGAATGAAAAATGGTGTTTGTACATGTCTGCATATAAATTTTTTTTTACCTTAACACCATATCTATTGGATTAAATTGATGATATTTTGAGTAAGGTCATACATAGCTTATCACATCGATACTCTACTGGTTTTACAACTAAACCTTATAAATAGTTAAAGTAATTCATAAAAGAAACTCTCTATTGAATAATGTATGAAAAATGTTTTTTTTAAAGAGTAAAAACGACACTATCGTGAGAAAATATGTTAAATTTTTTTAAAAAAGAGAAACAAGAGTCTATAAATTCAAGTCTATTTTTCCGCATGTATCAATCAATAATTTAAATTATTTGACCTTAAACGAATAAAATACGAAATTTGAATATTTTTCTAAATCGAGATACTCTATCTAAAGTATACAATACAATAAACAGTTATGTTAGCTGTATATCTGGATATATCTATATATATATATATATATGTGTGTGTACACGTATATACACAAATATACGACAGATAAATAAGAATCATCTACAGCAAATCTTTTCTATGATATCAAAGAAAAAGTTGATAAATTTTCATATCATTTATTACATTAATCAAGTGAAAATTATTTATATTTCAATTGTTTAGTAATGTGAAAAGTATGGCGAAGCGCATGCGTCAATGATATCGTTTTTATTGATAATATACGATTGTATACAGAATGATAACGTACAACAGTTTTAACTAATTAGACTTCTTATGGTAAGAATATAGCGTAGAAAATTTATATACGACATATATGCTATATATATATATATATATATATATATATATATATATATATATTTATATATATAAGCCGTATATATTATGCAGATGAATATTCATAAAAGAACAGGTATTTTTATTATACAAGTTTGGATATGTCGGGCTGTACCTTCTGATAGTTGATTACAGAAAAGCAATTTAGGTAATTTAAAATGCGTAGGAAGAAATCTATGTAGAGAGGACTGCATTTCACTGTACTGTTACTGTATATATTATTAAAATGTGCGTCTGCATAAATTTTTCTACTGTTAGGCCAGCATATTCTACCAAAACGGAATTATAGTAAATATACTCTTCATCCGCACTGTATATGATAGGAAAATATGGTAGAAAAAAATATGCATAAATGCTTGTTACGCCTATTTTATTAAGTGAATTTAACATATTTTATTTATGCTAAGAAATTAATAAGGCTTGAAATTTTATTAAGCTTTTCTTTACGGCATAAGTTTTTATGCTTTTTACTTTTATTCTTTCGGTGTTGGTTTAAATTTCTACCAAACAATAACTTGTACGGTTCATAAATAAATACAGAATATATTTTTATTGGTCTTGTTGGTTGAATAATAAATAATAGATACTGTTAGATCGATATTTAGTATAATTGTCTACTTTGTTTCTCTATTTTTCTCTTATTCTCTCATACTTTCTTCTTGTTTTTTTTTTAAAAAGAAAAAGTTAATATTTTTTTTTCTACTTTTCTCTCAATCGTTTTCAAATACTTTTCTTATTAGAAACTTTTTTTTTTCATCACAGATTATCATTAGATGTTTTAGTTTTTAAAAAGAAATTATCATGAATTTTTCATTTCTTTCTTCCTTGTTTTTTATTATTATTATTATTGCTATCCATTTTCTATTCTTGTATAAAAGTTATGAATATTTATATAAATAAAGTATATACTGTAAATATGTATCATCCATGGAAAGAGCATATTTTTATACATTTTTCAAACTGGTTCCATTTTTTATTGTATCATAATAAAACCTTTGTTGTAGCTAATTTGAATTAAAAAATATAATAAACGATTTTTTTCCATAGTTTATTGCCTGATTAAATATTATGTTTATTTAAGATTAAATATCCACAAATATTCGAATGTGCCAGCTCTTTTCACTAATGGACAATAGTGGTCAGTTGTCAATTTTTTCTATCATATCTTTATAGTCGGCTAAATTGAATCAAAGCTTAACACACAGACACATATATATATATATATACAGTATATATATATATATGCACCAAAATATATACAATACATGAACATATCAATAAACATAATCCAAGTAGAGAGATATGCATATTCAATTTCTTTACCACAAGGAGCAGTTAACTAGTTATTTGGATGAGTGAAAAATGTTACTTTTATCATAAAAAAACATATTGGGAGTATCATTGAAAGTGTTAAAATATATATGATACGTTGGTCTCCTATCATAAAAAGAATGTCAATAATAAGAACAAAAATGCAATCAATGAACGACTTAATGAAAATGTTAATTGAATCGCAAAACTTGGTATGCTTTACTGTAAACAACCCTTATAATTTACTGGATGTTTTACAATTCTTCACCATAAAATTTGTTACATAGTTTTCAATAAAGTTGATGATTTATTCAGTTCCTTTTTTTTATCACTTTCAACCAAAGAGAATGTAATGGGAAAAGTATTTTTTCTTAAAAGGTAAAACAATATGAGTCCTACTGAATAATTTTTGAAATTAAAAGCTTTTCAGCTCCCTGTGGTTGTCATAAGATGCTCTCAAAGGATGATTCGTTTAGTAATCAAATTATTTTCACTCGTGAGTGTAAAGCCTATCTTTCAAACAAAACTTTATCAATCAATTAGTTGGTATTTTTATGCTATGTTAAAAATAACTTTAAACCCTGAATATCTTCTAAGGTGTTTAGATTCATGAAACGAACGATTAAAATAAGATACTAGGTCAAAATTGTGACAAATAAAAACTAAATTAATAGAGTAAAGTTACTAAAAAGAGGAAAAAAAACCACAAATGAAAAATCTTACCCTCTAAAAGATTATTGTAAATGAAATAAGTATCTTTTCCTTGTTACAATATCCTATAGGTATGATAGTTGCAAATAAATTTCGTTATAATACGTAATAGAGTTACCATAAGCCTTTAATTTAATTACTAAATGTAAATGAAACACAATAAATTGAACAGGTACAAGATTGTGCTTAATGAATAATTGAAATCTATTTGAATATCCATAATCGTTTTGAAGAATAAGAATGGCATGGTATATATTAAACGATACATTCTAATGAATATTACCTGTGGATTAAAGTGCTCTAAAATTTCAGCTCTGTCGCGTGATTATAATTACTTTAGTTCGTTCATAAGTCAGCATTTTACCATTAATAAAATGTATCAAGTATGCCCATTACCCCATTTAAATTCGTAATGTAGAATTTATGGTCTATCTTTACCATACAGATTACTGAATAGAGTATAAGTTACTTAAAGTAAACAGTTATTAACGTTGTATACCCTTTTGAAATTTATCATATAGGATAATTTCATAACAAATTTACCTAGCTAAAAAGATAAATTATGTTTATTCAGGAAGATATTCCATAGGTTTTCTGCGAAAAGAAAGTTCAAATGGACCTTGTCAAACATCTGGGAATGTTTTCCTCAAAACAGATACGCGAATGTTGGAGCAATTAAGTTCTCATTCAATGTTGAAACTGTTTGCTCTTATTTCTTGAATAACCTTCATACAAATTACATATTCCATCTCTTCTAATACTGTCTAAAATTTTTTATTATAACTAAATACCCGTCTTCGTTAAGGAATTTTCGTTTCTACCAGAATTTTTGATAACAAGTTGTTGAATTATTGCTTTTGAAATTCTGATCATTTTTTCTTATAAAAAAGATATGTGCTATCTGTTAGTTTAAACATAAAGGACCTTGAAAATAAGGGAGTGTGGTGGCACATGAAGTAAAATATTTGCATATCACAAGCCTAAAGCAACTCTTGACCTACAATTCAAATTTGCCAAGGGGTTTTGGATCCTTTCTGGAGCATCGATTGAAATATTTTATGAAACATTCGGCATATATTTTTCATTTAATCTTTTTTTTGAATTTGGATATGATTGCAAATTCTAATGTATTTATGCTTGTATGAATTATGTGTCTTTAGATCATCCACCGGTTCATATTTTAGCTTATTCAAGCATGTAATATCCAGTTAGTATTACAGTTAATTATTGACTTTCACATTCCCGATCTTATGATTACATTGTAAGCATAGTATAATTAATATGTCGTTCAAAATGCACGAAGCAAACATGGAACAGAAAATAAGAGGGAAAAAAGCACGAGGGTAGGAAAGAGAGAAAACGAATGAGAGAGATGGAGAGAGAGAGAGAGAGAGAGAGAGAGAGAGAGAGGGGAGGAGGGGGTTACGAAGAAAGAACGTGTGTGTGTGTGTGTGAGAGTGAGTGAGTGAGCGAGTGAGTGAGTGAGTGAGAGGAGGAATAAAAAAAAAGAGAGAGAGAGCGAAGCAGAGGAGGAAAGAAATAGACCGACAGCAAGGAATGCGAATGTCTGCATTTTAAAGTCAAGTTAGGAGTGTCTTTTCAGCTTTTATCGGAAAATTTAGAATTCGTCGTGAAAGACGAGAGCTCTTTGGATCCTTTGTCAAAAGAAATACAAGGACTAAAATAAAGAAAAGAATATGTAAATACTTACATTTCTCTGCACTTTGAAATCGGCTACAAAATATATTTATATCAAATATGTTTACGCACATAAATAATACATAAATATGTTCATAACAGAATAGGCCTGAAAGGAATAATAGCCATACTTATCAATTAAGAATGCATTTGAATAGCAATAAACAATAAAAATTAACTTTACGTAAGGAAGTGGAGATTAAATACAAATTGAAAGTGTATATCATTTGATAAGGCGAAACTCAGTATTCGATACATTTTTATATTTCGTATATACAAGCACGCACACGCGTATTCGTGTGTACATTTAGAAGCAAATAGATGTACGCTAAATGTACTACCACGGATGGAAATACGTGTTAGAGAGTATATATAATTTAATATATATATATATATATATATATAGATTCTATATACAATTATATATACAATACATAAGGATAACATAATTGCACAAGTATGTGCGCGTGTGCGTATATTTTTATATAAAATTGTTTAAATATATCTCTTCCGAACCCTGGCCATCGGTCAGCGTCCGCTACGAAAATCGAACGCGGCAGCAAAAGCTTTCGGCTTTAGAAAACTCGCGCGCCATTGATTATGCAGCAGGCTGCATACTGCTGACTGTGTGTCACGTGAATGCATGCATTATGCGGAGAGCGCAGTATAAAAAAGGAGGCCTGCTAGTAAAAATTTTCGGCCTGTACCGCCATATTGGTTCGATACCGATTATATACTTGAAAATTAGGTATTGTGTATCGTATTTTTTTCGAATATACAGCCGCAAAACTGCAAACTAACGAATTCGCAGGAGTGCACGGCCGACAAACTGGACGTTGTGACGTCATAGGCAGCAGGCGTTGCTATGACGACTGACAGGCTCATGTGCACTCGAGACTGCGTGCTGCATGAAGGCTAGTCGATATATTGCAGTTTTTTGCAGATGAACGACGAGTCGGGCTCAGAACTGTTGCAAACGGCCGTCACTCTGGCGACACTCGCCAATCCGTCCTTAATGGCCGGTTGGCGAAGAGAGGAGGAGACCGCGAAATTAGTGGACAGGACTTGTACGTTTTGTGGTAGTGTTCGTAATTCTCCAGCTGATTTGCAAAGGCACCTGAGAAAGCATACAGGAGAGCGACCTTTCAAATGCGAACGTTGTCCGAAGGCTTTTAAAGCTAAGAGGAGTTTACAGTACCATCTGCATTTGCAACACGCCGGTGAGGATGAAGATGAGGTTATTAAGAAGAAAATTAAGAGAGAAGATCCCAATTTGAGTTCAGAACAGCTGGATGAGATGTATGACAGGAAAATGTGCGGATTTTGCGCAAAACGATGCGAAGATAGACAAGATTTGCTGTCGCATGTCCGTCTACATATCGACTCTTCTTCGGATTTTGATGGTAAATAGTTTTATTTTCCAACACTATTTAAACATCATTCGCGTCGCTTACGAGTTTTTTTTATGTTGTGCTTATTCTGAAATCGTATGAGAAAGCCCCAAGAATCCAAATTGAAAATCCCAATTCCATTCCTCTCTCTCCCTTATCGAACCAAGAAATAGGAGCTATCAAGCTAAGATTCGTTCTGAAATTCACTTTCTTGTGCTCTTAAACGAATAACCATTTCTGAAAGAGCTGCCAATGCGTACGATTTCGTTCCGGTTTTGGTAATTAGCGGATATCTAGATTCGGGAACTCCGATCTATATTGGTTTAATAACGATTACTGTAGAATTTAATAGGCGTATACGAGTGTTTTTCTACATGTAGAATATATTATATAGTGCATGTTATACATATAAATATGGCATGCTAGTTAAAAAATTGTTAATATCAGGTACAAAAGAAATATTTATACATTTTTTTAAAATAGAAACTAAGAGAAAAGTCAAAGTAAAAAAAAAAGAAAGAAAAGAAAAAACAAGTAGCAAGAATGACGATTGTTGTCTAATTTGTTTAAATAGTATTGAGGTTCTTTTTTATCTATAGCAAAACGATAAATAATAACAATGGAAACAAAATTCTAAGCCATTTTAAAGAAGAAAAAAAAAGAATACATAAAAATGTATGATATAAAAAAGAACACAGTATAATTTTATATTAGTAGCGGGAAAGTCGTACGAATAGGTATATATTAATATTATGAGAAGTGACAAAATGAACAACTAGCAGAAAAGTACTGGTTCAATAAGGGAGTATAGCGTATCAATAACTAATATAGATTGTATAGATTTTTTGGTCCCTTTTTTTTCAAACCATTCAAGAAAGAGCGTCAGTTTATTCATTGATTAACGAACCTAAAAAATATTCTACTATTATTTAATAATTGCTGTATTCCATTTTTATATATATATATACAGTATATCTTGCCTCCCGCCCCCTCTCGCTTTCTTTATTTATTATTATTCAAATCAAAGTATCTCCTTTTTCTACCTTTTATCGCTTTTGTTTTGTACGTTTCTTTTCTAATTCTTTTTTATAGGGTTGATCGAAGAAACGGAAAGCTCATCTGAAGAATCAACGGCGGACGGTGAAAGCGTCGATTTTGGTGACGAGAATGAAGTAAGCGGAGTAGAAGCGGAAATTTCCAGCGACGTTTTATATGTGAAAACCGATACGAAATTTAACGAACGCATAAGATTGCAAAGGGAGACTGTAGTAGTTAGTCGTTTGGATGGCTTGACCGATTCGGGTAGAAAAGTCACCTTATTCAGATGTCATCTTTGCGGAAGGATACAGGGATCATTAAGATCACTTCATTCTCATCTCGCTATCCATTCCGGAAAGACAGAAATTGGTAAAAACAAAGAGGAAGCTGAAGACAGTGGTTCAGGTTCTATCACAGTATGTATTTTTTTTTTCAAGGGTTGTCTTGCTACATATTTATCAATATTTTGGTCGAAATGAGCAGTAACATAGGCCTAAATACTCCCTATCCACACATTCTCTTTCACTCTCTCTCATGCTCTCTCTTTTCCTATCTTTTTTCTGCAACGCAAGGCAAAACGTATTAAATTTTTTTAGGTATGCGAATAGATGGCTATGCGCATGCGAAGTGAAAAACAGACCCCTTTTCTCTTACTCCACCCATTTTTTCTTTCACCCTCAGAACGATTTTGAGGATAGCTTTTTCTTTTCAACTATTTGCTTCCATTCCGTATAAAATAATGTTATATTTATTTGTCTAATGGGATAAACTAGGGTGATAGGCTGTATCGGTTTACTATTCTCAAAGCTGTGGGAGACGAGATGAGCATGGCCTCCGAGTCCAGCAAAATTCATGGACTGACATTGTGTCCTAACGGGCGAGTAGGGACGCCTAGATTTCATGAACTATGAAAGATATATTAACCCATACACTACATACAAAATAGTTGCCTGTTTGATATTGCAGAATAGTTACTTTTTAGAGGGTATTTACGTTGAAAATGTACTAAATAATTGATAAAAGGACGATTTCGCTCACCACGCCATCTGGATGTTGATTAGATAACAGAATTGAGAGAGGAAGACTATAAAAAAAAAACTAGAAAAAAAATAGAAGGGAAAGAGAGGAGGCGAAAAACGATGATAGACTAAGAAAAAGGAAGAGGAAAGCGTAGATAAACGTACATTTAGTGTTCGCCGTCAAATTCGTTCTCTTTCAAGCAGCATTGTTTTTCTATTTTAGGCATAAAAACATACTTTTTATATATATATACCTCTTATTGGACCATTGAATTTCTCTATTAATTCAAACCATATATTATTCATGTACGTAACTTCTGATCAATGTTTTCTTTCAGTTTATTTTTTTTTAAATCTTGCCTATCATTGATTTTTCGTTATCACAAGGTTTTTTTGACACTTTACCATATTTGTATATAATATAGCACTGTCACCACTTCAATATATCCGCAAACACACATCATATGCGTATCTCATAGTTTTCGTAGCCTCTATCAATAGTTATTTTCTTTTTAAAAAAAAAATAAAAGGGTTTCCTATAATTGTTACATAATTATGAGATTAGTCTATTTGTTTATAATAATGAAAAAATTGATAAAGATTTAAGAAAATATTAGATTAGAGCGTAAAAAGAGGGATGAATGGTTATAATGACGTTTATGTGTTTATACATCAATATGATTGTTGGTAGTGGTTTTCTTTATAGAGCGAAAAGCTGGTAGGTAACTGTATGGGGAAAGAGACGCTCTTTATTTTTAATTTAAAAAGAATTGTAGGGATTAAAAACAGAAAAAGAAGTAGAATAGATAAGAAATGAGAGAGAGAATTAGTTGAGTTGACATAGGATTTTTCCCTTCCTTAATTATACATTTTATAACCTGACAAACTACGGTTGGAAAACTTATTAGATTAATAGTGTAAATTCATAGGACTATTTAGTGAGAAGAGGTAAACCCTTGATATAAAGTTCTAATTAGTGCATTGAGTAATAACGCTTAACAGTTTATGATTCATCTTCTTTGGTAGTATAACCTTCTTTCATCGTTGCAGGTACCGGAAAATTACAAGCCTGATTCAGTGGTAGTCAAAATTGTGGATGGAGAGGAGGTAAAATATTCTAGATATAACGGCGCGTTCGTCTGCAGATTCTGCCCGAAAGCCTTCTATCGATTATTCAGTTTGCAACGTCACGAACGTACGCATACGGGTCATAAACCGTGCTCTTGTCCAGTTTGTTGCCGAAAATTTTCGGAACCCAGAAATTTACGGGCCCATATGCTAAGGTTTCACGAAGGTTAGTTGTTTTCTTCATCAAAGTATTCGTAATAGTTATTGTTTGTTGCTATAATCGATATTATTAAGGGGTAATAGGATATTATTTCCTTGAATTTCGTATTATAAAAAGGTGACAAGCTGAAAGTTACGTACGCGTAACTGGATAGGTAAATAAATTTGACATTAAAAAAAGCCTTCTCGATCATTAAGCTTCGTGGATTCGGTTACACATCAACTTTTACTGGGCAACAAACATCGGCGTGCTTCTCTCTCTCTCTCTTTCTGTTTCTCTCTCTCTCTTCTCTCTATCTCTCTCCATAGTCTTAAATCTTATCATTTTGATTGGAAGAGATAAATTACATAATCGAACATATTTTAAAGAACAGGGTATATCTTATCCAAATGTTTTAAATTTATTAAATTTTTTCAACAGTTTCAAACATCAATCTTTCTCTTCTCTATTTTTTACCGAGAATCGAAAAAACGTGTTCAATCTAGAAAGTATTATTTTATGTTGTATAAAGCACGAGCAGTTGCTGACCTAAAATAATATTTTCTCTTATTTTTTCTCTCTCTCCCTCTCTCACGTAGAAAACGTAAAAAGCGTTCTCTCGTTTAGTTTCTCTCTCTCTCTCTCTCTCTCTCTCTTTTATTCTTTCAATTTAAATCAAATTTAAATTATTTACATTATTTTTCAAATTTTTTGAAAGAGGAAAGAAACGAAATAATCAACTTTTTATTCCTATGTTCCTCCTCCTGCCCCCCGTAAAATTAGTAATATTCTTTGTTAACTATATCAACTTTCCTCCTCTCTGTATGTAAACGAAGATGGTGAATGGAAATAAAAAAAAAGGGAAAATGTTCTATTTTCTTACTCTTAGGGAAAATCTAAAATGCAAAAGTTAGGCGTCACGCGATTTACAACGGAAACGCTTAAGAGTTTCTATATAACTGCACACGGTCCATAAGCTAATGCTGGCTGTCTGTTTTCTCTCCTACATATTTTTTTTATCAAACCAAAACTCCTTACATCAAAAGATGTTTTCCTGGACTCAGTGTTGTGGTTTTGAGTTCTTGTTTGTTACAGAGAATGAGGGAAAAGTTTCCTCTTCAAAGTGAATTTTATAAGATTCTTAGCCCAAGAACTCTTCGGCTTTCAAAGTATTCAATTTCAATTTATGCAAATGCTTTATAGGAATATATTCAAATTATTCTACACTAAATATAAAAGAAATGTTGACGTGTAATGATAAGATACTAGTGTATATATTTATATACTGTATATATGTTATATATTGCTATAACTATCTGCCTACGTGTATATTTTTGTATGTCTAAATATATCTATATATAATGCGAGACAACCCGATTACAGGTCACGAACACTGTTTACCGGCAAACAGCCGACAAACAAGTCAGCGGCTGGCCCCTGTTTCGAATGATATGCTTAAAAAGACTGAGAATGGCAGGGAAGAGAAGGATGAAGATGGGGAGGTGGAAAAAGTGGCATCGAGCGTTACTTTATCGCGTCTAATCAGACCGCAGATTTCGTCTCTTCCATTAGCTGCAGCGCCGTTCTTTACGACTTTGGGCTCGCATTTCCCCTACGCTCTACCACTCGGCATTAACGCCGATAATCCGCTGCTGAATTACATCGCATCAGCGACATCCGTTTCAACGCCAGTTTCAACTACTGTTAGTTCAACGGCAAGTCAGCAAGATGCTATTTCTGTTTCGAAGAGTTCTTCGCTATCCAAGACGCATTCGAGGTAAACAAGGGAACCGAATGTATAATTGAATCCTATTTAAAAAAGAGGAGGGGACGACATCTGCAGGCTATCTTTAAACAATACCGGTTTCCAATTAAAGATTTCACCACTGTTTCGTCCTTTCATTGGAAACGCCCCCTCCTCTACTTGGAAAATCGTTACTTTAGATTAGGCAAGATAGGAAGGGTTAGAAGGTGTAATGTAAAGGAGATAACTTTTTTATGTTAACAGGTTATCAGAGCTTAGCCAGTAGCATTCTTATTAGTAGGAGACAAACAGATAAGACAAACTTTTCATTGGAAGGAAATTTCACCGTTTTCCTTAGATATTTCTTTCAGGCACTAACTATGATTTTTAGATATATCAATTTGTTGATAAATACATACTGTATATTAAGGTTGATAGTTGTAAGAACAAACGCTGCAAGCACATAGTCTTGAATATTGTAAATATAGGCGAAATAGGCAATAATTATAATAAATTGTCGGTCGAACAAGTAAGAAATGATTAGCTGCCGGCTAAGAAATTAAATTTTCCAGACTAAACGTCGTTAGGACGCCAGTAAGCCGAGAGGATGCTTGTAAACCCATCCAGATGTCGGATGGCAGAACAGTCTTCAGATGCACCTATTGTAATAAGGATTTTGGTTCTTATTCAGACATAAATCGCCATATGGATTTCCACGAAGGTTCAAGTGAACTAATCAAGATAGCATAATGATTTCCAAGCTTAATTAACATAATTTATATCATACAGATGTGCGCCCGTACAAATGCAAATTTTGCGATTATTTCGCTAGAACTAATAGTCAACTGAAGGTGCACTTAATGAGGCACCAAGGTGAGTTTGATTGTTCTCTTTGAAATTTCTACCACGTTTTTAGCCATTTTTTGTCCCCATATACCTTTTGTTATTATTTTATAAGTGTTTTTTTTCTTACACCTATAGGCTTATATAAATATAGCTCACCCCACGATTCAACGGTTTAGTCATGATGTTTACCCTTGGTCTCTTTCTTTTTCTATTATCATTATATCAGAGGATTTCTCTGGCTAAGGACGTTAAATGATTAATGATTATCTCTTTAGAAGAATAACCTCATACTAATTTGTTCTTTGAAGAATTATATACACTAGGATAGTTATAAAGATATAAAACATGGTGTAGTAGATAAATATAAACATCTAATTGATAATCACATCTATTTTCTATTTTAAATACTTAAAAAGATGATAGAAAGTTTATAATGAAGAGAATTTCGCAATATTTTCCTAAAACATCACACGCCATCTATCGAGGGAAAGCAATTGTATATCACCTTAAGCAGAATGATAAGATATTCATATATTCATTTATTACTATTATATTTAGTATATATTATTTATAAATATTAATCCAATAATTTTGACGTAACTATTACTCGATTTTGTAGTATAATCCATTAATAATTAATGAATTTCTCATTATAAAAATGCATATTATTTTAATATTTACAGATATATATATATATTAGTATATATATATACAAATATAAATATATATACAGTATATATTCATTCATTCCTAGAATCTTTTCTTTTTTATATATCTGTCAAGAGAAAACAGAAAAAAGGTTATCTTTCTTTTTATATTTACTATCCAATTTCTAAAAGATGGGCCGCTGTTACTCCTACAATGTTTCTTTTATTTATTCTAGAAAATTGTAACATAGTTATTATCAAAATGATATTATTAGTTTTTTTTTTAAAACTAATTTGTAAATATTATAAAAAAAAAGTGATGTAAGATGGGAGGAAAGAAAAGCGTGTGACAGGCAGGACTAGCATAATTTGTTGAGTTTGACAACGTCTTCGTGTTACCTAGTTTTTTGCAACCAGCATAAAAATATCCTTCTTCTTCTGTGTTTCTCCCTCACCCTATATTTAGTCACTTCCTTTCCAATTGGCCTAGGTTTCTTTTTTAATTAACTTATTACCAATAATTTATTGTGAAAAATAATAATGACTATTTTTTTTTCTTGCTTCAGGTATTAGAGAATTTCATTGTAAGTTGTGCAATTATAAGGGCGTTACGCAATCCGATCTCAACCGACACACAAAATCGCAGATACATATGTTAAAATCGCAAAATGCCTGTAAACAATGCGGTGAAGGTTTTGTGTCCCCCAAGAATCTTGATAAACATATGACAGTTTGTCAATTATCGAACTAAAACAAATGTAAAAAGTAGAACTAAAATAGAATCGGAATGAAAAAGAGAATTTCTTTTAAAGGGGGAAAAATAAAAGGATACAACAATAAAACATTTAAGAAGATGGAATCTTTATTAATAACAGTAACAAGACATTTTTTAAAAAGATAAACAAGAAAAACTTTCAAACAAACAAACAAAAACGAGGAAAAGTCAACAATAGCAACTTTTTTTTTGTTTATCCAGTAGAGAATGTTTATATTTTCGATTGAGTGTTCTTAGTGAATGGCTACTTTTATCATTGGTTAAGAGGCTACATACCTGACAAAATTCCTTTTTCATCTGATTTATGAAGAAAATAAGAGAAAAAACATCAAGAACATGAGCCTAGTTCTTTTTTTATTCTACACTCTATTATACAGTACATATTTACAAATAATATGGCGTATAGTATTTATAAGTCTTGTACTTTTTGGCAAATTTTTAAATATTCTCCTATTTTCTTTTTTTCTTCTTTCTTAAATGAAGCGAGAACAATTGTTTTATTTCTCTATAGATTCCTGCAATCTTTTTGTTTTCCTGCAATATATACATACATTCGTATATTACAAGTATACAGACAAGTCTCTTTCATTTATATAAACAATGTATGTATATTTTTTATGTGCATAAATTATATCAAGTTTTGTTTTCTTAAAACTTTTCTTTCCTGTAAAATGACTATACAGTATATATATATAGAATATATATATATATATATGCATAAGTACTAACATTCTCTCTTCTTTCTTTTTATGTTATTGTTTTAGTCTTAAATTCTTTGATTATCTACCTCAGTATTGGGTGAGGAAGTTGTGATAGCATCTGCCTTATGAGCCCGCTCAATTAAGCATTATAATGTATCTGTTTAGACAAACAAAAAAAACAAAAAAAAAACAAACAAAAGCAAAAACGTAAAACGAACTTATTTAGAAAGAACTTTATTTGACAAAGGGGTTAAATGTGAAATAATTATATGTATATAACAATCCACATTATATATATATATATAAAATTTATATACAGTATATATATATCCATATATATACTAGTTTTCCTCCATTTTTTCTTCTTGTCTAGTCGCCATTTATAAATTTTTTTTGTTTTTCTTTTGTCTTCTTTTTCGTCAATTTTACATTTCTCTTGTAATAGACAAAAAAAAGATTATTTCATTTTTCTGCAGCTTTGTGTGCCATTTTTTTTAAAAAAAAAAAAATATTAATAAATATATTTAAATGTAAAATAACAAAGAAAATATATTTGTTATATTTTTTTGACTTTTGTTTTATTATTGTAAGTTTATTCTTTTTCTGTTCTTTTTGTTTATAATCTTCTTTTTATTTCTTCTTATTGTGCCACTTTTCTCAAGGTTATTAATATTAAAAATATATAAATATATACATTCATTATGAAAAACCATTAAAATCATTGTATAAATACTATTTTTATTTCTTATTTTAACTAATTAGGATAAAAATTAAATAATTAATGGAGAATAGAAAAAAAAATAACTTTTTTTTATTTCCTCCCTTTCCTCTTTTTACCTTTCCGCTTCCGCATTTCCTCCTTTCCACTCCCTGTCCCCCTCCCCTTCCAATATCATTTTCGCATCATCCATCTTTCTACTCCCTCGTCTCGATTCTTTAAGAAAGCGCATGTCAATTATAAATATCATGGACATATTGCAAGTGAAAGTTAAGTTAAATTATCATTGTTATAGGAGAAAAACGTGAGAATTTACACGAACAAATAAATCTTTGAACCCATAGTTTACATGTAACAATCCATTGATATACTTTAATATATACTATACATATATATATATATATATATATAAATATACAGTATATGTATACATTAATATATCGTATTACTGTTTTTTGCATAAAATACTAGAAGCTTTGTATGTATTTTTACTGTTTTTTTTCTCTATTTCTATCTATGTATACCTCTTTTTACTATATCTCAATAAAACTTTAAAATAATAAAGGTGAAAATTAACAAAGGAATTATAGAAAAAGAAAATCTCTGTTGAATTATTCTTTATTCAATCTTACTTTAATACAAAATTGATGTTATAAATCTCTTTTTCTATTTTATATAAATTTATAAAGGGAAAAGTATTCCCTAGTTTTAGTTCTTCTATAGAAAATATCTATTTTTCCTTGCTAGTCAGCTGTAAGAATATTGCGATAGAAATAGGTCACAGACTAAGGACAAACTAAGCGGATTCAATCCTAGTAGTTAAGATTAAAAAAAGTATGGAAAAGAGGGCAACGTGAGGGAGAGACGGGAAAAAAAAGAGTTTGCTTTTATTTTTTTGCCAGAGTATTTCACACCGTATTCTCACGTATTAGCTTTGATTTATAACCCTTGAAATGATTATACTGTATTATTTACTTATTTTAGTAGGAGGTCAGGTCGATAGTCCGAAAACAGAGAATTTATATAAGATATAAGGTTGAAAAGGAAGGAAATCTATAAGGATAATGAGTAGGAGAAGGGAGAATTTAATAGTCATTCCCGACTTGGTTAATTGAAGATAGTATGGTATTTTCGTGCGGAGGATACTGTTTTCTACTTTTTCTATGTTACGTTCGCGTGATTCTCTTCCAGATTTTTTTCTTTTATTCTTTTTATATCTTTCTCTCTTTTGCTTAAAACTATTCAAAAATTTAGCAATAGTTGAATAGACCCATTCATAAATTTCGTACTAATAAATAGTATAGTAAGAAACAATAGCATAACAAATACAAGATAACGATTAATGCTTTTCTCTCTTTTATTATCTTGGTTACAACTGCAAATTGATAAATTGAAACCTTTTGAAAATTTTGCCAACAAGCATGATTTTCTTTTTGATTAAAATACAATTTTTCAATTCACTGAAGCGTTTTAGATGATAAATAAATATGTAAGAGAATTCTTTCATTTAAGAAATAAAGGTTAAACAATCGAAATTTGTAAGTAAATATGAGTAAACAGTACTTTTGTTTCTTATAGAATAACATATCGTTATATATATACTTATGCCTCTCTCACGCCTATTTCACTTTTGCTAACAACATACTGATATTTCAATAGTGATGATACAGTTTCCTCCCCAAAGGAAAAACACGTATATCATGCACCTATATAAAAATTCGAAAAAAAGCAATAAGAAACGCCCTCTGACGCTTATACAAAAAATGAAAAGTGATTACTTAGTTCACTCTTAAAGGAAAGCATGTTTAGTTTCAATTTAGCCCTGTAAAAAGGTTGAAATAGACATGGATTTTATTGAGTGCACAATTTTTTTAGTAAAAAAAAATTTATTTACTAATTGGTCTGTCAAGGAAGAATTCGGAATAATGGAAAAAAAGTAAAACTAGGGAATAATGAACCATAAAGAAATACTTAAATAGCTGTATAAAGTGATAAATGAGCTGTTTTTAGTATATGTACATTGATATACAAATGAATAGTAAAACTTTTTAAATAGACAAAAAAAAGGAAAATTCTAGGAAGTATTTGGTTGCATATGGTAAAAAAAAGAGTCAGGCATATCATAAAAAATGAGCTTATTCCTTATTCATAGTCAATTGTGATAGAATCTAACGACCCTTTTGGGTAGAAGCTTTGGAATAAATTAGATAGTTAACTTATATTCTACTATTTGAATATAGTATGAAAATTGAATGTAAAATGTTTCAAAGGTTTTTCAAAACAAACAAGGAGAAACTGAATAAAGTAGACTGAAGGAGAAAGTTTAGTATTCACATATTGCGAAATAGTAAACATTAGAATCATTATACTCCTCCTATTAGGTTATTTGAATATGAAAAGTAAGATATAGTAGCATAATCTATAGATTATATCTAAACAGTAAGCATTGTTAATTAAAACATATAACTTACATACTATCTATAAATTCCCAATTGAAATCTGTTGTTTTCTTTATTTACTTTCTCTCTCTCTCTCTGTAAGTGAACTAGTTTTTTGTTAATTAAGATTCCAAGGCTACTGAACTTTGACAGCTACACTGCTTCACAGTCGGCTCCTTAATTAATATATTTACTGGACAAAAGAAAAAATAAGAATTATTATAAAAACTTTTACTCCTTTACTATCTAATTATCTAAAATTTAAAATAGGAAATTACTTCCTTAAACTCCTTTCCTTTATTCACATGAAGAGAATAATTTTTTCTCTACTATAATAAAGTTATTTTGCTAAACTAGTTAATTATTTAAAAAAGGAGGCCGAAAATAGAAAATAAAAGTCAATTTGATTGAAAGTTTATTTATTTCTGAGAAAAAAAAGTCAAACTATTTTGTATTCTTTGATGGTTTAACGTTGATTTTTTGTTCTCTTTATTGGTTTTAAAAGTTTTTTAAGTAAAATATAAAGAGTTAAAAAGATGGAAACTGTTGGCATATACTATATTTAATAATAAATAATGATTTCTAATAGATATTATATTCAACATATAAGTTTCTTTTTTAATTTCTCCTAAAGCAATTGTAATAAGGAAAACCTCTAAATAAAAATCTTAATTAATTATTCTTCTAAAAGTAGTAGCTCAGCATAATATGATTCACATAATCACAAGCGCCATCTATGTCTATTGTACCAGCTTCCTTCAACAGCACTTTACCCTGTCTTTCATTTCTCAATCGTATTCCAGCCATGAATCTATATTACCTACCCAAATCTCAAGCAGAGAGGAAAGCGAAGCCAAAATCAACAGTAACCATATTATGGTTCTTCCTTTCGATAGCAGTTTCAGCTATTGCCCTTTTCAGTTTTCTCCAACCTTATTGGTATATTGAAGGTAGGACTCAGAACGCAATAGGTATCTATACATTTTGCGTAAGGGCTATTCAAGATCAATTTCTGTGTGGAAAATTTGGTAAAGATGTTAAATTAAATGGAATTTTAAGAACTGTTCATTGGACTTTCGGTGCTGGATCCGTTTTGATGTTATTTACGGCCTGTTTAACTTTGATTAATCTATTCTTAAGGTCGGAAGGTTGGGTCTCCAAAAAGTTTGTTAACATATCTGTTGTATTCCAGATAATAGCAGGTTAGTTGAAAATCGCTAACTTAAGCTAGAAAGGTGTATAGTTGACGTTATTGCTTATTACACTATAAATTCAGATGACTTTTTGCATGTCGATACAGTTAGTTTAGGTAAAAAGGAAATAATTTGCAAATAGTTATATAACTTATTTACAAAGAGCAAATAACAAAAATTGCTTGTTAATAAATCCAATTAATCTCTTGTTGCAAAGTAACTTAAGTGAAAATAGAAGGATGCCTAAATGGTTAACTACAATATCGTTGTTAAGTTGAAATTTTCTACTCAATTTAACGATAAATAGACATACAACAAAGGAATTATGTAAATGAAACAAGATTTCTAATAGTTTTAAATAATTTTCTATACAATACCATTCTAAACGCATCTATAGAAATTATCTCTATTTTCTTACGTCTTTTACAACTAATTAATATCAGTCTTTGAAAAAGAGAATAGAAAGTAGAATAAGACAACGTTTAATTATTTATTAAGTCGTTAATTTATGTCTTTTCTTTTCGTTTTTTTTATTTATCAACAGTTATTCTACTATTAATTGGCTTAGCCCTAGTACCAGCTGGCCTGGAATCGAAATTCTTTCATCACTTTTGTTCAAAAACGAAACAATGTCATATGGGTTGGACTTATATGATGGCTGTAACGGGTACTGCTCTGGCAATCTTCTGTCCAATTTTGGCAAAGTATACGAATGCTCCGTCATTCGTTACAGAAAGTATCGATGACTAACATCCCTTTGTGTCTGTGAATAAGAAAAAAATGGAAAAATATGTAAATGAAACGGGGCAATAACTTTGGAATTCGTGAGCAGATGCTGACGCAGATTGAACGTAAATTTCCGGGCCGTCTTTCCGCCGTTGACGCGTAACTAACACGTTTTTCCCTATAACCGTCTTTTTTCCTCTTAATTTAAATATTTTCTGATCTTCCCTATCTACTCATTTGTTTTCTTTCTTTAATGTTAACAGCATATAGCTGTTTTTTAAAATACCATATAACCTGATTTTTTTGTCTCTTTCATTGTCTTATCTGTCTATATTGTTTTCCTGTGTTCCTCTCTTCTCCTTTTTTTCCAACCATCTATTAATTAAGACGGTTTTTTGTCGTTTTAGTCGATAATTTTCTGTTTCTCCGTACTTTAGTTTGTTCGCCTCGTTGATTTTGTTAAGTGCAATCGATTACGCAATTATCCAATGTTTTTTGTTTGCCAACATATTTTTACTGTCGTTGAAAAACAACTTTCAAATATGAATTATTAAGAAATACTTTGATAGAGATATTTAGATTTTACCAGTATTTTTTACAATCTTTTTTTACAGAATATGTAAATATATAAGTATATACTGTCTATACTTTACAAACAGTATACAGTATATACAGTATATACAAGTATTAATCTATATTCATTTATCTTTGAATATTCGTTATAACATTTAATAAATAAATTAAATTAATTGATGATAAATGAGAATTATCATTATTATCATTATTATTATTATTATTGCAAATTGAGTTGATTTAAATGAAATAGAGAAAGAGATTTGATAGTAAGACATTAGTTTAATAGAAGTGAAACGTATAACTGCGGAAGAGGAGATTCTTGCTTATGGGTAGAAAATGCAAATCTAGTATAATTATCTTTAATCATAGGGGAATATATCTTAGCGTATCAATTCTAATGTTCCTGGAAATTCAAAGAGAATTACGTAAATCTCTTAATCCATCTAAATTGTCAAGCTAATTTCGTAATAGGTAACGAAGATGAGATTTTTCTAGAGTAATTAACAATCTAATTCCTTCAAAGTGACATTTATAGTCTTTCTCTGTTTGAATTTTTACCATCTAATACACGGTATATAACAATGTATATACTATATACAGTATATAAGTCTACATACACCCACACACATCCTTACTCTCCTCTCTCTTTCTTCTTTCAAAGTATACATTTACTGCTTAAATGATATAGTGTGTATATACAATATACTGTATAACTAAAACATACTACAACTTCTGCTAATGTCTAAAAGACTAGACAGATTAAGCTTAAATGAAATATGTATAATTTAATAAATCAAATGAATATTAAGGTTAGCTTACAGTCTTCTTGGAAAAAGATTCGCTTTTCCTGAGTGAAGAAGGCAAGATAATTTATATTATTATTTGAACTTGGGGAAATATGATAAAATATAAGAACTATACTGGAAAATTATTGCTACTTTCCCCTAAGTTTACACTCCATCTATATGATTATAAAAATTGGATATAAATTGATTGGTACATTTTCTTATCTGTGTGACATTTACAAAACTATTGACCATGAAGAATGTATTCTTTACCCATCATTAATCACTTGTTACGCTTGGCACGATTAAATATATCATATGCTATTTAATATTGTACATTTTAGCTCTCTTTGTTTATATTAGTATAATGCTTATAGTAAAATAATTATTAATTTAATTTACATATGTAAATATATTCTCTTCTTTTAAACCAATAAATCTCTATTTAATTAGCAATTTAACTATAAAAAAAATGTGTTGTACATTGGAATTCAATGTTTTGATGACATTTCGTATTTAACCTATTGCAGGAAGAAAGAAAATAGAATTACGTTTGAATAGATTTAAATATTTTTTCACTCTATTCTTTCTATTTATTTTACAACTTTGAAAGAAGTTCATTGATAAAAACTTCCATAGAAAATTGTTTTTAATAGTATTCTTTAGTAATTCCTTTATAACTAATGATGAAAATGTTCCCTACCTATGAGTTATTTTTTACTTGACCTTTTTTTTTATATAGGGAAGAGTTTTTGCGGTAATACAGATACAACGTATATTGATTAATGCTAAACAAATGAGTTTCTATAAGAACTAAAGGAAAGCTTTTAAGTACTGATGAAATATTTTATTGTCAAAATGATTTGTCTAAGTCTCTTTGCATTAGTGCATATCTATATTTGTTAATCCATATAACGCCTCAAATATGTTACAATTAGACATATATAATTATTTGAATAAATGAATATTCTTGCATTTTAATTACTCTGATATTTACTATTGGATTTCCGTCAAACCTTTTCATATATCTGGAATAAATTCACAGATTTGATTAATGTTTTCTGTTATCCAAAAGCTAAGCTTGTCTTTTCATGTGGGATTCCCTTTCTAAGGTTTGACACTGACTTTCTTATTTATTTTATCAGTTCAATCAGTTTCTAGAATACATCGATATCGTTAAGTAATACAACAAACGTTGTTATTAGAAAACTCCCTTCTGACGTTTTTCATATTTATCAGATAAAAAAGAGGAGGGTAAGAAGAGGAAGAATCTGTAAATTTTAATGTACGTAGTTACATGAATCGACATAGTTGAATTATCCTAAGAGAATATCTCTCTACAAATTGAAAAGAATGTGAAGATAGTGAATTATTATGAAACAAGTTATCCATAATTAATCTCCTACGGCAACTACCCTCCAGAGACTCTCCTAAGAAATTATAAGGAAAGAATCATAAACAAGTTCGTTATGAATATCCCAGATACCATATACTGCATATTCCTAAAGCACTTTGAGAATGATAATTCTTCAAGTTAATGGTATTTAGCCTTGTTAAAATCACTTCTTAAAATAGATATTAGCTTAGATATATCCAAAAAAATTGAATGAGAATAAGTTATAGATGCTAACGGGGAAATACAACTTAGACTCTAAAACACTAAGGAAAAGGCGTCACGAGAAGCTAAGTCGATGAATGGGATTGATGATGCCAATAGAACTGGATAAAAGAAAAACGAGTTTCACGTTATAATTAATAATTTATCGATATAACTAACATTTATGGAAAATGGATTAACATTTTTCAGTCTAAATCTATTATGGAACTTTTCAAATGACATATTATTTTCCTTTGTTCTCCTCCATTGAAATTTTTATGTATTTTTAATAAAAGTTAATCTTCATCACTTGTTTATCTCCCGCAACAAGAACAGAATTAATCTTAAAGCCAACTAATCGAAGTTTACTGACCTTATTGTCGTTTTTTGACAAAAAAGGGAAAAATTACTTTCTAAATCTTTAGTAATCTATTTTAACTGTTTGGAAGACTTGTAAAAGACTAGAATTCTAAAGACGATAATAGAAAACAATCGACACAATAACGTTGTATACTATTTGCAGTATTTAATCAAAGATGTTGAAATATTAGTATCAAGAAAGAAGGTAAAAGTTGTACTCTATTTATATCGTTTCGGGGAATAGAAAACAGAGGAGAAAATATCTACATAAAACATCAAATGATAGAGATTCATTAATTAAAATTACTTAAACATATGAAAATAGTAAGGAAATATTTAAAATGCTATAGTTTATAAGTAGATATATAATATTTAGCTATTATACAATGAAGTCTTTAAATAGCTTCAACTTTTCAAATATATTAGTATTTTATATCATTTTTCAATTTAAACTAATTATAATAATTAAGATTTTACTATGTTCGCTAGATTTTTACTATATACTTTATTGTACTCTCTCTTTCTTTAACTTTCCTTATTTCGATAATAGATAAAAGGTGAGGTAAGAGGAAATATGGACGAAATTTCCTAAATCACTATCTACTTCAAAGCAATTGTTCCTTCATCAATAAATATCACACTATATAAAGATTTTAAAGTGATTCTTCGTAGTGCTTTCATCTCTGCTATAAGTTGTCTGGTAAAGAATAGCTATAGCATTTATTTTTAATCATGTGAACGAATATTTTAAATGTTTCATTCTTCTAATCAATACAACGACCCACAAGAAAACGGTAATGACTGATGGATCATCCCTTTCTTATGAAAATCATTAAATTTGTCTTTTTTAACGTATTTAAACATTTTTTAAACTTATTCTTAGTAAAAGCATATGTTTGTTCTATTGCTAATTTAATTAAATAGGACAGAGTCTTGTAATGCCTTTTCAGTAATAGAAAAGTAAAATAAAATTGTTAATATGAATTCGACAGTACAGGTATAATTAAATATTTAAAATGCATTTTAAGTATAATGTAAATTAATTATTCATATAAATGTTTTAAAAAATAACTGTTAACTTAAATCAATAGTCCAATTAAATTAAAGTATGCTAATTAACTCGGTAATTTTCTATGTAATTTAACTTTTAGTAACTGATAAGATAAAGTTTGAAATTTAGAAATATATATAGTTTGTTCTATTCTTGATTGATATCTCGAATCTCTCTGTAAAAGTTCATCTATTTTATAGTGCTCTAGTCTAATTAGAAAACGAAAATATTGTATATACAGTATAAATTGGTGTTTTAACTATAGATGGCGTCAAACTTGCACGTATATGAAAACGTAATGAGAATAATATTCATTGAGGAAGCTAGAAAATTTTACAAGCTAAACTCCTGAAATAGATAATACGTTATATATAATCATTTCTTTCTCTCGCTCTCTCTGTTTCTCTATCTTATCTTTTGAAGTATTGAATTTATCACTAAATGAAAATTTTCACTCTTATAGATGCTTAGATATATTAATAAACGAATTTTTACTTGTAATTAAACTCATTAACAGTACGTTTGCGGAAACTGTAATACTTTAATAGATTTCACTTCTATTGTTTGTTTCTTCTCCTCTTACCGTTGCATTCTTTTTAATAAATATAACATTTGTAAGAGCACTCCTTACGAAAATATTTAACACAGATAATTGGGCTGGTCTACTACGTTTTGGGATTGACTTAAGTCATTTCCTTAAGATGATTTCCTCTTCTATTAGATAGTGTAAGCAAATCTCCATTTATTTGGTACTTTTCAGTATATTACTCTCGAAATATCTAATTCTATTCCTTAAAGAGGGGAAGAAACTGCGCTATTAGAAAAATAATCAACGAAATACGGCCCTACTTAACAAATAGCTTTCCAGTAAAGATTTGTGGTGATTCGATCTGTTTGCCTATTAAAATTCGAAAAGAGCACGTAAGTCTGTATAAAAACTTTTAAGTGTAGGTTTTCTCTTGCAAAAGAATTTATTTATCAAAATGGAAACAAAACAAATTGAAATTCTCTATCCGTTATTGATTTAAATGTCAGAAAAGAAGTGAATGTCATTTTTCCCTTTTACGTATCATAGATTATATAATCTTTAAAAATTTAGTGAAAAGCGAAACAAATTTTTTAACTAACTAGTCTTAATAGTTTTAACGGAAGATAGAAAGGAATGTTGAATTGTATCTTATTACACAAGTTCTTATATTGACTTCTCTAACAATATCTTTGTTTCGGCAATATACTGTATATTTTGCAAAAATATTCGCAAGGAGCATTGACCTATTGCCGTAAAGGAAAATTAAACAATGAAGAATTGCTATTAAATATTGTATTTTAAGTATCTAGATATGCCTATACTAAAAAACACTTGACATTTTTTGTTGATTTCATAATAGAATTTAAATAATAAAGTAATAAATGTAAAAAACAAACAAACATTATATTAATTTGCTTTGCTATTTCCTACTTTAGCAAACAGCGATAAACGAAGAAATGACTTCAACAGTTTATCAGTCAGGTAAAAAACAAACAAGGTCAACGAGATAGAGAAATTTTTAATTAGACAAACTCTATAATTAGACCAAAACCTTAATAATAAAAGTTACGGATATGGATTAGGATTCCAAGATGAAAATAACGATTTTGGACATTCTTTTTCGGATAATACTATAAGACGTAGATTTATAAGGAAGGTTATAACTTAATTTATACTAATATATAATATTTTATATATTATTTGTTGGTGATTTCTAGGTATTTTTAATACTTATTGGTCAAATAATGATAATGGTTGCTTTAGTATCAATATTTACATTTATGTAAGAAATAAATTCCAATTAATTGCTAATTCTATTATTATAATATTCAACTTTTAAGCGAAGGATGTCATAGCTTTATGCAAAAGAATGTATGGTTAATTATAATATCTGGGTAAAAATTAATAAAATAGAATACATAATAATTATAAATTAACTATATAATATGTATAATTACTAATACATTTTATAAAGATTATGCTATTTAATTTGTGCCCTAATTATAACATTTTCCGAATCTATAAGAAGAAATTATCCGTACAATTTCATATTTTTATTCATAATAGTAAGTTCTATACAGTAAAAATAATAAAAATATACGATAATTTTCATTAATTTATCTATTTTATAGACAATATCCTTATCTATATTGGTTGCCTCCTTTGCAGGGTAATTATAAATATATATTTATATATTTTCATTAACTTTTATATAAAAATCTGCAAAATTTTACATTACCATTCATAGCTATTACAAGTATCATTCCATATTTATCGCATCCGGAGCTACACTTGTCGTTTGTCTAGTTGTTATACTCTTTGCAATATTTACTAAAGTAATATCTTTAAGAAAACTTTGTTTCTATTATTATTGTTAATAATTATTCGTAATTATTAATTCTAAATTTAACCTTTACAGCTAGATTTTACTGCATGTACATCTCTAATTCTTATAGCTTTAGTAATTCTTATACTTTTTGGCTTTGGTATGTCAATGGCGTACGCTTTTTCTCCTATTGATAAAAGAACTCACTTTGTAAGTTTGTATTTATTAATATATACAGTATATACTGTATAGTACAGTGTTTGCTTTATATTCATATAAATCATATAAAAACTACAGTACTTACAAGTTGTATATGGTTCACTCGGAGCTTTGATTTTTTCATTTGTAAGGCCTATAATCATATAATTAGATCATAAATGAAAACTGCTTTTGTTGCAGTTATTAATGATAGACATTCAACTAATAATGGGAGGGCGTCGTATGGAAATTGGAGAAGAAGATTATATATTAGCTAGTTTAATGTTATTTGTTGATATAGTACAATTATTTCAATATCTATTGATGATTATTGGAGCTAATCAGAGCAATTAATTGTCTTGGAGAAGCGTTTTTATTTGAAAGAGTCGTTGAATAAGATCAATCACTAACATAACAACTAGTTCCAACTACTATCAACACACTTAAGTGTTCTTCGAGCTTCAAAGAGTTTTCTTTTCGCGTAATTAATATCTTTAAGTATTTTCAAATCAAGCAATTAATTTATTTTGATATATTCAAGCTACGTAAAATAAAACAATGAAATATGTAATACTGTAGCATTTCTTAGTTATTATGTAACAATTAGATAATAAACAAGACTATATATGTATTTTCTACAATTAAAGAAACTATTCACAAATCTCTAAACACTAAAATTTTAATCTGTAAGATAATTCGGTAATGTAATTTTCATAGCTTTACCACAGTTACGAGTTTATAAAGGCTAAAGGATAATTTATTCATTTTAAATAAATTGGTGGTAAACACTAACAGTAAATTGTTAGAACATATTCTCATTATATTTAGAAATATTCGCATATATTCCCTATTTAGTTTTTTAACAAGAAAGCTCTTCAATTTCTAATTGAAAATAGTCTGTTAGTTGAAAACTAAATTAAGAATGATTAACGGGATATAGTAAATAGTTCAATTGTACTTTTAACAGATTAACTATTAGATGACCAGCATCTTAATTTTGCTACAATACGGAAATGATCTTGAAGTGTGACACCTGTTTCCGCCAAAAAAGAGAAGATGGGATGTTTGCTTTTAAACGTTACAATAAACAATTTCTAATATTTAATATTTAACGATGTTGAGTAACGGAGAAGAGAGAAAGAGAAAGAGAGGGGGGAGAGGGGGAGATAGACACTGAGAATATAGTTGACATAGTTAAAATATATATTATTATATGATTTTGTTATTAATTCATATTCAAGCACAAATGAAGATCTAAAAGCTTATTGAAAGTATCCTTTTATCTAATGTTTTTTCCCTCTTCATTTTAACACTGCTAAATTATAAAAAGCATAAATTTTCTATAGGTTTACTCTTTATTCTAGCTATTCAAGCAACGATTTCTTCTTAACTTTGATCTACCGATAACAGAAATGTTTTGTTGTAAAAGTTTTTATATTTATTCCTCTTTTCTGTTATAAACACACATACTATGCATACAGGAATACAAACAAAATTTCTCCCTCCTTTCTGTCTATCTCTCTCTCTCTCTCTCTCTGTTTGATTGTCTTTTTCGTTTTCTTCGATATATTATGCTTTATGGTTCAATTGCTGTTTGTGAATTATTCATTGAATACTATAATCTTATTCTTTCTTTCCTCTTCTTTATAAAAAAAAAAAGAAAAATTTTAGAATTCAAAAGAGAGAGATTTATTGAAAGTTTGATAAGAATTTTCACCCAGTTAGTGTAAATATAAGTTTATAGTAGTAGAGTTTATTAGTGAATGCTAAACAATAAGAAGTATTGTATGATAAAATTAAAAATTTTCGGTAAAAAATAACATGTTTGAGCAATTCGCCAATCGCGTATCGATTGGTGATAAAAATTCAACATTCACTATGTAATTGCTTTGTTAAAGATCAATGACGTTCTTGATAAGTATATTACTGTCGCCAAGCAACATACCTGACTCTTGCTCCAATATTCAAATATATATAATATATGTTATATAGAACAAGAAACCATGCTGTTCGTCTGAATATGGTTTTAAGTCCACACAAATTATCACTTAAACAAACTAATAAGGAACGAGAGTCGATTTATATTTTACTGGCGCGAAAGTGTTTTTTATGATAAGCCTACTTTTGCTAAGCCTCAATATACAAGCATATCGTTAAAGATTGTTTTATCAACTATGTTTTTCTTTTTCAACTTTTTCCTCCAAGACTGTTCTAACAAATTTGGATTGAAGTGATTTATTCGTCAACTAGAAGAATTCCTAAAAGACTAAATAGAAGTATTGTAACAAAGTTTCGTCAATATTGTCGTTAAAAACCGTAGACGCCAGTATAGATCAATATAGACCATTTCCTGTTGGAATATTGTGCAAGAAACAAGAAGGTTTGTTTAAGTTTTATCTTTATTCAATAGATATTCAAAAAAAGAGATAAAGTACATATTGTAAAGTATATAAATATAATATGTCTATAATTTTATATTTTAGCAGACTATGTGTCGTTGGGGTTGTCTAACAACTGACACGGTAACTATTTGCTTACTAATTAACACGACAGCTTATATATTATTCTATTATATAAACTTTCCTACTAATTAGACTTATATGTGTAAATGGTGTGGTACAAGATATTGTAGAGAGTGCCTTAGAGGAGATTTCTACGGTCAAATGAAGGAGTCAAATATATGTCGAAAATGTAATCAGGTACGTAAATTATATATAATAGTTGTTATCTGCCTATCTCTCTATTGAGAATGATTTATATAATTTGTCTATTTTGTTTATCTATATATACTGCTTATACTAAAAATATTCAATCAGAAAAGATGCCAAGGAAAGAGAGTTGAATACTATCCAAAACCAATAAGCGAAGACGATAAGAAAAATACAAAGAAACCGTCTAAAAATTCACCAAAAACAAAATCAGCAAACGTTCAGAAGAAAAATAAGGGAAAAGGTAGAAAAAAATAACAATTTTAATATATTTATATAAACTAAAGTATGTGACCCATATCTTGTTTTTTCTATACTCAATTAAAAGAGAATTAGAGCGAAAGAAGTGTTTATATTTTTAATGTTTAATTTACAAATTATTTTGATTGATACTTTTTTTTTTAAAAAAAAAACTAGGGTTATAAAACTGTAAAAATTGAAATACTTATAATACTATTTATTCCTTGTTCTAACATTCGTGTAGTTTATTATTTATTGAAAACAATAATTGAATATATACTATACGCATTTAAATAGAGTATACTATATTAAAAATATTATCTATGCTAATATATACAGGGAAGATAAATTCCAAACAAATATTTTTAAATTAGGCGGAATGGAAAATTCTTTTATCTCATTTTTGGTAGTGTTTGTGAATTATTTTACTATTGGAAATAAACCAGTGCATACATGAATAGTGGCCAGTATTGGAATGCAAATATACTAATTACTATATATATATATATATATATATATGGTACTGAGAGTAAAGCTTTTTATCTCTATTGATTCTCCTTCTTCCTTTCTTCTCATAAGTTTTCAAGATAAGAATTAAAAAGTTTCTTTATTGAAAAATTGATTTTTTTGATGCAATTTAAAAAAAAAGTAATACAACTTCTAAAAATATGGATAAACTATTAAAAGTGCTTATTGACGGTGATTCTTACAGTTCAGTGAACACTTTTGCGGATAAACTACATTTTAAGTATTCTACTTTTATTTGTTTAAGTTTTGCTATTATTCTCAGTGGAAAGAATTACGCAAGTAATTCAATTCGATGCTGGTGTCCATCTCATTTTACTAAGAATCATATTGCTTACACGAATAAGCACTGTTGGACCAGAAACACATTTACAATTAATTTAAACTATACAAAACTGCCTGAAAATGAAAGTTTACAGAGAATAGGCTATTATCAGTGGGTAACTTTAATTTTATGCTTTCAAGCTGTTCTATTCTACTTGCCTAAGCCTGTATGGATTTATCTAAATCAACAAAATGATATTTGTTTACCTTTCTTAATGGACGAAGCGAGAGAGATGTTCGAGGAAAGAGATAAGAGAAGAAAGGAAAAAATTCAACATTTTCTCGTTAAAAAACTATATCTAATGCTGTCGAAAAATGATCTTGAACGAAAGAATGGTTTTATTAAAAGACACCTTAAAGGAAATCAATTAGTTGTGATCCATATATTTATAAAGCTTGTTTACGTATGCGATATTTTAGTAAGTTTTAAAGTGTTGAGTTTATTTTTAGACATGAATTTTTACACATACGGTGTTGAATTTTTATCGGAAATGATAGCAAGCGGAGATTGGCATCTCTCCAAAACTTTTCCAACAAAAACTCACTGCGATTTTTATATAAGAGTACAAGGTAATATTCATAAATATGTTGTTCAATGTTCCTTGCCGGTAAATCTATTCCATCAAAAAATCTTTCTCTTTCTTTGGATGTGGATGATTTTCGTTTTAACTTTCTCAATTTCAAGTTTATTTCAAAGTATTTATCTTTATTTACCGAGAAGAGCTAATTTAAAATTCGCTAAAGAATTACTCGTCTTCGATTCGCTTCTTTGCAAAAAAGGCGATTCAAAGACTTTTGAACAGTTTGCTACATATTTTCTAAGAAGAGACGGACTTTTTTTTATACGTATTGTTGCCGAAAATCTAAGTGAAAGTTACGCCGCAGATATTGCCAGTGATTTATGGTGTAACTACTATAAAGGACACCATTCTCATCTCTAACTGATTTTGAGTGATTTTCTTCTTTTTTTAATAAATATAAATAATAAAAAAAACCAATAGAAAAAAAGAGTTACAGTTCTTTTCAACCGAGTTTATAAACTGCTTTAGAAGCTGTTATAGTTGTAGCCTTCGGCACAGTACGATTTTTATAATTCTTGTCATCCTTTTCGTTAATATTTGCAAAGTTGACGTGTTTCTTTTCGGTTTCCTCTTGAGTATTTTGCAAACAACCCATGGCAGTACTAGGCCTTTGAATATTCAATTGAATTCTTCTCTTTCTAGGCTTGGCAGATTGTGAAGAGATTCTTGAAGAATGGAAGAACAGTGCTATTGAAAAAGAAACAAAGTCAAAATATGAATTTTATATAGAAAACTGCTGTAAAATGTTTAAAATTTCATTATATAGAGTGAAAAGATTCTAAATGATAAAGAAGAAGAAAAAAGGATCTTAAAAGTGAAACAAACAGGAGTAGGGAATAACTGGACTTTTAGATTTTTCGGTTTTGGTGAAGAGATTTTTTGGCTTTAGGGTTTGATCAAATTCAACAACATCTTTCCATTGCGAACCGTCTAAGGCATCATAATTCACTTGACTCATTGCCGAACTTGCTCCTGAAGTCCTATTTCTTATTCGACTTCTTAAGCCTAGTTCGTAAGGTAGTTTGGTTTCAATATCGTAGACTGTTTTTTCCATAAGTTCTTCTCTAAATGAACGAACAAAGGAACAAGATACAATTATACATTTATTAGTATAATTGATGAATACTTATAACACTCCCAGTCGGTATTCTTGAAATATTGATCCAGTAATTCTTCATCGCTTGGATACTCTTTTAACGTGGGTTTAATTCTCTCTTCTAAAATGTCGGCATGTCCTTGAATCATTTCAACAAAAGTCGACTTCATAATATGTATAACTTCGCACCCCTTGCTAATTAACGATAATGTCCTATTTGTTTCTGGGAATAATTGATCAATTCCCTATTATGAAGATAACAATTATATTAATAATCCTTCATCAGCATTATATAAAAAGAAAATAATTACAAAGCATTCTCCGTCTCTTAATGTGTCAATTTTAAAAAATAGTCCTCTATCCATATCTAGCAATTGTAGTTGACTAGTTAAAGAAAGACAATAGACTTGTTATAAAAAAAAGTATATATCTATGATATAATTAATCAACCTTGTACCAGCATTAGATAGTAATGTAGCTTGATAAGTGCCATTTTTCCTCTTTGGTCCGGCATTGTCTTGTATTCTTTGCGAATTCTATAAAGAGACAGATTTTTCATTGGAATATATTGATGTAAGTACATCAATATAATATTATATACCTTTTTCCTTTTATCCAATTGTGTTTTTGAATTTTCATATCGTTCTCGTAGCTGTGAACCCATAGCAACAGCTCCTGATACTTGATTGAGAAACTTTGAATTTCTTACTCCATCAGGTGTTGGAGATTTCCAATCGGTGGCTTGATATTTACGTACCACATTTTTAAATTTTCCACATTTGTCTAAACTTACAATATGCAATAAATCGCAAGATCCCTAATAGAATTAGTTTTTAAATTAGATAATAAGAAATTTAAACAAGAAATGTATAAGACCTTTGTTATAAACCAAAGCCATTCATTTTGTCTGGAGTCTGCAACTAAAACTTTATTATGATTAAATTCTTCAACCCTACTGACATAACTCATTTGCCATATTTTATCGTCGGTTAAAGCTCCTAAGGCGCTCCATTTCCTAAAATTAAATATTGACATAAAGTAAAAAACTTAATTTGATTAATTTAATTAAAAAAACACCTAAAAAAATCAAATCTTTGTTCAGTTTCCTCTTGTAGTCTTATATGTAAACCTGCTTCTTTAAAATCATCTTTATCAACAACAATAAATTCAGTATCTTTAGCGCAGACGCATGTAGCGTTTCTTCTAGTATCTTTTACCAATGCAATCTCCTTTTAAATTCATAAAGACGAAAATTACAATTTAATTCTTTATTGTTCCTACTCTACTTAAAAACAAGTATACATACACCAAAACATGCCCCTGATTTTAGTGTAACCGTTTCTTTCCTTACGAACGCACTAGCGTCATCCTTATCGATGACTATATTAACAGCACCAGAAAATATAAAATATAAATTATAGCCAATATGGCCTTTTCTTAAGACAACTCTTCTCTTTTGACATCTGAAATTCGAATAAAAACTTTAATTTAGACGCTAGAGTCTTTCCATAACCGTTAGATGACGCTACCTTTCGTATCTAACAATTTTACAAAATAGCTTTTGCATTTCTGTAGTGTATTTTCTAAAGCTGCTCATTCTTATAAGAACATTTCGAATAGCTTCAATATCCTCAGGGCTTCTTTTCTCAGGTTTTCTTTCGAACAATGGTTTAAGATCTTCTGGAACAGTAAACTCTTTTTTTATTTTATAATCAGCCTCATTAAATTTAAGTTCTTCGTCTGCAACTCCATTGGATGCGGAAGTTAACTGTCGATAATTTTAGATAATAGGTATTTAACTAGTGATTTTCTCATTGAGGAATATTAACGAAAATATTTTAAGTAAATTAATTTATTAAATACCTTATGCCTGTGGCTAACGTTTACCAAATAATTGTCTAATAATCCAGCTTCAAACGCATATTTTCGTATAGCGATACATACTCCAACGAGCATTCTGACAATTCTACCAGCTCTAATCCACCTTAATTTTGGCTAGAGAAAAGTAACAAATTTTGGAGAAGGTAGAGAGAGAAAAATAGGTTAAATATTAATTTTATGCTCGATTTACCTTCAATCTCCTGTCTGTAATCTGTTAAAAAAAAAAACAGAAAATATGGCAATTAGAAACTTTTTTTATTATTATTAAATCTTATTGATTTTTCCTAATAGAACCTTTGTTTTTTTTTCTTTCTCTTTTTAATAATCGACTTACTATATCATTTTGAATTGAAATTTTCACATTCTTTCCCTTAAAATAGGCTTTTAACTCTCCAACCGACATATAAACGTTCTTACATCTTTCTAACGCCTTTGAACTAATCACATAATTCGGATTCAATTTTGAAAAATGTAAAGTATTCTTAGTTCTAACTAATTTTAATCTATTTAGTTTTATTTGATGAATTATTAAACTATTTCCAGTGTGTTCCATAGTAGTCGTTTTATAAAATCGGTTATTGTTTTCCCTAGTTACTTGAGATTCGGTCCTCTTTTTCTCAATTTTATTCATAATTTAATCGTGGTATCAATATCCTTTCACAAATAGAGTGATATGATGTAACAATAATACAGCTTATATTCATTTTAATACAATTTATCGACATTAATAAATCGATTCAAGTAATTGATAAAGAAAAAGAGGAATATATTTTAATATGATGAGATAAAAGTAATAAAATAGAAAAGAGAAAAGCTAAAATATCCTGGCCTATATAAGTGTTTTAAAAAATTACATTTGATAAGCTATCTATGCCATAGAGATATAATATTATTTTCCTTTAGGACTTTCTTGTTTTTAGATAAAGATAAAAGGATTAATATTTCTTTTTAGATAAAAGTAATTTGACAATCAGGAATATATTTTCTGTATGTTCTAATTGCTAATAATTACGGAACGGAAATTACGCCTTATTAGATTTAATCCTTTAATTTATCATAATCCATATCCTGTATAAATATTGTAAATTCATTCATATGCAGTTATATATATATATATATATATATATATATATTTACTTATTTACTTATGTTCCTGATTCTTACAAGGTTCGTTGTCATCCATTCAAAATTGTCATATAAAACTAGTCAAAAAACTAGTTTTAAACCTTATAAACAGTACCATTAAGAAATATGGCTAAATTATTATTTATTGATTGTTTAATTAATAATAATAAAAGTATTCAACTAAAGGAAATTAACACAGATATAATGAAATTAATAAAAAATATATATATATTTTTTTATAATTATAGTTATTTTTGAAGGACAAGTAATGGCAAAGTTATTGAAATAGGAAATATTTTCTATATATATTTTCGCTCATTTTTTATTAATATTATCTATTCTAATAATAATAATAATATATTTAAATACTGTATATATTTATATAAAAACATTAGAATAATAAATTACAATTACCTTAAATACAGCATGCAAATGCATATGCGTATATCTCTACTTATTCCTATGCTTGTTTAGTCTTCTTACACGTATTCTACTATTTTCAAACAATCTATGTTTGTAATTTATATACAAAATCCAGGTATCAATATTTTGGATAAAAATGCAACAATAAAGATTAATTATGCAGAGAGATTTATGCTGATCTAGTATATCTTTTATAAATGTAATATGATGGCTAATTGACGTTAAGAAATAAAAAGTCTACTCTTGTTACAGTTTTTTTTTTTCATTTCTCTCTCTGCACTATCATATACAAAATATGAAGTCGATCTATCGATTGTAGCTGGAAAAGCTTGACGGCACTTTGAAGTAGTTTAAAAATACCTTGACGCTTAATTAAGGAGGAGTTACCTAGTTTAGTTTACAATTATAATAAGAGAGAAATCTTGAATTATAAAACAAATGCAAGATTTGTAAGGAAATAATAGGTTTAAAAGGATTTTCTTTAGAAATCCTCTTTATTTCTTTATTTAGTTATTATATAATAAAAGCTAAGATAACTTTACGTACATTGATTATCCATATAATTCAACTTTTAAAATATACTCTAAATTTGAAGTTTTCAATGATAAAACGGAGAATTTACATCAAGTAACTTATTAACGATGAATAATACGAAAATAAAAATAAAAACCCTAATCTTTTCAACTTTATACTTAATAAAAGGACTTTAAATAAAAGTAGCACTTTTTGAAATAAATTGTTTAAAAAGAAAAAAAACATCAATAAATTTCCTCTTTAAAAATGGCTTTTTTTCTAGAATTCTGAATGCTTTTCTCTATAACTCTACCCTTCATAGAAAAAAAATAAGAGAACACAAAAGGCCAAGGTTAAATTTTTCCATTAGGATTTTTGAAACAATATTTTTGTCGTTTTCTTTATGTTCAAAGAATCAATAAGACCAATAAGAATTATGAATTATGCTTCTTGTTTCTCTTTTCGGCTACAGTTAATACTTAACTACCTTTTCTTTCTTTTTACATAGATATATAGTATATATATATATATATATATATATTATACACATGTAGCAATCGATAAGATTAATTCGTAAGAAATGAAAAGATTAAGACCAGCAACTTTTTTTTCTATGATAAAGTTAATCCAATGATAAATTGATGATAGGCCTTATCAGTGAAAAGAAGAAAAGAGAGAGAAAATGGGAATAATAATAGTTTTATTTTATTTTCTCAACTATCCTAACAGTATTTGTAAAGTTCCTGGGAATTCGTATATTATTCAACGAAAAATAACTATATTTGCTAATAATAAACAATTTAATAGTTTCGATTCAAAACATTCTGTATAAATCTATTTTTTTACGGATTTTAAGGTATTTCATCAGTTGAATGTTATTCTTTAATACGTAGAATAATAACCAGAGTGTTTATATCTATATAAACGATATAAATGGTATACTATTTACTTAACTTTAGCCCAAAATAAATGCGTACGATTAGAAAACACTGTTCAATATGCTAATATATACAATATACTGGTTTTTATATGTAGTTAAATTGCCTTCATAGTAGCCTATTCATTAAAAAAAATAGGTAATGAAAATATTATTATAACTGATCATAATAGTGTCGATCAAAGGCGTCACCTTATCTGAATTGAATAAAAGGAAAGAGGATATTAGATTCATTTGAGTCAAACCTAATAAGTAAGCTAATTAGGAATCGTAATGCTATTATTTTTGGAATGAAATCCTATACGTTTTTACGTGAAACGAATCATTAGATCCTGTTATAGATATTTCTATACAATCATTGAGTTATGATATAGAACTGATACTTTTTGTATCAATTCGCTAATTATGAGAGAGTAAATAGGTTTTATTTGTTAATTATTAAACATTTTACCTAATTATCTAAATCAGCTTTTGAAGAGAATATATATAGAAAAAATGACTATTTCCCATGTTCAAATGATTGATTAAGGGCTATTTAAACGCGTTAATTATTTAGACTTATCGATAAGAATATGTCGTGTAGAATTTATATAACCTTATTTAACATTCTAATTAAACCTACCTAGAATAAATAAATTAAAAACAATAACTTAAACAGATTACGTTGGATAATCTCGATAATATCTGTTTTTTCGTATTACTTACTATTTTAAGTGTTTTCTTAATAGGCAAGGACCCTAATTTGCTTATATCCATTTTGGCTTTAATTTTTTTAATAGACTCTTTCTCTTCCTTCTTCTTCCACCTTTCTTCGAATTCCCTTAAAAATTTACTCTTTCCTGAACGATTCTTATGGTTGATTAAAGTCTTCTCTCTTTCACTTTCAATCATTCTATCCGTTCGATTCGCGCTCCTTGGTCTCTTTCCTTTATCGACCATTGGAACGGAAGAGTCGTTTACTTCTTTTGTTTCATTTTTTATTCTCCTATCGCAACTCTTTGTCATCGGCATAGAATTTACCGAATAAACGGAAGAATTCGAACTACTTCCGGAAGACTTATTCGAGGTTAACAAGAGCCTGCTCATATCTCATGATCTTCTTTCGACAAAGTTTTCAAGCCGAATAAAAAAAATCATATATATATATATCTATATATATTTATAGAACAAGTGTCAGAGAGAATTAATACGGGACTTGAATAGGCCAAGCACTGCCCATTTATCGACGCCCTTCTATCGTTCAATGGCTGATTCTGGAATGTGAATCAGAACGTCAATGAAGAGGTCGTTTATAACCGCCTATTTTTCCAAAGGCAATTTCCTCTTATCAAGTTTCTTTCTTTTATTTCTTTCTAAGATACGGTCGATATAATTTATAAGGGGACGAATAGCGACAGGCTTTCAACACTCGTTACTGGTTATTTAGCACCTGAGTAATGTGATAAGGTAACTAGTTGTAAATAAGGTTTAATCGTGCAAAAATAAATAAATACATATATTTGATATATGAAAAAGAGATTTTTTTCTACTTTTCTCAAGTTCTACCACCTTTTGTTAAAACGGGATAATTTATTACTCGATCAAATAGTATTAGGATCGATCTGGCCGAGCTCTTTGTTATTTATCTAAAATTTCTCTACCGTTTAGTTAAATCCTTAAATAGGCCTATACTTAAAATAGTTATAAACACAATACTTAGAGAAGAGAAGAGAGAAAAAATAATAAAAAGGGGCTAATAGCAAAGTCCAAAAAGGAATGTTCTTATTGTTAGGGATATTGAGAAATGCGAGGAAGAATTGAAGGAGTGATTTGCTATTATTATTATAATTTTCTTTTAGTCTTTCTCTTTCTCCCTTTCTTTCTCTTGTTTAGCTGTTATATGTATATTGTTTTTCATAATAAATTCGCAATAGTTTCTAATTTATTAATTATATATGTTAATTGAATAAATGGAATTCATTTATTCTTTTATTCAATTGCTTCTTTTGTTCTTTCAAATGTTTCTCCTATACTAACCTTCGAGTTCTATAATAATCTAAACACCATTAATTTGTATAAAAGAAAAAAAAAGAAGGAAAAAAAAAACGACTATTTTAAATTTCTTAAAAGAGGGTTCTAATCGTTAGAGAGGTTCCCTAATTAGACGTCAATCAAATCTCAAGGTTGATTAAGTTTTTTGGTCCTGGACTATGATGGGCTTTTTCTTTCGTTCTTTCTTCCTTCGCTTTACATTATTATAATTCTTTTTTTTTTTGATGGAAGGAGGAACTTGGTCATTTAAATTACTTGAATAATAGAAGCGTAAAAATAATAAACTTAAACATATTAAAGCGGTACAAATGTTGTTTTTCTTTCTTAGACGTTTAACAAAGCGTTACTCTATTTAGCTTTTGGATAAGAAACTATAAAAGAAATGTATTATTCCAAGTATTTTATTATTATGACTTGTCTATTTATTGTTATTATCTGATTATTATTTTTTTATATAGATATTTTATAATTATAACCAATCCTTTAAACTGTCACAAGAAGCTATTAATTTCTCGTCTATCAACATTTTGCCTTTTATTAATTTAGTTACGCTTATTGACGTTCGTCTTACATAATCCGCTATTTTTGATAATGAATGATGTCACCTATTCAATTTTCTTGTTCATCAAAGAAAAGAAGGCAAATGAATAATATTCGAGGCGCCATCTATAATTTCTTTAAGAGTAAGAAAACGATATAAACTCTAAGAATTATTTGTTGGTACTTTTTCATTATAAAACTGTTATTTCATTATTTTACAAAAATATTTAGCTAATTAGCATATGCATAAGTTAGAGTGATTGAAATTGTAAAATATTTGAAAATAAGATCAAGAAACTAAGTATACATTCAAGCCGATATTTTTGTAAATAGATTTTGGAATACAATCAGTTTACCTTTTATATTTTTACACCAGGTGCAAAAAAATCTGGTAACAACAGGATATATAAACACACAGATATATTAATAAAAAATAAAGAAGTAATGGATAATGTATGGAAAAAAGAATATCCATCACTCTATAGACAAAGAAATATATTTTCAATACGACATTTAGATAGATACCTTCTCATTGGTTTTTTGAATAGGCGTCCTTTTATCTTGTACTTTTTTTAATCTTTGTTCCCTTAGAAATTTGGATTCTTTTCCCTTTTCGAAGGACAATATCTTCCTGTTGGAATCAATTGAATATCCGGTCTTATTAAACATATTTAACGAAATGCTCCTCCTCCTCCCCTTCTTCTTTTTCATCAAATGAATTTCGGACGACATGATAAGATACTAAATGAAATGTTTGAAAAATATAAAGAATTGTCTATGTATTCCATTCGAGTGCTGATAATAAATATTTACTTACGATGCTTCAAGAGCGATGATAGTTATTTAATTTATAAATTTAAATTGAACGATTAATAATAAAAAGTTTTTAAACTTGTGATTAAAATATTCAAGCTCGTCTCGTCTGCCGACTGTTTAGTCAATCATTTTTTGAAAGTGGAAGAAGACTGACTATATCTTTTCGCATTTATACAAACATAGTTGCTAAAACAAGCTATTAGCCAGTCTTTAATATAAAAAATGATTATTTATTCAACCTAGTAGCCTTTTCATATTAAAAACTTATATCTCTAAGGTATAATTAATAACATCGAGTTTAAGTTTATGTTTTCAATAATTAAATTTTTTTTTTATTATAAACTTTGATATCTCTGTCAGTGAAATGTTTTTGTTCTCTTAGCTGGTTGGTGCTTGTTTAATCAATCATTTATATTTAGATTATTCAAAATCCCCCCGTGTTTTATTTATTCACTATCAAAGCTTAAGAGATCCTCAGAGATAGAGAGGGAAATATATATTTATTTTGCTAGTTATAACTTTGAGTAATATTCACTAATGGTTGAATAAATATATAGCAAAAGAAAAGCTATGACTTAAAAAGTATGAATAAAGGTTTAACCTAATTTTTCCTTTTTCTTTTTTTCTTTAGAGAAAAGTTACTTGTTCTTTGTTTTCATCTTTCACCACCTCTAGCTCTCCCCACCCTTTCTCTGCCCCCCACTATCTTTTCTTCTTTCTTTATTATCCTTTCTTTTTGGAAGATAGTGATTTTTTTCCCTTGCTCTTTAATAATTTATAACTTGTCGTAGTTACCTGTCGTAATCACTTAAAGTTTTGTTTTCATGATACGTCCCACAAGAGGGCTGTACTGTCTGTTAACGAGTGACGCATCTGTCACTAATTACTGTTTGACGCAGGATAAATTGGAATTCTCTACGGTCCTGCAATGTTAAAGTAAAGAAACTAGTATGGATAAATTAATTAATGAAAATGTAAAACTATTAAAAGTATTTGCGACCATGAAAGTTAAAACGAGCATGTGGAAACCAGCTACTCTTAAATTTTTAAAGTCCCTTATCAATATGCTAGATGGCAGCACTTCAAATTAAAATCATTAGCTGCTCCTCGATCTAATTCCTCTTTCTTCTTACTTTTTTTTATAGCTCTATAATCCGACAATTAAATCAAGCGTCGTATAACAAATAACATTACATAACTATCGATCATCAAAAGAATGCTTGTAAAGAGACGCCCGCCCGTATATAATTAGAGACGCCACCTGTTTCGCTACGGCACAGGAATATAAAGATGTAATAATATCCTGTCACGAGCAGCTTATATGCAATGAAGATAGATAAGACATTGCATTTGCAACTCCATTTTGCAAAACCATTCCCTCGATAATCTCCGGTTTGTTTTCTACCTTAAGAGGTACATTGATAAAATAAAGAGCCATTTATATGCCATCTAGCGAGAAAAAGAAACGATTTCGACGAGGGAGGCTCTGAATTATTCCAGGATCCTTCGTGACTAGCATGAATTATTAATTAGGCCTAATTTAATTGATATTTCCCAAGAAACTAATGACACAAAGTTATATCTTACAAGAAATTTCAAGAAAACATATCTACTTAAACACTTAATCTTACATCTTATCATCATCGGTATTCGAATAATAGGCTATCTTCGGTAATCGGAAACAAGGTTACGTAAAGTAGCTAATTCTATCGACAAATAGATACTTGAAATTCTAACAAAGTTTCGCCCCCCATTTTTTTTACATAGTACAACTCTTAGCTCTCTCTCTGGCCTCTCATTGGTCTAACCTATTTAGAGAGATTAAGAGGCACAAATCGATAGTATTGTGTAGTTTTTCACTAACTACATAACGATACGTGCCTCAACATTGAAAGGATACGAGGATACACAGGGTCTCTGGTGTTTGCGCCAGAAGCCAAACAAAAAAGGCAATGGAGGTACTTGTTCAAACAAATTATCTGTTTAAACAAGCTGATGGGCAATAAAAAGAAACAAAAGAAAGAAAAAGGCAATTTCTTTTATTTCTTTAATAATTTTAATAAGATACGATCATTCATTCAAATAAAAATGTCATAAACAATGTTCCTCATTACCATCACCCTCATTTTTTCGTTACGTTCCATTAAATTTTCCAACAATATTTGGATTTACATAGATAAATATCCTAGACATTCATATTCCGTTGCACCATCTGCTCTTTTCTGCAATTGATCCGAACATACAATCGGTACAAAGGAATACTTATTTATAACGCATATTAGTAATTCAAGCTGTGTTTTCTAAAATTCACATCACCCAGGAAAAACTCGTGAATAAACAGTGAAAAAGGGTGGGGAAATGCATGAATTTATTATAAGTATATTTTTTGTTTTTTCCTCTTTTCCCCCTTTTTTTTCCCTTCTATTTTGATATTCTTCTTTGAGTAAGCAATGGAAATAAAAAATAATATAATTATTGAGCTTACCGTACGGTGGCGCTTTCTAATTAAGAAAAAGGGGGAGGAGATTTTTTTCTTTATTTTCACCTTTACCCTCCCTAAAACCTACTTTTCTCAGTGTAATTGTATACAAATTGCGGAGGAGAAGAAAAGGGAAAGAGTAGCGTAAATATTTCCCTCCCTTCAATAAAATAAAAAGGAAGAAGAAAGGAGGAGGGTTTGGCACTTAAGTTTCAGAAGCACTTGTTATGTTTGAGCTGAACGCTATCTATTCCGGCAGAAAATTGGCATTGTATTTATGTAGATTCGATTGCAAAGTCAAAAAAAAGGCCGGCGAATTCATTTAACATTCTAAAGACAGATGACGGAGTAAACGTGTTCCGAATTAGTTTCACATCCGTCAGTCGGCCCCTTACCTACTCCTGGGAAACGCCAGCGTCTCGCGTCTAATTGTTCCACCCGTATGTACCAGGGGGGAGAGGGAGGAAACGACTCTATATTCATTTTAGACAAGCTATTGTTGCTAGTTTAAGAGGATTAACCAAACGGACTATTCCGGGGGTAATGTGACGTAAATTCGTATCACGTGACATTTTAAGATGTCATACAGTCTCGAGAAATTCGCACAGGTGTTATCACGTCATCTCCCTTGTCGTCTTATCTTTACGCTTCGCGTTGTAATTTTCTTTCGAAACGCGCTTGAATTGCCTTTTGAAATTTCTTACAGATCATTTAACAGATACGAACTATTTCTTGTACCCTTCCCTCTCTATCGTATTTTTTCATCTTCTACCTGCAAATTAACGAGAAAATCCCTCCGGATAAAAAGAATTATGTATTGATTATGGAGGATACATTTTATTCTATATATGGTAAAGATTATAACCCAGAAATCCTTGTACAACCTACTTTTGCAACAAAACTGAAGTCATGACTTATAAATCAGCGAACAAAAGATTGAAAGACGTCGAATTGACTATCAACGATTACAAACTGAATGAAAAACTAGAAGACAGGAATTATTTCTACCATTTTTATAATTAACTTCTGCCCAAATAAAAGATTACATTCTATTCACATGCCTTTATTCGAATAACCGTTTTTAATCTCTTTAGTCAAAGAAAGGAAAGACCCGTTTCGAGAGTAATTAATCAATGATTATTCTTTCTTTTCTCTTTTTTCTCTCCCCCCTCTCTCTCTCTTTCTCTCTCCCGCCCCTTCTTAGCTAATTATATTGGAAAATGATTACCTCTGCCCCATTCAGAAATATAAAGTTCGAGATAATTATTCTTTATAACAATACAAAGAAAAAAAAAATACACAATGTTCAATTTATATAATTACCTATTAAGAGGCTTTTAATTAATGTCTCTTTTAAATTAAAAACGGTTATACATTCCCTTCGTATTACCATTAGTTAATTTCTTCCCTTATTCGGTAGAAGAGAAAAACTAATACAAAGAGAAAGAGTTTGATTGATAAAACCATCTCTCTTTCTTCAGTTATTAATCTATAAAGGTTATACAAGTAAAACAGTTTAAAGTTGAAAATAATTAAGCGTTTAAGTTTTTTTTAAGTGAAACATAAAACTTGGCCAGATTTCATGAATTACAACTATTTAATCTGGGAAATGAAAAAGCTGTTTACATCTTTTATAGCCTCAAAGGACTTGTATCGGCACGATAAACCTCGTTCCTAAAATGTAATTTTACTGCAATAAAAACTCGGTTGGATAACCTAAAAAAGACTTTAATTGTCAGGATTTTTCTTCTTTTTACATAAGATAAAAATATTCTCTCTCTCTCTCTCTCTCTCTCTCTTTCTTTCTTCCTTTTTTTAATTTAATATTTTCCATTAAATTATTCAAAAGTATTTCTATAAACACTTTTTATTTATGTCTCTTTTTGAGAATTGATTACCGCCTTGTCTTCTAAGAAATCATTTCTTTTTTACTTCCTGAAGGGAAGAGTGAGTGGGTGGGAAAGGAAAACTAAATTTGAAAAGAATTTTAGACAGGATAGAGCATTAGCCCAATCTTGGTGACAGACCCGTCCAAGACAATCGCGTCAAACGCGTCAATTAGCTTAATTCCTTCTACTTTTCTCCCTCCTACCTTCCTTTCTAGGGTTATCCTATCGAATGAAAAAAAATACCTTAAATAACGAAACGCACACATACACAAGGAATTTACCGTCGACCGAATCCTGATTATAAAAACAGCCGCCGGGGTCGTCATCAATCACGGCCGAACGACGTCAGAAGGAGATTTCAATACAGGAACCAACTCATAAAGTTTCAGGTCGCAGAGGTTAGAAGCAGGTGAGCCGTGTAAACGCTCTTCCAATTAACCTGTACTCCGAAACAAACGTCAAAATTCTTATGGCTTATATTGTACGCAGGCTTATTTTAGCTGATGATATGCTCGAGGCAAACTATCCTAAGTAGCTTATGTAGTCGGAGCTATTTTGAAGCGGGTGTTTTGCTGTTAGAGCATATAATATCTCTAGCTTTTATTACAAATATTAAAGGGTTTAAGTTCTCTCTGTTTTCCATATTTCAATATATATATATATATATATATACAGTATACATTATATATATTTATTTATTTATACAGTATTTATATATAGACGAATTTAAATATACTTTTATTCTTTTTTATATACTAAAGATCAACTTTGTTTTAAAGCTTATGCCTCTTTTTTTTCCATAAGCTTAAATAAAACTACCGGAATAAACAGGCCGTGCTTAAGTGTTAGTTGTTGTTGACAGGCTAATGGAATGATGTCGGCTGGTAGGACGTCGTTGCATCATTTTTATGGTCTTGATTTTATCGATGTAAGCCACTCTCTTCCCTACAAAAAGAAATAGTGTCCAATACTGATTAGATGTCTATATCGGTTAAAAGAAGTCAAGATTTACTAGCTTTTGCTTGTTAACTTAATTGTAAGGAATGGTATAATTAAACTAAATTTTCTCAAAGTCTTTTAATTTTAATTTAATCTTGATTAGAATTTAGGAAACTGAGCTAAATTGCATGGGGATAAAATTACGATAGAATTTATATTTATTTCTTCGCAATAATAGATTTATTATTCGTTAGAAAAGAAAATAATATGTTATAAGAAAACGTAAATGGACTACTGCCAATCGGAAACGAACATTTATTTCTTTATATAAGATAGGATCATCCTCTACTTAAACTTACATTACCACGGGAATTTCTTACCATATATACTCTAGTTACATTTTTAGTAAATGAAAAGTTTACAGTTTTTAATATCATCCTTTCTTTTTCATCTATTTATTATGAGATATTTAATATACAAGACTTTGTACATATACTGTATAGAATCCATGAGCAAAACCTTTTTTCTTCTGTCTCTCTCTCTCTCTGACTGGTACTAAATAGCACGTGTTATTATTTTTTTGTTAAATCAACCATTAAATAATATTAGTTTACTATCAATACCATTTACAGAAAAATTATATATACAATTCGTGTGTCAGTGATATTTCTTTCTATTTATCTCTTTCGTCTCCTTTCTTCCAATCTATTCCGATTTTTCTAGCTCTCTTTCTCTCCTCCAAAATGACTATTTATAGATATTTCGCATGAAATTATTAAGAGAACGCTACGTCCAATTATGGATGGACGCTGAAAACTGTTAATTAACGAAGTGAAATTGTGTTGGCGAATTGAATTTATCAACTTTATTTAGAATTTTGAAATTGCACCTATAAATAAACAAATCTACTTATATATCCATTGTTTAGGAGAGAGAGGATTCGACTCCCGGGGCAAGCTGTTGTTGGGAGCCATAAACAGATGATCACGTGATCGATTTCGGAATAGATCTGAAGCGGCAAACTTTCAATAGCTGAAAACTTTATGTGGATTGATTAATACCGAAAAAGCTGTTGAATAATAAAGCGAAATATCGTTATTTAGAATTGAAAAAAAGATAAAGGAAAAATATATATCTTTTCCTTTTTTTGACTTGTTATAAAGTAAACAATGATAATGTACAAAGGATTAAAAACTTTCCGAATGCATAATAGTTACCTGATACAGTTGAAGCTGTAGCTAACCTTAAGATCAATCACACACGACCAATGAAAGTTGACAAGACGAAGCCTTAAACGGATTATTCTTTTTACAAGGAATATCCAAGGGAAAAAAGAACAGAGTAAAAGGAATAAGGAATCACCTGAACCCATTAAACGAAGCTTTAGAAAAATTTTATCAATATTACAAAAAAAAACTACTACCTGTGAAATAGAAACTATCCTATTTAAACTATTAATTATATAATAACTTTACCAAAGAAATTAGCCAAAGTATTATAATAATAATAAACCAATAGTAATTCGCGAATTACTTTAAGTATATATTTTCTAGCCTGAGGATTTTTCCTTTATTTAACCTACTAAAGTAATTATTTTTTTGGAAGAATATCATTGGAAGTTGGGTTAGTTTTGGTGTAAATTCTTATTTCAATATATACTTGTTTAACAATTTTCGATTAATTACGCTCTAATAGGTTTGTAGAGGGAAAGTTATTAGTTATTTACTTTCTGAAGTTTCCTTTTTTTCTTTGTAAATATAAACAAGGTATTTTTTTTTACAGTCGAATGTAATGAAAAATTTACTTGTTATACAGATTTTATTATTTAAGTCAATTATTGAAACAGGTTTTGTCTCTTCCCCTTTTTTTTATTGCTTGCCAGACGTAACTATGTCCCTTGTTCTTATAAAAAGGTTGTAGAAGTGACATTGAACGAACGTCGACTGCAAGTCTTGTATAGAGATACTGATGAAATATTGTCGCTTGTGTAATCGAGTCACAACATAAAGGCAAGATGAGTAAGAAATAGCAAATCGATGGATTATTTTTCTTCCATCTCTTCTTCTCCCTCTCTTACTGTATCTTTCTCTTCTTCTCACTTCCTATGTTTCATTCACGCTGGCTCTTTTTATCTTGTATTTCTCCTCGGGAACAGATACCTCTAAAACAAAAGTATAAAAGAAAACAAACGTTTGAAAGCAAAGATTTTCTAATAAATTTCAATATAAACATAAAGTATTTAAATCGTAAATTTCGATTGAATAGAGCTTAAGCCTCTTTGACAGTTTTTCTTTAACAAAAGAAGATGATATAACGTTGTCGCTTACATAAGAAAGCCAATCTGTTGTGGCCAAGTGTTTAGCAGGGGGTATATAGAAGAGGTTTGTGTGAGGTTAAGAAAAGGAGATTTAAAATGCAAAAGGTATGAAAAGCAGGTTAGAGGCGGTACTATTAAATAGCCAAAGGGTTATGATTGTATCAAGTGTGCCCTGGCATGATGGAGGAAAAGCTCTACAACGTTAACACTTTATTGTCGTGACAAACGTTAAGAAGGTAGATATTTTTCATGAAGTTGAAATGGCACCTGCTCGAAATTAAAGCTCTTATATTATGTATCGTTAGTGGTATTCAAATTTCAGATAGCTCTGAAAATGAATGTCTCTAATAACGTTTTCCCATCAAACAATAATAGTATGTGTAATTGACATCAACCATTTTACATAATCAGAGTAAGTCCGGTACTATAGCGTAGTCTGTCACGTGACCTAGATGAAATAAAATAAAAAGGCACCCGAGCCCGTATATCTCCCGCCCGGTTACTTTCTAAAGAATGGTAATAATAGAACTGAAAAGGGGCTCTATCCATTTTCATAGTACTGTATATTTTAAAATTTTGACTGTAGCTAAAAAGGGAAACAGTTGGTTTGAAAATCCTCCGGAAGTAGAAGCCCGTACAAAACGGGAAGGAGTATTAATATTTATTACCGTTTTTTGGTTTCTTCTATTAAGAAAGAGTGGCGTTAAAAGGGTGTTGGTGGGGGGAAGGGGGTGGGGATTGGAGAAAAGAAAACGCCGCCAACAGCCCCATTTATCCACCATGACTGATGCGACACGGTCAGTTACAAAAAGGAATCACGTGACCCGACTCAGTAAGTTTCATGACAAATCCTTCTCTATCAAAGTAGACCAATTGAAATTTGATCAATTGCTCAATCAAAAAAGGTTGAGCAATTTATTTAATTCACACTACACTACAATTCACTGACAAAAGGGTAATACCTTGAAACAAGGAGGTAAAGTTTGACGTTAATTTAACCTTACGCTTACTTTATGCATCTACTGTATACTGGTGTGAGGGGCGCAAAAAGAAAATTTCCCATCAAGAGGTTAGGGACGTCCCACTTAGCATCTTCCATCCCCCGAAGGTAGATATTTTTCAGTTTTGAGGAATAGGGGAGAGAGAAGCGATATAAGAGAAGTAGAGGTGGAAGGATAAGAAGTGCTGCTGGTAATTGATAGTTTCGGCGTTGACGCGTTGCGGAAGGGGGAGGCAAAAGGGCCACGGCTTTTGCAGTCTACTGCGAAATTATACGTACCGACTAAGCTCTAGCCTGCAACACTCTAAGCCGCTTTTCTAGACGACTGCAATTTGCCGGCTGCCAAAGTAATTTCGTCTAGTCGACGAACGGCGCGCGTAATCGATCTTGTTTCATTCGCCTTGAGGCGAGTTTAACGCAATAATAAACTTGTCTAAACTAGCGATGATGTACGACTGTTACCGTATTATAAAATAGAATGAATATATAAAGCTTGTTAAAGGAAGGGGGTGTTATTGGTGGGGGCGGTGAAGGGGTGAGAGGAGTGGGGGGGGGGAATGTATAGTTGCACTCGACTCTTTTTGTTAGAGGAGTCGTTCGGTTAACAAAGGAAAAAGTCATTCGGAGTAATGGCGTCAGTAATCCTTGCAGGTACGCATACTGCGTTTTTTTTACAAGCCGCTTCACTTTCTGTCAAGTTTTACACCGTAGCTGTAGTGTAACGTTATATAGCCTTCGTCAACGACGCTGTAATCAATCTATCCGGGGGTTTTTTATTGAATTGTCAGAGATTCAGTATTTTTCGCTTAGCCATCAGGCCTTGTAAAATAGTCTAAAGAAGATAAATTCCACTAAATTAAATTCCTTTCCAAATATTAATTGGCATTTTTTAAAAGTAAAATTCAATAAATATTAATTGTTATGGAAAAAATATGAAATTTTTCATCATATCATCAGATATTTATAAACTTTATGTAATATATTTAATACTTTATTAAGTAGTATTTGTTCTGATATATAGATTATCTTCCCAGTTTATTAATTAATATTTTCATATGTAATTTATTAGTTGTAAATCTGGAAAATTAGGAGAATACAATGTAAGTAAAAACTCTTCAATCAACAATCGACGAATCAATTAACCGGAAAGAATTTAATTTTCCCTCTCTCTTCCACTTTTTTTTTTACTCCTATATCCTATCCTTCTTCTCCTACTTCGTCATTACATGTTTTTATATATTTGTTTTTTATTCTATATCACATATATTCCCTTTTAAATTAAAAATAAACAGATTTCCTGTAATTTTTGATCCTAGTTGAAATTTAATACCAAGGTTGTGCGTATCGCTGGTATAAGTATACATATAGGCCTAAACGTTAGTAGGGAATATTTGATAGACGAACTAGGTTTAAACGAATATTATACAGTTTAGTTAAAGGATCATAAAAGTCAATTTTTTTAAGAGTATTCGATTGTTCTTCGATTAGGCCTATTAAAGTAAATATTTTAGATTTTTTTCATCTTGTTCACTTATTTATTAAAGTTAACAAACAGAATCAGCAAAAGTAATATTGAAAAGAAAAAAGCACTTGTATTTCAATTGCATAATCAAACTATATACTTTTATTGAACTCTTCGTATTAATCAATCAACAGCTGCAAGAAGCGATTTGGAATTTTCTTTTTCTCGTTTGACAGTTAAATTACAAAGTAGTTGGAAGACATACTTGACGAATTGATACAAACATTCACTTGTATACCTAAAAGATCTAATAAAAGGGGACAAAGTGGAGAAATCAGAAACAAGAATCTTGGCCGTGTTTTTATCATGTTAATTAGCATCTTGTTAAGGAATTTCGGGGAGAGAAAAGAAGCGAATTTTTACAGGACTATCTAAGGAATTTATCATGCATAATAATACGGCCGATTGCACAATCCATAAACTAGCCAATCAACGGCCGATTAGCAGATAAAATTCTGTTACTGGAGTAACGACATTACAAAATATATCTGTATATTTATATACGAAAGCATTGTATAAGATAATATAACTGCATATTTACAGTATATATATATATATGATTTATCTATATATATACTATGTATGTGAATTATGTAATATATGGTTAATAACACAGTATTATACTTTCTAAGAATCAGAGCCCAAGTTTTTGTCACAATCTGTCTAAACGCTGACAGAAAAGAGGAGAATTCATGGAGATTGCATTGATCAGCAAGAGAAACATATCCATTATATTCTAAGAAGTAGAAATTGCTCTTGATGACTTAGATATTGGATATAATGTTGCCGTTCAAACACGCAATTGGGGACACAGCTCTGTCTGATTAGACAAATCTGTATTATATTCTTCTAAGAATGAAATTCAATAAGAGCACAAACTTGTGCGAATGCAAATATAAATGATAGAGAACCATAAGTTATATGACTATTAATATATGTTGTAGATTGTATAGAATAAGTAATTGAATAGACAAAAGTATGATGTTTGATTCAACAAGTATTAGAATTCAAACGCAATATTGAATTGGCAGTTTGCAATATCCAGGAATACAAGCACTTAATCTTTGTTCATCCTTATTCCGTTCATATACAAAGTGTATACATACATATATAGATACGTCTATATAATAACTATACATAGATGCATACGTCTATATTGAACATACAGGTATATATATTGTTTATCTATTAATACATGTAATATTCATGTATATCAAATTATAAGTGAATGTTTGTTTCATGAATATAGAATTTAAATAAAATAACTGGCAACCGTTCATTACTTTTTAACAAATTAGCATTTTCCGTGAGGACAAAGTACAGATACATACAAGATTATCTGTAAAATTTATCATGCATGCACAGTACAGTGTCAGTTTTTATGAACGATCCCTTATGAAAAATGCATCGGTTCGTCAGTTTACGATATAATCGACAATCGGGCGGTAATGCCACACCATTCTTGACGATTTTCTCACCACTTTACAACTATTTCCTTTGACGACCTCAGCACGCGATTGTTTTGACTTCTTTCTTAACTCTTTCTCCTTCTCTCTCTCCCTCCCTCTTCTCTCGATTAAAGTCTTCTGTATGAACATCTGCCGTCCGTTGTGCTAAAAAAAATAATGACAGGGCCAAAAGCCGACACCCCTTATTTGAGGCGGCCACCCCTCGGGAAAATCTCTTCAAATCGACTCGTCCACTCGGCTCCTTTCAGTCGGCCACCGACAGCTGATGGGATTAAGTGTAGTTTTTAGTGAACACTGTTTAGAGAACTGTATCGGACAGGTTGGAGGAAACGAAAGGAAGAAAATTATCTGATAACAATCTCACTATTCTCTCTCTCTCTTCCAAATATCAGCAGACGAAGCGACACTTTATACCGTTTTTTTAAAAATTGTTTTAATAGTTCTTCAATAGTTTTATGATAAATTTTTTTTATTTTACTACTTCGTTACTATGCGGATGTAAAATACTATCAACTAGAACAACAACAACAACAACTAAAAGGGAAAATAAAAGAGGAGAATATAAAGTTTTACTTTTATAGAGAATAAAAGAAAAGCTACCCATAAAAAGGGAGATTTTCAACAATTAATAGAAGATAAAAAAGAAAGAGGAGAAGAAGGAGTAGAAGGAAGAAGGAAGAAGTAAAAAATAATAAAAATAACAACAAACAAAATTATAAAAAACAATAAATGGCGAGGATAGTACAAATTTTTTGGGCTGTTTGCGCATGCGTTCTAATTAGGCCTAATTTCTGCCTGAACGAACAGAAGTATGGTAAGTCAAGATTTTTTCATACTTTATATTAAAGTTAATTAAAAAAAAAAAGGAAAAAAAAAAAAAACCAGCAGAAAGTACACAGTAAAGTAAACCATATTCGTAGAGTTAGTCTGTGTTTTCTGTGTACGTAAGAGTTCGTTTTTATCTTGTATTATACTTTTTTAAAGTTTACCAAGTACTTTTTTAGTATTTCGCGCCAAACAGTGTTTTACTCTTTTTTTTGTTATCTCTTATTGATATTTGTTCAAATGGAGAGTATCACTTAACTTATATAACTATAACAATAACTAATAGTTAAGAACTTTAAACACTATTTCAATTCGAGTACTTGAATAATTTATTCATATATCTAAGAGTGTAGTAGTTTATTGTGTTTTTTCTTCTCTTTTTGAAGATTACCGCTAAATAGACAAGGAAACATTTAACGATCCATAATCGACAAATTTCTTCTGTCTATCCTTTTCTTATGAGAAAAGAGAGAAGAAGAAAAAACCTCTTATTTTTCTTCTCTTTTTTATATTTTATATATACTTGTTATATTTATATAACAGTTTTATTTATTGCTATTGATTTATTAGCTGTTATAAAGTTTTTTTAAGACATTTTAATTAACATCCCTCATTGTATCAAGTACAAGAGGTTTGGAAAAAAAACCTTATTAACTACACAATTAAATTGTGCAACATTACTGAAAGCCGTTTAGGCTTCAATCATCTTTCATTTAGTGGAATTCTCCTACCAGACTATAACCTTTCTTTCGCTCTCCTCTTCTCTCTTTTAGCATTTGCTAAACTGTCTTAAACATTTTTACATTTTTCTCCGCCAACTTTTCTACCCAATTCCACCTGCTTAACACTCGGCTCTTTCTTCTTTCTTCTCAAACTTATTTATTTTGTTTAACAAGAAGTAGAAAAGGGAAAATTACTTTTAAGAATCGATCGTTCTCGCAAACAATAGAAGGTGATACATCTTAATAAATATGTAAACTCTTACAAGGATTTATCGGCCCGAAAGTATACGTTAGGGGGTTACCATGACAATTTGAAACTGACCAGACACTGTCACAGCGTTCGTTTACATATACAATCCGTAATACGATGCATAAATATTCAACATACGCGCGTCATTGATTAGTAGTGCAGTATTGCAGTTGCGTGCGATTGTCAGCCCAACCTCGTGCCGTGCGAGGTAATTAATTTAGCCTATGTTTGTTTTTTCTTAAAAAATTTTTTCACCACTTTAGAACTCTTGTTAGGAAAGAAACACGGTCGTTTATCAGTAATTAATTAGAAATCGATAAGGGCGACGGTAGTAGGGAATAAAGGGGAATGAGTGAAAAAAACGCCGCCGTCACATCAATCGTCGTTACCAAAGCAACGCTAAAACATTCTTAAGTCTTTGCAGTCGGTCTAGAATGCTAGAGTGGATTCGTTAATAAGACTATAGCCCTATTATTTATTTTTCTGGGTATTATAATCGTAAACAACAGTTATTTTATAGTCCAATCATAATCCAGCAAAAAAAAAAATCTTTTCATTTTTCCAATCCTGAATGTTTTTCTCTAATTTAAAAGAAAATCGGTTGACTCGTTTTTTATAAATAAGATAATTATTAGTTTTTTCATTCGGAGGCGTAAACCGTGCAAATGCAATCCTACACTACGCAATATTAAGAAAAACGAAATTGTATAAGAGCTGTCCTAAACGTTCAAGTGTTTAAAATAATATTATTCATTTATAATTATTATTCAATATTCTATTGATAGAATAACAATAATAGTAATAATAACATTAAACTATATCAAGAGAAAAAGTTATTTAAACATGAACGTACTATTTCTCTTTCTAAATAGAGAAAAAAAAAGACTAATTGTTTCCTTCTTAAGCCTTTGAAAGTTGGTAGAAGAGGAGAAAACATTTCTATTTCGTTTTGCTTAAATAAAAAACCAACTTCCTCCCTCTCCTCCTCATCATAATCATCTCTTCTTTCGCCCCCTTCCTCCCTTCCGTGAAAAATTTAAAAACAAACTCTCAATCCATAAATCCACAATATAGAAATATATATATATATTTAAGGTTTTTTAATTGCCTATACAAATTTAAAATAGTTGTTTAAGGTAAAAATATTATTATAGGTTTAAGAATATATACAAAAAAGTTTTTATTAATGTTTTCTTAGTAAAAAAAAGAAAATTTATATTCTATTATATTCTATATTATTTAATAAAACAATGATTAAGAAAAGGAAAAACTTAAATATAATTCAATATTTATTCTATTTACCTTTATATATTAATCGAGTAGTATCTTTAAATACCTTGTATATACTGTATATATTATATTTTTTTGTATATGCTATTTATAGAATTTATATATATATAATGATTTATGTAGGAAGAGGATACCATATAGGCATGTAGTTTTTCCATATTTAAACATAGGCATGACTAAATTGGACCGGATATTAAAAGTGTTGGCTATAGCGGTATGTAGTATAATAGGTTTTTTTTTTTTAAAATAATACAATATATGTGCCACATTATTTGCCACATTTTATTGATATGTTTTTAGTTAGTTTGTCTTGATATCATCCCTTGGCATTTAGCATAAGTAGACGTGTAACGAATCCAGTATAGAGCAAAAAAAAACTATCTTACTCTTGCTACTCACTTCATCAGTCCGTCATCCCTTAATAGTGCAGTAAGGTATCAATTTTATTACGTTCTGACATTAATTTACTTCTATCAGGTATTCATAGAAGGTAGATGCAACCCTTTAATTTTCTAGGAAGTCTAGGTTACGTATTACATAATCATTTCTAAATAAATCATTGCAATGGCCTAATTCTACCAATAAGTTGGCGAAAATGGCAGAATGAAGCTGGTGATTAATAAAGGCTTTAGATCGGATTACCGCTTTACTTTAATTATTACAAAAATATGAAAGATTTAGTGTTAATACCCGAAAAAATCGAATATGAGGGAATAAATTATTATATAAGTGTATACATACAAAACGCTATCTAATCCCTTGATAAACACTGTCGATTATTTTTGATATTTTATCCCTATTGTTGACACTTGACATTTTCCAAGCTTCAATTTATTTATTGATTTTATACTACTTTTGGCATCTGTCAATTTTAATACGTCTATTATTATCGCCAAAAAAATAACCATCTGCCGCCATTTTTGTACCGGGGGGAGGCATCTTCGAGAAACGGTATGGATACGTTGAAAATGGAAGAGAATGGGTAACAAAAAGGGAAAGAGAGAGAGTATAAAGGTGGTAATAGGAAAAAAGGAAAATTTCAAGAAAAGAATAAAGAGAAAAAGTCTAGTGCATTTCTCATTGACGAAACGCTGAAAATGAGAGAGATTCTAAGCATTGATAGTGTTTCTTCCAAATTGATGGCGTTAGGCGTTATTTTTTTTTCTATTTTTTATCGCCCAGTTCTTTATGCCTAAATCCTTATTGTTTATTCCCTATTACTTTTTCAATCTGTTGACTCAGCTATACGAAAATATAGATCTAAACTCCAAGCGTTTCCTTCTAAACTTGCAAATTTTTGCGTGATCTGCCTATTATCCATCAATATTTTAGCTCTACCGAATTGTCAGTCGTTTTCATTAGCGCACGTTGGTAGGGCAGCTTTTTATTCGTGTTTAGACAGGCTGTATTGGGTGTAAGTTTTGTTTGTCAGATTTCATTCTGTATATTTCACTAGTATTGTTTACTGGAGCGTTCAACCGTCTGGAGGAAAGTCTATACGTTAAGCAGATATTTACTTTTAATTGCCTAATGAAAGCCGTACACGCGTTTCCAAAGAGAAGAATAAAGGAGAATGGAAAGGCGATCTCCTGTTCTTTTATGTTATCTATTGTCTAAACTACTAAACGCTTTAGAAAAACGATGAGAACAGTTGAATCAATTAATCGAATAGGAACAGGGAAAGAGAAAGAGAGAACGATATTCGCTCTAAATTTAATATCAGATCGGATTACGGGCGAAAATTTGTACAATAGAGAAAAAATCGAACAAGCTCGAAAATATATTTTCGTTCTGTCTATTTATATATATATATGTATATTGTGGTACAAAGATTAACCCCAGTATAACCTTCTAAACCATCTGCACAAGGCTAAGAAAAAGAAACAATCCAGTAGAAACGTAAAATATAAGTGTTAAGATGTTTTGATACAAGTTTTCTACAGGGATTATCTTGTCAAATTCGACATTTCTGAACATCTTGGATAAATTATAAAGAAATGAAAGACATATAGCTAACAAGGAATAATTCCTGTAATTAAGCTAATCACGACAGTCACGAATTGTTTTCAGCCTACGCGATATATGAGTATAAGCCGATGGGGGAAAACGAAATTGTCAGCCAATAAATTGGCCTATTCGACCTGTTGCCTGCTTGGATAAGCCGTTTTTGCTGGGGCCCATCATCTTAGATGAGTTTCAGGCCTATGTTGGCCCTAATTGGCCTAGAAGGTAACCAATGGTCGAAAATGTTAGTAGAGTCTTCAAGCGCAGCAGAAAGGGTGTTGAAAAGGTGAAGACGCGAGATAATAAATGATGCTAGCTGGTAGTGTCAGATATTACATGAAGATAAAGAGCAAATGGCGTCCATGCGCCCAAAAAGCAGTTAAACTAACCACGCACTTACGAATACGCCCGAAATTCGCGTTAAAAATAGCACATGGCTTATTTATGCACAGATCAGTCGCCGTTAATGCCTTAATTAAGTCTCGTTACGTAATACACACCTGCTGCTGACTGACTGGCATTAGTTTTTGTGGCATTAAGCTGTTTGCCCTTGTTTGCAAACAAACTTCACAGTTTTACCCTTCATTTTAGTCTTTTTTACCCTTCTTAAAGATTCTTCAGAAACCTTTTAAACCAGTATGATTACCATCTTAATCACTTCAACTTAATCTCCGCCTAAATTATTCGTTGATGAATTTTATGGGAGAAATAAATAAGAAAAAAGGGAAAAAATAACATGGCCTCACTCCCTATTTATGGTAGTGTTATCTCTCCTACCTATAAAAAAAAGAAAGTTGGCTTAAAGAAATTGGCTTATTGGTTATTTCATAAGCCTATTTTCGTTACTCGCCCATAGAATATCCGATATCGATGAAAGCAATAAGAATTTATAGTCTAAAGATTACTATAAACTACTTAATATCAATACAATTAACAGAATGATATATTTGAAATCATCATCTGTGTATACTATTATAGTAAGACCATGATAGTAAAGATTATTTTTCTATTACAATGAAGTATATAAATATATACGGTATATGAAAATTTATATGCAATACTGAGAAATAATAAAATCGGAATTTTCTCTTCGTTTTTCTTTTTGATATGATTTCCCCCTTACAAAATCTAATCATCTAATATAAATACACGTACAATTTTGATAAAACATTCTCTCTTCAGGATCTTTTTTCTCTCATCCTATTGGCTTATCTAAAATTCCCTTACCATTAACATTTAGACAGTAAATTTTCTTGTCAAACTGATAATACGTCTTTGGTGGAGATAGTCAAGGAAATATATATGAATATACGTTATTTATATATTGTATTATAAGCCGTTCCCTATATAGACTTCCATTTATATTGTATATTCTTCTAGCGTGGTTTATATATAGGATATAGACTTACTATCTTCTGAACTATTTGCGAATAACAGTTTTGATAAGATTCTCAAACGTCTAGTTCTAATTAGTGCCAGCTATTATTAGTCGCCGAACTGTATGCAAATAAGTTACGCAATACAGTTAGGGATGCTGGTGCTATATATATAAACGTGGCAGCTGCTTGAGTGTCATCTGCTTGTGTTGTTCCCTTTCAATTTTAGCTACAAAGTACCCAACTTGAACGAGCTGAGTTACACAATAACGATTTTTTTCTTCTCTTATTTAATAGTATTTTCCCTTTTATGTACATAGTCCTTCCGATAATTCGTCAGAGAGAACATACATATAGGGGCCATAACATGGGGGTTATTTAATGGAGTTTGATGAATGCCACGTTTAATTAGGTCTATGGCGAGTCTGGTGGCATTTTTGTTTGTGCTTTCGACCGCAAAAGCTGATTCATAAAATTTTTCGAGTGGTTACAGATGTTTTGTAATCAATCACATGAATTGTGCATGTGAATACTCGAAATGTGTCATACCGATTGAAAATGTCCCTTTTTTTACTTTCATCTTTGCTTTAGCCTTTGTTCTAAGCCGTTTAGCAGTCGACTTTTATTTTTCCATTTTATTCACTCCATGATATAAAACATTTGATATCTTTATTTACGCATTCCTTATATAAACTATAAACTGCAATAAAAATAACATAAGGCTTATATAGATATAGAAATTCATCTTTACGTTAAAGCTTGATATGTAACATACCATATATTCACATATATGCATTTAATATACCTACTAGCACACGTATACCCATTTTCTACATAGACGAAAAGAAAGGAAAATGTAAAAGTGCTATATTAATAGAATATCAATATTTGGAGGTTTGGCCTTCGATCGCATTAATGGGAATTTGACAAGAAAAAAATGATCTTTAGCATCTTAATCAATATAGAAAAAAAGCTAAAGATACGTAAATGTTTTTATTATATCGAGAAATTCTACGATCATTAAATTCCTTTAAAATATAATTAAAAATGTTCATAATATTCTATTAAAAGACCCTAACAGGTTCCTGTCTTGTCAGCTATAAGGTTATAGTAAAATATATATAAATAACATATATAGCATAGATTGGATGAAGAGGCTCATCTAAAACCATTGAAGTTTTTTTTGTAATATAAAAGAAAGGAAAAGTATAAACTAGAAAGATTTTTTCCTAATGGTGAAGACATAGATTACTTGAAACCCGCACGACTGTTATAAAGAACAGAAATCCTCCTTTCACCTCAATGCTTAAGCTTTAAAAAAACCTTACTAAAACCTAGATACAAACGGTTATTGAATGTCACGTGACCTAGTTAGGAGATAGCGGGAGTTGTTTTTTATTTTCTATAAATGAAAAAGGATTGAGTTGCACAATGCCACTTTTAGTGAAAATTATTACATTGACCTGTAATGCGTACAGCAAATTAAAAAGGCCTATTTTAATACTTGAGTGTAATTTATAACAGGCTCGGAGTACGATATCGTTCTGTAAGATACAAAGATTAGGGAGTATATCGACTTCAAAGAAAAAATAACTAAAACACTGCTAGAACCACCATACTTTTGCAGTATACAGACTTTCGCCAATGTTATTTTTATATAGTCTTTCATGCACCAGACTTCGTAAAAATATATAGGCCCAGGTGAGGCAAGAAAGAAGAGCCCTATAGCCCAACAAACAGATCTGAAAAAAAGTTGGCATATCTCTATCATCTATGGAATTTGTTTAGTGAGGCCTTCTATTCCACATCCACTGAAATGGAGCTGGTGTGGATAGAAAGAAAGAGTAGTCATTAATCGATTAGAGTAAGAGAACTAAAGCAAAACTGTGGAAAGGCTCACTCTTTCCCCTATTCTTTGAGGAGAGGCAACATTTTCGCTCCTTGTTTACATATAGCGTCAGTAGCCTTGATTAATGTTGATCACTTTCGCCTGCATAGTCTGCCTCTTTGAAAAGTGTGTAAAGTGTCGATTACAAACAGAATGTCGATGAAAAGTTGGTGTGTTTTTCCTCTTCCTTTCATCTCCCGATCTTGACATTTCCTCCACTTGTACCGTGTCAGTCGGTCGGCGTACGACAAAGGTCAAGGGTACTAATAGAAATAAAATCCCATACAATATACACAAACCCCTGTACAATAACGTCGTTACGCTGTAGGCGTCTTCCAAGGCTCGTTCGAGCGGAAGTCGTCGTCACGTGACGCTAACGGCAATTTCGAGTTTTTCGGCTTTGATGACAGATCTGCTGGCGTTTTAATTGCCTCTCCAAAAAGCGGTTCTACCAGTAGTTACAAAAGAACCGAATTGCAAAAAAAGAGTGACTAGGAGAGGATAGGAGAAAGGGGAGCCGCAGCTGTCTCAACAAGAACGGTTCGACCCGAAACGACTTGTGTAAACTAGAAATGGAATTAGAAAATGTCTGGCGTTTTGATTCCACTCCCACTGGGTTGTTTGTCGTTAGTTTTATTTGCTTCGGGTAGTAATTAATCAGACGCTTTGGCTGTTATTGGTCAACCGGATACTTATGGGAAATCAAATTCCGTATTGAAATAGATGGAAGCCATGTATACGAACATTTCGTAACCCATTTTCTGGTCGATAATAGTTGAAGGTGGACATTGAGTCTCTTGATGAATAATTAATAATCTTTTGAAATTACTTTTTGCATTCTACATTCACTTTATCTTCTATTATTCTAAACTAACCAATTAAAATGGAGGAAAATGTAATAGCCCGAGGACGGTCAATTATCTTCCTTTATTATTTCAATTTATAAACAAAGTAAAAATAGCCACCACCCATTGACTTTAAAGGAAATATCTCGGTTTTTCCTTTTCCTCCATATTGTTTTAGTCTCAATTATTCCGATTCCTTTGTCTGTTATATAAGAAGCGTCCCTGTAGAGCGTTAATCGACAGTTAGCCGTCTATTTTCACAATTGACCGCTGCTTTTTGTTTTTATGTTATTGTTCTCTTTCTATTTCCCCGACGGTTAGATACCGGATCCCCTTTTTTATCCAGATTCAATCATTATAATCGGTCATGAATGAAATTATGAATTTAACGCTTTTTGGGATAAAAGTGTCAACTTTCAAGATAGAGAATTTCCCGTATTCCTTTCCCTCAGGCCTTTTAAAATGTTACCATAAAACACGCATTTTAATATTAAATTTAAAACGGATATGAATCGGAAAAGTTATCGCTTAAAGGGGATTAAAGCCTATATGGAATTTACTAAAGGATTACGGATTTCAATTTACAACCGCCTTTCTCAATAGATAAGATAGAGAATACGATTTGAATTCCTTTTATTGTACGATTCTTTCCATCGATATAAAAAAAAACATCTAATTGTAAAAATATTCCTTCAATTACCTGACGGTTTTTTATGTTTAATGGAAGGCAAATAAAGCAAATAACTTTTTATTATGATTTAACAAAGACCTTATGCAGTATTTTTTAAGTTTCTCCTATTAATAAATGAACTTAAATATCAAAGAAGGTAGAAATTATTTAAGAACAGAAGGATAAATAGGAGTACTTCCGTTTGTTTGTGATTTTCAAAACTTTAACAGCTGTTTAAATAGCTTCATGACTTGAAAAATACCGAGTTCTTTTGTTAATATCATTAAACTTTTTGAGGTTAGTGGTCAGACATGGGAATTGGTCTTGTTACATGGGCTTATTACGTCTATAAGAAGGTTAAAATATTGAAAAGGTTGTGGCCTTTTGAAGCAAAAATAAGTCGGAAGTACTTTCGGAACAAAGAAATTGATTTGTTTGCTCACGACAGTTGGGAAATTAAAGATAAAATCTATATTAGTATAAACAAATGCACGCTCAGAACCAAAACTTCTCATTAACGTGCAGGTACCCTCTAAAAGCCTCGATCTTGAAGGGCAAGAGGTGAAAGACTTAGACGCCTAATTTACAAAGTGCCGAAGGATGCATTACCCTTCCCTCATCATCTTATCACATGTGCTACCCACCCATGCATTTGTTCGACGTATAATTAATACCATAAAATTTCATACTCTCTCCTCCTCTATGGACGAAATCTGAACCGATAATCAGGCCCGAAAACGAATCGTGATCGAATTTCGTGATAAAGGTATAAATTGTTCTGGTCAGTTTTTGTGTCCAATATAAACAACGCCCTAATGGTTTTTGTGTACTTAACAAGTGGTGTTTGTTGGTCTTAGCAGTTTTCTTGCCCAATTCCAAATATGTAAAATCCGTCAAATCCTCGCCTTTCACCCCCGCCCTAACAGCCTCCCTCTATAAAAAAATTACATTTTATTACATAACGTTGAATCCATCGCGTGCTTTGGGTCGGCAGATGGTCGATAAAATTTTTTATGACGTCCGTCGGTTAGACATCAAAAGAGGAAGCGTTTGACCCAGTAGTGAACTGCAATGTAGACGTTTAGAATATATAAAAATCGAAACGCTAAAGGGGCACGTGTTAGCTTTAAGGGGACATCAGTTTGCATTCGCACGCCTTTTCATACACCGTATTTCCGGCAGAATTGCATAACTGTCCAACAGCGAGCGCTTTGCATTTCGAATGACCGCTGTCTTAGCTTTCTCTCTCTCTCCCTACCTCCTCCCTCTTTTTTCTATCTCGTTTACCCTCCCCTTTTCCAGGGGTCGGCTCAGTTTACACTTTTCCCATTAGTATTCGCCATTGAACGTCTCCCACTGCCTTCTTTTTCTTTCCCTCAAGTCCGTTCTCTTCCACCAAGAAATTTGCATATGAGATGACATACTCGCTTCGCTTCGTATGCATAAGTATTGCGCAATTAAATCGGACATGCGAGAAGGAAGGCGGAATATTTTTAACCCATTTCCTCCTTGTTCCCGTTAGCTTCACCTCCCCGTTCATCAGCTTCAAATATTAGACATGATTTGTGTAATAGAACTGAAAAAACACTCTCTCCTTATAAGATTTCCCTTTCCGTCTTTTTTATTAAACTGTCATATTATTATTAATAAAACTCTAGATTTCGTATTTATAGCGTTCCCTCTACTCGAATTGAAATAGGTTGGTTTGAGAAAAAAAGAGACGTACAATGATGAATAGACCTTTAAGACTGACTTAAAAATAAGGGGATAGTTTAAAGGCATCTTTGGGTTGGATATTGATTCCATCCCCAGTAGAGGGTATGATCAATAGAGTGACATTTTCGTCTATTTTTTATGAAGAAGGATTTATCCACGTTCTTAATTAATACGGACACAAAAGAGATTATGGTGACATTTTCATCAGGCTAAATATTCTGTCTAAAAAGAGCCGTACATAAATATTCCATAATAATTTATTGATTATTAATTTGAATATATTACATATTAGATTAATATTATTTTTTAAATAGGGATTTTTAATGAATTATGCAGAGAAAAGGATTATCTAAGAGTTAATTTAATACAAAGTCCAATAAAAGGGTTAAACATATACATGGATTGCGTGTACTTAATATGTATAAAGTGTCATACATGGCATTTATACGCTTCTACATTATATTTTGCATTTGGGAGATTTTAATGGACTCTTATGAAAGTTATAAAAGTTAATCTTGATTTATAGGTGTGTGAATTATATAATAAAATCACGCATAACTGAGCTATCTAAAGGCTGCTGCAATTGGCAGCTGTTTTTTAGCTTGAAGAATCATAGCATACACTTCCCTGAATCATTTATATTAATAATATAAGTTAATTATTCTAACTGTTTATTAAAAATAAAAGAATAAATTGCAATATCAATATTCGTAACCTTTAAGAAAAGATGTTATTCATAAATATTCATTAGATAATCTAGTAAGACATATAAAGAACTTTATAATTCAGTCAGCTATACTTAAAAGAACATGCCGACTATTTCTTTACGGCTGACGGATTATTGATTAGTGAGAAAAAAATTTGATGAGTCTATAAAGAAGAATGCTTAATTGACTAGTCGAACTCGATTATCTTTTCCTTGAAGGTTGTTTGTCGATTTTTACCTTTGCCCTTTTTGCTGGCAGCCCTACTAGATTATTTTTGTCCATAGATAAACAGGGATAGCAATAGATAAAGTCTTCTTATCTTTTCCACTCCTCTTGCTATGTTTGTCACTCGGATTATCATCGCCAAGTTAACGGTGTACTGCTGTGGTAAGACAGATGGTTTGCTTCTTTTAACCCTATGATCCTAGTTCCTTATCTCAATTATAATAATTGATAGTGTTAATAAGAAAAATGGGATTAAATAGAATAAAGGGGAAAAACGAAGAGGGGAGAGAAAAAAGGAAAGAGAGGGCATAAATAAAAAAAAATATTAGGTATTTGCGAGGGAAATGGAAGACGGGAAGAATTTTCATTATAAAGAATTTCGGTAAAGATTACTGAGAATTTTCTCTTAAGCTTATCGCCAAAGCAAATGCAAATAAATTATTTTGCCCCAAGTTACAAAGTACAATGTTTTTTAGTCTAGCTCTTATTTTTTTCCCTGATGTTTTTCTTATTAAAACATACATGTACACACTGACATACGCACATATACAACAGATATCCACATCACGCAACTCTTATATACCGTATATACAGTATATTTATATTCATTCATTGCTTAGCTGGATAAGGGCCCATTCCCTTTTTATCCCTTTTCTTGTCCCTATTTCGCCTTCTTTCCTTTATTCCGCTGTATTTGCATATTGATAAATATATTTTATTAAATTTCTCCCCTATTATTTGAAGGGTTCTAACGGAACCCCTTTTAGTAGAAATCTATTCGTAAATTATATTTACCTAACCAGTCAGAACAAACAACTTAGTTAGGTGGGCAGAAAAGAACATTAATCAATTAATAAAATAGAAAAAAAAAGAAATATGCTTCTAATACTTAAAAATAATAATCACAATTAATCTTTTAAATAAAAATATAGAGTAACAGAGAGAGAAAAGAAGAGAATATACCTATATATATATATATATATAAAGGTAATATCTATGCAAATCGCCACATGTTACAGATTACACAAGCCTTTGCACCTGAGCTTTATAGATTTATAAAAGGAAATGTAAATAAATTTTTTACTCAACTTGAACAGTACAATTGTTCAAATAAAAGTCTGATAAATATTTCACTTATATTCATGTATGTAATTCATTATTAACTTTTATAAATATGGTATATATATATAGAAGTATAAATATATTTATGTAGTTGTATATTAAATATCAATTAATGCTTATTGACCAAAGAGCGCCGCCTAGTTTGGTATAATCAATTGAAAATGAGCTAGTAGTTAGTACTTTTATACTTTTACTTTATACATATGACTTGCTAATAGTTATCTTTAATTAGAATCGATAAATAATATCTTAAATAGTTACTTTTTATATTGATGGATAATCACGATTACTATGTTTATTAACTGTCAAATGACGATTTAAATAATCGAATATCTTTTGCCATTCTGAACAATGAGACAAACAAACGATCGTGCTTAAAACAAGCAGCTGTTTATTGAACAGTCAAAAAAAGGGAAAAAGTTAACGTCACTCTATTCTTCTTTGTTTCAATGGGAAAAAACAGCAAGAGTTGATTGATGATAACACTCTCTTCTGACTTATCATTAAGTAATTAACGATTATGCAATGAAAATAGCGAGATTTCGTCCGTCCGAGCTTATCGGGAGGGTAGACGGAAATTACTTTAGCCTCGAGTTAGGGAACACAACCCGTAAGACTCTTCAATAATTGTTCTTCAAGTTCAAAGCGCAATCTTTTTAATACACTCTCTAATCAAGAACGGATTTTCGTCAATGTCAAGGACATTCAATTTACGCCCATCAATCAATAATTACCTAGGGACGCGGCGGCTTCATCTAATTACGTTAATTACTCCGTCACCGATCGTTTTCTTCCGCTTTAGCGAAGACGTTCTTTTTCATCAAATTTCCATTGATTTCAGAAGATTTTCGCTCTAGCCAAACTTTCGAACCGCAACGGACTTGCTGTTGAGCATATGGCAGCTATATTTATATTACGAGTTGATGAAAGACGCGTTCGCCAAGTGGGAGGTGGTCCCGGAGAAGAAAGAGGCGATTGCATCACATACCACCCCCGATGAGACCCATTTCACCTACTACTTTTTGTTCCTTTAGTTCCCTTTCAATATTATAAGTAGCCAGATTGATTTACCAAGGTCGGATCGATTAGGTCTATAATTTATTGGTTTTTTACCGTGTTAAATAGCCTCGTCCGTATCTATAAATCTATGACATTACTCGGTGATTTCTGACGCTGACCAAGTTAGAGGCGATCGTAAATAGGCCAATTGAATTCGAGATGTTTCGACGCCTCTTAATGAGTGGTTTGAGTGCATTATGCAATGTGGCTACCCGCTGATAAGCGTCCTGATCAAATTGTGGGAAAGAATGTCCAAGTGGAATAGAAAAGATTATGGACCTCAAAGACGATCGTTTATATAGCCCTTATCCGATTCCTAGCTCCCCTCTCTGGAATATTCAAGAGGACATTAGACAGATTAAACCTTAGCTAAGTGAAGGAAAAAAGGGAAAAAGTATGGGAGGGAACAAAATGAAAAGGCGTCTCTTTTCTTTCGATCCACCGAGGCGAATTCAGATAAAATTGTAAAAATACCGTAAATAGACTAGGAAAATTGATGTCGAAAAAATCTATTCGCCAATTTCTTTCTGGGGGCAATCCGTAAAAAAATCTAGGGTTATTTGTATAGTATAGATTTTTTGATTTTTAAACCCTAGTCCCAGTCTGCTTGTAAGGTCGTTGTTTACTCATGTGCAAAAAGTTCAAATCAAAGATTTTAGAAATGCACTCTTCCAGATCAAATTGTGGGAAAGAATTTCTTTTCCAGTAGACTTAATATTTGAGGACCTACACCCCTTACCAATTATTTCACTGATACTCATAAACATCACCATAACAAAGATAATTCCGCAGAGACTCTGGACGAGAGACAAAAGGAATATAGATGAAAAAACTAAGACGGTAGTTTTTTCTCATCTTCTCCCTATCATGTAGTAAACTCACGAACTAGAAACTTATAAATATTAAAAAGACTCAAACTGCTTACGACACTTCTTCACTTTCTTATGATAGAATTATTCACGCAAAGTTAAATAGTAAATTAGTTGTACCTTGGTCTTTCCATCTAACATACTGCATTTGTAATGGAATTTTATTACTCATATGCATCTTAGAGATGGTGGAACTAGTCATTTTCATATCTTTTTTACTTGTATTATATTTCATATTTATTCATATTTGCGCTCATAGAAATAGCTCTAAAGAATAATTTTCTTCCTCTCTTTCTCTTTCTCGCTGTCTCTCTGACATTTTCTCTTTTGATAGCCCATTACGTAGAAAAATTATAAATTAGACAAAGCTTCGACCTTGGCAACGTCTGAGTAAAACGATAATAACAGATTATAATGTGAAATAATTGCCGGTGATAATTGTCCATAATAAGCGAATTTGCCATCTCCTTGAATTAGTAACTTTTAATAAAGTTCCCTCATATCTGAGGGATTAATAAGACAAAAAAATGTCTCTTTGTTCGTAGCTACCAGCAGAAAAGAGAAAGTCAATAATTCATTGTTTTCGTAATTTTTTTTCAAAATAATTCAAGTTCAAACAAACAAAGTTCAAACAAAAAAAAGCATGCCACTTACCACTAAGAGAAACTTGAAAAAGGAGAAATATATGAATAGAACAAAAAAACGAAAAGTCAGATAAAGATGGAAAGTGGGGATATAGGGAAAGAAAGAAAATTGAAAAGGAAAGATATAAAGAAAAGGAATAGCTTAGTAAAAAGACAGCCGCCTGCTTCATCGAAGATTTTAAAAGAAACATATAAATTCCCTAGATCGTATTGTAAATATTTAAAAGACAAAAGCAGACTTTCATTGTCCGCCTAAAAGTCACGTTATAACAAGAACTAAGTAACGTAATATTAACTGGAAAAAAAATTATAGTAAAGAAAGAGCGAAAGGGTGGAGGGGCTGGAAAGAGAAAATAAGTTCTCTTCAATGTCTATCAAGGAAACTCTGTAGTTGGGTTTATAGAGCATTAAAGATATTTTATAGAAGAATCGTGACTCGAACATTTTTTAACAAACAGTCACGAAAATTGTAAATGCAATATTAAAAAAGAAAAAAATACTGGGGAGTCATGAATTTGAACTTTATTCCAATTGTACGCAAGGGATCGATTTTTTTATCCTTTATAATTGAGACTTTAGGCGTATGTAATGTCTAGTTTTTATTTCAATTGTTATTTCAGTTAATTTTGTCTTTTTTAAGGGTCTTTGAATAGGAGCATTAATCTATGTTCTTACTTTATACATGCCCTTTACAACAACGAAAGAAAGAGAGTAAATTCTATTTATAACATTATATTTAATCCTCTCTTCCTTCTTCTTCTACCTTTTTCTTTTCCTTGTTTAAATATGATAAATAGAAGGAAAAATAGCCATTTCTTCCTTGTTTTGTGAAAGGCTTTACGTTTTCCTTCTGCTATATTTTTCTGTAGAAAACTTATAGATTTCGTATTTTGGTATAGTACTAAATGTTTTTATAAGGTTACATGTATACCATATGTGGGATTAGTCTAAATCTTTTCCATACAATATAAAATACTATAAAGGAATACGTAACAGATAAAGAAAAAGGGAATAGAATTAGTTAAAAAAGAGAGAATAGAGGAAACTGTCAACACATAAGGCAGTTAATCTGTAAAGCTGTTCTGAGAAGAATTTGACACAATTAAGATGGTTTATAGGAAGCCGTATTACGCTATGGCTCCATTAGATATTTCTTGCTTTTAAATATATAGTATTGAAGGAATGTAGTAGGAATGACATTAGGGAAATGAAGTGAAAATTTAAATTAATTAGACCCAAGCTAAAAAGGGTTTTTTCTGAGAAAGGGACATAAAAATAAGATGATAAATAGCCTACATCTACATATGAAAAATGTGTGGTATTTGGATGGATTTTTTTATATGAACATTGTCATATTCTTTATTATTTGCATGATGAAAACTGATTTAAGAGTAAAGTTCCGTAAGGAATGGATAAAAAACTGCATAACATATGCCTTTCAAATCTTCTCTGACAGGCTGTCATTGGTAACGCTTTGTTTGTCTATTTTGTATATCTATTTAACGAAACGGTATGATTATGTAATCAGAAGAGAATATGAAAGCGAAAGGCCAACTGTATAGCTTGCTATAGTATATCGTTTAGATCGAAAAAAGTGCGCTATGTTTGTAGAAGACGATAAATTATTTAGAAACGACCCGAGGCGCGAGCCTTGAATTGCATCTCAGTTCGATCTTGTTCCTTTTTACTCCTATCCATTATTCACCATCCTTTTCCCATATTGTACGACAAGGGAAAAAATGTGCCCGGTTCACAGTACTTTTACTCCTCCTCCTCTCGTCCACACATCAAACAGATAAGCGAAAAAAAAGGCGAAGAATTTTTCGCAAGTTCAAAAGAATAGGTGGTACCACCCCCATTCTTGAAGCTATATCATTAGCATGTCATTTTGTGCCAAGGGTGGGTTTTATCTTTATAAAAAAAATGAGAAAGAAATCTGAAGACGATAAAAGAAAATACCGACATTTTCAAGATGTATGCATATAAAAAAAATCAATACAATCTTCAACTATTGTCAGTTTTATTACTATTATTACTTGTATTATATAAATTTGTTTTTATTTAAATAGCTTTATATCCCATTTCACATATTGTTAAACATTCCGTTTTAAAACAGCTTAAGAAACTATGTAATAAAGTTATTAAACACTTTTACCAATTAAGAAATTTTCCGGTGATAAAGCTAATCTTTTTATCGGATCATGTTCTTAATTTAACGATAGAGCTTTATACATTATGGTACCTTCTTATGTATCTGCTCAACACAATGTTAAATTGTAACTGAGTCTATGGATTAATCTGTACTAAAATACTCGCTGTTCTCTATGTATAGGTTACTTTATAATTAACTTTATTCAGTTAATACTTTTCTTCTTCAATTTTAAAAACTAGTTTTATGATGGTTTACTGATTTCCTTTATATTCTATATAAATCTAACTATAGATATATGTGTATGTCTATATAAAGTACTGCAATTATAATTAAATGAATTAATATCAGTTTTTTATCATTTTTCTTTCAACAGGTCTTTGTAATCAAAATATGGGATTAGAAAATATGCGTATTCCTGATGATGCTATAACAGCCAGCTCCTACAATAGTTCAGCAACGATTCCTCAACACGTCAGGTTCGTATACGTGTAAATAATTGGAGAAACTGCAAAGTATGAGAGCTGTACACACGCGCACGCTTTCTTTTTCATAGAACGCGAACGCCCTTCACCATAATTGCCGACTCATTAACGGTTTTTTCCTTCGTTTTTCACCCATTACACCAAAATTACTTCAATACGAGACGAAATCGTCTTAAGAGTACACCATTAAATATACTTTCTTTCTTTTCGCCTATAATTACAACTAATTTACATATTCTATCATAACAACTTAATTAAAAATCTGTCGTGTATTATATTATATAATAAGACAAGGAAATACGAAATTACTGTCATTAATATTCATGAAATGAAGTATGAATTGTATTAGAAAGTGAAACGAATTGAAAAATATATTTATGAATAATATGTAAATCACATTTCAATAAGAAAGTGATAGAACTGCAAAAACTAGAGAGAAAACTACCATAAATAGACAATGAATCATATTTTGTAGGATTAAATAGGAAGTTGGAGAGAAAGCATAGTACCAAACATTTTTATTAAGTAAATAATTAATGAATGGCCAGTCATTGATTACCAAGAAAATAAAGAATGATTACAACATGAATATATTTATAAAAAAATTACTCTCTATTTAGGATCAAATTAAGAAAATATTCTCAATGTTTATTAAAACTGTTTCCCTAATAAATAAAAACAATCGAAGATTATATATCTGTAGTTTCTTGTAAAAAAGAAAAACATATGGACTGTTGAAAAGTTGGCAGGTGTGACTGTGAAGTATATAAAACTAAAACTGTTTCTGACCGATATATATATACTGTATATATATATATATATCCTTTATACAATACTGACAACTCTTACACTATTTTGATTCAATCTTTGCAAGTTTTGCTTTCAATTCCGACAAAAAGTTATCTCTAATTATTCATTCAATTATTATTACTAGTAACACCATTCGTTGTTTTTGTAATACTATATTCTACTTGATATTTATACTATTAAAAGAAAAGTATTAAAAATATTAATCATTAGACACGAAGAAAGCCTAATTTCTTTTTTAAACTTTATACAATTAATAAAAAAAGACTTTTTTTCTTCTTATTTCTCAAATACATTGAAATAAATGCTTTAAAGCGGATAATAAGACTTAATAGCTTTACTTATTTATTTTTCCGATTTCTACAGAAAAACCCTTAGAGGAGGCGATCCTCAAGCGTGGTGCCCTAAGGGTGAGACAAAGCCGGATTCGAACGAATGGTTGCAGGTGGATTTAAGGGGATTATATTCCATAACATATGTGGAAACATTGGGAAGAATGAAAGATGGGGTAAGGATGTAATAGATTACTAGATATTTAATGTTATCAATTATAAAACAACGAGAAGAAAGAAAAATTGTTTCATTGATCGTTTTGTTTTGAAATTTTTTATAGTACTAGTAAATAGTATCGAAATATGTTGTTTACGAGATGGAAAAAGTGGGGTAAACAATGTTACAGCATTTTGTATTTTTATTTTCCTATTAACCTACATTCTATCTATAAATATATATATATATATATATATATTTGCTATTATATATACAGTATATATAAATTTATATAGTAATATATACTGTATATGTCATAATAGACATATATTTTGTATACGTACTGTATATAGAAAGAGTTTAAAAGAAAAGGCATGATAGAAAACAGAGAAATCGCTTGGAAAGGAAGCGCTTTTACGACGGAAAAAAGAAAAGAATGTATCCAATGAAGCGATGTAAAACTGAATAGTGCCACTAGCTATCCGCAATTCTATTTTATTTAGACATTTTCAAAAAACAGGATGTTTCTCGTTGCTTTTACAAATATGAATATTAACTTGGGTATAGCAGCTATTGATTTCTTCTCCGTTTTGTTTTGTACTACATTAAATGGGTCGATTATATGACGCCAAACGTAGTCTATCAGTATATAATTAATCGTTATACTTGCTTAATTAGTTTATGTATAAAATCTTTTTAATTGTTTGGATAACATTGTAGGATTGAGTTATTTAACCTCCTAGAATAGCCTTTTACCCTCTCCTACCCACCATACTTTTGACCGTCAAGGGAGTATGGAAAGTTAGTAACTTCGCGCCAAATTCGTATTAAATCTTCATCGGAGGGAATATAGAATTTCTGTAGCATAACTTTCCAATTTGGAATATACGCCGAAACTACAGTCTATGGTATAAAGTGTATATTAGTGATATATATGTATATATAGTTTATGCACTGTATATATTACGTGTAGGGTATGTGCAGTGTATTTTTATTTATTTAAATATCTGTTTTTTGCTTTATAAACAGAGCTCTCAATTCTTCTCACCTCTACTTCGACTAGCCTATAAACGTGAGGAAGAAGGTCCATGGATATTCTACAAAAACAAGACGGGTGGCACTGTAAGTAAACTTGTCTATCTAACTCTTCTCTATATACACCCCCCACCGCCTCTTGCCCCCTACCCCATACCTCTTCTCCCTTGTCCTTCTTTTTTCGACGGACTCATGAAAAATTCACGTCACGTCGATGGAAAATTGAATAGAAGGGCGCCAGAAACGAATCCCGCAGAGTTTGGCGTTCGCCACCTTGCCACTGCCAGACTAATTTGTGGAAATTCCTTATGAATATTCATGACTAGAAGGTTGCCTAATTAAATCTGGCTAAAGTACGGCCTATTCGCCGTAAATTTTTCATAAGATAGCAAGGAAATATCTTTCGAAGCGGTATTTCACTTTTAGCAATGGGTAAACAAAGGAAATTAAGTGAAGTAACTTTTATCAGCGAAAGCCTTCTAACGGGGGTCTTTTAGGGTCATCTATAAAAGATTAGAAAAATATCATTTATAATCAATTAGATAAGAGCCGCAGGAAGGGAGAAATATTTTTGTTTTTACTGCGATACGCACACAGGGAACATGTTATTTACTGTTTAAAAGTTTTACATATAAAAAATAGTGACAGTTAAGATAAACTCTTTTCAAGTTTGGCATTTGTTTTTCATTCATCACAAAAACGACTATAATTTCTAGCAGATGGTGCTTCTTTTAAGCGACTATTGGTTGGAAAATTCATGAAAAATAATGATAAATATCCATTTTCTTGACCAATTTCCATCTGTGTCCATTTACCTCTGAGGGGGAAGATCAGACGAAGAACAAAAGATGGAAAAATCTGTCTGCTTTCAATGTTTATATCGTTTGCGAATGGATTTTTTTTTCATGTCTTTATTGAAAAAATAATTTTACTTTTATGAACTGCACCTGCTGTTTGAATTTCATGCCAAATCACATGATAGACAGATGAACTTTTTCAAGCTTATTTACATAAAACGCATCTGGACAAAAAGGGCAAAATGCAAAAAAAAGGGGAATAGAAGGAAAGTGGAGAGTCTAAGGAAAAACTACAAATTGGTTGTTAAGGTTGATAATAATAATGATTAATTATAAAAATGACATAGATAAAAACATACGCATATATTTAAAACACTAATCAACTAGAAGAGGAAAGAGAAAAGTTCAAATCTTTCCTCTAAGCACTCTACTATCTATTTATTTTGGTTTTTAGCCAAAGGACGAAAGATCTAATAACTTTCTCTTTTTTCCATTTCACCTAGGTATTTGCTTATTCTAATGAAATTTAAACTAAAGGTTCAAGTATTTTCTTACGCAAATAATGTAAGTTATATATTAGAAATGTACTTTTATTTAATGAATTATATAGTAAACCTAAACGTTAAGGGTCTTGCTATAGGTTAGATCTATTTTTCTTCTAAATCTCTCATTAGACACTTTACAAACACCCAAATGTTCCTTTTTAGTCTTTAAACTAAATAATTTATTGTACGTTTGGGAGATTTAGTTTACCAACTTTTCTTTCAACACCATTTCTCTTAATATGCTAAAAAACCTTCAAGATAAAAAGGAAAGATCTACATTTCCTCTTTTTAAATATTATTAGCAGTAATAAGTCATGTATAGGCTCGAATAAGGTCAAAAAAGCTTCATGTTGCTCTTCAAGCAATTTCACACCATATCAAAGCAAGAAATAGTGTGAACGTCGATTCATCTTTTAATGAATATTCATAAGAAAAAAAAGTACTCTCAACTCGTGAGTTTTCTCTAATAGACTTTAAAGCAGAGCCTTTTCTTCTGGCATCTCTTCCTCTCGCCTTTGTTTACCTAATAAAAATCGGATAACTAAATTGTTTCCGAAATAACAGTAATAGAGAGATAAAAACAAGAGATTTTCAAATTAATAGACATTATATTAAAGTTATAACAAAACAAATATAGAAAACAGAGTAGTAGAAGGGTAAGAAAAAAACTGGGCAAATTGCCGTATTCTACAGTTCTCAATTCTCTATTTGCAGTCGGTAGCGATCTTTGTCCCTTGCGGTTCTGGGCGCTCGGCGCTAAGTCGAAAATTGTTTATCTTCACTAGAATACTTTAGCCCGTTCGGCTGAAGATAGCGTTTGTTTTATTTTCTCCCCCCGCCGCGCTCTACTTGTTTGATACCAGTTAGCTTGAGTTAAAGAAATTATAAAAACGAAAAATATAAAGCGGACTTTGACCGGTTAATTATTTACGCCGACCGGAAATGAGATGCGGCGCGCGTCGGAAACGCGTTGGAGACGCTGAGGGATAAAGTAGCTAATTTTTCTCTGTCTCTCACTGTTTCTCCTGTTACGTTCTGTCGAAGAACCAGATGTATTTACTATTTTATAAATTCAATCTTTGTTCTTATCAGCTAGAAGCTTTGTTATATTTTAGCCACCAGTGCCATCTATATTTGCTATTCTCATTACAAACAAGATAAATTTGATATAATTTTTTGTCTTTGTTTGTCATAGGCCTTAGCAAAAATTTGTTGCAAAAAACACTATAGTCAGTTCGGAGATATACAATGAGAGAGAAGATAAATACAATTCTATATATTTTATCGCTGCCAACCGTCACAACGTTTTATGAAGCTCTTTCCAAACGACAGATGGTATTTTTAGTTAATTGCATAGGTAATTTTATTGCCTAAAAAATCTTCCAACTCATCAACAAAACATCACGCAAAACAACCGGGAAAATGGCGGGAAAACACAAATTTTATACTCTGAGAATGAATAAGAATAAAGAAATAGTATTATTTCTATATGTATTGCATAGACTTATATATACAGTTGTTGCATACTGTATATATGTATCTATATAGAAAGTATATACTTATAAGCCATGACCTTCACTATAAAATGGTTTTTGATTAGTTGATGGCTAGACAGCTCTTATAAGGAAATAGCAATTTCGTTAAATAGAACGCATCAAATCCAGGCATACCTAGGCTATATTATTAGCTTTATAAATAAATATAATTGTATTTACTCGGTTGAGTATCTTATTAATATAACTTATATTTTATTTAATTAAATAATTTCTCAGTTGAAATATGCTAATTTAATAACTTATTTAAATACTGCAAAGTTCCTAACTTCCGTTTTGGGAAGACAATAAATTGATAATAATACGTGAATTTTTTTAAATGATAATAGGACGAGAGAGTCTCCATGGTTTGTGCACAAATTCTAGGACCGATATTGATTAGGATCAATGAATTTCACGGTAATTGATTGCGAGAGGAAAGGATCTTTTTGACCTTTGCACGAAAGCCAATACTATACATTCTACCTATAGGGATTTGCTACCAACTTTTCTCTATTTTATCTAATTTATATAGAATATAAAAGAAGAAATAATATACTTGTATAAATCATCTTTAATATATTAATAAAGAAAACGGTAGAAGAAAAAAGAACCGGTAAAAATGAGGAAACTGTTATTATTTGCAATTGAATAAAAATGGGTCATGCTACAGCATATTTTAAGAAGGATGAAACTATATTATTTCTTTTTAAAACATAAAAGTACATATTGTATAGACATGAACTCATCTACACGAATCTTACTTGGTTTAGTATCTAAAATATATAGTACACTTATATACGTTTAGAAATATGCAGTTATCCTTTTCGCAAACCTTTTTACGGACGATTAACTCCGTGAGGAAAAAAGTACGTTATTTTATATTTTAGGTTCTTTGCTAATCTGTTTGATAACCCTCTTCTCAAATCTCCTTATTATTATTATTGTTATTATGTTTTTTTTTAAAAAAAAAAGATAATAACAAAATAAAATAAAAGGGTATTTCTGGTTAACTCATTTTCCACATCAAAAGAAAAAAAAAGAAATTTGTAATGGAAAAAAAAAGAGAAAAAAAATCTGCATTATAGACGGCCTTTGCGGATAAATTTGTTTAACCGTTCTTATTTTTACTCCTATATGGTCTAAATTTCGAATATTCTCACGTTTACCCGAGGCTAATGGGGATGTAATTTTTTTTAGTCCTATATATATTTTTTCTCCATTTCCCTATTTAATATCATTCATTGATTTTTTGTATTAATGAGTTTTCTTTTTTTTCTTCCCATCTATTAAATTAGCATATAAGAGGAAATCGGAATGCCTACGAATACCACGTCTTAAAGATTAATCCAGTTATTATAGCTCGTAAGTTACGCTTCTATCCCACCGTGGCGGAGGGTAGCAAGAAAACTTGCTTGAGAATTGAATTATATGGTTGTAACTGGACTCAGAATATTGTTTGGTATAGTGCTCCACAAGGTCACAGAAGAAACAAGCACCATTTAGCTTACACAGACCACATTTACGATGGAACTGTTACCGAAACGTATTTGTCCGGTGGATTAGGACTACTGACAGACGATCATTACCCGAAGGGTCAAAATCTAAGGCACAAAGAGGCGAATGAATGGTTAGGGTGGAGAATGAAATCTCGGGAAATTCCAGTTGAAATAACGTTTAAATTTGAAACTGTACGAAATTTTACAAATGTAGAGTTTTTTGCGAGTAATGATTTTCAGAGGAGCGTTAAGATGTTTAGTGTAGCTAAAATCTTCTTCTCTATTGGTGGCTTATATTACACAAAAAAACCCATTATCTACCAAAATGCCCAGGATGAAGACATCACTTTCGCACGAAAAATACCCATACAGCTATATAACAGTATTGGAAGATATGTAAAATTTCAACTATTCTTTGAAGATAAATGGATACTCTTAGGCGAAGTTAAATTCAGTTCTTTTGAAGCAGCTGGTACATTTAAACCAGAAAAACCTCCTCTAACTGCCGAACCGATAATACCTCGTTTTACTCGGTCAACTCAGAAGACCGCTGTAAAGGACAATGAACCGAATAGGATAAGAAACGAATTTAATTATGAATTTTCATCAATATCCCCCTCTACACATTTGCCAGGCTCTGCCGAATTTAAGCAAGAGTATGTGGGAATCGTTAGCGGAATCGTCGTTGCGAAAATTTTCATTGTTCTTCTCCTCGTTATAGTCATTTATTATAGAAGACGAAGAAAAAAATATAGTAGGCAACCAAGCCCAGTTTCTTCTACGAAACCATTAGCACCTCCTACAGACTTAATGAATGGTATGAATAAATTACCTTATAATACTTTGGCAACGTCTGATGTTGAAAGTGAAAAGGAGCATTGCCTATACTCAGAACCAGAGATAGTTTTTATGCAGAGACAACATTTGCCGTATTTTAATATTAGTGCTAAACCTCCTCCATCTCCTCCGCCTTTCCCAAAACATTTTAATATTTGTGAGAGAAATCGTCAACTAGTTGAACTGGAACGAGATAACTTAAAATTCCTCGAAAAACTAGGGGGAGGTCAATTCGGGGAAGTTCACCTTTGTGAGGTTATTAACAAGGATTGCCTAAATACAGAATTTCATACAGAAGAGGAAAAATTTCTAGTTGCCGTTAAAACATTGAATGAACATGCGGATGAAACAGCTAGAAAAGATTTCCAAAGGGAGTTGGCCGTTATGGCGAGATTAAAGGATCCAAATGTAGTTCAAGTAGTTGGCGTCATAACAAAAGAGGAGCCTATGTGCGTTGCAACAGAATATATGATTCATGGAGATATGAATCAATTCCTCAGGCAACGCGTTCTGGATACTGCTGGTACAATTGCCAGAAAGGGAAAGAAGCAATTATCGTAAGTATCTTCCATAATCTCTTTCGACTTCTATAACGCCATTTGGTCGATCTTATCTGATTCTCTCCTTACTTCCTCGCTTTAATTATCCAAAGACATATAATGGTACAAAATCTATATTTATAAACAAATAAACATACTCTATGTGACTACTATTGTCTTGCTTAATCAAATTTAATTAGTTTCCGTTTTCTTTTATCAGATACGGCTGCTTAATATATATGTCAACTCAAGTTGCTTCCGGAATGAAATATTTGGAATCTTTAAGTTTAGTACATAGAGACCTAGCTTGTAGGAATTGTTTGGTTGGAAGGCATTATTCAGTAAAAATTTCTGATTTTGGAATGTCTCGGAATTTATATTCGGGAGATTATTACCGTATTGAGGGAAAGGCCGTCTTACCCATCAGATGGATGGCTTGGGAAAGTATTCTCTTGGTTGGTATTCTCATCAGTTTCTCTTACTGTTATACTTTTACTTACTCTTTACCATTCTCTTTTCTCAGGGAAAATTCTCCTCTAAAAGTGATGTTTGGTCAATGGGTGTAACTCTTTGGGAAATGTTGACTTTTGCAAAAGAACAACCATTTACAAACATGACAGACGAAGAAGTAATTGAAAATTGCGGACACTTCTATAGAGGAGACGGACAGGAACAATATCTTCCGCAACCTTCTCTTTGTCCCAGGGAAATTTATGACTTAATGAGAGAATGCTGGAATAAAGACGAAGTAAATAGACCTTCCTTTTCGGAAATTCATATGTTTTTACATAGAAAAAACATGGGCTATAGACCGAGAGAAGACGAATACCCATTATAAATGCTTATTCTTATTAATTACAATGTATATAAGGATGAAAATTATATTCATATATACATGATCTTTAAATTCAAAACTTAATTTCTCTCTTCTTTGCTTTGGATATGACAGTTTGTTTGTTGTTGGAGAGAAAAGATTTTTTCTCTGAAAAACTTGTATATTAGTATATAAAAGAAATATAACTTTGTTTACATTAAACTATTTTACAATAATTATCCATACAAAACAATATCTTTTATTGTATTAAAACTATATGTAAAACAATACAAATTATCAATGTTTACATACAATTTTCCAAATGTCCATATATGGCGAAATATTCAATATTGTTATGTAATGAACTCTTATTTTATAAACATATACCTCTATACTATGATTACACCTTTAAGCTTGCTTAATTATCTATATATATATATATATATATATATATATCATTTGTAATGTAATATGTATGCATTTATATAAGAATATACCGCAAAATATATTCTAAAATGTTTACATAAGTATATATAAAAAGCATGACTTTCTTTCTAGTCATTTTGAATACAATTATCTTGTTCCAATAGTTTTCTTCTTTAAATTACTTATAGCACCATAAAGAGATGAATATCCTTGGAAATATTTTAATTTATTCATTAAACACCTGACCAAACACATTGATTAGCTATAATTGTATTACTTGGAAAAGTCTAAGCAAAAAATAGACTCTTACCAAAGCCTATAACTTATTAACGTTTATCTCTTAAAGATATTTAAAGGTATTTTTAGAATCTTCTACAGTGATAAAGTATACTAATTGTGATATTTAAAAGTAGTAATCAAAAGAAAGGAAAATTGTCTTAGGATGCCTTAGTAAAATAGAGATGAGTGATAAATATAATTTGATATGGACGAATAGCATGCACAAAACTAGCTTAGATCAGGATTGAATAGAGATTATAGAGAGCTTTCGTTAAATTAGTCGTGTTTCGTCATTAGTATCTTTAAAAATGTTAACAAAACTAAGATAAACAAGTGTCAAATGGAAAATAAGAGAGAGGACAAAGATTGAGGGAAACCCGCTAAAAGGGTCGTGTATTTTGCCTAAAGACAAAAGAGTTCTCTTCAATTCATTCTCCTGTCACGTTCAACGTTGATGAGTCAGAGAAATAAAGTACAGAACACTTTTTTTCTTCTTTTTTCCTTTTCATATCTAAAAGGGTCCTTGATGTTATTTTCATACGATTCAAAAAATCACGTAAGGATTCCTTAGTCTTACTCATTCAACTTGGATGTTAAAAGAGAGAATGTAAAATATAACTAGTAGCAAAAATTTCTGACTAGAAAAAAAAATCAGAGACAATAGGGGTGCTATATTGCAGAATAATAAAGGAATCATCATTAAAAATCGATAGAATGCATGAATCGAATACCAAATCTATTATTAAAATATCATTAATAAATAGAAAAATTTGATTAATTCCTAATCAATTTAAGGTCAATCGGAATCTTCCACATTCGTACTATGATCTCTACAAGTCTCCAGTGGCGTATAAAGAATAAAGGGAAAAGAAAGGAAACTTTACATTCCTTACATGGGAAAATCATTCAATAACGCTACCATTTTCTTAAATGATTCCGACAGCGTCGACACATACATTGACCTAGGTGACCTTTGATACATCCATCATCCCTTAGCAACTGACAACTACAAGACAGCTCTAAAAGACATTGACTCAAATATTTTGTAAATGGATTGATGATAATGAAGAATAAATGATTTATTCAAAGTATAAATTGTAATTATATGGTTTATTGTACAAATAGAATGATCAGAATTGAATTATTCTGCTTTGACTAGTAATATAGTGATAAGTTGTATTATTATATTTCATTTTTATCTAATAGCCGGATGGCAGTTTCCAAGATAATTTTTGATATATTCTTATTTAAGAGTGTAGCTCTTATCACTTTTGAAATCAACTCCCAAAGTATCTTTTTACCCTTTCTATTTTCATTAATCTTTAACATATGCATTCATACCTCAAACAAGTTTATGTACAGTATCGCCATCTGTCGTGAGGTACATTTAACTTAGAATAAAGGATTCGTTCTTACTCTCATTGCAAATAATTGTAGGTGAGAATAGAGGTTGGAAATAAGAAATGAGTGTTATTAAGGGTCAGAGAGAGAGACATAGATAGAGACAGACAAATAGAGACAGAGACAGAGAAGCAGAGAGGAGAGAATATCTCCGATTTTATATTATTTAGTAGGAAAAATTAAAAAAAGGCAGTTATAAATGATTTAGGGATTTGAAAGGAAAGGGAAAGGCGATTTGGGTGTAATTAAAAATAAATCCTTAAAGTAGGATGCTAGAATACTTAAAAAAAAGAAAATATATATAAAGAGCATAAGGAGTGGTTTATAATCTTACTTGAATGTCCCATTTTTTTTATTAGAACAAATATATATAAGCTACATTTGAATGGTTTTCCTAAAACTCTCTTTATCCGTGCCAATTTTATATAAATCCTCCATGAATAGATCAACAACGAGTAGGATTTTTGATGAATAACTTGTGATGAATAACTGATGTGAAAATGATAATAATCTTTTAATTACGTAAGATTTAAATTTTATCAATCCATAATATTTATTATTATGCGAATGAACAATCGAATATCCACTTTCTCCCTTTTACTTTAGACTTTTTGTTATTTATTTAAAGTAAAAAGCCTTTCAAAATGTCGGACAGAATCTAGCAAATTAAGGATACTATTTGACCATATTAACAACCAGGGACATTTATTGGTAACAATGGAGGTATAGTATAAAAGATGAAGGATGGTCAATGATTACGGGATAGTTCTGATATTAAAACGCTACATTTTATATAAAATCATCTATCTAAAGTTCTAGGTGATTTATCATCAATTTTCCTTAGTTTAATAAAATTCGAAGAAAGTACAGAATTTATTTCAATTGGGATCGTTACAGTAGCAATCACTAATGAAGAAACTTTTGAAGTAATAACAATGCTTCGTCGCTTTCATTGAAGGAGAAAGAATTCTATTCCTTCGAAAAGAAAGATAAAAACTAATATATTTTATTATTTTTTTTAACCATAAAGTGAATATAAAGAAATTTTCTTAATTATTCATATATCTTAATTACAACTAATATAAATTGTGTTTTAACTAATTACTAAGTTATTTATCTTAATTTTATTATCTTCCATTTTATACTCTTAATAATTAGATAGTATTTTCTTCTTTCTGTACCTTATAATAAATATTTTAGAATAACATAAATAGAAATTCGACAGTATTTTTCATTTTATTATAAAAATAGCCAATCTAACAAGCTTTTTCCTTTTGATCTATATTATTCTATATACAGCCTATATATTTGTATATAGATGGAAAGAGTTGTGAACGGAATGTATAGTTGATTTCATTGCGGGGAGGAATAAACTAGAGTCAGAAGTATGAGTTAAGTGAAATTGTAACATTTACTTTTGACAGTAAAATCGCCCTTAAGATATTTTATTACAAATTGTAATGTAAATATGAATGATATTAAAAGTGAAATGCTTCAGGGGACGCATTGTTTTTTCTCTATGGTCCAAGCGGTCCTCTAGTTCAAAGTAGATTCTATTTATATACTGAGTTTATAGGTTATACTATACATACAGTATATACAATGTATATAATCTTCAGAACAGCATTTGTATGGAAATATTAAAAAAAATAGACAGTTTATTCATTAATTGATGATGAAAAATTAGTTTTTATATTATATAAATGATAGGATGTTGAATTGTAGATAATAACTACAATGTAAGAAAATCTTTGATAAATGTTTAAAGGAACCTTTCCTCTTCCATTCATTATATTCTTCTTTAACCTAATTCTTTATATTTATAATACATCTTTCAACGACTATAAGCAACGCCATCTATCGTATTAAAAATTGTTTTTTATTATTGCAGTTTACTCTAGAACTTTATTTAGGTTTATTAGTTATTTTTGTGAATTAACATAGAGTTTAGAGATAAGGTGAAAAGTTTACCAAATTTCAATTACTTATAAATATTATGCAAATGAGATAAATCAATTACATGATATGCTGCCTTGAATAAGTTCGTTTAATTTGGTGGGAATGGTTTATATCCTAATATAGAACGTTTACTTTTATAGAAATGTATTATTGAAATTATACTTAATTAAAGAAATAATAGGCTTTCTATAAAAGTAAAAGAAATCTTCTATTATTCTCTTTATTGCTTATATGACATTTCAAATTAGACGAAATTCCAAATTGTGTCACGCAAAATCACTTGAAGTTGTTCAGGGAACGACCTTTCTTGTAGTAAAAAAAAAGAGAAAATGATTCTATAGTTTTCTACATTATTTCAACAGAGAAATTTCATTATTTTTCTTTATTCAAAGTCGTTTGCTGTATAATAAACTAGCGTTATATTTGAATTAGACAATTATTTCAAACAAAACTTTTTGCTATGCTATTTAGCTTTTTATACGATTGTAAACAATAATAAATTTAGTGAATGAAAATTCCCATACGAAGATTTATGGGTGAGGGAGATAGGCAGGTAGGAGTGTATATGTGTGTATGTATGTATGTATATACTCTATAAATTATATAGATATGTATGCACGTGTGCATGTATGTTTGCGGTTATTGCAGTTGAATTTCATCCTGATAAGCAAAGGAATATCATCATGAAATCTTGATACTTTATCGGCCATACAATCTTATAGGAAAAGGTTTAGTAGCAAGTACATTACTGTATTTGATAGATAAGTAAATAGGTTAATCGGTTAAACTTTTGATTAATTACAAGAAGAACCAGTGTCTGTTTATATTCCCTGCAGACGTCTTCTGGACATTGATAAGCTAATAAAGACAATTTTTTTACTCTAGAATTTTTTTAATTACAAAAGAAATGAGATATTTTCCCAAGGGATATCTATTATGATCAGGGATTACATTCTATTCAATCTTATTTAGCTGTATATATATTTAACTTTTATGGCTCGCAGACCAACTTCAAAGATAGGTGAAGAAATTGCAAACTACAGCTAAATCTTTCGGATAATGCTAGCTATTATTACTAGTAACCAAGGTTCGATACAGAAGATCGCTTTTATTCCTTCGGTAGGAAATTGCTGTTCCTTATAAATTTGGTATATTATGATTAACCTTTATCATAAAATTATGAGAGTATAAAAATAGGTTAAGAACCATCTTTAATTTAAAGTCTTCTTGAGAAACTTTCAACAACACATTATCAACGTGAAATATCATTTTAAGCCTAATTCCCTTGAGGGAAAGATCATTTAAATACAGAATGTTATATATATATATATATAAGGGTAGCATGAGGACTACAGAGATGAAGAGAACAGAACTAATAAACATACTTTTATTAATAAAAAATACAGCTTATTCTCTATTTCATTAATCCTTACAGTATAATAATACCTTATTCTCTCAATTAAATATACAATAAAAGGCTTTTAAAGCTAACAGAATAACTAGTATTAGAAATAGTTACATTGTTATATATAATACATAAATTTTACAAAAGCTTCAATAATATTTTAATTAGCGTAAATAATTCACATATTCAATCACTAATTGCAATAAAGTATATGAAGCATACTTGCAAATACGGTATCATATTGAATGCGTAAAATAGAAACTATTGTAGTTGATTGCATCAAAAGATATAGAATTCAATAAATGAAACTTATGAAAATAGATCATTTAAAAGTTAAAATCATCATTGTTAACAGCTGAATTAGTTTGTACTGATTGAACTATTATAGCCCGTATAACTCAGGATATTTAAGCTTGATGCAGCAATAAAAACTATCATTCAATCATATAAAAAATAGCAAACTTATTATCAAGTCATATAATATATTTATATATTCAAGTTAAAAAATTATCTTGTAGACAAACTAGAAGAAAAGATGCCTGCTCCCTTAGTAGAAATTAATGAAAATTGCTCAATAGAAGGAGGAAAGGTGTTCAATAAGGATTTGAAGAAGAGTGTTGAGTGTTTCCTGGGAATAAGATATGGTACAGCTAAAAGATTTGAAAGGCCTGATATGACTGAACTTTGGACAGGAAAGCTAAATGGTACAGTAAAAGGTAACCCATTTCCTATTATTTATAGAAATCATGTTATATAAAAATCTACATTTAGCCAAGAATGATTTTTTAAGAGAAATCTTTTTTAAAAAAAAGGAAAGGTCTGCCCTCAAAAATTCAAGGTCTTTCGGCAAAATTTTTTACCTTTGCCTCTACCTGACACCGAAGCCGACGCTAGCGAAGACTGTTTATTCATAAATATATGGAGACCTACAAAAGTTAGAAAGGAAGATAACCTACCAGTCGTCGTCTTCTTATGTTGTGCTAATTTTAAGCATGGCTCGGCTAATGTTTACACAGGAGAGACTTTTTGTGCTGTTAACAGGGTAATTCTAGTTACTGTGTCCTACAGACTGGGAATATTCGGTAGTTTTTCAAAATCTTTCCTAAGGATTCTGTCAATAATTAATTAAATTTTCATAAAATATTTAAGGATGGGCTTCGTCGGAAGATAGAGTTTTAGAAGGAAATTACGCGTTTCTCGATCAGATTTGTGCATTGAAATGGGTTCAAAAGTATATTCATCATTTCGGCGGTGACAAAAACAATGTCACTCTTCAAGGTTCTAGCTCAGGTTAGAATTAAACAAGATAAAGATAAACTTAATTAACTGGTACTGTTAATATCTTACATTAAAAGGAGGGATAATGGTATCGGCTCATATAGTCTCCAAAAAGTCGCAAGGCCTTTTTCACAAGGCAATCTGCGAAAGTGGTAATATCTTAGGTAATAAATAATTTAGAATGATATATAAATTTCAATTAACATGACTCTTTCTTTATTTTAAATAAATTTTAATGAAGGTCAAACATCAAAACCTGAAACACTAAAATTCAATTCTGAACTATTCTATGAATCTGCAAAATATCACGGCTATAAAGGCAGTAGAAAAGGAGAAGAATTTAAAAAGTATCTATGCAGTATAGAAGCTGAGAAGCTATGTGACTTTCTTCACCCGAATATAATGTTAGCGCCTGTTCTAGATGGGTATTTCATAGAAAAATGTCCAATTGAAGTTTACAAAAATAACGAACACAATAAGGTTCCATTAATTATAGGCATATCAAGCGATGAAGGGTACACGTTTGTTCATCAATACTTGACCAAACATACAGACTTTACAGTTAAAGATGAAGAGCATTATGATCTTTTACTGGAAAAAATGCTAAGGATGAAAGCCTATAAATATGCAGGAGAAGCAACTGGATTCGAAATTATTGATAAAGTGAAAGAGTTTTATAAGACAACGGATAAAAGTTCAGACAAATTGTTAAAATTAGTTAGTCAGATTGAATCCGATGTACTTTCTATGACTCCGATTATGCAACAAGTCGAACTTCATGCGAAGAGTAGTAATGTGTACATATATGAAATTCATTATCGACCCTCTTTCCTCACTGGACCGGAATGGGTAAAAATGCCTCATGGTAACGAAGTTGCCTACGTTTTTGGCGATCCTTTTACAAAAAGATACCCACTGAATTGGCAAGAATCCGATAGAAAAATCAGTATGACTCTTATGAAAACCTTTGGGGATTTTATTATAAATCCGTTAGTTTGTAATTAATAACTCCTACACTATAAATAGCAATAATAAATAATTATATATTCATATATAGGCGGCCATCTAACTGGAATCCATACGTCAATATGAACAAAATGAATGTTAAAATCTTCCAAGATGATTCCAGCATCCTAAGACCAGTTTTTAAGAAGGATATTGTGAGATTTTGGTCGGAGGAAATACCGAAAATTTTAGCGAGAGATGAAGACCCATATGATGATGAAACGTTCGATATTGGCTCATTCCTTCTCATATGGATTATGGCATATGGCTCAAAACTATCATAAATGAAAAAGCTTATGTATTTTAATTATTCTATAGATAGCATTTTTGTTAAGCCTATACTTAGGTGTAATATAATAAACAGTAATTCTTTTAAAGATAGAATCTATTTGATAGAACATAACATGTTACATATACCATAGAATGCATAAATTGAAATAGAATGCTCTATTTCGTTAGTTGAGTACAACGTGTAATAACCGAATAGTAACAGGTGTATTTAATTAAAACAATGATTCAATTATATCAACCTAATTAAGCCTAAATAGTACCAATGATCTAATGATCTCCTCTGTAATCTGAATAATGGGAAAGAAACGAATATACAGTATATTCTCATAGAGTATAGTTTAATCAAAAGAAAAATAACAAATTCAGATAAGAAAATTAGTAGACTATAAAAGAAATGAGAATTAGAGAGAGAATGCTACTCATTCGTCAGCTTTAAGATCCATTAATCTGTCAAATATTACGATTTTTCCATTTTAGCCCTTCTCTATGAATATATATGAGGCTCTTTTCTCCACTTTCAATAAATTCTTTTTAGCTTGTGTTTAGTTCAGAAAAAGATTCAGATATTCTCATTATCTTTTCATTAGCTTGCTTTTTACAATATAAAATATAAGTGGAAACTAAATAAGATTTACGTTCATAACGTAATAAAGCAGTTTTATACTAATATTAATGCATTAAACCTATATATATACTGTATATACAGCACATATACTGTATATATGGCAAGTATAGACATTTATCAATTTTAATTAGTGAATATAGCTCTCTTTTCGTTTTAACAGGTGGCTACGTTGTAATAGAGACAATTAATTATCTTAACCGGATTTAGTCCGTTGTTTCGATAAAAAGAAATTGGAATTAAAAAATCGTTAATATCATTTTAACAGCATGATGTATATTGTAAAAGAGCAACACATAGATGGCGTTACAATCTGCTTTTTTGTACGCATTCATTACACATAATACATATATTTAAATGGGTAAGGTTTGCTACAATATATTATTAGTATACGGGCTCTTTATGACATCTCTTACAAAGATGATTAAGGAAAAAATTAAAAAATTCTCTATAACCTCTGCTTCTTAATTAGTTAAAAAAAGGGGGGGTGGGAGGGGGAAGGGAGGGAGAAAGAAAACATCTGAAATATAAAAGATAAATAGATAGAGAATGGGAAAGAAAAGAATTTCCTCATCTAAATCGTGTGACCTTTTTTCAATATATTGTTAATTTTAAGAAAATAGGAAATAAAATACGAGTCTCTCTTTGTTTCCTGGAACTTAAATATTCTATATATTTTACAGTATTAGAAAGATTTTTTGTCAATTCTACAGGAAATTAGATAGCGCTTTTGGGCTAAATATTTTGGTATTCTTATCGATTAATCAAGGACTGTAAAACGCTGATTTGGCTTGTAGAAGAGGCTAACAGGAGGAGCGTCTAGTATATTGAACAACAAAAACGTGTAATTCATATATCAGTTGACATTGTATTAGACAATATAATAAATTTTCTTAATGCTCTCGACAATAGAAACAGCGTAAAACTATATACTTGTATGATTAATGTAAATATCTTATATTGCATAATGTATTCGAATCTGCATTAATAATTGCATATATAATTAGATGTTTTATTCGTAGATTCTATCTACGCTTGAATGCGATTAATCTTGTTTGTGTAAATGAAAAGCATCGTTAATGTGCGCAAATGAACAATACTATATAATACTAAAAAACAAGGATGCATACTCTATGCACTGGTTTCGGTGTAGCGAGGAGTCAAAAGGTCAAATCTGCCTTATATGGGAATATAAAGAAGGGAAATTTTTTTCCTTTAACAGCCGAAAAAAAAAGAGGGGGGTGGAAGGGTGTAAGGGAAGGGAATAAAGAATGCGGTAGTTTATTCGTTTTCTAATGAAAATAGGCTGTAAAGTTTTACAATTCTATCTTTATTTCCTTTTAGCAAATTTATTAAATTTTCATTCACCCACGTTATTCTCTGTTAAATACCCTAATACAAGCAAGCTGCCTAGAAAAGCTGAGGTAGCTGACGTAATCGATTAAGCGCCACCTAGCGTCGGCAAGAATCGTCCAATCAACATAATTTCTGCACGGCGTCTGTCTGTCTAGGCCTTGTTCCAGCGTTTTTCAGCAACAAACACCTGCTTTTATACGTTTTGCATCGGCGTTTTATGGATACTGATATTAAATATGGTTGGTTCAGTTTACCTCAAGAATGATAGTAAAAGCGTTGAGAGCGAATTCTCTGAAACATCAACAATGACGGAGGCAACCGAAGCGATTACGTCTTCATTTTACAGTATGAACAGAGGAAATTTACTATATAATAAATTAGCTGAAGATTTCAGGTTAGCATATATAAAAATTGATGAAATATGTATGCTTTTTACCCATTGCTTTTACGACTGCATGTTAAGTAGGAAAGATTTCCTCAGCACCGTCTCTCAAACGTTACCCGTTGTTTGTGCTAGTATATGTGTGTCTATATGTTTTTTATATTTATTTCCTCTACTACTCTTTCTTCCGTTTATTTACAACTCTTAATTCCTTTATTTTGCCAATGTCCACTCCCTATTCCCTAAGAAGTATTTGAGGCACGATTTTTACCCTTATTTTCTATAAATCTCTTTGTTAGGAGTCAGGAACTATGCAGCAGTATTAGAGCATATAAAACGTACCGATTGATTTTTACGTACAATTCGATCCATATACGTTATATGTACCATTCGTACAAACATAAACGAACATACGAATACTGCGTACATGTAAGTAAGTGTATATACTGTAAATGTGTGGGGGGGAGGGAGGTAAATGCTAGTAGTCGCTGCGTACATATCTATATATAAAAATATATATTTATACATATATTAGACGTGTGCAGTGTATATGCTTCTATCAAACTCGCGTTTTTACGGGGTTAGTAGAACTCTTCTTTTTTTCTTCGGAAAATCGATATTCTCATCACTTGAAAGGACGAACTATAAATAGAAAAAACACCACCTTATCAGCCGCCTAAATATCCGAAACGCTTTCATTATGTCTTCTTTCCCCATCCATATCTTTCGGCTTTCTAAGGACTAAAATGTCACTTTCTCTTCGAGATAAGATAAGCTCAAACGTAAACATAAATCATATTTGCCTACTGATTTATTATTATCATTCGTATGAAAAAATTGACAGGAATACCCTAAGTGCAGTGTAATAAATAGAGAAATTATAAGACAGTTTTAAATAATATAAATATTGGTTTATTGCGATTAAAGTAGTTATAAAATTACATGAAATTGATCATAAAATGAGGAAAGATAAACTGCCATGAGAAAATTTAAAGAATTTTGAGTTGTTAAAAGTTTATTTAATTTCTTCTTTCAACAAGAAACTGCTTGAAAATATCCAGATTTTAAAAATACTCAAGAAGATGAAAGACACCCGTACGAATGCATCTGGACTGAAAATTGGTGGTTATAGAACGACAATTATCCGATAATCTAATAAAAAAACCAGAATTGTCGCGTCTTCTAGTTATTAAATTATCATTTTCATTCCCTACTTGGATAGAATGGAGAGAATTTACTACGAATCGACCATAGACAAATATAAAATGCAATATTCTTGTATACATTGATTATTTTTTTTGGATAAAAGAGATTACTTAAAACTAGTTAAGGAGAAGGGGAAGATAGACAGAATGGAGTAAAATAAGGGGGAAAAAATTTTGCTCTTTTTCTCTCTCCCTCTGTCTGGTTTATTAATAAAAAAAAAGCGTGTAGGTGCCTGGAAGTGACGTTTCAAGAGAGGAATTTATCATAATACTAACAAATCGATTTGGACTAACACAAACTGATGATATAAAGCAATTTGATGACATGATGAAAATTATTTTGTGATAAATGCTAGGCTATCAACATCCAATTTAAAAATATGTTCTACAAACTTCTTATGAATATATAAAAATGGATTATTTATTAACATAGCAACGCATTTCAGTGAGCTGTTGTTAGAAAAATTTCGTGGAAGAAGACAGATGTTAATTCTTATATACTGGGAAAAAATTCCTCTTTTAATTACGGATCATTACTTGACTAGTCTACATCTAAAAGCTCTTATTTCTCTTGCATAAAAAAAAGCAGCATAAAGATAGATAAATAGGCAATATATAGCTTGCAGAAAAGTATGGTGTGGAAAACGGATAGCGTTTAATATTTGATCGTAAGGAATAGACTTGGAATCGAATATCTCGTAGCGAAAGTTGGTTGACTAAAACGGCCAATTTATAGATATTCGGTTAGTGGTAGACTCTTTTGAAGTTAATGATGCATGCCTTCAACGGCCAATTTTATAGGATACATTTTTAGACCAAGATTTTAGAAGAAAAGGAGATAAGTTTGAGAGGTTGGTAAGATGTAGGGGGTAGTTTCTTAATAATATTTTCCTACAATAGAACTTCATACAGAATGAAAGGATGCTAATAATAGAGAAATAAGCTTCTTCTAAAACTGTTAAACAGCTGGTAACAATGTAGCAGTGTTTTCTATAGGTCCTAAAACTTAATAAGTAAGCTCTTTAGTATCGCATCGAGATATCTGATAGATCTTTTTTTAACGCAATTTCCATATGTATGTCTCTTGCTCCTATAAGCAATTATTCTTGTTCATTTTGTTTAAGTATGCTGAGAAACTCCAAAACGATTCGCATCAAGTGTCTTCTTTCGCTGTAATTCAATTATCTACGGTCCTAAAACATTTAGACAAATCGAAAGACGCTTTCAGCCTTATTCAAAGTTGACTATTAGTCTATTCGGAGCACGATTAATTCGTTATTTCAAACAGTACTGTTATAAATTCATATAAAGTAAGTTCTGTTCTTTATTACTCTCCTGGGTGGAAACCATTGCGTCATTTCTTATTTGATATCCGTAGAAAGGATTTTTTACCATCCGTTTGCATGTTTGATGCCATATGCCAACTTAATTAGGTTCTCTTGCGTAATATTTCCAAAGAAAGAGCTTAACTAACCCGGGCTTTAAAAAAACGGATCGATAATATTGGAATTTTCTCTACGTTTGTAATAACCCAAATGGGAATTTCCCAAAGGAGACGCACTGACGCTTCTTATTATTAGAGTAGTAGCGAAAAAACTATTCGGTTTGCATCACCGTTCTGAGTAAATGCATTAAAAACGTTACCAAATTTTTTTAGACGTTAGACGCCTGCATGATTGAATACTAACTCAAGCATAGATTTTTAATGAGATTTATAGGAATAGTGGACAAGAATCAGGAAAAAAAATAAATAATAAAAGTACAATAGAAATCAGTAAAACAAACAATATATATATATAACAAAGAGAGGTTTTTTTTGTGTGCGGCTATTGATAGGAGAATCTCTAAAGGCCCGAAAGTCAGCTTATGCACATTTATTACGGTTCTATTTCTAGTTTTTGCATGCTTAATGAGGCTTTGCTGAGGAAAAGAATATTCTTTTTGTGTATATTACTCTCAGAACCTTCTACTCGTTATTTTTGTTAAATTAATAGGTTAAATATTTTAATTAGAGTAGAAAATTACATTTAATTTGTAGTTAATAATGAATGATATTTCTACCAAATAGCATTCAACCATGGAATTGGCCCGATTCGGCTTCAGACCATCTGGGTTCTATACTTCGTATAGTTTTGGCTTCGGCTGCTTGCGTCGTCTGCGTTCTGATTCTAGTAGCAGTAAATGGATCAAAGAAACATCGTTGTACCAGTCTGGGGGTAATTGTTAGCAGCATGTGTGTCTCAATTATAGCTCGAGGTTCCATATTGGAATTTATTAACACATTTAAAGGTTTCCGTAGCTGTGACGACTTTGACCGAGAACAATGCCCTCAGAGAAGTAACATTATAAACCTAATTCTTACTCTTCAGGGCGCTCCAAAGCAAAAGTGTTCATTTGGTCACTTCTGCTATAAATTTGAATATAAAGTCGAATGCCCTCTTTGGATAGCCATATCGGAAGCCGTTGACATGACACTCCCTTTCGCCCTGTTAGCTGCATCTTTTGAGAGGCTAAGGGTTGGATGTGGTGGTAGAACAGGCTATTGCGCATCTATATGTTTTGTGCTGTTTTGCTGGCTATGGCCGTTTCTTTCGGCTGCTGGTATATTCTACTTGCCAGAAGTGGTCAATGTCTTGCCCAAGTTGGTCGAGAGTACATGGAGAAAAAGTGGATTTACTGACTGTAGAGTAGTCTACAGTTGGATCTATTGGATAATAACGGGTGGAATTAGATTATTGCCGCCTCTAATCTGTTTCTTAGCCGGTTCTATCGTACTTTGTACAAAAAGGGCTAAGCTCAAGTGTACTCTACTAGTTACCGCTCTCCTCAATCTATTTTACATCATCTTCATAGCTCCCCATTACGTTGTAACACTAATATTTCATAAGGAAACCGTTTTGGTGGCAGCGGTCCTGACGAGAGTTTTCAACCTACTCGCTCCTCTGATGTTCTTCTTGTACGATGACGTTAGAGAAGCGACTCGTCTAACACTATGCGGAGCATCGGATATCGAAGACGGTAGTGAAGAGGATAGAACGCCTATGAAACAAGATATGGATGAAATGGAAATTCCTGTTCCAACAGCTCCAAAATATGACGAAAATGTTCCGCTCAAGGCTTCTCCCGATGATTATTCTATTTAAGTTGCTTAAAATATTTCATTAATCTTTTCTTTTTTACTTTTTTGAAACGAGGCCGTCACCGGATTTTTTTTTTAATTCCCCTTAAAAGAAAAAAAGAAATCAAAATTATCTCAGTTCTGAAAGAATTCAACTAATATACATACAAAAACTTTTTACTTTATGCTCATTCATATATGTATATAAGCTATATCTAGATAGTTTATGCATATATATTTTTATATATGTATATGTATATATTTAGCATTTGTGTATATATATATACCTATACATATATGTAAGTATATAGACACTTTACATCCGTATGTGTAATACCTACATACATATACGATTGTATTATTTTATTTATTCTTGATCTTGTAAAATTCAGGTATTAATCGTGAAGCTTTGCTCGGGTTGTTGCTAGGGCCTTGTAATTTATTTCTCCCTGAGATTGTTCTTTACCTTGATACTAAGCTAAATTAAACTTTGTGAAAGTTTAGATGGTCAGTTTTTTTTCTTTTTTTAAATTTATTAATATGCAATATGTAAATGGGAAAAAAATGGAATATGAATATTCATGAATATATATATATCTATATATAGATATATATGTATATGTATTGCATATTCACTTGTTCATACTCATTTATTTATATATGTATATGTATACATAAGAGAATGAGAGATAGAGAGGAGCGTATGAGGAAAAAGAATATGCATACTTTTTTTTTATTCTCTTTTTGATATGAAAATTCTTAAACAAATATGATAGAAAATACGAGTATTAAGGATGAAATTTCTTCAGAATGGCATAAAAAAGCAAGACAACTATTTAAAAAAATAGAAAAGAAAGAAAAGAAAAAAAAATTTTGGGCGAAGACAAACAAAGCATTCAACTTAATTTAGCTCTACTTCTTTCTTTTTATTAATTTAATTCCCTTCCTGGAATTAATTTCTCTCTTTTTCTCCTTTATTATATATTTAGACACGGAGAGAGAGAGAGAAGAAAAAATCGAATATTTTTTACCCTTTTCTTTCCTATTGAAAAGAGTATATGTCAATTTCTTTCTTCTACTTTAAGAATGAGTTTTTGTATATAGCTTTTCCTGAAATAATACTAAAATACTTTTTTCATAGCTTATTTTTTTTGATAAGAAAGATAATAGGAAAGAGGAGAAGGAACAAAGGAATTTGGAATATTTTTCTATCTTATTTACTGTTTTTCCATTGTATATTTTTATGCATCTGTCGTTATTTCAGTTATTTATTTATGAAAGTAATTTTGTAAAAACAAATGAGAAAGGAAAGGAATTGAAGGATTTTATAGAAAACCTTCTATTTTTTCATTTTGATTGACTTTTTTTCTCTTTATATGTATGTATTTTCCATTGGGAATGTAGAATAATAAGAAATTCGATTTGAATCCAGACATATGAAATATTTTTTCTCTAGATCTTGTCAATCAATATCTTTCTTTTTAGAAAGTTATTACTGAAAGAACAAAGGATATAGGAAACAAACTTCCATATAGAAGTTTCAACGATTGTGCATGTGAAACTATGTATATGTATGAAAAAAAAAAGATTCTACAATGTAGCGTTGAAAGAAAAACTTAAAGAGTTAAAGAAACATCAAAAGTATTGATACCTTAAAAAAGAGGAGAAAAAATAAGTGTCTACATTCCGAACAGCCATGCAAAAATTCCTTTTTATGTAAATATTTTCGCTTAGCAACCGCCCTAGATAAAAATCAAGCCTTGAATCCGGTGACAGTCGAAATTTAAATACAAATGTCGAAGAATTTTTATTCATAGTCTTTATATATGTATATATATATATATATACTGTATATATATATATCTATATATATATGTAATATTGCTTTTATATACACTAAGGAAAGATAACTATGCTTTTTATTTTCTTTTGGAATATTAATATTTCCTTTTTGGCATATTCACCTCGCTAAAAGAAATCTACTATGAAATATGTTGATAATGATATGAATGTTACAAAAATTATTAAGCAAGCAAAACAGAAAAATTTGGAAATTGAACAAAAACAAAAAAAAAATTGAATTTTTTGTTTTTCTTTTTTATTTAAAAAACAAAAACAAACAAACAAACAAATAAAAAGTATACATATATAATATACATTTTTTTTATTTATTATAAGCTATGTCTGTAGCTGCTTTGAATGTTGTTGTAATTTGTAATTATGAATAACAAAGGAAGGTTATTAAAAGAAAAAAAAAGTTGAAAATGTTAGAACAGTATAATCTTTTTTCTCTCGTTTTCTTTAAAAAGAAAATCAACATATATGTCAAATGGTAGTGACAGAAATAACATGTACAGTACATATATATATATATATATATATATATATATATATATATGAAGGGACATGTTTTTACTTCTACCGGTTCAGAATAGAATTCGTCAGACTTTATTATTATTTTTTCATCTTTTTACAATCTCCAATATAGAGTATTCATTAGTATATATATATCTTCTCTTCAGTATATTTATGCTAAAAGTTTACTCTTTTTGATTGATATGTTACAGAAATTTTTTTGACCATTTGGCATTGAAAAAAGTAAACGCAAAAATGTAATCAATTTTTACTTTAGGACGCCTAGCTAACTATATTATCTCGTTGCTAATGGACCCATTTATAAACCGTCTCAAACCCTATCCATTATTTATTCAGGGCTTAAAAAACACACTATGTAAATAATTTTAGCTTATTTCATCTACAAAAGAAACAGTCACGAAAAGCAAACTCGTTTAGTTCCTATACAACGCAACTGCAAAGTCTGCAATCGGGTAAAATTGTACATCGCGTATGACCCATACGTGACCCCTAACAATCGATAGATCATAGCCAAAGGTTGCTGTATACGGTCAGCACCGGGATTTTCCCTAATGCATCATCAGATTTTTGGAAAATAGATAGTATATTATCTAAAGAAAATATATATGTATATCTGAATTGACGATATGGAGTCACGTTTTCCTCTTTTCTCCTTATTAGAACTTTGTATACTGCAAGCTCCATCGATTTTTTTCATTCTCTCTACTTTATATGCACTTTGTCGCTTTTCTTGTCTCTAAAATGAAAGTTCTAAATAAAAAAGTCTTAACAAAGAAAGGATACGAATCGTCTAATCTTGTACTGTTAATGCTTAAATTAGAGGTGAAAATACCCAGACTATTGAAATAATTAGGGCAAGATTAAGTGCTAGCGTTCCTGGAATGTATAAAATATTTAGGGCAGATGGCCCTAGCTGTGTCATCATTAGAGTAAAAATCCACTATTCTAATGTTTCCCGTATAAATTAGAAAAGACTCTGCTGCCATCTGTCGGAAGAGCTACGATATCTTAAGGTGTATAAAGACTGAGTAGTATAAGAAAGTTAAGATACCGTATCAAATACTTATGGCTACCATTTATCGTTTATTTGACATAATTGTTTTATGAACTATTCTTACAGCATTACGTATGATATAATTAGTATAGACATATCTAAATATAGATTGTATCATCTTAAATAAAATACTAAAGAGGAGACAACTCTATTCTATTTCCCTACCGTGTTCTTCTAAAATTTCAAACAGGAGAAAGAAGCCACGACAGTGAAAAGCTGCAAAACATATCGTCTTACAGTAAGAGCATATATAACACTTTGCTGCCAGTGAATAAAGAAAATATCACCTTTTCTTTCCTTCCTTCCCCCTTTCACCTTTACAAAAGAGATCTTAAGTAAATTATACTGTATTGGAATCTCTGTATGTTGATTCTTATTTCTTTTGTGAGATCAATTCAATTAAATTATGGAAAATAAAGATAAACTGGTTGACAATAAACCTTTTATAGAAAAGACCTGAGTTCTGCTTCCATTCGTATATTCTTTCTGTTTAGCTCGTATTGATTATAAATTTGAATGATTTCCTCCTCTCTTTTTATACGTCTTGATGAAATTGATTGTATCCTATTGTTATTCCACTCAGATTCATCTCTCTGTCTCAGAAGTGTCTGTATTACTAAAAAATATTATCATAAGCGTTTTTTCCTTGTCTCCTACAAAACAGACAAAGGCGCAGAAAAACAATATGAAAAATACGTATACTTTACAAAAAGATGTAGTAATTATTTACACAAATTACTTTATTTTCATTGATTTCCTAACTAAACGAACATGGAAACAAAAACAAAAGGGAATAAGGAATTAAAGGTAAAAGAAGAGAAGTCTACTTCCAAGGTTTAGCTAAAATCTAAAATAAAATTAGATATATGGTCGCTTTATATATAAATATGAAAGATTTTGCTGTTGGAAAGAAGCACCTGATTCGTTGAGTTATAACTTTTTAATAAATACTATAGAGAATATACATCCATTATAAGTGAAGAAATTTTCTCTTGCAAACGTCACAAGGGTTTATTAGCGAAATTATAATTCAATTTACATCTGTCCAAAGAGGATAAATTTTTTAACTATTTATCCTCACATAGATTACCTAAAATAGCAATATGGATTACTAATTAATACATGTATACAGTATATATACAATAACAATACCAGGATATTCTAATGAAAAGTACCAAATGCTTTTCCTTTGACAAAAGAATCAAATTTATTCAGTTTCTTAATTCAGTCATGTGAATTTTATTCGCTTCCCTAACTTTTACCGGATTCATTAACGGTCGATTAGTCAGCTTCTCTTACCATTAAATAATAAGATAAAGCAGATAAACAGCGTTTTATTCTGTTCTCTATTTTAGTTATTAAAGAGGGACATAGAAAATTATTTAAAGATAATCAAGGATCCTAATTTTTAAGACAAAATAATTATACAATATTCAATCATTGATATGATAATTTGCGCATAACCGTATATCTTGACACTGATAAGTTACAAGAACATCATCGATAATTAATATTCCTGGATATATTAAAGAAAATTACTTTGAACTTGTAAGAATGAATAAAGCGTTTACATTATGAGAATTTATAGTAATTAAAAAAATACGCTTGACATCAATTAACTAATAATATACAATACAATAACATAATACAGTATTATATTATCACAATCAATAATAATTTATAGGATGAATAACAATTAGAAGCTTTTCGAATATCTCTATACGTAATTAATTAACTTTGGAACAAAAGCTAAAAATATAATGCGTACTCTATGAATCATGTAAATACTGATCAATATCAATGTCACTAAAAAGTAGGTTGAAAAGGAATTCTAACGAAATATTCACTAAACTTAAAGATATGTTATTTTAAAAAAATTTTCGTACTTTAATTAATTAAACCTGCAAATAGGCTTTATGAGATAAGAGTCTCATTTTAGAAACAGTTTTAAAATTTATTCCTGAAAGTGTTTTTATCTTTTCTTGAAGGCGTGGTCTTTGTTATAATATCATGCAGGAAGTAAATTGTATTTTGACTTCCTCTTTACCTCTCTTCTAGTTTATACCTCGTGGGAAATAAAAGAAACCTCATTTTTACCCTCCTTAAAAAACATGCAGTTGGATTTCGTATCGGCTTACATTTCGATCAAATGGAAATAAAACATAATAATCTATAAATATATATCACGTAAATATGTATGTATATATGTATATAGTATTCGCATGATGAATGATAAAAAAGGGTAAGATGAATAGTGACATAATATTACAAATACAAATAATTTATTTGTACAGAATAAGTTATCAAATGAATAGAAAATCAATTTGAAATAAATCAGTTATTTTAATTTAAAAATGAAACAAGTACATAGTTGTAGATCTTCTAAGACTCAGTCTCTCTTCCCTAAAAGTGAATGGAAAAATATTAATAATAATTTGAATTATATAATAATATTCTGAACAGTTACGTGAAAGTATGACTTTCTTCTTCTTCCAACACTATCCCCACGCCTTAATCGTTCTTTTTCTGAAACAAAGAGATTATATTTACTCTTACACGAATATCTATTATAAATAATGATGCTAAATGATTCCAGCTATCAATTCGCACTTTCTACGGACTGTTTGGATAAAATTATACTTCTAATAATAATAATAAACAAACTTTTCCCTTTGTTTATTTCTTGTCGAAGGTTCGATCGTACGACTTCTTCAAGTCTCTTCGTTCTATCTTGTTTTGAATCGCTTGTTATTTCTCCGGGCGTGTTCGTTTTGGATATTCTTCTGTCTAGAACTACTTTCTTTGTTGCTCTCCTGTAAGGATATCTCTTAACTTGACTTATTAAAAAAAGTTTTCAATCACCTTATCACATTTTTCATTAATCTTACATACTTTATTTTTTCTTCATAATCCATTGATTTATCCAATGTACTTGTTGCTAATACGAGAATTAGAGTCGATAAACGGTGATATATCATACCAATACTTTGTAGTACTAAAATAGAAAAAGACAAAGAAACCTAAGAAAACAATTCCAATAGGATCAATCTTTTCTTTTGGAGTTTTGTTTGACAGTGGTCAAGTGACTCTCCACCTTTCATTCATTTGAAGAGTTAAAACAACTGTTATCAAAAGTAAATTGGAGAGAAACATCATCGTACAAAATTCATTTTTTTCCTTTCTTAAACCTTTAATAATGAAAAATAAAAGATTAACTACCCTATTCATTTATGGCTATACTCGCCATTTTCAATTTCCTTCTCTTTATCAAGGCTAAGCTCTTTTTTCAGGATTAAAATGAAATTTAATTAACTTTTCAAAATAAACAATGTCGCGTGAGGACAGAATTTTCTTAGAAAAACATTTTATATCGGGATCGTCAGTAAAATCAAACAAAGAGACATTTTGTTGTTCTAAATAAACATTGTCCAAGTTAGTCTCCTGTGGATACCCTCCTTCCGCTGAATTCACTATATCAGGATTGTGAGATTAGAATTTTTGTATTCCTCTTTTTTATTATTAGCCTTTTATACTTGCTACTATCGTTGATGTTGGTGATGGACTGTTTTAGATATTTTCGTTGTCTATAACAGAAGGAGCTATAAAAAATTACGTTTTTTTGTGTGAATTATAAATTTATACTCATAATAAAGAAATGACCTTGATTGGTATTTTCATTTCTGGAAAAAGTAAAATCGTTTGATGTTGAACTCTTTCTATTTGTACAGCACGAACAACAACTCTGCTTTAAATGTTTAAAGAAGAAAATATTAAAATACAAGTATAAAATATGCTGTTCTTTTAATAATTAATATTTATCAGCTTATCCCAAAATTTGACTTTTTCTTATCTGAGAGTTGTGTAGATTCTCTGACACCCCACCCAACGTCATTCATTTTAGAAAACGCATAGATTTGTAAAAGTAAATACATAGAAGGAATCAAAAAGAAATATATCACTCCACAGAAAACATTCATTGATTCCAGTGGATGTAGAATTGCTGCCATTAGAAATATCGCTGTAACAAAGAGAAAAAACATGGACGTTGGTGATTGCCAGTCCGTTATTATATCTTTAAAAATAGCAATAATTACAAGCATTATACTATAGTATACAATACAGTAAAAACTCGAGCCAGTAAAAGCTGCATATAATGCGGTTGATTAGATAAATTTTATAAAATAAACGTAACACTTATTATTTACCGTTGTCTTTTTATTTTCAGAAAAGAAGCAGGAAAGTGCGATTATCATAACTGGGATGACATTAATTAAAATAGAAACCCATGCAGGAATAGCCGTTGAATTAAATTTTTGAGAGGCGAAGATGACAGAACCTATCATTACCAAGAGAATAGCAGCTAGACCAAACATTGAAGAAATGAACAGTATTATTTGTTGGGTGTATCAGACTTTTGAGCGTAAGTTTGGATAATACCAGACTTGTCCGCTAACGCTGATGCTCTAAACAAAGAAAAACATCCTGTCGCGCACAAAACACAACCGAAAATATGTTCGGTGGATTTTTGTAGCCAATGTTCAATGGCGTATTCAAATTTTTGATACCACATTACCAGGATAAGTTTATCTAAAATAATGTTCATCTGATGAGGAAATGTAAGTCTGGAGAAAATGAAAGTTCACCTTGACTAACAGGATGTATTCTTCCACAAGCTGCTCCGATTGAAGGATCTTGCTGAGTGACCTCAATAAGTCTATGAACAGCCTCTGGCTAATTAGAAACTATTCTATAATAGTTGTTGAAATACAAATAAACTTTACTTTAAATTCAACATCTTCATCCAAGGCTAGGATAAACATATTTTCTAATTCTTTTTGATGCTCGTCTAATTGTTCCTTTGGTGATATACTATTCGATTCTCTACTCCGTAGTTTTTATCATCAACATTCTCAAACGCATTGTCAAAATGTTAGCTGTACAGAAACGTATTATATTCATTGAAATGTTTATCTATGAAACTCACCTGCAAGTTTGTATTTTCTATTTGCAAATTCTCAATTATCACGGAACTGTTTCTGAACTTCTCTATCTTCATCCATTCTAAAAATATTATTCAACATTGTTATTATTTTAAATTCCTCTTCATACAACATTGTGGCGCAAAGATATAGATTTGGCATTGCAAAATGTTTTTTTGAAGCCTAAAGTAAAGTTAAATATATAAAACTTAAGAAAATTATGTTAAAATGCTAAAATCACCTCATAAATAATGATATTCTCAGTAATACAACAATTAAGAAATACATCGTACAAAGGTAAAAAAATATATTCCTTGTTTTTGCTATCAGTTTTTGTGGTAGTATAGTTAGACTTATGAAGAATTTTATACTTAAAGTCAACAATGAAAAGCCTAGAAAACTGAATGCAAACTCTTTTGATTTGAACAATCCCAAAATAGATGACGGTATCAATTCTAAAAAAAAGGAATTGAATTTATAATAAAGAATCAACTAAAATTAAAATAATACTTTGAAAGAATGGAGAACAAGGTGAATTTACTCGACTTCTACATCCAAATGTAAAAAAAATTAATAAAACTATATTACTTATAAATAGAGCTTTAGATAAGAAGATATTTAATCTTAATTTCAAAGCCGTTCTTGACAACATATATGTTATCAATTGTATATAGACCATTATAAAATAAAATTTTATCCAATCTTTCGTATAATGATCTATATCTTCTCCATCATCGCAATCTGTATTAAACGTATTATTATATTTTTAAGTACTAATTAAATTATTTCAATATATACTCTACCTTCAACTTTTATAGCGAAAAAGTCTTTGAAGTCATTTCTTTTAGAATATCTTGAGTAAAGTAGCACAAGAAATACAAAAAATATTATTAATCCTCGCATTAGGCTAATTATCACATTTAACTTTGGATAATAATGAAAACTTTCTTTACTGAATATTTCCATACCGAAATATCGTCGGCCATTTTTAAAGTAAACATGCTTATATATTTTATACAGTGTCTGAAAGAAGCACAAATTGCTCCAACAATTAAGAAGATAAAGAGATTGCTATTAGTTAAAGCTGATTTATTAATGTTTGCTTAACGAGACACAACGCCAAAGAAAACTCCCAAACCTAACAGTTTATGATAAAATTAATATTAAAAGTACTTTTCACTATCATATTAATGGCGTTAATGCTTACACGATGGGAAAATTAATGAAAAAGCACATGGCAACATTATTCGCTTTTTTTTTCAATATGTCCCTTCTTTCAAAGTAAAGAGTGGTAAGAAACTTTATAATCGAGGGAAACAATTCAATAAGGAATAAGATACCAAATCCGTAAACTGAATGGATACACGCTAGACCACTACTAATCAAGATGCTTGTGCCACAGGCTGATATAAATTCCGCAATACATGTCTTTAAATATTGAAATAAGTTAATATAAAATTATCTTTTAATATGTAAAATATATACTAATATTTACGATTATGCAAACTGATAAATTCGGCCATTGACTCTCTATGAAAATTGTGCAATAAAGACTTCGGATGAGGGCGAAAACTTCAGGTGTAATCATAATTAAAGCCAAACATCGAATCCAAGACATGACAATACTTTTACACATTCTGTAGAATAAATGCTTATTGCTTATATTCATATCGTACTGCAATGGTTAATCTATGAACACTTTATCCTTATAACATGTATTTAAAAGATCTGTTTTATTTGTTCCGTCAAACATAACCACACATGTATCATTATTGCTAAATAGGGAAGTATTTATTTCTGTTCAAATTAAATATCGTCCTGATAATAGTAAAATCTTATTGATTATTATCATTCACGTCTAAAAGAATATTACCTGATGGTGAGTTTTCATGATTTGAGGAATAATACTCTCTTATTTGAGAGGTAGGAAACAACAACATTGACTTTGATATAAAAAGACGGCCGGAAATGGATAAGATCAGAAAAGCAACTACTATAACTTTTAATAGTGATAGTAACTTGTCGAAACATCCTTCAGCTTCTTCGTTGCTTGTAGATTCAGTATCAAATTTCAAAATTTCTGTCTTGTTCCAGCTATTTTGGTGAGTACTGGTTGACGGTCTATCTCTAGCTGAGAAAGAAGTCTCTTGCTGATTAATATCATTGGTGTCTTCACTTATTATGTAAAGTCATCTAGCCTAAAAATTGCTCCTGCATTTTTCCTCATTGCTTGTTGAGGAAGTGAAGTGTTCAAAATTCGAAGAAAAAATAAGATTTCAAATAACATTCTACAAATTATCTTATCAATCATCAATTAGAGATAATTCTTAAGAAAAATTTATACGATATGTCATGTTGTTCTACTCTTTTTATGAATGTTGAATAATGCTATTTGGCGTGAAACGTGCCTATGATAATAATTTGAGAAATTAATTTGACATTTATTTAAACCATAAATTAATTAGTTGTATGTTATTAGTTAATTACAATAGTATTAGTAAAGCTCATCAACTTTAATCGTTATAGGTAATCCAGTATAAATTTTTTTTTTAATATAAATCAATAATCTGTTGCTATTAAGCTTATAACCACTTGAGATTATGTAAGACATACACTGCCATGCAATTCACTCAATTATAAAAGCAGTTACTTTCCTTATTCAATAAAAATATTATCTCTCTCTCTCTCCCCTCTTTTTCTTTCAATCTATCTCTTCTTCTGTCATACTCCTGTTTACTTCAGTGCTCTGCCACCATTATTCATCTTAACTCTCACTTTTTTCCTCTCCTCTTCCTAATCTAATTTAATAGTGGGAAAAAAATTACTTTTTCACCCTATATGCAGAGTTACCTTTTAAAAAGAAATCAATATTAAAATATGAGATTTTTTCTTATAATATGGAATTTTATAACTATTAGAGCAGGTAAGGAAGTTTATTTTGTTGATATCTTATTTCATAAATGAGTAGAGGTTTGGAAGTGTTTTATTGAATATGTTTATGGTTATTAAAATTCAACTGATATAAAATTGATAGTAAAATAAAGCTTTAAATCTCAATATGTTATATCTTTAATGCATTATAGGCTGATGAAATATAAAATATTCAATTGACCAATTTTGCAAAGGATTGACTTTCAATGAATATTTCTAGCTTAGGCTTTCCAACCCTATTAGAATACTGTCAATTAAAGTCATATTCCTTTCGGAAATATTTTCTCATCTGAAGTGTTAATGTCAAATTTTCATATACTATATTTACACATATTTATTAACTATATAAATAAGAAATCTTATGTACCGAATATGAAAAAAAAAGACATATAAAAAATAAAGGTTGTATTTGTTGTTTTTATATTTTTCATATAAAAATAGATACATACAAAAGATGTTTGTTTGAAATGCTTGAAGTATGATGGCAGAGAAATTTAATCATTTAAAAAATATATGATAATTAACATTTATCATCAAAAATGGAACATTCATTTTTATCAATTTTATTATAATTTCTAATTTTTGGTTGTTTTCTTCTTTTCCCATAATTTTATCCTAAAAATAAATCAAAGAGAAAAGGAAAAATTATGCTTGAAATGGTTTTGAAATAGCTTTTTTCCAAAGGGTTCATTTAACATCAAATAAATCCTTGAATTTCAATTTTCACGCAACAACAGGAAGAGCCTGAGGCTGTTCTATTGTATAAAATTGCTGTTTAATCGTCTGTTGTAAAGATTGAAGACCTTATTTTATACATGTTCAAAGTATTATAAAATTATATCATTTACCGTGAAGGCTTATTGATGAAAAAAGATGCTTAATCTTTATTTCTAACATCTTTTCAAAGAGAATATTGACATTACATACTCTGCTTTAACATTACAATTTTTTGCTATACGTTACTTCTATCTTATTAACAATTAAACTAAGACGAGAAAGACGAGAAAGAGAATACTGTTGCTATTATTTTAATTAATTTCTTGATAAAAGATTTAAAAAATCAAAGAAAAAAAGATAATCATTAAACCATAAGAAATATGAAAAGTAGAGCAGTAGCAGTATATCATAATAAGTAGAGGTATAAAATGTTGCATCTAATGAAAAGTGTAGCACAACACTTGGATACGTGATAAAAAATAGGTAATAATTACATCAATGGTACCTAGACACAGAGTATAAAAAGGGAGAAGCTCGTTTAATCGAAAGAATGGGAAAAATTGGTTAAAAAAAATCCAACAGGTGCCTCCATTTTCCGCTTTTTTACTGATTATAATGCGACATACGATCGTCATTCTGTAATACCTTTTTTTTCATTTAATCAATCAGCTTTATTTAGTCTTGTCTTTGCATTACCTCTCCGTTCTTTCTCTTTACTCGGATCTTTTAAGTTCATCTTTTACAAGCAGTTTTTTGCCTTAAGGATTCGTTGAAAAATTAATAAGAAATCTGGAAACTAGTTAATTAGTAAAATTTAATGGATAATATACTGCAAAGTAATTAATAGATAACGGTTAGGATACTTTATTAATAAGAATCATTTAATAAATGCAGAATTGGAGGACAGTTATACTTTTAGAAAATTGTTCAAAGTAGCGTAAGAGTCAAAAAGCAGAAAAGGGGAGGAGGCTGGGAAGGTACGAAACGAGAAAAACAGAGACAGTGAAAGTTAGTAATTAATTGAGTGGGTGAGTACTTTGAGAATAGACAGAGAGAGAGAGAGAGAGAGGTAAGAGAGAAGCAAAGAGGTTGCAAGTTTTTTTTTTTGCATACTACATGTGGACAACTTTTTATGAGGAGAGAAGATTTACAGATATATTTTTTTCTTCGCTTTGCTTGGTTTAAAGAAATTTTTACCATACAGGTACGTTTACCTTCCTAAGAGGAAATCACGTTATATCAATTTTATGGGTGTATAGTGCCTTAAGCCTATTTATTTCAATATTCGTTATTGTATCTTGTTTCTTCGTATCCATGGTGATTCGTAATTTACGGAAATTTATGATAAATTAAGATCATTCAGTTTTATAGTTAATTTCTTACAGTAAAGGTAGATTGCTCTAAGAGTTAACAAATAAAGATGAACTCTGCTAATCTTGAAAAGCGAACAACAAAATTGATTGTAAAATAGAACGTGGCAGTTTGTAAACATTTTTCTAGACGCCTTGGCGTTTACTTAAACGATCATTTTTTTATTACAGGAAAATTTTCAAGTAGGATCATGCTCAACTCTACAAGTTCAACGAATTCTTCCTCACCGGAATTAGTCTATATTCCTTATCCTATTTTATTCCTCATATTATTATTTCTGGCTGTTGCTTCCTTTATAAGGTATCACTTGAAAAATAAAACGAAATATGAAGTAAGGAAATATAAGGAGAGCTTGCCAACGACAAGATTCAAAATGATGGAGGGACATATAGATGTATCAAAGATTGTTAATAAAGTAATGATAGATGAAGTGAGGAATTACGAAATGCTCAAAAATGAATCTCAATTGGAAGTTGGTAAGAATCGACTTTTATACACTAGATTAAGGTTTTTGGTAATGAGCAACTAGAAAAGGTGTTGTTGCCTAGATACCTACTTCGTTCTTTTAAAATTCTAAATCATTTGGCAAATGTATTTCCATAGTGTTAGTTGCGCTTCTGAGATTAGAAAACGTTTATTTCTTACTAAATTTCCAGTGAAATAATGAGGGTAAGCAATTAAATACTTTTCAAATAGAGACGTATTGACTCAATAAAACTTAAAGCATTTACGACATGCAACACTTAAGTCGGTTTCTTAAAAAGAAATTCAAAGAAAATAACTTCATTAATATTATTATTTGTGTCATTTAAGCCATATACATTTATTAAGACGTAGCTTTTTCAATTCACACTATTCATCTTTCAGGAGCATATATTTACTCATACTTTTATTCACTATATCTATATATATATATAAATATACATTAGTATATATATATATCTATATTTATAGATATAATTTTTCTATATTTTGCTGATTTATATGCATTGTAAATTATAAATTATATCTCTAATTCCTTTCCCTTTTTAAGTTCTTCTTTCATTCTAATAAGTAAAATTATAGAATAAGTGCTTCAGACAAATTAGCTGGTATCAATATTAATGATCCATTCTTTTGAGGATCAAACACAATAATATTTATTGCCAAGGCTGTTAAATTTTAGGTTGTTCTAGTTCAAATTGATTACTTAGTAAGTAATTGAAAGCATTCGAAGTCTTGTTTATGTAAATTGAAAATAAAAATGATTTTAAGGTGATGTTGACACAGATTGATTTTATTAATCAATACCTAAATATAAATGATAGACGTCAAGGCTTGAAATTTTATTACATTAAAATTTTTACATAGTCTATCTATTGGAAGGTGTCAAAGGCAAAGTACAAAATGAATTGTTTGGCCATAAAAGGGAAGAAAAACTGTAAAGAAAGGAAATGTATAAATTGCCAATATAGATTTTTTATAGAAATATATGGATATATCTATTTTCTTTTAATGAAGATATCAGCTTTCCTCAGTTAAACATCAATAATTAGATAAACTTTTAATTCTGACGAAAAAGACGTAGTGACTAATTTTGACGCACAAATCTGAATTGAAAGTGAAGCTAAACACAATAGCCTACAGGGTTTGAAGAAACTATTCTTTCTAATGAGCATCTTTTATATTAATATGAGAGCGTACAAATTAAAGATAGCTATTTCTGACGATTAATAACCTGAGTAGATCTTTCATAATAACAATACATATACTGACGATACTAATATTCACTGTATTTATAAATCTAATACACTGTTGTATATATAAAAAAAAGTCAAGACCAGAAGCGACCTTCCTTCTAGATCTTTTTTAAACAAAGGCATTGATCTCAACACCTTTGCTATAGAATCAATGAAAACATTCATTATTCCATTTAAAATTCACTAAAACTGTATTGACTATTGCTTTTGTATTATTAAAATTATATACCTTATTTTGTTAAAATAATAGAAATGCTATCCTATATAAATATTTCTTTAAATATATCTGACAAATTGAAAAACTTCCTTTAATAGTTAAAAAAAGGCATAACCATTTACGGAAAATATTTTAAAATGGTGTCTATGGAAATATACCTATTATATCTCTTTAAAAAATGAGTCATTAATTTAATTAATGTGTTGGGGATATGAGAAACAATCTTCTTCAATAACAATTAATTAATTATTAAATGATACTTTTAGGTATAAAGACATTTGTAATATATATGTATTATGAGCGTCTATATAGGTATAGACTAATATATATATATATATAAATTTATATACTGTATATATATCAAAATGGTAATACATGTCTATGTATGTCAGTATAGGAATTTTAAAAGTCTAATCATGGTTTCTCTTCACTCTTCTTTGAAATAACATTTCTTATAATTTTTTAAAGCTTAAGTGAGTATATCATTAATTGAAACTGAATTCTCCTTCTTTCTTTTATTTTCTTTTAAACAAATCGTGACTTGAATATTCTTACAGATTTTTCTTTATTTGTTATTCCTTGTCTATTATTGACTCATAAAGTACAATAAGAGTTAAGAGATTTTCTATAATTCGATGATTCCCTATCAAACGGAATGGTAAATAAGATTGTTGCAATAGCAAACTATGTTATTAACTTAGTACAATTGGCTCTCAACTCACTGCGGTTCTCTCCCTTACATTCTCTTTCCCTTAGATAAGAACAATCTATTGGCATCTTTTCAATCAGCATTGAATGGATATTCAGTTTGTTTTAGTTATAAATAGCCATTCATATTCAATTGATATTCCTTTTTTTCTCTCTACAATTATACGAACACTGATATCATTGATTTATATAATTTAAAAACATGTTAGGAAAGAGTAACCTTGCAGAAAAAAATTAATACTTGTTAAACAACAGTAGGATTGATACTTCTTATCATTACATTCTAATTTAACGTCATATGTTTTTGTTTAATCATTAGAAAACTTACAAACGAAGAAGGAAGCGAGTTTCATATCGAAATCTCTCCCGAGTTCTTCTCGTGGCGAAGAAAAACCAGGAAAAAAGTTAAGATCAAACATGCTGGTATTTCCCAAAAGGATAGCTACATTAACTTCTACAGAACAACCGAAATCTAGCATGACTGACATTAGTATCTAGAGAAATTATTTTATGACTTTTTTATGGCAAATTATAACTTTCGGTTTCTATTATTGCAGTTTGTTTTTTTTCCTTTGTTATGTTATACTCTCCTTTTGTTTCTCTTGGTCAATTTCTACTTGAAATTTATTCAACACCAAAAATAAGAGACATCTAACCATATACTGCTTATCCATTGATTAGATATTACTGATATTGTTAATTGCAGCAGTGCTGCCATCTAAATTAATACATAGGCCTATTACTTTCTGTTTATAAGAGAAATTTCTTAATATTCGTCACCCTTTTAATTATTACAAAGAGGTAGTTTAAAGAGTTTTCACGCTCTTTTGTGGTATATTTATCTTAAAAAAAGCAACAAAGTTGTGGAGAGAGGGGGGATAATGCATCAATTTCCTTCCACTGGTTATTGAACCAAGAACATTAAGGAAAAAATGATCTGCAGGAGTTTACTTTTCGGACAAACAAGAAAACTATAATTTGCAGAGGCTAATAAAAGTCCAGAAAAGTGCAACAAATACACAAATCTATATAGTATAATATATACTAATGCACAATATATGCAGTATATATACTTTATGTATACTTGGATAGTTTATACAGATATTAATTTTCATATATATTAACGTATATGCTTACTATAATAAATCACTATTCATGTATTGTATAAATAGCAGGTTTATTGTTTAATTTTTTTGTTTACCTATAAAAATATATGTACTTTTTTCAAATATTTTTTTTAATGTTTTCTTTTCTCATTTTGGCTAGAAATACAATTTGTTTACCATTAAAAAATAAAAATTTTTGAGCTGGTACGCCATCTCTTGATAGATTTTATAACTAGATGATGCTGTGGAAGTTAGTATGCTTATGCATTCTTCTTCTGTTTCAATGTAATTACCATTTTTAAAGTACTTTAACGGTGAGGATGCTGTGAAGCATCATTGGTAATCGCTTCACGAAAAAAATCGTTTACTAAGAAATAGGGGTATTGCTGGATAAAATGGCAAATACAAATGTCAAATCAATAGCGCAACAAGGCCAGCACATTTTGCAGTACACTTATCTACTCCGTTCCAGTAACGCCTCAGTCAGCGTCCTGATCTGAAAACGTTGAAGAATATTCCTCGGAACGCCCCTCATATAATAATTTTATATGGAATGAACCACGTGACCAACTATAGGAATTAATAACGAGACGCCGTCAGCTATCTGACTAAACGAGATATGTGGTTTAAAGCTGCTAGAAGTTTACAGGCAAATCCTGATGCTGGTAGACCAAAATTGGTTAAATTCAAGGCGAGGAAAGGAGATAGAAGATCCAGCGGAAGAGTTGTAGTTAAACAGAAACTGTTAAAAGACAGTGACAGGTAAATAATAATCACATTCTTATAAAGAAAAAAAAGGAAGCGTCATTTAGAAAAAAACTGATAGTTGAATTGTGTAATAATAAAAAACCTACTATTTGTTTTGTGTAATAGTTGGAAGCTTCCATAAAACGTTTGATGTAGTGCACTTGTATCAGTTATGTCTGTGGCATCGTAAATTTACCAATCTATGTTCAAAGTAAGCTCTTCATAGCCATCCATGAGTTTGTATAATCAAAACTACTGTATTTAAATAACCAAAAGCATTAGGGAGATAATGTATATATTCCAATTGTTCCATTTTGTACTCATGACAATTGTTTGTCCTAAAACACACAAACAGTAATAGGTACATTTATCCTGTTTTCGAGGCAATTATCATCGCAAATTGATACTTTTACCTTATGGAAATTTCCGTACATCTATTCTGTACAAGGTATTTAATAGATTCGTTAAAAAAGGGAAATGTTTGCACTTAGCCATCTATTAGACAAATGTGGAAAAAGACGTATAAGCTGGAAGAAAAAAGGTGTTCGTGAGCAATTAAAAAAAAAACCGAAATCTAGGTAAACTATAGTATTTCAGAAAAAGAATATATATGTCTTTTTGTCCTGTTTTTAGAACAAAGAAAAAATCTGATAATTCGTCTTTTTATTGAAAAAGGAAAGAAAAATGTATTGGTGTAGAATATTTTCAATGCAAACCTCTTAGTTTTGAAGCATATACTAATTTCCGGTTTATAGGCCTATTATGCAAAAGAAAACTGTTTTTCTCTATTTTTTGTAAAAGTTTTTAATTAATTTTTTATAAAACGTTCATTTTCTATATTGTATGAATTCTCTTGTTTCCCCCTATGTTAAAATTCTCATCTTTCAACTTAACTGTGAATATTTTTATAGCTAATCAATTCTCTAGTAAGGAGAGACTCCTCATCGTAAGAAAGATTGGTATAAGTAGACTAATTTAGCGTAAAAAATCTTTACAGGGGCAAGCAAACCGAACAATCGCAACATGACAAACTGCTAGAACGTTAGTATTATTATTTTTTATTGGTTATATACTGAAGGTAATAAAAGTTCAAAGACAGTTTAAACATTGATGCATTCATGAGTAAATACATTTGAAAACATATATTTTATTATACAAATATAGAATGTTTATATATTAATGCATACAGATGTATTTTATATATTAAGATTAATTTATGCTGGTCACATAAGTTTGTGTATGGTTAAACAGATGAAGACGATGGAAGCGATAAGGAAGAAGCCTACCCAAAAGAAGTAATTATGAAATGCAAACAAAGCTTAGAAAAAGGAGTGTTGGGTTGGGAAAAGGGCTAAAGAGGAGGATTTAGGGGATTTTAGTTTTGAGAGAGGCAAATAATTTATTTTCTTTTCTCTTCTCTTCTCATTTAAACAGATAATAATAAGTGTTGAAGATGAAAAGTATAATTTGGAATATACCATTAAATCTGATGGAATTCAATTATTTAAACCCCAACCAAATTTGGACGGACAGGTTTTTTACATTTTCATTACTACATATTGCTATTGTATCATTTTCCTTTACTATAGATGTACGTTGAAGAGCCAACTGCATCAAAAATTCGAATACTAAGAATATGCGCTAGTGTACTCGCTCATATTGTGTTTTTTACAGCTTTATCCATTCTACTTGTCGCATATAAATGTAAGAAAAAAAAACCAATTATCGTAAATAATGTTTCTATTTAGATATTTATCTACCAGGATTCAATTTCTCTTTTTCTCTTTAATTAACAACAAATATTACTTTTTTCCTTTATAATAAGTTATAAACGAGGGATACTAATATTTAACAAAACAAATGATAAAGGATAAAAGGAATGATAGGGTTGTAAAAAAAGAAAAAAAAGAGAACGAATAGAAAATCAGAGCACGCATCAACAGCAATACAGGGCTATTGGTCAAAAGAAAATCAATCCTGCGCATATTGGTCTTAAAAGAGAAAGAGGGGTGGGTGGGTGAAGAGAGACACAGAGAGAGAGAGAGAGAGAGAGAGAGAGAGAGGGGAGGTAGGGGGAAAGTATATGACAGAAATAGCATGTGCCAGAATAAAGAGAGTGATATTCAAAAAGTAATAACGTAATATTCTCTTTTGACAAGCTCTTATTAGACTTTTTTCAAAATTTGATGAAAAATTACACTTACTTAATATTTAAATAGACAAAATAGAAGAGCACAAAAAAGGGGAAAGAGCTTTTCTTTCCTTTCATAATCTTTAATCAATATACTAATTAGGAATAAAGATAAAGAGATAAAGACAACGTTAAAAAGGGATCATTATATGAGATTTAATGTTGAAAATATCTTCATTTCAGCTACTTATGATGAAACCATAAAATGTACAAAAAAATATAATGACACGAGGGAAATAAAAGACAAGGATGAGCTATGTATACAGCAAAATAAATACGCCTATATAACGCCATCTATCAATTGATTAATTCCGACAGCATTACAAGAGCATGAAAACGATCCGAACTGGAATTGTATAACGGTTCGTAAATGGCAGAAGAACGCAAAGATATCGATAATTGTACCCATGTGGATACTCCTTGCCACATCTTATGTTGTCATCGTTATAGAATCTTACTTCTCCGATACAAAGTATTATACAAGTGAAATTTACGATACGGAGAGAGCACTTCAATTCATACAGAATATGAAAAAGAAAAATGCACATATTATATGGTAAATTTAATACTAACATACTCATATAAATCACATAGCCTTGCTTTGAACTTAGCCCTTTCTCTCGCGCTCTCTCTCTCTCTCTCTCTCTCTCTCTCTCTTTCTGTCTAATATTCCTTTTCTCCAAATTTGTATCATTTTCTTACAATTTATCTTTCTTCAAATGTAAATAACATTAATTTTAATTTCTAAGAAAATTTTCAAAATACGAATATCGACTATATCATTAATATTAATCTGTAATAAAAGTTAATCAGGAAAGCTTCGAGCATAAACTTCCTTTTCTACGCTTACAGATATTTTATTTATTAGAATTGACTCGTCTTCAAAAGTGATATAATATTGATAAAAATTAGCTATAAATTTTAGATAATAAACAAGCTCTAATAGAACGTAGACTAAGAAGTAGTGAAGATAATAGGAATAATATAATAGTCAAAAAGTAAAGTTTATATATAAATGGAAAGAAAATAATTATAAAAATGAAGTTTACAGACTAATTTGACATTATACATCCAAATTGGTTGATCTTTCTATAATGAAGATAGAAGTTATCATTAAATCTAACTATATAATTCGTTTTTAATGATTTCTTTCATTTTCCTCACTATATTCCATTTTTACAGGCGTGCTGAATGTTTTCACTTTGAAAAACAGGATTCGACTTGGTATGGACTTATAAATATGTCTTTTAGATAAAAAAAAAGAATAGAGAACGGGCTCTTTTAAAAGCATTGTCATTAAGTTCAGTTTCTTCATTATTTCAGTAGTAAGAGGCGTAAAGTAATTACTCAAAAATTAGAAAAAAGGTTCCAATACGAGATCTGCTTAGATCTATCTGGGGATTTTCCTGGATTTTGGTCAAATAGGATTACCAGGGTAAGGAGATATAAATATATATTTACAGTTTATATCCTAAATGAAAAATAAATATTTACAGGTCAAGTTAACTTGCTCTTACGGATTTGTAGATGAGAGCATTCAGCAGGCCTATAAAAATCAGAGGGAGGAATTTAATAGGGAATGCCATGAAATTGATGAGCACGTTTACTTGCACGAGGTAGAGAAGATATTACTTAAGCTCATTTACTTCAAATGCTTATGATAAACTATTGTGTCCATTCACTATTCATAAAGCTTAATATCTTTTAATTCTTACAAACAGATGTATGAAATATCTGGTTTTAAAGACAAACTTGTTGTTTATCCGGATAGAGTTAATCTTCCATTTTGCCTTAATGAAACTTTTTATTGGATATTTGTGCTTTGTCTGCTTGGTGCACCATATCGGTTTTGGTTTAAGCTTTCAACACATCATGAAAAATTTATGATTGTGAAATTATTAGGCTTGAAACGACAAAAAGAAGAAATGAGTGATGCTATGTAACAACTTCATTCACCTACTTCTATATAATTATTATATAAACTATGCCATAGGTAACTAATATTTAACTTCCATCAGTGTACTAAATTGTGGTATATATACACACATATGTATTTCAAAAATTTGTATATAGCTATGTCTTTTATTGTCTATTTTCTTTTTTTATAAGTTGTAAGGAAACGTTGTATATAAAAGTAAAAGTTATGAAAAATATTTTTTGTGTAGATTCTTTCTATTTGTTTCATAATTCCTCCTCTTTTCTTCGGTTTTCTTTATATTTTTGACACTTAAAAAATTGCGAAAGTGAGTAGAGCGGGTAGAGAAAAAAAATGAATGTCACTTTTGTTTCTAGAAAGAGTGCTTCAAAAAAGCTAATAGTAGATGTCGCCACTAGTTTAAGAGAACTAACTAAATTTTCATTATCGATTAATTTCTTTTTTGTCAAAGTCCCTTTAGTTAATTGAAAAATGGCTGTTAATGTCAAATATTGCTTTTTAAGACGCAATGGCACAAATATAAATATATATACAGTATACATATATATATATATGTATATAAGCATTGAAATTGCAAGCTTTAGAAGAGAAGAGAGCCTCAGTATGGTATTACTAAAAAATGCCTGTTTTTTTCCGGGAAGTCTTAGGCCTAGATTTAAGGTTTATTGTATAGTAGAGGCATAAATAAATTGGATTCCATCGACTTTGTAATCTCTATGGAGACTAAAATACATTAAAATACGAATAGTATGAAAATATCTGGAAATTTTATTACTTTAAATTTCGTTAGGAATCAAGATTTCCATATTAAAATAACTTGCAATCTCTCTTCAACATCAAAAAATATCATACTTGAAACAGATGATATATAATTAAATGATTAAATATGATATTTGTTTATTATTTCTAAAGATTCATAATAGATTTATAAAGTCATAATACTATATTTATTTTTCTAATTTTCTTAATTAAAATATTAATTAAAAGATAAAAAAAAGTAAACCAAAGCTAATATGCTAAATAAAATATGCACAAGAAGAAAATCTTGACAATTCAGTTCGTGCTCTAGTCGCTTCCTATATTCTACAATGGTCCTGAAAATTCCATTTGTAGCTCTCGTTAATCTTCAACGCTCTGATTACGTTGGCTTGAAGTTTTCTCATATGCTACAAACAAAAAATCGTTTCCTTAAACAAATATATAATTAGTTGCGAATTGTTCCTAAATCAACTACAAACAACTTTCCTAACCAGTTTCTTACAAAACTCTTACATAATCTATCGTACCTTCTTGTCTTATTTATATGATAAAGAAGCCACCAATAGGAATAAAACAAGACATATAAAGAGAAAAGAGAGAGAGAGAGAGAGAGAGAGGGAGGGAGGGAGCGAGGGAGCGAGGGAGATATAGATAGAAAGAAGGAAAGAACGAAAGAAAGAAAAGGAATACATATATATTCTTAATGTTCCTTCACCCAAAAAAGGACAAAAAATAATAGATGCTAAGAGATAAAAGTAAGAAAATGAAAAATTATATATTTCAGTTAAATATCAGAATATATGATATTTTGATAAATTTACATATGTATTTCATTTTGATTTTTCATTTATCAAATGTACCATTTAAAACATATTTGTCATTTATTCCAATAAAAAATATACTAAATAGCTGGAGAATGAACACATAAACTATGAGCTCAGATATATCATTTATAATTAATCATTTAATATTCTGATACTGTAGTCAAGAAGTTAAAGGAACTATCTTTCCAGAGAATGATGGTCATCTCCAAAAATTAACGTTTTTTAACATAAATAATTTTGAATCTTTAGATTGGTAAAATATATTCCACAATTACTTAATTTTATAGGCATAACATCAACTGTTACCTTTAGAGAGGAGGTTAAACCTATCAAATCTCTAAAAATTACTATCCAGTATCTCCAACAGGGGCTGTACAATCATGACATGCTTACATTATACAGTATTTAAATCATATATAAATGTCAATCGTTTTATCAGCCGTTGATAAATTCTTAGCTTTTTGCTACCTAAGTTGCTTAGCTTGTATTGTCTATATTAATTTAGAATACCGTCCACTTACTTACGATGAAAGCTGTATTCGGTATATAATAAATTCAATATATGTATATACATATAAACAGTATAATATATATTTTTGTTTAGATCAGCTTGTAGAATGAAATAATCAAAGCAACATTTGACTGCTATTTATTCATTCCATAAAATGAATAGGCGTATAATATATATGAAATTCTGTTATATAACAATAATAAATACGAGGATACAAGTATCTCTATTGCAAGTTTTTACGTAGCTCCTTTTTTTTGCCAATTTACTATAACAGAAAAATGAAGGCATATAACAAAAACTGGAACAGCTCTATTAGATCAACATTAGCTTTTACCCTTTAACATTCTTTTACAGAATAAAATAATCAATAACCTTCTACAATTTAACAATTTTTACATTTAGTATTTTGAATGAAAAAGAAAATAGATTGCTCTTTCTTGTTTTATTGTTTTTCCAAGCGTATAAAAGATATTTAATAAACGAAAACATGACAAAGGTTAAGATACAAGTATTTACAATGTGTAACTCTCATTTCAAATATATATATATATATATACTTAAAGTATTGATAGAAAGTAGTAAAGAGATACTAAATTGGTTTCCTCTTAGTAAAAACAAATTAGTGAAAAGAAGAAAGTAACCATTTTTTACACAATAAGGGTCAATAGAAGAATATTACAATGGAGTATTGATATGTTCAGTCACTGTATCATTACATATGAAAACCTCTTCAACTTCTCTATTCGAACCTGCTAAATTGAAATTGGATGGCGAAATAGGAGGAGAATCTCTTTCATCATTTCGGTGGTTATTTACAACAATGAAGGGTGTGGAATGCTCCTTTTTCGTTTTTAATTGTATAAAGGGCTCTTCACGGACTTCTAATAAATTTTCGCTAGCTGTATCAGGGCGAATTCTGTCAGTTTCATCAGTGTTTTCGCTATTAACATATCGGGCGTCCGTAATGTATATAAGACCATCGTCCCCGTTGGAAATTGGTGTAGTCTTGGTTCTTTCATCAGTCTCAGATCCAATTAGAATAATAGAGGAAAATGGTTGTCGACAATGCATGCATTTTCCAGTTTGAACTAGATCAGCCTGACAGCCAGCTTCTTTAGAGAACGTTACATTAGGTCGATAAAATGAATTATTAGGACTTTTGCTTTCGTATAAAATGTTACGTTGTAAAAAAGAAGATCTACTGTTTTGGCTTCTGCTAGAGTTAGATACAACAAATATTCCTGGATCAGTAGCTGTTGAATAGCTGGTAGTTTTCAATGAATTCTTCTTTACATTTGTTATATATACTCTATAAATAGAAAAGCAATTAAATATATTATTATGATTATTTAGAAAGGTGAACTGAGAAATTATACGAAGAGGTCTCAACTTCTTACCTTTTACAGTATAAAAGTATGCATAACGATAAGAATACTGTGACAACAATGAGGGAACATAAAACAATTGCAGTAATTACACCTGAAAATAGTTATTAGATTTTAAAAAAATTTGATTTATGCTAATTACCTTAATTATCATGTTTTGATCGTTATTTTATAAAAACTAATTTACATGTATATTGCTTTTTATAATAGAGGAAAAATGACTATTTAATCGGGCGACACCATTGGCTAGAAAGAAGAAGAAGATGAAATAAAGAATACTTTTTGTAAGGGCAATGTGTTAACAGCATATATACTTGGCCATATTTCTTTTAGCAAGGTTAATAATAAATGAGAAAGAAAAGGATGTAACAGGATAAAGGTGTGTACATATATATGTAGAAAGGAATAAAGAGGCGGCTGAGAAAGATAAAGATAAAATAAGACAAAAGTAAGGAAAAAGAGAAGAAAAGTGAGTAAATTTCAAATTAGCAGATGCTTTTCTCCTAAGTACATTTTTCAGTGTTTTATCCTCAACCTTCAGTTTTTTTTAGCAGAGAGTAAAAAGAGATGAAACATAAGGCAAACTATCCATCACCTAGTAAGACAAAATACAATTTAATGAAAAGAAGAACCTGACGAGCAAACTAATTTAAACATTGCTGTATCAAATTTTAACGAATTGGTTTAACGTTAATCTCTGTCTTCTACTTAATCTCTTAAAGACAAGAATATCTTGTAACGTTTTTACGCAATGGGCTATTCTTTGGAAGAAATGGATTTTTCATTATTATTGCCATTATTATTATACCTTGAATATTTCTGGAGGGGTGGGGTGTGGAGGTGGGGAAATGAATATAAAAAACTCCCAAAGGTTTAATATAAGCTCAAGTTACAAATTGGAGTATGAAAATAATTTCTATTCTATCAAATAATTTAGATGCTAGTTTAATGCAATACGACTGCAATTTTCTTGTTCCTAAAATTCCTATACTTAAACTATAATATACCTTTTGCTATTCTCTTTTTATAGATAGAATGAATAAACAAAGGATATTGCACTGTTAAAATTGATTTTTTATTACATATGACGAATACAATTGCTGTAATGAATATATTTATATATTTAGCTTTTCATATAAGTAAAATATTATATTTACAGATTGATATATTAATTTATTACAACTGGTTAATATTTCGTTTAGTTTATATTCATCGTCTAATAGGATAGATAGCTAGTAGAGTAAGGGATAGAGGAAGGATAAATTACTATTAGATTAATTTATATACGAATTCCATTGAAGTATTCATACGTATAATAAAATAGATAATACATCTTTTTACTTTCCTACTCTTGATTCCGCACCGTTAATGCATTCTGAAAAATATCTTACCCTTATCCATTCAAAAATAAGAAAAAATCTCTTAAATGATCGCTGCAGGGAAGCTTTTGCAGTACGTTTAACTTAGGCCAGCAACATCTGTTTTAATTATGCAGAACGGTTCAATATTCAAAGTATCGATTTTAGTTAAAGCGTGCTTAGAGAAAAACAACCAATGTGAATGTTTTTCCTAATTCTTTGATTATTATATGAATCTATTGGACAGCTTTTGAGGGATGCTTAAAAGCCGCATCCAGATATAAGTACGTGATGGTTTTTTACTGGGAAAATTCTCATTGTCAATGTCATTTTTGCATCTTACAAAGTATTCTATTATATAACGCAAAACTTGTACTGTTTGAGTATGAAAACATCATAGATTTTTGTACCAAATATTGCCACTCTTTCTTATTATACTTGGAAAAGGATTTATCAGATAACAATACATTTTTTTATGCATATAGTGTAATTGTGTAAGTCACGAACACGTATTTTGGGAATATTATTTAGAGGGGAGAAAATTTCTGTCTGTCTTGTTTGTTAACAAGTGAATAGTGCTTATAGGAATAAATGCCGTATATACTTATATATACATATCTGTAGCGAATATATAACACGGTATATGTGTAGTGCATACAGCATATACCTTGTATATATATACATAAAGAATGAAAATAGATTGCAATTAAAAGTATATAGTATATTTATAGCTACTTTCTTGTCAAGTATAAATATACATGCAATGTACAGGATAAAAGGAGGGGGAAAGCAACGAAGGTAAGAAGAGAGAGAGAGGGAGAGAGGGAGAAGGAAAGAAGAGAGACAGACACACAGACGGATAGACAGAGTATATTTTTTTTTAGTTTTTTACTCTCTTTTTTTTTACCAATATAAAAGATTTTATGATCTAAAAATTTGTTGAAACTGAACAACAGCAAATCATAAAAGTGATTAAAAGTTGATAATTTTATATGATTAACTAACACTATAACGGTATAACTGCAAAGAATTTGCATACAATGAATATGGAAACACGTATATAAGTAGGGTGGCAGTGCGTGTCGCTTTCATTATCACGGCTGCATTTCACTGTCAGATACGCAGGTTTTTACTTTTTTCTCTGCATTATGCACGAGGTTTGTATTTAAATTGAACTTGCTAATTTCTTTTAATTAACTCTTTGTAAATTTTAATTGAGTTATTTTAATTTATAATTTTTTATTACATCAAAATTTGTACTTGGAATATTTAGTAAGTTTTTAAAAGCTACACTAATTACATCATATAAGCAAATTGTAGTTTAGTTTAAACTTACCTTTTTTCTTTGTTTTCTTATTCTATTTATACAGAGAATTTGTATTTACGGTATATATAAAAGTAGATAAAAGTATTGTCTCTATTTCATTTAAATATCAAATAATTACGAATTCAGTTTTTACTTATTAATTATCAAGTTTAAACTACAAGTTCATTCAGACCTATTAGGAATAGTTTCTCTTGTCAACCTTCTCTACTTTCGTAGTGTATTTAAGATTGTCTAAAGTATTATTTATCCTTTTTAGCTGACAATCTAATATCGTTTTTTTAATATTATTTTTTATCAAGTAACCTTCTAACAAGTTGAAATTTTATACTACAATAGAAATTACTTTATCCCTTATCCCTCAGAAATCTCTTTTGACGTTTACTAATTAGCTTAATATGAAGATCTGGAGAAATTTAATACCTTTTTTGCTACGATTATTTTACTCAGAATTATATAATATCCTTAAGGAATAGGAGTTAAATCGTAAGGGAAAAAAGTAAGCTAAAGTAACTTACATTGAACTTGACTTGTAAAGTATTTACTAACCTTGATCCTATTTACTCAAAACGGATCATTTTTTATGTACAGGTAACGATTTTTAATAATTATCTTATAAATCAGTTTATCATTATTTTTCACACTTCTGTTCCTTTACTTTTCAATGTATTTAATTTATCAATAATCTTTATAATAAAAAGTAAAACTTTTATGAATAAAGTCAATTACGAATTCATTTGCTATAGAATTTTACTTCTCTTTTTTTTGTTCTTTAAATAGCTACTTTTTCTACTGATGTTTCTTTTTCTCCTCTACTTTCTTTTGTATTTTTTTCTCAAACATAAAAAACTTTACCAATAGTTTTCCAATTATTTTAACAAAATTTTCTCGATTTTTAATCATTAATGGCACAGCAATATTTTATCTCTGGCAATTAACAATTGTTAACATATACTTATAGTCAGTATATAAACTCGAAATTGTCAACAATTTATACTCAATTATATATATAAAAAAATTTTCCATCAAAGATCTAAGAAATTATCATCTATCAAGAATTATAGAATAGATTAAACCTTATCTAACAGATGTGAATAGATTTTCGATATAAAAGCTTTAATTCTAGTTATAATCCTTATTGAACAAATTTGGACGAGCAAGAACGTGCTTTGAATAGATTCGAAATTATTTAAAGGCTAGCTAAAGATTGAGTACTCTTTCTCTCCATACACTATTGTTAATTAGAGCGTGCTTGTCCCAGTGACGAAACCTTCCTTCTGCAAAGAATGTAAAAATTTTAAATGATAAATTCTCCATATGATATATAAATACAGTATATGAAGTATATTCATCTATATAAATATATACAGCAATATATTTGTTTTAAAATTTTAAACCAATTATACTCTAGGTTACTCTAATTAGTCACAAAAAATTGAAAAGTCATTGATTTTTCAAGTAGTTGTTAATTGTTTTTTTAATAAATCACCGTTTTCGTTTGTAACAGCAATTTTTCAATTTCGTTTATAATATTTACTCATGATAATCTCTAAGAAATTTTAACAATGAGAAAGGAAATAAATAGGGAGACGAATAGAAAAGAGAGGGAGAGATGGACATGGAAAGAGAAAGAAAGAGAGAATGTTTAGAGGTAATAGAGGCAAAGAGAGAAAAAACGAGAGAAAGAGAATGAAATAGATTGGAGAACAGTAAAACTAACGAAGGCAGAGAGAGAGAGAGAGAGAGAGAAGATGGAAAAACATTCAAAACAAAGTAACTGTATGATCATAAATATACCTGGATTTTGGGTATCAATCACAATTTTGTTCGAAAAGAACACCTACTTAATAGCCAATTGCGTCTCTTGAAATTATCATTATTATATAATTAATATTTATAAACAATAAAGTTCTATTTTCAACAGAACTAAACTATTAGTTTTTTATTTGATATAAAAAAAAACAAAGAAAATATAGGTCGCAGGTCGAATTAGGTCTTTTTTTAACATTTTCTATTTAACACAAAATAAAAAAAACCTCCCAGATTCATTAACTTTGAAGTATATGTAATCTACTACAGTGATTTCCTGTTACAGAATAATATAGGCCTATATTGAAAAATTCATTCTCAGCTGTTAACTAAAACGGACTCTCTAGTACAACACGAATTCTCAATATGTTGAAAAGAAACTGTTCTTAAAGGGTACGCAATCTAGAGCAACCAGGAAAAGAATGCAAAGCCAAAGGCATAAAAAAATGAACTATAGGTTTTAAGCAATAGTGTAACAGAATTACTATGAAACTATGAAGAGTATTTTGTACATATTGAAAATTAAGGGGAAATTCTAGAATCCACCAACGCAAAAAATCAGCTATCAAGCAAATTGACAGCTTAGAAATATGAATAAAATGGATAAATACTTTATGCTTTTCAGAATCCCATGAACTCTTCTACAATTCATAATGGATCAGATACATACTACTCAAAACTGGAGGAGAGAATTGCACTTCTTATCTACAGTTATATTGCTCCAATAACATTAGCCTGCTTAGCTATCATTGCAATTGGTGGTAACAGTTTAGTAATTTGTGTCATTCTCTCGCAATCTGCACTTCGGACCTTAATAAACTTTCTATTGTTAAATCTAGCCTTGGCTGATCTACTCTTTGCACTAACAGTAATACCTGGGAAAATTATAAAATATTTAACGGTTTTAGATAACAGTTTGCAAATGGGTAACGCTGTTTGTAAAATCTATACTTATCTTACATATACAATAACAGATATTACAATAACATTGTTAATAGCTATATCTTTTCTACGATTGGCTATAGTCGTCTATACGACTCAGACAGCAAAATACAGAAGCTTTAAAAATATCTCTAAATTGACGGCCTGCATTTGGGTACTAATTTCGGCTTTACATACTCCACTGGTAGCAGTTGCTACCGTTAAAAGCAAAGGGAACAAGTATGCTGGAATAGTATATTGTGGAATCGACGATGAATATATCAATTCAGTGTTACTAAGCTTGAGCATAGGTGGTTACTTCGTACCTGCTTTTTTAATTACAGTAGTATATGCTCTGATAGCCTACCACTTAAAAAATGAAACAAATGATAATACTATAGACGCTGCAAAAGAGAGGACAAGAAGAGCTTTGAAGATGATGGTCGTGGTTGTTTTGGTGTTTTTATTATCTTGGTTGCCGACGCATTTAAACACAATATTATCTATGAAGCAAATATATTTAAAAAGCGTATGGTTCGAACTGCTACGATTACTCTGCGATATATTGGCTTATGGAAACTCATGCGTTAATCCGTTCATCTACAATTTTATGTCATCTGAGTTTAAAACAGCTTTTCGTAATGTTGTCTGCTGTCGTTGCAGAAATAATAATAACAGTAGGCCTTCAACAAGAACAGAAAATATCCAAATGAGTCCCATAAACAATGAAAGATTCTTAGACGATATGGAAAAAGAATGCCTTAACTTAGCAGAAACTGCAGTTGTTTAGCTTCACTTCCCTCATCTCAATATATAAAAAAAACGGTACACATAATTAATGATATGCTGTTTTTTTAATTACTCTTTCCAGATTCTTGGTTTTTTCTACTCAAGAGGATCTTTTCTTAATGTTTAAAAACATTTTAACACTTCAAGATTTTTTCATATCTTTCAATAGAAATTGAAAACTTTATTAATTAAATTTAGGAAATCTTTTGTTCAAATTGTAGTTAAACTACACATATAGCCCTTCCTTACGTGCAAAGGATGCAGTACTATTTAAGGGGCTAGGTAGACAGACACATTATTTGTACTTGAATATTATTTTTAAATAGTGCGCTGAATTAGGAAATTTTACATGTTATCTTTATTCTCTTTTTTATCATTTGTTTTGTCTACATTCCGAAAATATTTTCCCTTTTTAGCTCATTTGACTGATATTCAATAAACTTGTACTAATATATAAGAAACCCTTCCAAACAACTCCTAAACTGCTATTGTCACACTTGACTGAAGGATTTATTTACCAGCTCCAAGGTAAACTTCAATCATTAATGAAAACTTATGACTTACCTGACTTCTTAAGATCTCTTTTTCTTGGAGTTGAGGATATAGCAACTTGGTTATTTTAATAAAATTTGCAATTGAAATTAATATGGAAAATAGCAAGCATTCCAATGGTTTTCACTAGTATCCTACAACGAATACTTTTGCTTTACATCATATATTTTACTTGATTAATGCTGAATATCAGGAAAGATGTTAGAGATTGTATTCGATCAAAAAAAATTGAATTTTTCCCCCTCTATTTCTTAAGGTTAAGTTAAAGGTTATGCTTCTAACCTTTTCTGCATCAGCTAAAATATTATTCTCTCTACTTTGACAAAGGAAAAGAAAGAGAAAAATATATAATATCCAAAAATAGTCACTCTTAGTGTTTTCTTACGTAAATGTTACAATTAAAAAAAAGGGAGAATTAATTTGTTTTTGAAAGAAAAAATCAATTCTTAATTACTTATCTTTCGACCCATTTGTGTGATTATACTACTGAGTAAACAATATTACCTTTTCTAATTATGAAATAAACACCACACGTATATCTTATATCACTACTACTTTATCTATACATAATCTTTTTTGTTAGTATTCATATAGTATAGTACATAGTCAATTGTTAATTTTTTATGTTTCCTTTTTTCATATAAAATAAAAGGTCTTTGTGAAATAAGAATCATTAATGGAATAATAAAATGTCGCACCAATTTTTTTAAGCATCATATGTGATGCATTCATTGAGAAGTTTTTAATATGAAAGAACTAATAGGAAGTTAAAAGATAAAGGGAGTTATAAAGATGTTAGTAAATACTTTAAGGACTAGTAAGAGGAAAAGAGATTTAGATAGATATAGAATGGTAAAGTGTTGGAGAATAAAAAGAGAATGAGAGAGGGAGAGAATGCGTGTATTAAATAAGACTGAGAAAAAGAAAGAAACATGTTACCATACTCTGTATATAGTTATTGATCGAAAGTTTTCTTATATGACTGCTGTACTTATTGTATCGTCTGACCTTTGTCTTATCCTTATCTCCTCTGTTGAATCTTTTCCCAAAGAAAGTTCTTTGTCATTAAAAGAGGAGTAAAACTAATACAATCAGTAATATAAAAGAGAGGGAGGAAATGAAATTAAAATTTAAAAAAAAAGAGCCTAAATTCTTACATTCTACTCAGTTTTCACGTCTCTCCAATGGCTTCTATACTGCATATATTTTTACACTGCAATTCATTAGTGACAACAATTTAAAGAAGGGTACGATGAGACCAAGCAAAGGTCGTGATAGATATTTTTACTTCACCTAAAAGAAATAAGTTGGACGTCTTTAAAGATTGACTCAAATAATAAGGAAAAACATTTGGAAAATCCCCAAGATGAATAATATAAGAAGAAAGCATTCGTGAAACTTATAAGATTATGAAGACATGCTTCTACATTTTTCGTGATACTCATCTTTATCTTAGATACTTCTGCTACTAAAACATGTCCAAGCCTTATCCAGTCACGTGATTCTCGTCATGGACAATCATTGACGAATACTAATAAATATTCTCATTACATGTTATCAACATGATATGTTAATGACAGAGGTTAGTATTTATAAGTAAATGGGAAAATTTCTTCATATTGGTTTCTTAGTTTGGTGATTAATTGACATTTTTTGACCGGATTATGGATAAGAAATGGCTGGTTAGCAATACAATAGGAATAATTTTCATTATTTTAATCACAACCTTTATTATAATTGGCTCTATTGGCAATTCTATGATAATTATTATATATTGGAAGCGACCTAGATCTAGTTCGCAATTCTTAATCCTAATCCTTGGATTATCAGATTTAACATCATGCCTATTGCTGATGCCTCTTTCTATAGTCTACGTTACGAATAGTTTATCACAGATATTTAGAATCTATGTTTTTGACAGTGCTTTGCATCTTGTTCTAATATTTAATATATTGGTATTCATTGTAATAGCTTTTGATAGATATTTCGCATTGGCTAAGCCGTTTTCAACGATTCTAAGCTATAAAGTTGCGAAGAAATTTTTGTTTTACGGTCTATTTATAGCTGTAGTGTCCGCCTCATTATTTAAATATTTAAGAATCAAGCATGAATTTGCATATCAAGTAACAGTTTTAACTTCTTTCCTTGCGCTAACTTTAATATTAACAATTATCTACGTACTTGCATTTGTAAGTGTTACAATTAACCTAAATAGAATAAGGAGGAAAAGAGTTGTCGATGTCGATTCAAATGGGCCCAATATAATAACTAAAAGGTGTAGAAACAATTCAAAGAATATTGTAGAAGCCGTTAAAACTGCTAAAATGCTTTTTTTTGTAACATACTTATTTATTGTTGTTTATATACCATTTGTTATATTAGAAACATTGCCTATAAATATAAAAGAGGCTTTACAGTTTACATATTTTATAAATAATATTTCTAATATATTTATTTATTTGATGTTTAGTCATACTTTTCGCCAAGAATGTAAAAAACTATGTCAAAATGTCTAAATGTTATAAGTATCAAATTTTGGTTTGTTTCTTATCGTTCTGTGTTATCTTATCTTATCGTTAATTAACTAATTAACAAATTGATTATATTATTTAAACATTTTTAGATAAAAACTCTTTTTTGACCTATTTTACATTGATTTGTATTGTTTTATTGCTTAGTGATACACATTTCATTTCTCCATCCTCTCTTAACAAGTTAAATGAGCCATTAACATTTTCTCATCTTATGTTGACTTGGATGTTGGTGTCCCCAGAGACTCAGATATTGAAACAACCAAAAAATCCAGAAATTCAAATAGTGTTAAGAAAGTTGAGCCTAGTATTAGACCAAATGCACCTCCGACGTCGGACATTAAGGCTAACCAAGAGTAGGCTATCTTTTCTTTCAATTCTCTTGTGATCATTGTTGAAAAATATATGTTTAGTTGAATAAAATTGCCTTCGAGTGTTGTTTTAGTATAATGAGTTGCATTAGTTATCAGACGTTTAAAAAAATCACTAAAAATTGAATATGATGTTGATGCATCATATTTGATAAATTGACATTGAGTTGGGCATTGACAAGATTTGAAAATCTCTTTTGCGTAATATAAATCTGATTGTACTTTATTGCAAGGTAAATTTAAAGGAGAGCATACTGGAACAGAATCATCAACTGAAAATATAAGTATAAAGAGGAGTATAGTATAAAGGTATTACTCTTTCAATTCTCCTCTACTTACCAAGCATCTCTTCCCCTTTACAGCCACATTGCTTAACTACATACTTTGACAAACATTTATTCATGCAGGCTGATTGTCTATAGCTGTTATCTTCATTACAGTCACCGTATGGTTTGGACAGCAATGTTGTTGCTTCTCTCTGTATTCTTATCACAAAATCATTACCAGGTGATAACTTTATACCATTCTCAAGCATCTCAGGAGTGTCTTCTGGGTCATGCAATAAAACCTTGAAAAGTTGAAGAAATTACAGAAGAGAAGTTTAATAATCGGAAATATTAAAATATCAAAGAAAATAAAAGTTTACCCTAAAGCCAGCAGATGGCGCGTTTGCTAAAGTGTATTCTTCTTGCATGACATTTAAAGTTAAGGTCAAAGCATTTCTATCACCCGCAGCTCGAACAATAAAATTCTTACTTCCTAGTATATAATAAGAGTCAAAAAAACTATTTATCTGATGAAAATATTCAAAGAATTAGTACTTGAGTTAAACTGGAAGCAATATCCCATGTTAGTAGCAACTGTAATGAAATCACTTGCAGAACATTTCTTCAAATTGAAGTAGCACTAATCATAGCATATAAGAATTTTAAATTAATATAGATGTTTATATATATAAAGATATATAATAATAATAATTAAAATTAGTACAGAGACTATCGCATCTTTTCCTGGTTGAGCTGCTTCCCGATACTTTTCACCCCAATCGAAAATCGTATTATTGGAAAGTGTGCCATTGGTATCAGAGACTGTAGTGTTAATTTTTAAGTCCGGATGAGGAGGCCATAAGGTGTACAAACTATCAGCGATGCCTTGACCTGCTAATAAAAAAATTTATCAAGCAGCAGTCATTTCAAAGTATTTACCTTCGGCTGCCACCAGCGATTTCATCATTCGATTTTCATTACAGATGGTGACTGTTGGAAATCTTAGAAATTTGTCATGTCTATATCTAATTCTGGTTGTTGTGTCATATTTAATATAATAACTTATTCTTTCTTGTAATTGATATATCATAAATCCAACTCCAAAGAGAATTAATGTTATCCAGAAGCATCGTCGAGTCAGAGACGCAGTTTGCATTAAAGTATATTTTATACCTATGACACTTATTTCTTGAAGAAATTTAACAATACGAACAGACCAATAGAAATTTTTCTTTATATCTTTCTTTTTTGATTCTTCTCTTCTATTGTCCATATTTATTTGTTCAACATCTCCAACTTTGTTTACTGATATAATTTTTTTAGGCATTTTATTAATCCTTCTTTACAACTTAATTTTGTAAATTTGAACACAATATAGCTTGTATATATCTATACATATATATATGTATATATATACATATATATATATATATATATATATATATATATATATATATATATGCGTGTATATATTAGCTATATGTCAAAAAAAAGTTACATGTTTAACATATTGAAACTCTTTAGTGGTGTTCTCTCAAGACGTTTAAAACTTATTCAATCCTAAGGCAGTATCCACTTGTCAAACACAATGATAATTATACAAAGAGCTCCACTATATATGTTCTTGTGAAAAAAATCTATTATTTTGTAGCATAAACATTGTAAAATCCTTTGTTTCTGTGCATTATGATATATAAAATATTCATATCTGGCTTTTAAGTCATTGCCTATTTTTTTTATTTGCAAATTTTTCCCTCTTATTTAGTATAATAAATATTGGTGGAAAGAAAAACTAATTATTTCCATTAGCTGCTACTAGCTTAGCCTTTAATATGTTTATTAATAAATATGTTCTTCTACTGTTTTCTAACGATTTATTTCCTCCTCTTTATATCTTTGTTTCCTATTATTCACTCTCTCTCTCTCGCTCTCTCTCTCCTTCTGTGCGGCACTAAGGTTAAAACATTTTTTTTACATGTTTTATAATATAATTGTATTAATTCTTTATTTACTCTATAAAAGTTACAATTTTTAATCTCTCTCAGTTTATTCTACTAAACGGTAATGTTTTCTTGTCGTTATTTTACTAATGAAAAAGGCCAATAAATTATCTAAATTAACTATTCATTTATTAAAGAATTTATTCCCTTATTCATATAAACATTTATTATATATTTTTACTTTTGAATATAACATAAATTTTTCAAAGAATGAATAAACATATGCAAAGTATTTTTTTATATTTATACCATTTTTTTCTTTACTTTTCACCAACTTGAACAGCTTTGGAATAAAAATAGATAATTCATACATTTCCTCAATTAATGACATACAAGTTGACGTTATACTATAAAGAAAGCTATTCTCTACAAGCATACCATATGAAAACTAAAGAAATAACTTCATTAACTATATGCTAAATGACTAACAATAGGAATACAAATATAGTATAAAAAAGAAATATTGAAAGTATAACAATATACTACAACTATAAAGAATGATGCTATATATTTATATATCTTGTATAGTATCATTATTAAGTTTAAACCAATATCCTATTAATTTATTCTAATTCGATTTCCTGTAAGTTCTACATTACTGAAGAAACAGTCAAGTCAAGTATGAAACTCTTTTTATTTATCCCAGGTTAAGTCAAATTAAATAATAGTAGAATTATAAATAAAACATATTGTAATTCTGTTAAAGACATGTTTAATTATTTACTTGAAAGAAACATTTAAGAGGTAAGATTGAGGAGCGCTGAGAAAAGAAAAAATCTCCATACAGCAAGGGAATATACTAAAGAAGAATGTCAGGAAATTTAAGTAAATTAATACAATTAGCTACTGTTTGAGGAATGTGAAATAATGAAAATTCAGAATAATTACTAAATCAGAGAGTTGAGGGGAAGCTGTCAGAAATTTTATTCAATTAAGCACTGCTAAGCATAGCGTGACTGGTAAATTATTCTACTTTATCGGAATCATTCAGAAAATGTCCCCTTTATCTTAAGTAGTAATTTAAAAGTGTTTCTCAACAGAATATTATAAATCTTTCAAAGCTCAACTACATTTATATGCAAAACTAGTACTTATAAACTTCATATGATTTATATATGGTTTATCTATCGAAATGACCATTTTGATAAAATAATATATAAAAAGTCAATGTGTTTTTCTTACTGAGAGTAACATTATTACATATAAATACTATGAATGTGAATATAAAGATACTGTTTAAACGTTTATGATGAATGTTAAAAATATTCTAACAATGTACTACTAAGTACACAAATAATTGCATATAAAGATAAATATCTGTAGGCAAGAACTATTTAACTAATACTAGAAATCGAGGGAATAGCTTTAACTGCTAGAATTTCACTCATATTCTGCTATCCATGGTATGAGGCTGTTTTTACAAACCTAACATGAAAAAATCGAGAAAATGTGATGTGTGGAGTCTTGGGAAGTTGTTTCATTCCATGATATCATCTCTTCAATACATAATCAAGATTATCTGTATAAATTTGGTAAATAAATTGAAAAAATTTTACAATTGCTCAATTAAGAGACCTCAGTATGAAGAATTCAATAAGAGAAGATAGAGATTGGATAGCGAATTTACCTTTTCTTCATGAAGCTGTGTTTCAAAAATGAAAAAAATTACACAAAAAACTACATTTAGATTTTTTGGAATAGGAAAGGAAGAAACTGTAATAGGAAAGTAAGTCTTTTAGCAAAATAATACTTGTAATACAAAGCTAAGACAGCGAAATACTTTATGGACAAAACTAATCCAAAGCCATTACCCAGACCACCTTATTTTCTAGACTTATCTCCAATATAAAATTTGTGGCATTTGTGGTTAGAAAATTACTATGCAACTGTTGCTACTTTTCAACTAAGGCCAAATAATGGACAAGAATTCAAGAGGAAGAAACGTTGAAGAGGTGAACTTTCAAAATACCTAAGTAGTCATTTACCTATTTCATTTAATACTACTGTATTACTACCATATGATAGCCTTCAATTCCTATATACAGTATATATACAGTAGATATAGATATATTAGTACATGTATAATCTTCATGTCTTCACAAATAATGCCCTGAAGAGAACAGATGCTAATTTATGAGGTCTAAAAATAAACGAAACCCGAGGACAAAAGAAAAAAGATTGATGGTAAATTAGCTTTAAATAAAGTTTATATAAATATTCAGCCGTAAAGTTTTTTAAAAGCCATGCAGTAGACATGTCGTAACTTTTAAAATGTTTCAATACGGAAAATGAAAATACCTTGTTGAAAACTGCTTTTATTTTTATACGATTGAGTATACAGTTTTCAATAAATCGTTGCCTCAATGAAACTCTTTCGATAAAAACTTTCTACCTATTTCTTTGTTTCCCGCTTGTTATTTCCTCTTATATTTCTATATATCGTTTTTTATACCTTTTAGTTAATGAGCAGAAAAACGCCTATATGATTTACCAGTGCTGCCACCCACACTTCAACACATCAATCAGTTGAAATGCTTCATATCATACATTTCAGCAGGATCAGTAACTATTCGGAAAAATCTGCGGAATGAATAACTCTACGGATTACTCTCGACTTTTAATGATGAAGGAGAATGTGAGAGAAATTTTACTGTGGAGTTTACCAGCAATCATATGTATTGGTTTTGTAGGAAATACAATATCATTCATTGTTTTGGTCAGCAAAAGATTACGGTCAACTCCTGTTTATTTTTACTTGTCTCTATTGGCAATTTCTGACAATTTTGTGCTGTTTTTTAGCGCCTTTAAAACCTACATAAGAATTTTAACGGGGTTCGAAATGTTACACTGGGGGCTACCCAGTTGCATACTTCTTAACTTTTTTAATCAGCATTTTCAATATCTGTCTTCCTGGTTTTTAGTTTTGGTAACTTTTGATAGATGTATTGCAGTATGTGCCTCTTTAAAATCTAACATACTCTTAACAATAGGCAGAGCAAGAGTATTAGTTGTGATACTAAATCTTATTGTCTTTGTGTTGAATGCTCACCTGTTTGTCAATCTGGAATTGATTAGCAATGCTAATGCAACACATTTCGCATGCCATACAAAACGGAACTGGTTTACTACTAAAATATCTCCAATTCTTAAGTTATGGACATACAGCTTAATTCCAATATTTTTGGTAATTTGTATGAATACTGGAATAATGTATAAGCTGTTGAGGGGAACTGCCTTCAGAGAACTACGATCAAATGCTACACAACAACAAAGAAAGCGTAATGTTAAAGTTGTAATAATGCTACTTACCGTATCTTTATCGTGGATTATTTTAACGTGCCCCCTATCAATATGGCTTTTAGTGGCAGACAGGAATACAGCGAAAAATGAACAATTAACTAAATCTTTTTGTTTTTTACTTATGTATACAAACCACGCAACTAACTTTATTTTCTACTGCTTGAATGGCAATAAGTTTAGGAAGGAATTAAAACAAAAATTTAACTGTAAACGATATTCCTATGGACAGCAAACAGTTCATATTCCTATGAGAACCCTGTCTCACACTGGTAAGCCAGATTATTGAACTATTACAAACTGCTCTTGTCTTATTAATGCAATCATTCATATGAATTATCTTTTTTACTACTAAACTTTCCAGCCAGCGTGTACAACTCTTTCTTGTGTTCACTTATATCAATGGAAGTTGGATGAACAATAAAAGACATCAAGAATATTTATATATAGAAGAGAGTATTATACTTTTTTATAATTAATTTAAGTATGGGTACTTTATTCTCCATCAAATTTTTTATTGAATATGCATACACAGTTTATTTAACTTCTTGACAGACCAGTTTTCTAAACAAAGTTTTACAGAGATTTCTATAGTACAGAGATAGAGTTATTGTTTAGTGCAGCAGCTTAATTACTATTGAATGCTTTCCACTAAATAATGTTATCTCTATGGTAAATACATTTTCTTGAATAAAAACATAATTGCATACAAAATGACGAACAATTATAAAAATACTAGAATTTTGCGTGTAATTCTTGTCACTGTAAAATTAGTAAGAGGTAAATAAGAAATAAGAGATTTTATACATCACACTTAACCGTCAATAATTTTGAAGAAAATTTGACAAATTATGCAAGAAAAGATGGATTTAACTAAGCCAATTTAAAAATCTATTAGATTCATCTGGAACTGCTACAACAATTAGAATTATTTTAAGAGGAAAATCAAGAAAGTAGAAATCACGCTTGGATGATTAATAGGCAAATTCAACTAAAGAGGACCATTGATAAGACAATTTTGTTATTGATTGTCCAGTTTATAACTGGCAGAATATCACATAAGGGAGAATAATTTTCTGTTAGAGGCTTTCTAAAAGAGGCAGTATGACAACGGAGGTTTTAAAACAAACAATCCCTTAAGATTTAAGAGTCTTATGTCTAAGCTGGAAAGTTACTGAAAGTTTAGTTATAGGAAAATAGACAATTTGACAAGGCGTAAGAATTTGAAAATTGTTATCATTGAAGAATGGAGAAAAAGGAACTAAATCTTATTAATAATTTTATTAGATCTCTCATAAAAGACTTATAGTTTTATGTCCAAATAAGGAAAAAGAAGAAATAGCAAATTTAGCAATTCTTTTGATGAAAATATGATGGTCTATATAGAGTTTTTTCTACATTTTTCATCTAAGGAATTAATTTAAATTGCACTATGAAAGAATCTAAACATTACAATTACGCCTTGCTTTCTTCAGCAGTCGTTATTTTTTTTATCTAAAACTGAGCACAATATTAACAAAATTTCTCTTTTCCTTTTGGGTTATATATTAATATTTAGCATCCTAATATATTTGAATTTTTACTGAACTTGATAAAAGAGCGAAAAAACAAGAGTATTAACAATAAAGAATACATACATATTCTATTCAATCCCGAAGCCAAATTTATGTTTCCCTTCCTAAGGAAGAAATAGCGCTATGCCTAACTATAATACTATTTTTGCGTTATATTTTCATTTTTCGATTATTCCTCTTCAATCATTTGTCTTTTTATTTGACTATAGGATATGACCTCTTTTCCGATAATAGATAGAGCTAGATATATTTATAATAATGTCAAAGTAAATTATTTTGGTACATATCGGCATATATATATATATAGAATATGTCATCAGTAGCTCTATGTTGTTGTATCTTTTTTAAAAGAAATGAGCTAATCTTTCTATACATTAAAAGACAACATTTCAACATTTATTAATCAAGACTTTAATAGTTTTACCATATATTTATAGTAATAGTTTCTTATAATATATCAATTAGCAGAGGTTACTCTAAAATAATTGCCCTCTTTTAGAGGAGTAAAATGCAATATTATTAGATTATTATTAGATTTTCTGAGTTTTTATTCTAAATAACGCAATTTAAAAGAGTATACCATCTGTTCAAGAAGGTATGAGAAATTTACTTGTCCTTTCAAGTAAGTATGGCAAACCTTCATACAAAATTGTAAGTTTTTTATACGCTTTTAAGAGAACATTAAGAGATATTAAATGCTGTACCAAGCAAGGCTACTCTGTTCAGAGTACTTCTCAGCATACTGAAGCTTCCTTTAAGCAGAAAATCGAAATTCTTATTAAGTAAAGGACTATTTACAAAATTATTTTCAAATACCACTTAAAGTAGGATTTTCCTATCAACAGCAGCAGATACCATCGTATATTACATAACTTTATAAACTTTAATTTGTAATTATTAAAAATTACAAGTACAGTATGTCTCGGTAGATCATCTATCAATCTGGTGTAGTGTGTCAATTGTTTTGCCAAAAGAAATAACTCATACAAAGAAACCACAAAATTAGCGATATAGAAATTGGGAAAAAGAATTTAAATATTCTCAGTGGCTGAAAGAGTTTCGGATCCCATTTGAGAAATTTAGGAAAAACAAAACAATCACAGAAAAATATTATTATCTTGCATTAATAATCATATCCAAAAATGATATATTATGTAAAAGTATAGTTTTAATTCCTGTAAAGATATACTTTCATGGATTAAGAGTCTTAGACTTTCATATTGATGAGAAAATATGTTGTTGGCAAAAAAAGATAAATCTTCTGCTGTCTTCTTTTTAATTCTATAATAAGTGTAATAAAAGATGTTCTACATCTCAAATTAAGAGGAAAGGAAGAAGAAAGTAGCAGTACACGTTCTCTTTCCTTGGAATCGTGACATATTCAGGAACTGATAAGTCATAATTTTAAAGGAGGCTACCTTTTATGCACCATTAAACACTAGTATTAAGAGTAAATCTAATGAGTATATTTATACCTTACGTATAGAACTAATAATGACAAAATTTGTATTATTTTTTTTCTTCTTTTAGAATAAGTTGAGTATCTAAATATAAATTTGTAAAAGAAAAGAAAAGAAAGATATAAAATCATCATTTACGGTTAGATTTATTTCATTACTTAATAAGTTTTAATATACGGAAATGTGTAAAAGACATTTAGATATAAATACTAATATATATGATCCGGATATACCTATATAATCATTTTGTTATTAAGAAAAAAAACAAATTCTTTTTATTATTTAATCAATTAAAAGTTATGAGAGAAAAATATCATTGAAAAAAATATGAATTAATCAATTCAAATAGAACTGTTTTTAATCTTTCACCAACATCTTATGAATGACATATGCTATTAACAGAGTAACTAGCTTCTTTAGTTAATTTAATAAATTAAAGTAACAAAATACAATAATATATGAGTTAAATGGAAAGATTTCCAGTCACGGTGGAATCCTACTGTTTACTTTTACGACTACCTTTTTTATAACAGCACATAAAAGTGATAACTAACTATAAATATAACGTCATACTATATAATAATAGTGATTTCTTGAAAATATTATTAATTGGACCATTACAGCAAAGACACGGACAAAATATATATTCATGTTAAAGGAATATAGTGAAATGAATATATCTAATTTTCTAAAAAGTTGTAGGTCTACTTTATTTTAGAAGGTATCTTTTTAGTTTGTCAGTCTGGTGAATTGAGTCTTAATTTTCATACAAACTAGTTTAGAGATTTACAAAGTGTTTATTAATAATTGAACATTTAAATTATAAACTTATACATATATATTGTATAGGTATATATTCATAATACATTTGTATTATCTTGTATGTAGTTTTCAATAAATTGCGGTGTCATTCCTATTCCTTTTTACTGATTGAAAAATATATAAATATTATTTCATTAATAGGACGATAAAAGAGTTAATCACAAGAAAGGAAAGCTATATGGTATCTATAAAATTACCTTCACATTTCCTAATTGAATTCGTATAGAAAAATTTTCTGATACCAGATTTTTATTTTGTTGTTGTACTTTCAAGATATAATATAAGGACTAAATGAGATTTTACTGCTCCAAGAAGCCTTACTTTTTTGTTTTCCATCTTTGCCTCTCTGTCTCTTTCTCAATTTCTTCATCTCCCGCTATATTCCTTCCTCCTCCATTCCTCTTTCTCCTTTCCTCTGCCACGGTTTACATTTATTAATTTTCCTATTTTTTTCATAAAATACATATAATAATAAATATTATGTAAAGGTTAATAAGTAATCAGTACATTTTAGTTGACATTTAGCAACATGTGTAACTTCTAAACTTGGGATATGAAATATTAAACGAAATGTTAAAAAATATATGATGTAATTCCCATTCAAATCAGCCAGTGAATAATTTCTTCTCACTAATTATTTAAGAATTAGGATAATTTAAAAAGAAATATCCAGGGATTTAATAAAATAGAGTGAGAACTCTACTTTTAACAAGAAAATATCAATGTTATACTTTTTTCGGTTAGAATACTATTTGTTTTATAAAGAGCTGTAAAATAATTATTTTACTTCAAAGAAAACTTGCTAAAATCTATCCAACATTCTTAATTGTCCTTAGCATGTGCTTAGTATTTATTACTAGAATATATATTCTGTATATACATTTACTTTCATGTCTAAAAAACTGATAATTTCATTAGGTGATGTGTTAAGACCATTATATCTCGGACTAAAATTGACTACTATATCAAAGAAACTTTCGCAAATTTCTTCTCCTCTTGTATCTTCAATACATCATATTAAAACAATAACTTATGTTTTTCATGTTAAATTTCAGATGAACTTGTACACCTAACCTTTAGTTATAAATCTTGATTTCGTCAAGGCTTCACATTTACCTTCAATAATACTTTTCTCTCAAACTGTAGTTTAAGTCGTAGTATAATTACTCATGACTTTTGCAGATAATTTATTTCCCTAAGGAAAAATTATCTGAAAAATAAATATATAAATCCTTCGTTTCCATAAAATATTTACAATGTCAGTAATCAGTATCTACAATAAATAAAATTTAAATTAGGAATATTTGATAGACTATTTTCTCTTCTTAGAATTATTTAAAAACAACATCAGCAACTTTTAAATTATCGCACAAAATTGATATACGAATAATATAGCTGAAATAATAAATCATATATAATCTCCAGATAATTTCAAATGAAAAGTTACTGCCTTTCATTTAGTTTTTTTATTGAATATTTCATATAGATTTCTTCTAATCTCATACAATGAAGTTTTTAGTGAATTTCCAATTTAAATATTTTTCCTACTATATGTTTTGTATACATAAAATAATGTAAGGTTACAAAGTGGAAAGAGAGAGAGAGAGAGAGAAAGAGCTAGAGAAGAGCTCTCTTACGATTTCCCTGAAAGACAGAAGAATATACTTGAATCTTAAGAAATAGACAAAGCAACTCTCGTTATTATTGAATGCTATTTTAAAGAAAGAAATACTTTATAAAGAAGCCATTAAAAGTTATAAATAGATACAGGCATAAGGAAAGACCACCCCTTGTTTTTTCTTGTTTGCCTAGTTATATTATATGAAAATATTCGTGGTAATTCTATTACCTATGCCTATTTTATAAAAATTTATTAATTCTATACTTTCAATCATTACTTATTGTTAGATTTCTTTCATTAGTTTTTCTCTTTCTTTAGTCTTTTTACAAACTGCTGTTTCCACTAACCAAGTAAAAATCCTAATTACTATACTAAGATACCTATTAAAGCAATTTTTTGTCACCAACTTACATGCTACTACTAGGTTACTTTATCCAATTAAATTTGTATTAATTTCTTGACATAATTGCTTATCCAAAATTAGATAGAACTAAACAATTATGATTCAAATTAAATAATTTATTGAATAATTTTAATCCGTTTATTATAAAAAAAATCCTATTTAAACCAAATTTATTCCATAAAGGATTAAAGTTTAATAAAATTTTCATTTAGCAATTAAATTTCAATAGAAAAGTATCATAAAAAATGATTTTATACTTGAAAAAATACAATTTTTATTAGTTGTTGGGTAAAACTATGCATCTCTTTACAACTTTTCTCCATATTAACGTAAAAAGATTCTGAAAGCAAAGATTCGAAATACTAAGGTCAATGTTGATTGAAAGCAATTGCAATTCAAAGAAATGCATTATCTTCTTATTGTCTAAATACATACTAAATGTAGAGAAAGTAAACTCTCCCTATTCCAACCGCAAATTAGAATCAATAATGTATGAAAAAAGAGCAGAGCAGTGAGAGGAAAGAAGCGAAAAAAGCACTTAATAAGCTCTTGATAAATGTTCAAAAATAGATCTTTTCATTTGTAAGACACTTAACAAATTAATACTTTTGGAAACTTTATTTTTGTATAAATAAAATTGAAAATTCGACTATTCATGTTTTGTTTCTTAAGAAAAACGATAAAACACAGCAATGACAGGTACAAGCTAGATTAATGAATAGTAATTCTCAAATAACGTGATTATTTAAATCATTAATTGAAAAAGGGAAAAGGTAGGAAAACCTAAAATAAAAAGTGTTGGTTTCTTTCTTTTCAGTTCCATTTTATATTTAAATTACAGATTTTCTAAGGAATTAGCAACAGAAGCTACATTTTAGGGAGGTGATAATCAATCATTCTTAATTAAGAAGGGTAATAAGAAATGTAATATTCATTTTTATGTATAAAGATGCAAAGGTAGATATCTTTAGAGTTTTATACAACTTATTGATGTCATAAAAAATATTACTATTTTTGTCATCCTATCTTACAAATCTAAATTTTTCATTATTTGATGCGGTCTAAGAAAGATGAAAGGTAGATATGGGTCAATTACGAATATCCTGCTTACTACCTAAGCCTAAGTTTCAAGAATATAGCATTGGAGAAGACGTCGTGGCTGAGAGTATTACTCTTAGACTCTAGAATTATCAGAGAGCGACAGATATTGCAATATATTTGCCACGCTATTAAGCTCTGCACCAAGGCATTACCCACCACCTCATCTGATAAATTTAGTTACGCTTATAACATGCCTATATATAGTTTTTAAAAAATATTTTTTGATTTGGTATTTAAGAAAATTCATTCATAGAAACTAATTGATTTAGAATAACAAACTTCATTGATTTAGTATAATTTGATAGAGGTTTAAAGCGTCATGCGAACAACAAGTATGTGAGCGTTATGTATGCATTCATGTATATATGTATATGCGCATAAGTGATGGATAGAAGGAAGATGAAAAATGCATCAAGAATAAATAGTAAAATTATTATAATTTATTGAGTTTTTAGCATTAAACAATATGTTTAGTTAGCTATTCTCACGTGGAATTTGAAAATTATACCAGAAATATACGAAAAAAGTGGGCTTAGTTAAAAAGTTTGCCATTTCTTTTCTACCACTCAGCTCTCGTGACCTTCTATCCACCCAGGCTGACTTCCTCTATTATTCACCCTTGTCCTAATTAATTTGAGAATAAAAAACCCAGTAACTTTTCCTGGAGGGTATTCAATACATTATCTTGATATTGAATATATGTAACACAAGAAACGTCTTCATCTGAAAAAAAGTAAAAATAATTATATTAAATTGTACGCAAGATGGCGGGCAAGATTGGATTTTTCATTAAAACACTGATTTTTCTTTTTTGTAAAGTAAGAAGTAGTAACCTCTTTTCGTTCGTGAAGAAAAAGAGAAAGATTCAGAGTAAATTATAGTCTTTTTATCTTCTTAAAACGTGATATGTTAACGAAGATATCGCTAATTTAGAATAATTTAAATCTTAGTATAACCTCCCACCATATAGACGAATTCTCTACAAACTAATGGTTAGTGATGATACGAAGATGCACAATAGTTTGGTACTGGGATTTATTTATTACAATGTCAAACGTGTGCTGAAGTCTCTCACCGACGGATAAAAACCTCTTTATTATTGACCGGAACACCTTTTATGTCACGCAGTAGTATTACATAACGATTTCACGGATACAGCTGACAAACTAGGCCCAGAAATTGAGACATGTGCTGCCACCTACCATCCGTATTTTATCCTTACAAGTTTATATTAATGCCTTAAATACTATTGGTTTCCAAGAGAAGACAGGTTGCAACAACAAAAACAAAACATACTGTGAAAATACTGATTCTTGGACGAATACTACTTTTCAAATAATGAATAATTCTTCAACTACGTTAGAAGAAGAAAATATTCAAAAATTATTAACTTGGAGTTTACCTTTTATCGTTTGCTTGGGTCTCGTTGGAAATACTGTTTCTTTTGTAGTTCTGACAAGTAGCAAATTTCGCTCTGCTCCCATATATTTCTTTCTATCTCTTCTAGCTATTGCAGATACATTTGTTTTGCTGTTAAGTGCTTTTAAGACTTATCTGAGACTATTGACAGGATTTGAATTATTACATTGGTCAGAATTTGGCTGTAAGCTACTTTTCTATTTAACTCAGCATTTTCAATATTTATCATCATGGCTTTTGGTACTAGTAACATTTGATCGATGTGTTGCTGTTTGTGCTTCTCTGAAATCAAACATACTATTGACAATCGGAAGGGCTCGGTTCGTTGCCCTGGTCTTAAATGTCTTAGTTTTTGCACTTAATGCTCATTTATTTGTCAACTATAAATTAACAGATACTGATGGACGACTATCCTGTCATGCGAAATTAAATCCTTTCTCGATAAAAGTTTTCCCACTTTTAAAACTTTGGACTTATAGTCTAATACCAATAATACTTGTTCTTTGTATGAACTCGGCTATTATATTTAAATTACTCAAAGGAACAGCCTTTCGAGAGTTAAGATCGAATTCCGCTCAGCAATCTAGACGAAGGAACATCAGAGTTGTCGTTATGCTATTATTTGTAACTGCTTCTTGGATCGTTTTTACCTGCCCTTTGTCAATATGGTTGCTAGTTGCCGATAGATCTGCCGATTCAGGATTGTGGTTTAAGACATGGTGTTTTCTCCTCATGTATTTAAATCACGCTACCAACTTTATATTCTACTGTCTTAATGGAAACAAATTTAGACACGAGCTCAAGAGAAAATTCTCTTGTAAGAAACAATTAAAAAGACAAGATACATTCCTTCTAGGTTTAAGACTTTAAAATTATGGATATTTTTTATGATAAGAATACTTTTAATTACAACTCATTTGACAACTTCTATTGCAGCTATAAAAATGTCTAGATAAAGGTTTTTTCCTGATTATTCTATTAGAAAACGAATGAATCCGTAAAAAATTCATCGCGTGATTAAAAGATTGTGCATCTCTATCTATCTAATACTATCCTTCTTGGTAAAACTTTGGAACATAAAGATTGATTGATGGAACCATCGGAAGTTGCCTTATACCCTCTATATTAAATGCTATAGGTTTTTATCATAATTTCAATTATTATTTAATGCTTAGGATTAGTACGAGATCACTCATTTGTAAATTTTAAGTTAAATGTCCGCCCCTTCTAGCTCAGAGATACACAGATGCTCTCACTCTTTATATATATCTAACTTTTACTTCTCTATCATATCTATATACTTCTTGGCAAAAGAAATAGTTTCCTTCTACTGCCAACTGCCACAATTTGAACAATTAGATAAAATGTGCAGCAGAAAAATCAATTGACAAACATACCTAGCAGATTGTTGCTTTTAATCAGTGAAAATTTTACTTTCTGTTTTTTAATAGCATGTTGGATTTATCACATCTGGAAATGCTATAAAAATATTTCCACTGTTTTTTGGTAAGAGAACAAAAAAATTTAAAAAAACGGGTATATCATTATTATACTTATACTCTCACATCAATACGACACGTACTATGGTTTTTGTATGGAAATTAAGTACTTTATTACAAAGTATAGGTAAAAGTATTGTATAAAGAATTTTTTTTACTATAATCTTCTGTGCTTAGAAGAAAGAATATAACTTTGGAACTTTCTTCATATTTTTTCAACTGATATCTCACCTTTTTTCTCCTATAGTATAATCTTTTCTTCTCTACTATTCTTGTTTTTACTTATAGATGTATAGTATTATTACTGTGATAAAATAAGGTTGTAAGCATCTTTACTTTGATGAGATGAGAAAAAAAATATAACTTACATAGTCGAATTTAGTTAAAGTTATCGTTATTTTCCGTAATCTAATACTATTTAGATTTTAAAAAATCAGGTATATCACCAGTTTTGTCATAAAATTTGGTAAGGGAAATAAATGAAATGCTAAAGGGATAAAAATAAAGTCTCTATATATTAGAGCATTTTTTTTATTATTGTAAAGTCTTTGATAAATGCGACTTCTACCCATTTAACAGTTTCCCTTAAACCGATTCAGAAGAAAGGGAGATAAGAAACTTTAAATATCTCACTTCACTTGTCTCTCTCCCTCTCTTTAAATTTCTCTTTCTCTCTCTCTAACTCTTTCTCTTTCGCTTTCCGTTTCTTTCAGTCTCTAGGTATGTATACTTCTTTACCAAAAGTATTTGTTAAATTGATAATAATTTCAAGCTTTCGTATAATTTATTACTTATATGTAATCGTTAAAGATTATTATGAATAATAAGCTTACGTGATATATCTTCATCTGACGCTTTTACACCTTCAACACGTCTCTCATGTTTTTTTTTTCAGTTATCATTCTACTCGTCTCCAGTTCGCAAAAAAAGATATCTGTATATATCTTATTCGTTGAATAAACGATACAATGATATTTATAACTTCTATTCTACTATTCATATCTAGAATGTGCGCCTATGCATTCTTAAGTAACATACCATTACAAGATGCAGTCACCTATGCAGTTGAAACATTTCAAAAGCAAGAGTAGATAATTACATATAAAAGCTAATAAAAATTCAATATATCCTTAGCTTTCACTATAAATTTACTTATAAACGAGCTGAAATTCTTTTATAGTGATATTATATTCTTTAATTTAATCTTATTTATTAGATAATCTGAAAATAGCAAAACAAGTATAAAATTAAACAGATTATTTCAACTATTATTATAGTCACGGAATGAAACACGTTATCGTTATATTCAGAAGAATTGATGCTGCTTCTAAGTCTTAAGTAAGATTAAATTTCACACCAAGAGAAATAGACTAAATAAAATTTGTTTTTAGTAAATAAATAAATTACAATAATACTTGTTTTTTGAATAAATGTTACTAGATATATGATTTTATATATTAATCTTAACTTTAAGTTAAGAAGACGTTATTATATTCGAATATGACATAAAAATACTTCAAAGAAGTTTAAGTTGATAATATAAATATAATCATATTATAATTCATAGATTGAGATGTTTTATCGGTTATTAAATATATAAAGCTAATGAAATAAGTTTCTGTAGCTGTGTTTAATTCTCTCTCCTCAACTGACCTTGGAATGCAAATATTGGTAAAAATTATTTTAAAGAATTAATTCAATAGGATTTTATTATTTATAAGAGAAAGTCTATTAATATTTCCTCCATATAAAACCATATATACAGTACTAATATATAAGTATATATATCATATATGTAATACACATTCCTTACTCAGAATTGCATACTTATTAAAAAGGTAAATTAATCCTCTGTTAATAGTTATTATACCTATCACGTTATCGGAATCTAAGGATAAAGCAGAACTTTGGTATAGTTTAACGAAAAGTAAAGTTATTGATTTATAGAGAATGAAATAGAGAAGCAAAAAAATAGGATGTAGAGATTTAATAAAATGGTTACTTAAGATTTTCTTACGAAATAATCCCCTTGTGAATGCTTCTCATAAGCTAACCTATTTATGGCACTTCCAGATACTGTATACGTTATCCTTATAATATAAAGACTCTTTTTAAACGTCTATTCTAACTTCAGGAACCTTCATATCTAGGAAAATGTTCATTATTTTTAATAAAACTATACATGCAAAAGCAGATTTTAGAAAACAGCGTTACGTTGATTGCTAAAAAGTATTCGACATTAGAATTATGTATTCCAGAAACGCTAGACGGTTATTTAAATTTTTTGAATTTAGGTTAATTACTAGTCAATATTTGTGAGAAATGCGTTTTTTTTCCAAATAATAGGTTTGCTCTCTTGTGCTAAATATATATTAAATTATCTTCCCTCTACTATTAACCTGAAAAATCCCTCTGTTATTCATTTTAAGGGAATAGCCAGAAAATATCGAATTGTAAACAAAAACATAAAGTATATTATTACTTTTCGTAGCTTGTTTAAAAATCATCAGTATGTCTATTTAATAGCCTTCAAGACATCCGACATGTTTTATTAAAATTAGCCAATTAAAAGTGATAAATTCCTTTTTTTCGTTCTATAAAAGCTCCTTTGGGAGTTTCGGACAAACAAAATAACAGAGACACTTATTGATCCTTTCTCGACAACTATTTATTTCATAATACCAATATATATCTATCTATATATATTAGTATATATATTATTAAATCAAATATACATTTATATATATATATGTGCTGTATATTAGAAAGTCATATATATCAAAATATATACTTTCAAGCGAAAACCAAGTTTACAGCAAATTCCTTTTACGGAGTACTTCTGAGAAAAACACTTACCCTTTTATAAAAGAGGTGGTCTGCTATTATCGATAAAATTGTTTATTTAGACAATTTTACCATTGAGCATGTATTATATAACAGAATAAACTAATAGATGGCAATTTATTTATTTCAAGTTTTCTAAATATAATATGTAAAAAACTCGACTATATACTCAACCTACATACTAAATATACTAACTAGATAGCTATATAGATCTATTTATACTAATATATATTAGTATACACACATAGATATATATATATACAGTAACAATAATAAGTAATATTAAGTCATAAGGTGATTATTTGGTGTTATATAATTTTGATTTGCCTTATCATCATATTAGATCTGTACGTGAAGTCTTGATTGAAACACTGTAAAAGTTAGTTAATTTGCTTCCTTTTTAGAGTTGGATTTAGAAGGGCCTATTTTTCAACTCTTCCATTTCAACTTGTATTTGCATAAAACCTTTTTGACATCAGACAATGATATCTGAACAGTACAGTTTGGTAAAATTTCTTGTGCTGTCCAGTTTGGTTTACATCTTCATTTTTTTGTAATCTACAATTTCATTTTCCTTGTTATTGTTTGTGATCTGGGAGATAATAACTCTTAATTGTAACGTCATAGCAACTGTGTTAAAATTACTTAATAGCTTGTGAAATAATCTATACCATAAACATATTTTGGTCGTCAAAAAATTCACATGTTTAAAACTTTTTATCCCTTGTTATAATTAGTTATTATTGTGACTGTATATATACATCTATAAATAAGAGTTATAAGTAATAACTCGATAATATCTTCAAAAAAACTCATCAGTACATAGTATGTTTTGTAGCAACAGTGGAAATTTATGCATCATTTCTCTTTGCTATTAGCATAAAAAAAACTCTCTTATAAACGATAAATCTACCTTAGAAAATAGAAATTTTTAGGCCCTTCTTGTTCAATTCAAACAGTGAGCAAATTTGATTAACTAAAAAGTTATGCTTTCAGACAACTACTTACATTAAAAGGACTCTTATTAGTTTTCTTTTGGATTCTCAATGGTTGACAATACAATCAACAAGTTTAATAGGAGTATAGTGGATAGAATGTTCTTTTTTTTGCATTTTAAATCAATTCTAAGCTATCATTTAAATATACGAGTTTTAATTCTTGGATGCTATAAAATTGTCTCCATTCTCTACAAACTAGCCTTGTTGTAACTTTCCGGATATTTCAATAATACGGAAGCGTGGAGAATTTGCTGGCCACAGTCAAAACGTCAAATTTTTCTTCTTATAGATGCTACTACTTCGTTGTAAAAATCTTTAGTACTTAACTAGAATAAAGTGTTCGCTTTATAGGCCGTGGGCCTGAGGCAAAAACTAATCTCTTGGAGTATTAGTGTGGTTTTGTACATTCGTCCTTGTCTTTCATAATGCCACAGTAATCTTTCATTTAGAGAAAACTCGTCCCTAAATCATAATACTACTTCCCTTCAAATTATTTCTTAGAAACATTTTGCCTCATATGAAGTTAGCATCATTAAGATCATATCTATCATTCAATTTTTTCTATAAAGACAATTTTATTCTACGAATGAAATTAATGGGTTTCACGCCCTCGGTTAACTCTGATTGCTCTATATTTTTAGCTTTTTGCCTTTAAAACAATTTCAATTGTTTCGAATACTCCAATGACCGTTTAATTGATTTTTACCAGCAATTTTTTTTATTCAAAGGAGAGTTGCAACTTTTTTTCCAAAGCCATTACTCTGCAATCTCTTCTTCCCACCTATCTTTTATCCTAATACCATAATAATTGGGGATGCCAAGGGAAACTTGCGATAGAAGAATTATATCTATTGATTTTAAAGTGAATCTTTCCAGCTGAATAGTTTTCCTCTGTTAAAATTAGAATTTTTTACTCTTTTCACATTACTTAACTATATTCCGCCTACTATTTAACAAATGTTAATTACAGTTAACGAGATCTATTATTATCTATTGGCGCCTATAGAAAAATTCTAATCTCTGATCTATTTGAACAATTTTTATAATTAGGAGAAAATTTTGGCATAAAAAAATTCTATCTCCTTTGCAGATCTTATTTCTTTCTCCCACAGAAGAATAAGAAAAAAGTTAAATAAACTATTTAATCAAATAATGAAATATAACAAATTATTTAAAAAAAATAGGAAGAAACTTGTAATTCAGTCGCAGTTTCTCTTAATTTAATAAATATAATAAAATAAGATTGCGAGGATAGTAAATATTAAAAATTGGTAAAGGAAAAAAAAAACAACAGAAAAGCTACATTGTAATTTTATTTCTTTTTATTAATTTGTAAAATATGATATTGAATTGATACTGAAAAAAACCAAACCAGATGTAAAAAGAATAAAATACGTATGGGTGTTGTTAGATTAGAATGCATTTGACGTATTTAAATGCTATATAAATTTATATGATTTGTTAGAGAAAAGAAAATTGTTTCATATTTTTTTTTCATCGTCCAAACTTTTACAGAAAGAACGTTTGTTTGTTTTTTTTTGGAAAATGAGTTATATTTATATCTTTTATTACTTTTAACTCTTAAAATACAATATTTTACATTTATTGTTCTATTTAAATACATGAAAATCGACTATTTTTAAAAATAGTATTTTTTGTTGATATACTGTATACAGGGCATATAGACTCAATGTTCACCTATATCTTTACTATTTTCTCAAGCTATTTAATAAAGTTAATTTGAAAAAAATAAGAAGAAAAAACATCTTAAATATTCATTTGCATTCTCTGGTTTCGTCTATTTTCTTTCTCTTCTGTTAAATATTTAAAAATGTTAAAAAAAGGCTTGAGATTACACCTTCTCCTTCTTATTCTTCTTCTTCTTTCTCTTCTTTATCATCTACCTCATTATATCACTCAGTATGCAAAATAAATTGAGCTCAATGAAACTTTTAGCATTTTTTACTAATCTTGATACCAAATTTCCAGATTCTCCTATAAATAGGGAAAATTGACAATTTTCTGCTTTCTCTTTTTTCATTATTAAATGGAAAACATCAGGGTATGAGAAAAGTTAGGGTCAAATCTATTTTCACGCGGTAGAGCGAATAACAATACCAAACTGATAAAGTATTGCTCTTTTCCATTCGACTATTCATTTGGGGCAGCGTATCCTAAGCCCATCCAATTTTTAATTAATGAACGGAATACGTCAATAAACAATACCTTTTCCACAAATATACGATAAAACATAGTGTTTCATTATTTGAAACACCAGATGCCGCCCTTCTTTTACGTATTCCGTTCTTGGTGATTTAGGTTGTCACCAGATGGAGTTAGTGTATTGTATGATGAACTGATAGTCTATTACCTTAATATAAAGTCGGCGTCCTTAGAAAGAGGGTTCTTACGTAAATTCTCAAAACAATATGCTATTACGTAGTTTACGGTGTGTAAAAGCATTGAAACCTTTCTTAAGATAAAAATAATAAACGTCTACTATTAAGAGATTATTATCATTTATCATTAACTCTTAACGGTTGATTCAGTTAACATCTCATCCTCCTCCCTATTCATTATCTAGCCTTTTTTAGTAGAAAATTAGAAACTAGAGTAAAAATAATGAAGGAAAATATAACAATATATAAAGAGGAAGTGGAGAAAGGAGCGTAAATTGCATTCTATCTAAATTGTCATTCATTCAGAACAATATATAAAAACGAAAAAGAAAAGAAAAAGGAACCTAGTAATTTAACTAATAAAAAGATCTTATTGAAATAATTCTGTCCGTGGGTCTAACTAAAATACGTTTTCAGTATATATTTTTTCCTTTTTAATAGCTCTTGACCTTTTTTTTTAAAAAAAAATAATTACTATCAATTAAACATAACTGTTTATATAACAATAATTTAAAAACTTGTTTTTATATACTAATATATAAACTATTTATAGACTTTTATGTATATAGAAAGATATTTGTATATGAAAAAATAAAAACATTATTAAATGCTTTTTATCTTTCTTTTTTAATCAATACATATACAAAATTTCTATACATTTATATCCTTTTTTTGTTATTTGAAATAGAGTAGCTCTTTTTCACAGGATTTTATAATTATTTTCATTATAATACCCACATGAGAAAATAACATCATGTAATTTATTTCCTTCTACCTTCTTCTTCTTCTGCTTCTTCTTCGTCTTCTTCTAAGCTGCTTTTTCACCTTGATCTTCCTATTTATTATTCCATTGTTTGTTTACATATATCACGTTTATGTAATGCATATATATATATATATATATATATATATATTTACTGTATATAACCTAATTTTTAAAATTTATTCTACTTCTTATATGTCAGTAAAATCAATTTTTTACCTTTTTCTTTATTATTTATGTTCATTCGCACTTTTTGCTTAATAAAATTAGTATATTTAAAAATAGAATAATATTAGATATATTAGATTATATTACAGGTCTTTTTTAGTTCTTTTTATTTTTCAACTATTCCCTTTAAAAAGATACATTGTGTCTTGTTTGTTAGACCTTGTCTCCCTTTCTTTTTCTACCTTTATACTTTATCTATGTTATCTAGTCTAAACTTGTATAATAGTTAGTAAGTATGAGTTAATTTTATAGATGAAAAAGAAATAAATACAATTAATAAGTCTAGGGTATAAATGGGAGACGATTTAATTAATTGGGTCAAAGGGCATCGTATTAAAATTAAAGTGTTTTTTTTATTATTTTTTTTTTAAAGCGCATATTTGCATATTGCTAAAGGGACGACGGTCAGTTAAAAGCCAAGTAGTCGTAAAACATTTACGCAGATCGTCACAAAGAAGAAAATCCGCGTTGAACACGCAAATCGACCATAGACTGTCTATGGGATTACTCGTTCAACTTACATAATCGGGGCAATAAAGCTCGAAAAGTTCGTCCCAATTAACGCCACCCTATGAAAAAAAGAGAGTGAACTAGTGAGAAGATAGCAGTGCAACGGGGTTGTTTAGAAAAAGGAGAGAGGGGGAGAATTTGAAGGACATTTAAAAAAGAGTGAGACGGCCTTATGCGGGCGAAAATCGGTAAAATTTATCACCATGGGGGGTCAATTCGGAATTCTTTCCCCTCCTCCTCTCCCTCGCATGCTCTCTCTCTATTAAGAGTTATAGTCATCATTTTCTCTTTCTCTGCTCTTTCGAATTTCGTCATTCCTTTACTTTTTCGAAAAAATTTTAGAAACAATGGAAAAAAATTTCTTTTATTTCCAAGTGAGAAAACCGGCTAAATCAAAGTGCTTGAGTGGGAACCGCTTTTTTCATCGTTTCGGCGCCCGTTTTCCTTGTCTTACGAACAACAGGCGATAAGATCGGAGCGGATTGCGACGGTTTGCTTTATCTAAGTGCGAAACATTTTTAATTATGCAAATTGCGTAGCGCCGAAGCGAAAGTGCGACTTTCGAGGAGATTATAAAACGCAAAAATAATAGAATATTATTGTTTATTTTTCTTTAAATTATTAAAATTAGGGACACATCTCTATATAGGCTGAATTATGCTAATTAGGTATTACATAGGTTATGTCTACGTGAAAAAAAATTTAAATATATAATTTTCGGTTGTTAAGCGTTAATTGTGTAACGAAGCAAACGTCGTTGTATAATTATACAAATGGCGGAGAGTTTTCGGCTAGAGAAAGTTAATTTTCCTCTTGTTTTGGTTTATTTTTACATTTTTAGCCCTATAAACAAAAATTGGTAAAAATTAAATATTAATCTTTTTAGAAGCCCCTATCGAATAATTAATTTCGATGGTTTGATAAAAGCAAAGAAGAAAAAACGAAGCGGATCTTGTTTTATATCCTTTCTTATCTTGTCTGAAAATCTTTCTCTTCTTGAACTCTATATCTATAATAAATAACTTTAAGGATATAAAAAAGAGTACCATTTTGCCATATACCTTTTTATAATGTATTTGTAGAAGGAATAAGAAAATATAAAAGGAAAGCAAAATAATACATGTGATTCTTTTCATTAGCATAGAACTCTCACACTGGTAACAAATTCCGCTGCAATTATACAAGTGTCAACTGGTAAATAAGATGAAATTGCTAATTGCAATAATTATTTAAATTAAAAGCAAGTTAGCCAAGAGAAGGAGAAACTTTAAAGAGAATAATATCGAATATATAGAAAAAAAAACTCGGACTGCATATTGTAAAAAAAAAATTCGCCAACTAATCACTCTTTATTAAAAAAGCTAATTAATGGTACCAATCACACTAGAGTTATAGCAGGAGTCTAATAAATGAAATGTCGGATGCAATAATTAAGCGAAACTTGATACATTGCCTACAGGATAGTCTGTAAATAGACTTGATATTCCTGAGCAGAATAATATATATGCTTTTAAATATATACTTCAATAAATTCATATATTTTCAGATTAATGTCTATCTATTCTATACAAACAAGGAAAAAAAAACAAAATAATATTTTATCTATATTGTTTGCTGTATTATAAAGAGAGTTTCTAGATGGAAGGGGAAAGGGAACAAAGCAAGGACGCGCTTCCAGCAGATCTCCTTTCAAGGATTATCCCATTATCAGATCGTTCAGGGGCAGGCGACGCGCTCTTGAAGCGTCGAAAGTGACGACACGTCATTTTTGGTATCCCGTTGAGTCGACGAGTTTACTCCCTAATCGTTCTATTCTCTTTCAGCCGGCCTAGACGCCGCAGGCGGCTGGCAATTAGCTCGCCAAGAAAACAAATCGATTTGGCGATTTTCGACGAAGGTGAAGCGATTAATTATACGAATTTTCTATAGATGCGACACTCGTTAATTATTCAGTTTGCGTCGATCGGTTAGATAACAAGAGAAGCGATTAACGATAAGCTGCACATTAACTGGTAAACATTATTCAATTATACGTGATTAATCGAGGAATTTAGACGAGTATAACGTCCGTAAACTATATTAAACTAATCTAGTATCCTCGTGCACATTCATCTGTCGATGTCACGTATTATTCATTACAAATGCAAATACTGGAAAATACATTCTAAAATTTTGATATTGTAAGATATCAAAAATGTTGGCAGAGTGAGAAGTAATCATACTCTGTCGACGAATTTTATACCTCATTTACTAAAGAAGTCTTTGATATTTAGTTATGCTAGACGCTCATTCAGGTAGCGTATTTCTTATATTAGGAAAAATATTGAGATAAAGAGAGAGAGAGAGAAACAGAAACAGAGTTCGTAAGACATTTTTATTGTCATTATTATTACAGTATTTGAATAACTCTCATGCACAATTTACATTCTAAATATTCGCTTTGTGCTTGAGAAATTCCTTCAAGACGTTGTTACAGCTTTTTACAATCTTCTTCTACTTCTATACATCATAAATAAATGAGTCTTTTCGCAAATAATTTAGAACTTTCCGTCCAATTTAATGGTAATAAACTTCAGAAATAATTCAAATTGAATCGTATTTAGTATTTTCGATGGATAATCTCAAGACAAAGGACAAGAAACATAATTGTGATTATCCCATAATAGCCATATTATATTGTATGTAAATAAATATCTAATGCTATTAACTTGATAATACAACAGCAAATATTCGTTTTTAATATATAGATGTATTCATTTATACTGTGTATACTAATATATAAATATATGTTCAGTATATATAACGATTTATATTATAACGATATTACGTAAAAGATATGAAGCGAGTAATTGATGCCAATCAATTCCCAATACGATCGTACTTAACTTGTTTCTCTCCCTTATATCGATAGCCTCCGGTCGTGGGTGTGGCTCGATTCATTCGTTTCTAAAATGAATTTCGTGTCTTTATTTATATTCTCATTTTCTGAGCTGGTTGTTTATGTTGCATCTGTTCCTATTTTCTCCCTCTCGTCCTCTTTTTTCTCATGTTTTATCAACAAAGTACAAGCATACTTGTTAAAATTATGAATAAATATTTTCTTTTCTATTACACCGAACAATAAACAATCATAAAAAACTAATTAAGACAATTTGACTATTATGAGATTCAATTTCCATCATCCTCTCTCTCTCTGTCTCTGTCTACGTCGTTTGCTTTCTTTCCGTCTGTCATTCGTTGCCTGTCTCCCCCTACCCTCCTTTCCATCTTCTATCCCCAAAACTCCCATTCTACTTTTATTTGTACAGAGTTTTTTTTTGACATGTGAATAAAGGAGTGGGTAATTAGTGAGTTAACACATAACAAAAGAGTAAATAGGTTGAAACAATAGGAAAATAAGGCGTTATTTTTTTGTAACAATTCTCATGTTACCTTATAGACTTGACCAAGCTGTTAAGAGCATGAAGTCTTCTTACTCTATACTTTTAAAAAATATCCCCTGGGATGTTTTTATGACCTTCATAAAACCCCTCTAGTTTTATCACTCTCATGTAAAGTATACGTTTAAATGAGGTGTTCTTTAGGGTTTGTATCCCTGAATAATCTTTAGTAAATATTGCATTTATATAAACTACCGTTATAAATTATATGGCTACTTATATAGTACGGTACTATTTAAATAATGGTTTACTGGTATGTCCTGATGGTAATGGCATAATTCGAAAATTTATTCTTTACATTATTGTAACCTTCACTGGACACCAATTTTCTTAGGACTAATTCTCAAGATTAACGCAACGGGATAGAATCGCGAATAAGCGTTCGTGAATTATTCATAACCGCTGCCGAGGCGGGCTACAAGGCGCGAGATCAGGCGGTACAGTTCGCATAGGCGATGAAGCAAGGTGAGAAAGCCATTACTGCAGTCTACTGCAGCATCTGCCGCAATCTTCCAATATAGCCCACCCACTCACCATCATGTATTTCTCCGCCCCTCTTCGTTCCCTTCTATCTATTTTCCGTGAAAGGCGTGGTCGGTGAACAAAGACCGTAGTTTTAGCTTCAGGGTGTTATCTACGCGTCTGTAAATGTAAATATCAGAGCATTTGCGTCGAGTATATAGGAATAACCTGACTAGACATTACAGCGAGCGTCTAATTGGCGCTCTAACGACCCCGACTCGCGTCCGGAACGGTAGGGGGTTGAATTGGGCGGATGACGCCGAATGAAGTCAGTGATTTGTATGGTGTGATGTCTGAATAGTTTTTCGAGCTTGATTACCGTGTTTCGAAACCGCTAAAAGTTAAGCCATTTTAAATGCTCAAGCTGTTCAAAAAAAACCAGTAAAGTAGTTGACATGTTGATTGCAGCTACTCGGATAGAAAACTGAGAAATTCAGTTTATAAAATACCAGTGTATAACTCTATAGGTTAATGGGTTAGGAAAAGAGACATGTTGTAGCGACAAATTTTTTTGAACGCGTCTGAACATATGTTCAAGAAACTGAGGGTGAAAGTAAGAAGTTCATTTGGCGCGCGTCAGACTAGAGGATGAAAGACTTTAAAGAAATACCGGTAGTGGTTAATATTAAAGTCTATACAGTAATTAAATGTCAAATTACGAATAATATTACTATAAAAGAATTATATATTTTACTCTATATTGTACATTAAAATACTATATACAGACATAAACATTTATATAGATATATAAATATATGCAAATATATTTTTTCCTGTATTTTAAATAGATAATAGAGAATTTCTATGAAAAAATATGCTTCGCATGTATATCTATATATATATATATATAATATACACAGTTATTAAAAATTTCGACGGAATGCAGTATAATACATAATGAAAAAAACAAAGAATGTTGAGAGAGTCTATTGAAAAGCGGACAACATTGAATGACACTGAAAGGGCGAGGCGAAAGCTGAGGCTGTTGCTGATTGCGGTACACAATAAGGGTTTTGCTGTGGAACACAATAACTTTGTTGTATTTGTTGCTGACTACCAAATTGACATGGTGGTGGAGGGGGATGGGGTTGAGATACTTGGGGATGCGGTCGGTAATCGTCCCGACGCATTCTTTTTTCATCTTCTTCTTCTTCGCTATCTATAGAGGTAAAAGGAAAATGTTAGAGAAAAGAAAGGCTAATTAAACGACCGCAAAGCCGATGCGACATCAAAGAAATGCTGTTAATCAGTTCTGCAGATCGCTTACCTTTACTGCTGGTGACCGGAGGCGATGAGGTCGATTCCGGTTGTTGCGTTGAAGAAGTTGCGGCGGCGGATCGTTTTTGACCGATTAGTCGATGATCTCTCCTACCCATTCCATTGTCCCTGAAACCTTTGGCGAAAGGATTATTGTCGATCTTTAACTGCGTTATCTGTTCGTTTTGATAAGCTGTAACCGCTATAAACGTTGTCTCTTCAAAGGGGAACGTATTAAATGTTGTCCACCTCAAAGAGAAAATATCGTTGGCTTGTACAACATGTACCCTTGGCTGATATTTGTGCATTGAGTTGAGGATGATCTGTAATTCGATATGCTTTTTTAAAATAATGAAAAAGTAAGAATATTATTATTATATAGAAAAGAAGCACATGAAAGAAGTTGCTGGCAGAAAAATCCCGACTTAGCCCATATAATTAATGATTATACATGGTGACTTGTTTTTTTAGGGATTTCTTTTCTTGTACGATATCCCCAACGAAAAAGCAAATTCTGTCTCCTTCCCTTTTTTCTTTTGGATTTTAAATATTTATACTTACGTGTCCGTTCTGATCCAGATTGTTATTTGTCAATTTCATCTTATGGAAGGCTACTGATTGCTTCATCCAGTGCGAACCAGACGCTGGAGAATCGGGATGAATATATAAACGACCAGGCATATGCGGTTCGGCCTTTCCGGTTACAACCCATTCCGAGTTGTGATACTTGTAACGGCAATCGTCTACAGGTACAACGTCTACGAGTAAGATATATTTGGCAGATGCGTCTAAACCTTCCAGAGACACTTTGAACGTAGGAAACATTCTCCTGTTGACGGGAAGAGGAAAAATTTTTTTTTAGCTTCTTATAGCAGACTTTATTCTACATAAGTGATAATTATAGAATTACAATAAGCCATATTCCCATCATTCTACTAAAATGATTTAGCTTTCCGTTCAGTATTGCGCACCAGTGGCGCAGTTTAAGGGTGAACAAAAAAAACACCATAAGTTAAAATTCAAAATAGAAAACTTTGCTTTGTTGACGAATTACGCATAGTGTTATGCAACCATAGCAATTTATTACATATTTAATCACAGGCAAGCTTCATCTAGATAAATAAGCGAAAGTAAATAAAATAGCTGATAATTCGGACCGATATGTCCTTCGGAGGCGGGCATTGGGCGTTCCGGGGCGGCGCAGATATGAGATCGTAAAGCGGCCGCCAAAAAAGATTGAAAAAGCCTTTCTCTACAGAGAATTCAACTCGTATTTGGCGTGACTTAATTACGTAATTTTGTATACGGGGTTTGAAAGGGAAGGGGTGATATTTTTTTATAAATATATAGAGGCAGGCACGAAATATCTTCCACCCACTTTTCCTCTAAGTTTATCTGTTCTACTTTTTAATTCTACAAGAATTAAAACTATGTATTTAGTGCGAAACTTGATGATGTCGAAAGGGGTCGGGACATTTATATAGGAATTACTATTTGTTAGCTTATGAGTAAACAATTAATTTACCTTCCAGATTTTGTTATTATCATTTCTGTTCCAATTGAATGGAACTTTTTCCAGAGATCCCGATTTTCTAACTTTACTTTTATATTTTTATCGACGCATTGTTCTTGCGCCGGTGCCGACGAAGTGTAAAATCTTCGGGTTGGGGCGTAACTGGAGCAAGGTGGTGCTGAGCTTGCAAATTGATGAACTCCTATGTAGATAAAACAAAATGAAAGTCAGTTTGATAATCGTCTAGCGATCGGTAAATAAGAACGCGAGCCATTTCTTTAATCTTTGATTAATCCTGATTAACAGTTGATAACCACTTAGCACAAGTTTACAAAAAAGAAAAGCCTTTTTATCTCTTTTTCTTTTTTGTTTGAATCTATAAATAACTAATTGTTTTTTCATTTTTCTTTATTTCTTCTATTTCTTTCATGTAAATGTTCATTTTCCGTTTTTCATTTGTTCGTTTTGAATAAGCCAAGTGTATACCCTGTTCAAAAACAGCTGCCCTGGTGACTTCAATGCGGCCACCGACAAAGCCGCATATAGATTGCCTAGGGCGTGACGAGTTAACTGCTTCAGAATGGTCAATTTAGGTCTAGCTAGAGAAAAGCACCTGGATAAAAGTAACAAATGATCCTACACCCATTTTTGTACCCTTTTCGATAACCTAAATTCGACATTCTTCATGGGTCAGGAATTTTTCGATTGAAGTAGACTCGGGGATAGTTTCTACACTTGTTTTTTAACTTACCAGCAGCTGCTCCGTGCAATGCAAATGCCGTTGTTGGATCAGGCATGGAGTGTACAGTTGGAAATCCGTTGAACGGGAAAGCGGCGTTCGTTGTAGAATTTGAATTCTGCATGAATGAATGGTGGACGAAGCCAAGAGCTCTTGAAGATTCATCTTGGAACATGGTCGCCGTTGAAGTGACATTGTAAGACGGGAGTGGTTAGAAGTTTAAGAGACTGTGATTGGCCAATGGCTGTTCAACTAGACTCCGCCCATTTCGGACGCGTGCCACCGCCCTCGAAAAAAAGCTACCGAAGTTGGCGCCCGATTGTGCAAACATCACCTTTTACTAATCTTCGCTTACACACAGTGTTAACAGTAACAAGTATAGGCGCCTTTCAAAACGCGTCAGCCTCTGTTCACCAATTCAATATTTTATAGATTTCACAAACAATACAAAACTATTTCAGTTAAAGTTAAAAAGATTCAAAATGACAGATTCCCTTTATTGAACTTATTTCTCCCTTCCCACTTCTCCCTCTTTTAAAAACTACTCATCCTAATACTCATTAAAATACTAAGCTAGTAATCGAGAATTTGCCTAGTTATATAACTAATCGGGAAACCAACCCGTGTTGACTAGTACAAGAACACTCAAAAGCGGAATTGAGTTTTAGAGAGTCTACACTTGAAGTCAAGGTTCTACTCATTTATTCTTATTCATAGTCAAGTATACAAACGCATCTTATTCCTTCCTTTTCTTCAACTGTGGGATTTATTAGTTAAATTTATATGTATTGTGATACTTTAATGTTGCATAATTAAATATTTTAAATATTTTTATCAATGGAAATTGTTATGAAATATGCTTTTTTTGGGGGAAATTTTCATTAGATGTTCAAAAAAAAATCATTTTTTTTTTTGCCCCAATTTTTCACATTATGTTTGGTATTGACCCTTAAAAAAGCGATACTATATGGAAGTACATATTGTTCAAGCTACTTATATTGTGATATAATACTAATAAGTGCAGTTGTCGTGACGTCATTACCTTGACCTTTCACAGCACGACATCTTCCCCAACGGATAGACGATCAAAGTAATCCAGTAGATAAATCGCCATAATCCTCCATAACGGCAAAGATGAAGAGGGGAAAGTCACGCGCGAAATATGCTCATAGTCACCCCAGCATTGAAATTAAGCTCCTTTACAACTCTTAGTAGTAGTTTTTTCTTTCATAATTCCTAATTACTGAACATTAAACTATTAAAAAGTCTAAACTTTAATTATCTTTTTATACAAGTTAAAAGTTAAAAGAAAAACTATCTGACTTTGATATATTTGTTTCCTTATTTTTTCAATAGATAACTACTAGCAATAAAATATCGATATTGTTAAAGTAACATTTTTTTATTGTTCAAAACCTATTTTATTCAAGTTTATATTGTTTTTATTGAGTCTTTTTTTTTTTACCTCTTTCCGTCTTGTGACCAGCTCAAAAATTCACAACTTTCCCTTCGTTTTTCTGCACCTCTTCCACCACCTCCTTCTTTCATATGTGTTTGAATAACGAGGCGTATTATTATTATTATTATTATTAATTCTATGCTTTATTTCCTGAAACTACACACTTGTATCTTTATTTATGTATTTATTAATATCTTTATTTAACATGTATAACATAAAGAACAAGATAAATAATTATTAACAATTGCTTAAACATGAATAGTATTGAATTACAAGATAAACAAACATATACAGATGTTGACGTGGACATAAAGACAAACATTTACAGGAAGAAGAGTATCAAGAGTAAAAGGTTATGAAGGAACATCTGGTAAAAGGTGGAAAAAGTCATAAATTAAAGATGTTATTTAGGAGGAGGAGTCTATCCGTATATTTTAAATATATATTGCACTTTTCTTGCATGATCGGAAAGACCCTGGGTATAATTTTTTTTGAACAAATGCTTAATCTCATTTATTTAATGTATAATTATTGAATATAAAATGATAGGTGTTACATACAAGATGGCGTAAAAACAAACAAGAAGAAAATTCCCTATTGAATTGGTTTATAACGTTTTCGGCTGCGAATTGTAGATGAATCAAACTCATTCTCTACCGCTACATTATCCCCGAGCGAATTGTTATTCTCCTATATACATACAATATATATCTAGAAAGAAAAGGGGCAGAAATAATTAAGCTTTCGCCGATTCTTGTCCGTCCAACGATTTCATATACCCAAAGGCTGAAAAAAATACTTAGAGCGATCAAAAGGAGATCGTGGTCGTAAAAACGGTGCATTACCGTAAACGAAAGGAGGCCGACATGTTTTGAAGAGAAATTCTTAAAAAGCCGCTTTTTCTCCTTCTTATATATATACATATATATTATATAAAGCAGCTGTGTGTTTTCTTTTTGATGAGTCTGGCTTCTGTAACGTAATACTGTCGACAGATTGGCGTTCGGCGCCTGGAAACGGATATTCGAGTGAGTTACGTAAAACGATATTGGTATTCATTTATTCTTCGTTTATCGTTGATATTTTTTAAGTGTAAATAAGCCGGTTTTGGCGGCGTAACTGGCGCATCTGTTTGACGAAAGCTTGCATAACCTTACACGTTTTTTACGGTAGTTTGCGTAACTTCTGGCAGCCGGTCGGCCGTTTTGTAAGCTTTTGTAAATAAATGAACCGGAGTTGATTGTTTTCTACTTTGATTTTAGTCATAAGCATAATAAAATATACCTAATTTATTGTTGTTTACTTTTCCAACCATTCCTCTCCTTAAAGCTCTTATATTCCACTAAATTCTTGTTAATAAAATGCCTTCTATTATGGCTTTTTACCACGCATTTCAGTTCCAGTAATTTATTATATTAAATCTATCAAATATTTATAAATACAAAAAATAAGCCTAAACTAGTTAATAGACAAATTATTTAATATTATATTCAACTACAGATGGCGTAAAGTACTACTACCTGGGCGTTTCGTACTTATTTAGAGTATCATTCTTGTTAATGATAAATTTTAAATTTTCTACAACGGCTCTACAGTTATAACAATCTAATCAAGCACAAGAAAAGACATGACTAAAATAGAAAAATAGTCTTTGATTGAGACGCAATTAAACCCAATTAAGAATAAATTATAAATCTATCTGATCAAACTGTTTACAACAGTTTTTTAAGAGTTCAAAAGAAGCAAAAGAAAAATAGTTCTGACTCATTTGCTGCTCTTAAAAAAGCTGTTTCTTGGGAATAATAAAAAAGTTAAGCAACAAGGACATCTATTGCCATCTATGGTACAATTGAAGAAAACATTTATTCTCCCTAATACTTAAAATATGATACATGTATCTCGTAAATTTATCAAAATAATTGTCCATTTTTTATTTATATAAGAATAAACTGAGAAAACAGAAAATAGATCAATAGAAAATATATGTATGATTTATTCGAAAAATTGCATTATGTTTGAATAATTTCCCAAAAAAATTGGTTAGGCCTTTGAGAATCAAGTGATATTCATTTATAAAGTAAAATTTTAATGGCTAAAATTTTTATATTTATCTATTTATCTCTTCTTTGAGAGGAATAGCTGAAACCTTCCTTTTTTGAATAAACAAATACCTTTTAGTGTAAAGGTAAAAATAAAGTTAATTAAAGCGATTTTAAAAGGTATAACTTGTAGGCTTTTTGCTAAACTACTGGTAACTTTATAACAACCTAGTGATTAAGCGATCATGTTTTACGAAAAGTAAAAGAAAGATCTCTGAAATGGACGTTTTAGCCTCATTTCAAAGTAGAATTTATATTAAAGAAGAAAATGTTATAAACAGTTTTATATAAGAATAGCATATCCCTTGATAAAAAGTTTTCATTTATAAATGTATACATTTTATACCATATGTAGATATATGTCTATGTATATACTGTATATGTATGTGTAATTTAAAGATTTTAATAAAATTGTAGATATTTTTGAAATGTAATAATACAGCTACTAATTTACATTCTTTAATTGGTGTTATTTATCTTTTACAGTAATATACAGTCTTTCAATAGTCTACAACGCAAGGATTTTTCCATCTCCAAATATAAAAATCTAAAAAGAATCTGAAAAAGGTGAGAAAATAAGGGAAACTGAAAAAAAATCCTTATTAAAGATGAGAGTAATGTAGGAAGTTAACAGAATCGTGAACCAAAGCTAAAAAGAGAAAAAAAAATTGGTTAGTAAAAAAATTTTTATTAAGAAAGATGTTGTAAACGCCTCATAAATTCTGTACAAATGCCGTCTTTTTTAAGGTTTGTTTTGCTGTAAAGTAAGAGAGAGAGAGAGAAAGAGAAAGAGATAGAGAAAGAAAAAAAAGCCCTTCTAGACCTTCTAAAGCCTTTTTTTCTATGATTTAACAATGGTAAACGTAATTCAAGAATTAGTTTCAATTTGCTATCTTAATTGTCTTCAATGTTGAAGGGATGTACTTCTGACATCGACGATGAAACTGGTGAAAATTATTCAACAGCAAGTTATTTATACAACTCAACATATTTAAAAAATATATAATAATAAAAAATAAATGAGAACCTTGTTATTTTGTGTATTAAAGCAAAACAAATTGATCATATATGCCTAAATTTCTCTTTTTGACGTCTTTTCTTGCTTTCAATTACTTGTGATCTTATTTTAACTATGCAGCAGAAAGAAATGTAATTGTATGAAGCTCAAAAAAATTATATTCCGAAACGAAATATTTTATGAAATTCTATTTAAATATAGCTCTATTTCGTTCTTTCTCTCCTTTTATTTAAACATAGACAAGTTAAAGATAAATCATTTATATATTTATATAATAATATTGATTTCTAAGAGGAAAATGAATACAGAAAATATAAATTGTCTTTAGCTTTTTTAAATATTATATCATAAAAATTCAGATTAATTCCCATATATTTGATACTCAAATTAGAATTTTAAAAATAGCTATGTATACAATATCTATAATTTATATATGTATATGTTAATGGAGAAGAAAAAAAGGAATGATAACATTTATCCGATAATTATATATTCATTTGATAATAAAATTTGCCGGATTGCTCTCTCCAAATTTGTATTTGTAGGGTTTGCAAAGCTCTAAGAAATATTATAATAATAATTCACAATTTACTCGATTTTTGAAGCACACCAAAATTACATTAGATAAATGATTTATATTGCTATTCTCGATTAGATGATGGTGTTAGTGTCTCAAAATTTCTAAGAAGTGAATTAACGGATTGTTTCTTCTTGAATGAAGCAATTAAATCCTTCATTGATACGTCATCCTTAAGCATTCCAGATCTTTTTCCATTTCTCATGTAAAGTAGGGTACAACACTGAAATGAAAGTGTTCAATAACTTAAAAATATGTCGAATAAGAAATATTCAATATTCAATATGTTTTTTTCAACTTGAATTTGAAGTGTTTAACATTAGAATCAATTTCAATATTTGTGTTACCTTTCCCCATGATGAGGTCATACAACCAAACCTTTTTGCGCAAGAACCGCAGCCACAACCTGATTGGCAGCCATTTATTAAAAAGGATGTAATTAGGAGAGTGAGGAGTAGGCCTAAAAAGGAAAAAATTGCACTAAAGTAGACTTTTAAAAAGATTATTAAACAATTTTACTTTGAATAGACACATAAAGAAAGATACCAATACAGAGAAAAAGAAAAAGTAGAGGGAGAAGAAGCAGAAGTAGCAGAATAAGAAGAAGAGATAGAGAGAGGATGGGGAAGGGAGAAGGGAGAGAAAAAAGCAAAACAGAAAAGAAAAAGTGAAGTTGTGGAAAAAGGAACAGAAAGAAAAAGGAATAAATGAGTGTTTAATGAGTTATCATTAGAAAATTTATGTTGAATAGAGTAAAAGAGAAACTAATTGCTTTTGATCAATATCAAACAAATAAGTGGTGTTTCATAGAAGACAGATAAAGGAAATTTATTTATAAAAGTCACAATATCTAGTCAAAAAGATTATATAAGAATATAGTAGTTTTTTTATCTATAAAACTTGAGCTAATAATAACCTTAAAGGAAGAAATTTACATATTAAACCAAAGGAAATTTTATAGTTTTCTATAATTAGTAATTTCTGCCATAATCATCAACGTTTAACTGTAGTTATAGAAGTTGTTAGATGATAATTAATTGAATAAAAATTGATGGCAATTTTTTTCAAAGGGAGAGAATTTTTTTTTTAATAAAAAATATAGCTAATTTTAAATCTTTCTTAATATATTTCACTTTTCGTTGTTTCATTAAACGAGGTAAAACAAAATTCCCTTTTTTTATATAGAATATAATAATCTTATAACCGGGAGATTATTGAACAAGATTATTACAAAGTAAACGATGCTTTAAAATATGACTTTATTAAGAATTGAAAGACTCTTTCATGCATTACTTGCTATGTTAGTTTCAGCTTACTGATTTATAGTTTCATTGAGTTCTACACAATCTTTTTATTCAAGTTTAAAAGAGACAAAATGTAAGGTAGGTAAACATTTTCTCTCTGTCATTTTTCAACAAAGTTTTCCCCTCTTGAATATATTACAATCGTTAATAGAAATATATTTAAATATAAGATAGTGACGAATATATTTATAAACTATTGTTATATTTATATTACTATAATTTACTTGTACGCAAAACGGTATATATATATATATATTTATACAGTTCTTTATTAATGCCTACAAACAAAAAACTTCCAATTTGTAGCTATTCATTAATATATTATTGTATTTATATAAATATCTGAAATCTTAGGCAAATAATTGAGTAGCATTTATTATTAAGTTAATCATAAATTAAGTGATAAATTATTAATAGGTAAGCCTAATATTGTTCATTTTAAGGAAGAATCTGAGTAATTTCTTACAAAAAAAGAAGAAAAGTAAAACATAAAAATCTATCAGAATAACAAGTGAAAAGAAGCATATTGATAAAGAAGTTTCTTTACGACTGTAAATGAATTAGACATTTCAATATTTCCCATCTGGTATATAATTAATGAAGAAAAAAGTGCTTTCATGTGAATAATGTAAATTATTTAATAGTCTTGATACTCTAGAAAAAAAATTAAACTAAAAATATATTTTCCCATATACTTTTCTAGTTTGAACATAGAGTCATTTTTTGTAAAAGTTATCCTTGAATATGCAAGTTAAAAAATTAATCCTTAAGACTTGTTGACCTTGAATAATTGAATTCCAATTAAGCAATCTATATTTCTGGATATAAATTGAAATATAATCTCGCGGCTTTTCTCTTTTAATTAATAAAACTCCCTTAATAATTATGTTCGCTTTCATATCTTTCCTTTATCGCCATTTCATTTATTTTAATTTGTATATTTTGAATTCTCTTCCTTAAGAGACTAATGTGTTAATTTGATTACCTTTAAATTATGCTCTGTTCTACATATCCTATAAACAGTTTTTAAGAGAATATTCTCTATTCATTGCTTAAATATATTATCCACATCTTCCTTCATTCTCTAACACTATAAGATATTAATATTTATAATTATAATGTATTATTGTACATATGATGTTAAGTAGATTAATAATACTTTGTGATATATAATAAAAATTGACAGTTTCAATAGTTTATGCGTATCTAGACTTGAATTAGGTAAATATGAAATACACAGTACTCAATATGAACAGTATATTTATAAATATATATAATTCATGTACTGCATAACACATAATATCTAGTACTCGTGAATCGTTGTTTTCTTAAGTAAAGCTTCTCTCGTATAATAATCATTTAACAGGATGGCTTTCAATGAAATTAATATGTTTCGAAAATGTACATTTCAATAAATATATCCAAATTTTACAATTAACAACATTATTTTGATATAAAATTAAGAAAACTATCAAACCTTTATATCGAAAATCATAAACTAACATGCAACCTTCCATCTCTCGAGTTCTCTGCAACTCTCTACTCCTCTACTTCATACTTTAACGACAGAGCAAACTAAATAAATTATCATTTCTTACGACTCATCTCTGTTTGCATCGCAAACATTTATGCAAATGAGGATAGTATTCTATGTGCTACAACTATATATTTAGAATAATTTATGTTTGTTCTAGACACTTAAATTATTTTTTTTTAATTGACAAACTTTCATGTTATTATAAATTAATTGCATTAATTAGTTATGGGCACGTTGGACATCAAAGTTTTTCCTTACAAGCTTAATCAGCTAGTAATCACGTTATTGCTAAATTGGCAAGAAATATATGTGTATACTATATATATACAGCATATACTAATATATATATATATATATACATATATACATATTAATTTTAGAAGATATATTAGTAATAGTACAAAGTATAGCTTTTATTGCGATAAAAAGTTTTCTAGTATAATAGTAGAAATAGACATATAGACAGATAGAAGAGCAGATAGACACTGTGTCGTAAAGAATAAGATAGAAAAAAAAAGAAAAGAACGCAGAAGAAAAAGTGAAGACAGTGACACAGAAGTAGGCATACAGAGATAGAGAAAGAGAGAGAGAGAGAGAGAGAGAAAGAGAGAGAGGAGGAAGAGGAGGAAAACAGAGATTTTCAGCAAGGAATAGATATACAAAAATCAGCTTGCAATGGTAAGATTTACTCAATTTAAATTTTTTTTCTTCGTGGAAATCGCTATTATACAAACAACTCATAGCCAGTGCATCCTCGTGTTATTACGGATATATAACAATAAAAAACTAATATGCTAGGTACTTCACTCATGCTTCACACCTTGGGTACAGTATATTTTTTATTCCTTTTAACGTAACATAAATTTTTATCGCTTATTAATTATTTTTATTTTTTTGCTCTTTAATTTTCTACGCTTTTGTACACAAATAAAAATAATTTTAACACTGATTAATTGAAATTTCCTTTAAAACACATACAAATAAACGTACATACATATTACTGTATAATACATTCAGTATAAAAGAATAACATTTTTTTAATATTCTTCTCCATTTCTACAAATATAGAAATACTTTGATTTTAGTAAACACATTCCTCACATCACTAATTACAAGCACAACAGGTAAAAACCAGATAGGAATCTTTTTTGGAGGAAAATTTTTCCATTATAATCTACTAGAAAAATTTTCTTTCGTTGAAGATACTTTTCCTTTCTTTACCTTTAGTAAAAAGAGGAAAAAATGGCATTGTTGTAAACACAAAAAATGACTGTTCTTTTTCTATTTTCTTAATACAAAATAAATAGCTATTAAGAGTTTTTTTCAACACTATCTTCATTAATTTAATTATTAAACCTAAATAAATCACATATCTATTATGACACAAACAATTATAGATTTATCATACTTCTATCAGGAATACCTGCATCATACGTAAGAGAGCATAAATGCGCTGTATTGTTTGACACCATAGGTATATAGATTGAGAATAATCTTAGAAAGAAATTTATTGTTTCTTATTGAATGAATTGCAAAAACTATGCCATAATCACAGAAATCGCAGTATTCTTTAACAAAAAAGATGTATAAAACTGGGAAACCTTAAATGCATTTCCTCAAAGTTCAAGTTCAAGATTGTTTATTTCGTGTTTCTCTACTTCCTTATTCGTTTCACTTAGCACGTTCTTAATAATTCCCTTTGTACAAAATATTTAAACAAACATATATATAACTATATATACAGTATATATAGTATAGATATATATATATATATTTATGTATAACACTTACTATGTATATAGCCTAGTTTCTCACTCTCTGACGTATACAGATGCCTATATACTTTATAATGTTTACATCAAACTTTAACGAACTCTTAAGGTTTAGCTATTAGCAACATCGTTTTTTAAAGGTTATTTAATCGATAGAAGGCGAATTATCACCTATTTAAAATGCTTCTTGTCATAGTGTGTAATGTAGGAGATGAGTTATCTTACCACTCCCTCGTCCCCTCCCTTCTTCCCACTCTACACTAAAAAAATTGTTTGTCACTAAATAGGCCTAACCTATGTGTTTGTGTGAAAAGCACACGAGAGTCTACAGTACGGTTAGGTTTATTTAGATAAAATGTTAACCTTTTGAGTTCTCTAATTGCCTATTTTCTTTTATGATTTTCATAATTTTTTACATTAAATCAATATTTTTAGACTGAAAATGAAAGCGAGAACATCTGAAGATTTATTCGTACAATTGTTAATAATTGTGTTAAGTACTTCCTATTCGTAAAATATTTTGATGTTATGTGACTTTATCAATAATTTTTAAGGAGTTTATTCACAATGATAATTGTCTTTATGATCAGAGTCATTCTTATCATATAGGATAAATACATTATTTGTTCACAATTTCTTCAAAAGTGCTGTAGGTGGCTCTCAAGATCAAATCTGAATTAGTATGCTACTATTTAGAATTACTAATATAAAAATGAGACTCATAATTACTTCTCTTAGTTTTTATCATAATAAGTGAAAATGTCATGCTCATTCGTGAACCTTATTTCCCAGAAAAATTGTCCTATTTATTGATTTCTGTAAAAGTGAGCCAAGGTAGCTAGCAACATAAAGATTTAGGGTTCATTATAAACATCTCTGTATATAGGATATTGTAAAGATCAACAAGGGATTCAAACGTGATGTAATCTTCCCGTAAGCTCTGTACATATTGTCTATATGTCAAGGCTTTACAATTTAACCTTTTTGATTTATTTTTGATCCCCAGTTTTATTTTTTTATCCATTTCTTCCAAAAATGTATCTTTAGGAGCAATTGACTTATATAGGCCTACTTGTCTGTTATTTTCGATTTTTCGATAATGAAAATGTTTTTACCTTGTCCTCTATTGATCTATTAGGACAGAAGCGGTAGTTTGGTATATATTTATGTACTTTCTATTTTTTCCCAAACCAAGAATTGTAACTTCTAATGAAATGAACCGAGTATTTCAAACTGTTACATATAAGTAATACAGTATATTGAATTGTTGATTATAAAAAAAGGGTATATTTAGATTGAATAAAATCTCGAATGTTATATACTGTATTTCTATACTAAAACAATAAAAAACCGCAATAAGAAATCGAATTTGTAAATAAATTGAAGATCTATTAATTCTATAGAGTTGGATTAATAAAAGTCAAAAAGGAAAGCGTTTAATTGTTTAAAGAAACTGATTGATTTTAAATAATGTTATTCAAAATAAAACATAAATTTTGTTAAATTTTCAAAAGAAATTTGTATTATTCAAGCGAAAGTCGCCGCGTCAAATTCATAAAAATCACAATGCTTATATTGACTATTGTAAAGACAAAACCAAATCGATTGAAATATTCAATGGAAGAAAAATAGAATTTTTAGCATATAATGCTAATGAATCACGTCACAATTTCAGTAGCGGATGAAATAAGTAAATGATGTTTGTTCCATAAAATTTTCACTATCCTAATTAAAATCATAAGTATGTTTGATCTTTTGTTCATTTATTAACAAACTTATTTTTTAAATATTCATCTAATTCTTTATCAAAATTTCCGTCTAAAATTTTATTTAGATCATCCGATCCTATTACAGATTGACGTCTCATAGAGCTTAGTTTCTTTTTCATACAATCGTTTGAAATTTCCCTCTCAAGTATAAGGAGATCTTCATCGGAAATAGATTGAGAGTTGTTTAATTTGTCGACGATGCTATTTAACTTGTCATTGGATTTAATACCTGTTAAACTATTTTTTTTCTTTCCATTATTTTCTTTATCAATAATTAACGAATCTAATTGATTATCTAACAGTTTTTCAAGAGATTCAATATAAGCTTCAACTTCTTTCGGGCTTTGATCCGTTTCTCTTTGCTCCTTATACACTGGCGTCATATTCTCCTGGTCTTCAGAGGAATATCGTGGCCAAACTTCTAGCGGAGGTGCCTCATTAGACTCTTCGTCAAGACTCTCCATAGCATAGTAGTTTGCCGAATTTTCTTTTCTATTATTCTTAATTCTTTCCGCTAAAGTTAACTTTGGTAGGTCTTTAGGTTTCTTTTTCTTGTGTAATCTCCTCTTCATTTCTCTGGTAGCTTCATTCTCTTGAGTTTCGTATAGAGTGTCAAATCTTCTGTTTAAGGTAACAACCTGTTCTTCAAGAGTTGGAAATGGTGAATGTTTCCTATAAACAACACTTGTATCGCTGCCTCGTCTATCTCTGGGAATTTCGGGAAGTGTCAGAGTAGACGCTCTATCCTTTTCGGTTTCGCTCTTATGTAATTCAATTAAAGCTTTTCTAAGTAAACATTTTTGCCCCAAAGGTATCTGTATAATTAGATTAAAAAAACAACAAATAATATTTTTTCCTTTTGAATAAAGTTCATTTAGTGCACCAAGTGCAGTCGGTACTATAGACAAAAAATCACCTTGATAAGTTCAAGAACATCTGGAGTCAAAGCCAATAGCGACTCTTTCGTATTAAATTCCTCTTCAAATAAAGTATTAGCTGTCCGTTCGGAGATCTCAGTTCTTTTACAAAATTCAAAAACAAAAAACTTGGCTCTACTTCTATTCGACATCGTTCAAAGTTCGGAAAATAACTGAGACAAACATTGAATCACCGCATTATTTATACACTTGACGGTAACTCTAATCAATATAAGGTGATCAATAATAAAAGGGAAAAACTTATGTTTTTTATCCGAATGAGTACTTATCATCTATCTTTCCCTTTTCAGACTAGTTGCCTATGATTAATAATTAATTTTTATAAGTAATAGCGTTACTTAAATTTTTAAAATATTCTCTTATTTAGAGTACTTAACCATTTTATCGGATCATCAAGTGCTTAGCAATCGGGATTTTGCAATAGAATCGACGTTTATAGTGATCCAATTCTTCTTTATTCTATAACAGATTTATAGCAAAGTCATATGATTGCCGTAACAACGATTGAATACCTTAATTGGATTCATTCATTTTTTAGAGGTAAGACCACATTTAATTTATTTTATTATCATAAAGTAGTACACACACCCACACACATGTATAGTATTTACATACTTCAGTATATCATTCATATTGATGACATACTGCATTTTTACGGTATACTCTGATATTTATTTAAAACTCAAGATGAAGGTCTATTCATCTGAACCAAAACATTTTTCAAGGTGCTAGTGACGACGGAGGATGATTGACATGAATAAACAATAATTTAACATAATGAGTATTGATATTCTCTTTCTTATTTTTCGAGACCAGACGACGACAGTTCAATACTTTTGCTTGAATATCTCAAACTTTCATTATTTAAGGATTCTCTCTTCCCGCAACAAGTAAATATTTTGATGAAAAGTGTTAGATAGGCCTTTCTGAATCTATGATGAGCAGCGTAAAGAATAGGATTTAAGCTGCTATTTAAATGATAAAAAGCTGTGGCCATTAAGTAATAAGGTCTGCTCCAGCTTCTGTCTTTGTCAAACGTATAACCAGATGATAATGGAACAAGACAGATAAAGAGTACAACTGATACAATGGACAAAGTTTTAGCCAGTTGGATTTCTTCTTTAAGTTGATTATCTTTATTGTTATTTGATATTTTACGCAAACTCTTCTTTATTGAATGAACGTATCCAAAAATCAAAACATTAAAAAGAGCAACTACCGATATAGGTATCCAAATAGAAAATATAGATATCCATAGAGAAGTAAATGTATCTGACTTTCCACTAAAGACGCATAATGAAAGAACATAATCATAGCCAACTGAACCGCGACCAGATATATATGGTACTAAGCGCAATGAGCCATACAACCATATAAAGATAATTGCAGCTGTCGTTCCTCTTCGATTAAAAATTCTCGGATATAATTGAGGTTTCGTTATGCACAGCCACCTGTGAAGGAAAGTACATTTCATTAATTAATTTACTATACATTATTATATACAGCTATATTCTTTACTTGCCTGTTAAATGAAATTACTGTTAAAGCTCCGGGACTGGCGCAGCAACAGAATGCACAAATCAGTCCAAAGACCTTACAGATAGCTTTCCAATTTCCACGGGCATAGAATTCTTCGCCTCTCCACAACATCCCAGACATTGCAGTAAATTGTACTACTGTTGAAATACCAAAATCAAAAATTGCTAATTGAACAACCAACATATTTGCAGACGACCATAGAGACCTTTGAGTCAAAACCGAAAAAATTACCAAAAGATTACCAAATGTTCCAAAAAATACTGATAAAAGTTCTATAAACCAGGAAAGGACAACCAGAGTATCTTCTCCAGATAAAGTAAGATCACTCCAAGAAAAGCTGCCATTCCCAAGCCCCATTTTTGATAGATATACTTCTTAAAACTTTTATTAAAATCAATTAAACAGAAATAATATAATGGGCAAAATAAGGACTCTGTTCGACTGTTAAGAGGTCTATCTGCCTTATATATAGTTTCATGAATTTCCCATAATTTAATTCCATAAGAATTCTTTAAAATTAGCCAAATCAACTGTTTCTTTTAGTTTTCTTTTTAAAATTAATAAAAATAATTCTTTTTCATTAAACAAAACTAAAAATTCGCACTTGAAATAATTAAAAATAATGAATAAATCTTTTAATTGTTCTTCTTTGAATATAAAGAAACTTTTATATCCAATTTAACTTTTTATTTTTTGAAACAAATTAGATGAATAAGAGAAATTTAAGAAAAGCAAAAGACTAGAATAGAAACAGAGAGATTCGTTGTTTAAAAATTAAATCAAAAAAGACAAAAGAAGTTTAAGTACTCCAACTAGTTTTAATGCTAAAAAGGAATTATTAATAATTTATAAAATAATGGAAATTACTTGATCAAGTGCACTTTCCTTGATTTTTTTAATGATTTTAAAGAAATTATAATAATAGTTTAAAAGTAAATTGAATATGATATTTGCTTTTGTAAAGAATTAGGATATGACTGTATAGTATGAATTTTTTATTAGTAGAATTTAGTATGGTAAATCTGGTCAGAGGAAAGTAAGATGAGGTGAACAAGAAGAAGAAAAGAGGGTGGAGGAGGAGGAGGAGGAGGAGGGAAAAAATCACTAATACTGTAACTTTATGCTTTAACCGTTAAATGTTAAATAAATAAAAATATTGAATATGCGTAGGAGAAGGTAGAAAAATTAAATAAACAGAAATTATTATAGATATATAAAAATAGAAAATGGTTAAAGTGATACACTACGCCAAAAGTTATTAATTGTTTAATATACCATATAAGGAAAAAAATAATGGATTGTTTTATCTTTTATTCTGAATAGTTGCTTCAAGTTTGCATATAATGCAATCTTTCTTAAATAAATATTAAAAAATATGAAGAATTTTAGATGTTTTTCTTTTTTTATGAAAGGGGTATTTTTGTTAAAAGCGTCTAAAGTTCTTATCCAATTTCAAAAACAAGATAAGTTGCTATAAACATCTTTTCAAAAGCTGATAAAAGAAGGAATACCTAGTTTTATAACTGATGCAACAAAAACATGTAAAAGTGGCAAACCACTCGTCTTATGAAAAAGAGAAAGTAGTATTAATGTTAAAAATATGAAAGTATAACTTTGCCTTTTCAATTTTTAAGTTTTAGATAGAAATACACTTTCCTCTAATTGGAGTCGATAATTTCGTAATTAACCTTTAAAGGTTAAAAACATAGAGATATAAATATAGAAAAGTATGTTATTTTACATTAGCGACACGTGCAATAAATTTATTTTGTTTTTTAAATTAATAAGTTATTAATCAATTTCTTGATTTTTCGATCCTTTTATGTAAATATAATATTTATCTTCCTTAGCTTTCATCTAGACTTTCACTTTCTAATAAAAATATCCTCCTTTCATAATAAGTATATATTTTGTTACGCAGTGTTAAATATGCTTTCCTGAATCTGTTATGAGCTTCATGCTAAAGAGGACCTAAGCTTATATCTAAGCGATAAAGGCTGAAGCTCTACCATAAATGTGGTCTTGTCCAATTTCTAGCTTCGTCTAAAGAATAATCTAATAATAATAGAGTTTAGCAAACAAAACAAGACAACCGATACATTAGATAATATTTTGGCCTATTAAATTTCCTCCTCAAGTTGTTTATCCTATTGTAATATTTCGCGTCGACTAGTGTTTATTGACTAATCAAGCAAAAGATCAAGACTTTGAAACGAGAAGCAAATCAGTATGAAGCATAGATGCGTTCATCTACGAGAAATGTATAAAATAATATGGCATAGAAGTCATTTGTCTTATCAACACATCTATAATGTAGCCATTAAGAGAATAGTCTTAAATGAACACAAAACCAATGTTAAAAACAAATAAAATACCGTTCTTTTTTGTATTAAGGAGCTTAGTGTATTATCCAGCTTTTATTATACATAACCACTCTATAAGTAAATTATTTACAGTTTATAAGAATAAAAATTTTCTATTATATTTGTCTATTAAATTATAATATGGCCATAGCACTGGAATACAAACTACAACTTAAATCATATATTTTACAGATTTATTACCAGTTTGCTCTATTAAGTGTCTTCTGTTCTCTTCATAACATTCCAGACATTGCAGTAAATTGTGAACTTGACCGTTATTTTAAAAATGAGAATGTATATGATATGTTTCTATATTTTTATGAATAGTGTCCTTGTTTAATAAAGAAAATGAACTAATCAGGATAGTTATCTAGTTAACGGTATCTTTTTAATCCGTGGACAATAACGAAAATACATTTTCTCTATGAAATCCTTTAATTTATCCATGAAATAATTGTTTAATATTAGAAAGCTATTTGACAAACTTTCCTTTAGTATCTTTTCTCGTAAATAATTAATGTTTTCTCTCTTTTTTCCTGTTTCTTTCTTTATCTTTCTCTCTGTCCTTCCCTCTCTCATTAGTAAGATATTTACAGTTGTTTAATTAAAAATAATACTAGTTTGACAAGTCATTATGTTTAGTAACAACAAATGAAGATGTTTGTAGGAGAAATTAGATTACGAATGTCTTAAACGTGTAGATTGCAACGATTCGTAGACTATAACAAATCACTTATGAAAATAGAAAACTATATATATTTCAATTACATTACTCTTTATAGGCTCTTTAAAAACAGTGTCACAGTATGCTTTTTACTTCTATATTTAAATGACAATTACTTTTAATAGATAATCTCTTCATAAATAGAGGCATTTTATATGGAATAAACTTCGATAGACAATTAATTATAATTCTTTTAAAATAGTTGAAATATCGACCACCGACTTTTTTTACTTAGATAATTTATATTTAAAACTTTATTTGGAAAAAAATTCAATATTCTCAGTCTATACTTTTCTACCAAACGTTTTAATGTTATATTGTCGATTGTTTCTATATTCTAACTTATCATGTTGCTCATATCTTTTTCCTTTCCACAAGTTGAGTTTATTAAACTGACTGACTAAGTCATCTTACTTAAGGAATGAACAAGAAAAAGTTTATATTTTCTATATAGAAGCTATTCACTTACAAAGCTCAGCATTTCGAATCTTGACATCAAATTTGGACATTATATTAATACGTGCTTGTCCAAAATCTTACAATGAAATTAATAGATTGATAGGATTGTAGATAATCCTGCTAGTTTAAGAAATTTACAAGCTTTCTTTAGATTTCTAAGAAAAGTTTTCCATCCTTATCGACTTCCGTAACAAGTAAATAGTCAAACAAACTAGACTGTTGTTTACTTGTTTTTTAATCGATAAATGAAGAGTAGCTTAATGATTTAAATCTCTGTTTACTATCATACATTGTAAACCTCAAAATAGAAAAATGATAGGAGTCATTAATTATCTTTAATTATCTCAGAAAGAAAAAATATTCTAATACTGCACAAGATCTATACAATTCTAATATTAAATGTGTTTATTAATAGAAAGGATATTTATCTTTTTTTCGGGTTACATTTGACAAACTGTGTTTGATGAAATTGATGAAAAAAGAAACTATAAATATTATCACTATCCTGAGATCTAATTCGTTAATAAAAGATCACAAAATTGATTCTTAAACAATACAAATTTTATGAAATTTGTTAATGAATTAATCAGTCTAAAAGAAATCTATTTTATTTGACTTAAGAATAAAAATTCCAGAATATTCATAAACTGTACAAACATATAACTTTTCTTTTAGTATGAATTATTCATTTTTCGTAACATTAGCAATAAAATAAAACAATTTACTTAATTAATCATTATTTCTTTTGTTTTTAATGACAGATATGAAAGTTTTAAAAAGAGAAATTTCCCATCAAGAAAATATGTGTCTAATAAAAGGAAAAGGTTATGTTATTGCGTCTTCATTCTTTATCAAATTTCCATTTTTTTCCAACTTCACCCTCATCCTTTGCTATAATATTACATTTAATTAATTAACATATTCTACTATGTTCTACTCAGAGCTACTTAACGTAATTTCAATAAAATCAAACATTTTAAACTTTTTTCAACTTGTTCAATTGATCAGTATGAAAATAAAATAAATCATTAATTCTGTTATTGTTTTGTTTTTTTAAAAAAAAAAATAAGACATTTCCTTTTTACTTCCTAGAAAAAAATTTATTGAATTGCTTTTGAAACAAGCTGTTGTAATTATTATTTTTGAAAAAAAAACTAAATTAAGTCTCTCCAGTTTTTTAGTTTCTAATTATTGACTAGATCATAATTGAACTTGTTTCGATTACTCAATTGATTAGTAGTTGATCAATACAGTTATAGTAGGCTAAAATACTGGCCTTATAATATTCATTAGTGATTTAAAAGATAGTCATTTAAGTAGAAAGCAACTTATTGTGGGATATTTTGAAAATTAAAAAAGTTAAATACAGATATAAAGGGAATGCAATGATTATAATTATATTTTCAAATTAAAGGAAAAAATGTACTATTTTGGAAATGTATACATATTTACTATAAATTTGGATCGAATATTATCAATTTAACGACAATGATATTTGTGTTATGTAAAATATAAAGGTATGCCATAAAATCTTTTCATTATATAGTTGAATATTTTTTTTTGTAGGCCTAATCAAATGAACGTCATTGTTTTCTATAAGACTTTTATTTCATAGTGATAATACAACGACAAAACAAAAAATAATAATCACTGAGATACAACTTTTCTGCTGCTGTTATAAATAGTATTACTAATGAATGAACATTATTTAATGTAAGAATAGGCATATTGTTTCTTGTAATAAAGAGAGAGAAAGAGAGATTCATTGGAAAAAATTCGCGCTATTCTCTCAAATATTCTACCTTAGATAACCTTTGTTAATGATTCATCTTCAGTAAATTAAATAGAGTATGATATAAAAATTTCTTCCTCATATTACAGGGAAAAATTGAATTTCTTTGCTACATCTATTAGCCTAAAAGACTATTTAGGAAGATTTTTGTGGCATAAGTATATATTTAATGCGTAGACATACTGCATATGAATAAATTTAGGATAAAATCTTTAATAAGAAGATCAAAATCTGAAGAAAAAAATTATATGCAATATTCATGAATAAATAGGTCAACATGGATTAATTTAAAATGCAGAAAACATGCTTTTAAACTTTGTATAACTTCAAATATGTACCAACAATGCATACTGCATATACATTATATAGATATATATAATACGTATTAAATTTAACAGCTTTTAATTGATTTTTTTTTATAGAAAGTATAACCTTGTCAATTTAGACTAATTTTATTCATTCAAAAAGTAACAAATACAATGTTAAAAATATTTATTCTTCTCTTAAATCAATGTTTTCTTTTATATAATGAAAACTGGAACATACCTTATCTCTCTTATAGTCCAACATTTCTCTTTCTTTAAAGATTCTAGATTAAAATCATTAAGGTGGAAAAAAGTGGAGGCGGATAAGAGAATGGGGAAAATTATATGATTAAAACTTTAAAAAAGTTTATCGCTGATATTGTAAAACTCCCTTCTTCTCTTGTTATTAATATTCTTATTCTCTCATTTTCTTCTTTTTTTTTTGTTAAAGTTGCACAAAAAAAAGAAGCATATTTTTTTAATTGATCTTTTCAGCCTGTTCATACTTTTCCGATTTTACAGAATACCGTTTACAGGATAAATGAAAAAAATTATAGGCTTAGTTATGAAGAGTATATACACCGTAATATTTTAATATCGATTATATATAACATCTGTTATAAAAAAATTGTTAATTTTTCTCATTATAAATGAAATACATGAGGTTAAAACATATAATAAAGTTATTATTTCAATGAAATTTTTTAAGTATGACTGATTTTAGTGAAGATGGTTTTGATAACAGATCTGTTTCGGCCGAATCGGCATCGTCTTCCGAACAAGAAACAAAGGATGGAATTGTTTTACCTATATATCCTTCATTCCAAGAGGAGAATACTAATAATGGAACTCGTATAATATATCCATACGAAATTAATGATAGTCAAGCTCACCTACAATCATTAGAAGGTCTACCTTGTTCTGAAAATTACAGTGATGTTACTCTTATTGTTGGTAGTAGAACTTTTTCAGCTCATAAAGTATTTTTAGGCCTTAAAAGCGATGTATTCCAAACTATGCTTACATCAAAAAAATGGAAAGATTCAGAGAAGACGGAGGTCTCCTTGCACGAAACTGTTGAATGCGAGCATGTTTTTCATTTATTCTTGAAATACTTTTATACAACAAAATTAACACTATGTTTAGATAATGTTAAAGCTTTACATATCCTGGCCGACAAGTATAATGTTTCGGAAATGCAGAAACAATGCACGCAATATATGATTGAACATATACCAGTTGAATGCTGTATTAACAAAACTGTTGAATGGCTTGAATACGCCCAATCCTGTCAACATAGCGAATTAGAGAATAAATGTATGCAATTCATTTGCTCTAACATAGATATTGTTATATCTTCGTCCGCTTGGCTACAATTAAGCAAAGAAAATATGAGAGTTGTACTCTCCAATTCAGATTTGATATTGAAGAATGAATATATTCTATTACAAGCCTTGCTACGTTGGATCGATCACAAAGATTTCGAAGAGAGAGAGGCTCTTTTTGCTCAATATATATCTCTCATAAGATTTCCGTTAATCCTCCCTAAACATTTAATGGAATTTGAAAGAGAATTTATGAATTATGATGGTATTACTCAAGATAATTCAGGTTTAATGCAACAAGAAATTATCAAGGCCTACAGGCATCATGCAATACCTTTTTTTGAGAGACCAAGTTTCTATTGTTGTAACTCATCTGATTATACACCAAGAATTTACACTCATTCACAATTTTGTCACGAATTTAAAATAGATTTTAGAGTTGTAAAAAAGGGTCATAGAGCATCTTGCGAATTCAAAACAGGTTAATATATAAATTCATAAACGTAGATAATAACTGTATATGTTTTTTTTTTGAGAAATCCATCTAATATCTAGCTTCCTCTTTCTTTATATAGAAACATAAATTTATTCATCTATAAAATAAATGTATATTAAATAAAAATATATCTATATTCATTCTAATTCTTTTCATATTATTCATAGGTTTGTCAAGTTCCTATGCGGACAGAAACCACTTCTTATGGAAGGCTATTTTTGAGTGCAGGAATCCCCCAGATAGCCACGGTAGGCACTTTAGAAACTTAAGCAGGAATAATTTAACTGAGAAGGATACCAACTCTCAAAGCTATTCTTTCCGTTTAAAATTACAAAATTCAACTGCAGATGGAGCAACCTGCTTTGTCGATTTATCAATCAGACGTCAACAAAATAACGTCTCTTTTATAAATCCTAATTTAAACATTTGCAAACATTTTTCAACAACTGATTGTGAGATAGTACTTGACAAATTTATTGACAAAGACGAGTTATTTTGGAGTGAAACCGCCTTTAGTGGATTTGGAATTGTTAAGAATTGTGTTACTCTCTATATAACGATAAGACCTGTAATATGATAAAATTTCGTTATATAACATTATCTTTATCATCATTTTTTATCGCATGTCTCTTTAATTTTATCGTTAGTTTCATAATCAAACAAAAAAACATTAAACAGAAAAAGTTTCTACCTTTTTTCTTTACCTATAGTTCATAAACTAGGGTATACAGCATGAGAAAAAGTAATAAATGACCTCATTTCTCTTTTGCTTTTTCTCCCTTTATAGCTAAAGACGTCATTTTCTGCTTAAATTATATTTTAAATACAAGAGCCGATAAAACCACCTTTTTCTCCTCTTTACATCTTTAAACATCTCTTCTCTTTGATTGATCAGGCCAATAAAGCCAGTAAATGAGCGGAAAGAGAGGTAGAGCTCTAAACGGGACAAACCACTTAATATAAAAGGTCTTTACAGAAGAAAAGGGCTTTAAAATTAGAGTATTTTACCCTCGATTATTAGTTAGTTTGGGAAGGTTAATAGTGAAAATTGAGATCTTCAATAATGAAAATTGTTTTGTAAGTGAGTTACAAGACTATTTTTTAAAAAATGATTAGACTTGAGAGGAAGTTCTTTGTTTTGTGCAATATAAAAGGATTTATAAGAAACAGCATATAGTACGCATGTCATGCATATATTGCGAAATAAGCACAAGAAAAAGTTGTTTAATCGGACAAAAAATACAAATGAGATTAATAAAAAACTATCTAATTATAAGAAAAAAAATAGAGGAAAAAGCCCATAAAAAAATAGTAATCATCTGCTCTATTTCCTTCATAGTCGTATTGGTGAAGCGATGCTCTCAATTAGAAACATTACTATACTGAGAGAAGTGTTTCGGGGAAAATTTACTTTATTCTTTAAAGGGTTGTATCTGTTGCATGTTAAGTTACGTGAGTTACATATATCTATAGATTAAAATACTATATAAAGCATCAATTTAGCATAGCTTCCACCAATATTCCTTTCTAGATTTCAGTTATTGATCTTCCTATGAATGGAATGGCAAAGACGAATAGATCTAAAGAAGTCTGTCCTTTAGAGTACTTTTTTTTAGAAATGATATATCAAATAAATAATTAATTACCTATATTAATACTATATATTTATATATATATATATATACAGTATATATATAGATTAATATATGGTTCACCCAATGATATACTTACCTATTGCAAGTAATTACATTTTGTATAGAGCCTTTCCGAATGAAAGTTAAAATTGCTCCGTTACTGATAAAGATAGGCTCGACAACTTTTATCTTTATTGTTTATATAGAAAGGCAATTTTTTAGCACAACATTATTCTGAAATTTGTGATAGAACTCATGATAAAAAACGCCTGACACCTGTACATTTCGCACCTTTCATTAGCATCTATATGGTAAACTGGGCAAGAAGTTTATACCATTTTAAGAAGACTTTCAAACATGAAAGGTATTCAGGTCTCAATTTTTTTCGGCTTCATTCTCTTTGCTTCTGGACAGAGATTTATAATTAAAGACAATAATGGGGTAAAGAATATTTTAATTTACTAAAAAGTAAAAAAAGAAAACTTTTATCCTAAACGCGTTTCTTTTTTTTTTTACTACATTTTTCAAATCAGCTGCCAACACTAGCCGTTGATTTATTAAGTACAGCAAATAAACTTTACGCTGATGAATGCAATAATGGCGATTATGAGGTATTAAAATGGTCACTTTTTCTATTTAAGCATCACCAAATGTATCATTTCTCTTTTTCTTTATAAAACATTTATACTTGTTAAAAGTTATCCATATGGGAGACTAATGTAACTCTGCCCGAATATATAGTTGGACAAAGAGCTCAAGATGATTTAGGTCCAATGAGAGGCTATATTCCACATGTTCAAGATATCACCAGTAAGTACTGTATATTTAAAAGAAAAACGATTGTAAAAATGAGAGCAAAAATATGAACGATCTATTTTTATAACAAAGAATATTCTCTAAATTCCTTTTCTGTTTCTTTTTAAAAAGGAAATGCAAGTAATATTGCTTTAGTTGAGCCAGAAAGTTTCTTAGAATTATGGAACAATACTGGTAGCTCTAGTTGCACTAGATTCTCTGTTTGGCGTCTAAACTGCCCTAATGGTAAAGTAGATCAATTTCAATGAATAAAAGAAATTTAACAAAAATTTATTGTTATGATATTTTTTCTTCTTGCAAATAATTAGGATTTCGGGCACTCGGCGACATTGCAACCTTCTGTGAGCCTAATGAGCCATGTACCTTACCAGCACCGGACAGTTATAAAAGTAAATTAAGGTGTGTTAGACAAGATCTGTTAGAAACCTGCAGCTTTGATGATGATGATATTTGGAGTACTGATGGTAAGATTATTGTCTAAATTTACATGTTTTTTCCTGTAATTTTCAAAAAGATATAATTATATTCATTTTTCTTTTTGCTTTAAATAGGAGACTCAGTTGCTACACCTGCTTCCCTCTGGCGTACATCGGGCGACCTGGGTATTGGTGGTTTATATCATATGAATGAGAAGTCAGCTACTGAAAAACCTCTAAACGGAGTTTGTTACTGTTTGAAAAGATTAGATCCCGAAATAGTTTAATCAAAGTCTACAAGTTAACTTGTACTTAAAAAAAAGGAAAAATGTTAAACTGAGATAAAAATTCCGTTCATTTCTCCAATAAATGAAATTCCTACCGTGTATATCAAGTATATTGAAATAGAAACGATAATGTCTTGAAACTCTATAGAAAACTCATCATTTATTGCTTTTAAAACAAGAAAAATTAGATTAGATAATTATAGTTTAAATTGTAGCAATTCTATTTATGGATGTATCTAGATTGAACTAGCATGTTAAGTCCTACTTTCTTCTTTACAGATAATCAATTATAATTAAATTATCATTTTTATTACCCGATTAATTAGTAAATACGGCTGTTAACTTAATGTTTTATTAGCGGTTTTTTTGACATACTATTGATGTTTGATATCATTAAATAGAATAGGAATTTTTCAAATATCATAGTCCTAAATCTTTATCCTAAAAATGCTGGCCAAAGTCTATTTATTATGTAGATTTATATTCTTTATTATGTTACTTTCATTAACTTTGCATAAGCTACAAACGAAAAAACTTGTACGAACCTGGATAACTAAAATATTCTTCTTTTACTTCTCCTTCAACAGTTTATAGTGTGAAAACATTTTATTACATTAAATATCTCCCTTCCTCTCCTGGAAGAAAAATAATGTATGTTGTAATTATTGAGATTCTTGAAATTCTTTTCTATTTATATGCTTTGAATGCATACAAATAAAACAACAAAAATAAGAATATTTTGTCGATAGTTTTGCTTTAGTTTTTAAAAAGCTAATCGAAAAAAACAATCGACTGCAAAGTAAAAAAAATGATTTCAAAAGAGAAAGTACATTATAAAAAATAAACTATTACTAAATAATCAGACATTATGATCACTTTTTCAAACTGTATATTCATTTTTACATCAACTTAAAAGATGAGCTGATCCAACCTAAGTACATGATGATTCATATAAGCTTTTACAAATGAAAACGCTTAAATATATAAATTCCTATATAATTGCAAATCGTACTGGAGAAAGATAAGTATATTTTTTTTATTTGCATAAAACTCTAGTCTGCCTTCAAAAGTTGTATATAGAACCTTCCTGCTGAAAAGGTAGCATGATTATTAAGTAACGTAAAATTTCAAATGTATATTTTTAGCTTAACAGATTAACTATTCTTTTCAATTTTCATATAAAAGAATCAAATTAAGAAGATCATAAAATGTCTAAAGTGTCCCTTTACGAGCCCATACTATTTATATATATATATATATATATGTAGCCTTATTATTCTTTACTTGAATACTTTTACTTATATCAACTTTTAAATTTTACTCTTTGCTGTACATATAAAAAACTACTAATTCCAGATTATTGACCTTTTACATAAAAACACATGTTAATAGTATTTTCTATTATTTTTTATACATTCTGTAATTTATAAATCTATATTTAATTAGCATCTATACAACTATAAAATGTTTTCTGATATTTAATATTATTAGTTTATTATACCATATTTTCATTTTATTTTTATCCTCCATTGTTCTAATAAATACAATATAATAGTAGTTTTTCTTTTTTTTAAATATTCTTTTAATGTATGAATTAATTGATTTTAAATGTAATTTTTTACAATCAGTTTTACAATTTAATTCCAGGTTTAATAACATTTTTACGACTTAATGAGAAATCTAGCAATCTAAACTCTTTTTAAGATAAAAAAAACCTCACTTTTTTGTTTTGTTTGCAACGTCTAGACCATTTAAGGATTTTATTTTTAGCTATTTTTACGCAGAGAGATTAAAAATATCATTTTTATCGAAAATTTTTTCATATTGATTGTTTGTAGTGTATATTTCATTCTATTTCCATCTCTTATATATTGTATATATTTTGATATAAACTGCTATAAATACCCTTACTGGATGAAAATTAATTTTGAAATAAAACAAAAATAAATTGTATATACTTCTTAAATGCGTGAGATTTGTTTATCTATTATATTTTACCATTCTTCAGTATTTATTTTTATCCATTGAATATTATAAAAAGGGAAAAAATAGCTACTTTAAATTTATTGATAAAAGGTATTATATGAATACAGGCAAACAAAAATTATTATTAAAAATGAAAAGGGAGAATAAATTACATTATCTAAATTGATAAAAGCTGTTATCGTTTATTGAGTTCTTTTACAATTTCTACTTACCCTTTGTTTTTAAATCTTTCGTTTTTCCATAATAAAAGCTTAGCTAACTTTTTCTGTTTTCATTATTTCTTTTCCTTGTCTTATTAATAGGATTTGATTAGTTAGAAAATTGTGAAAGGTTTCTTCTACAAAGGAGATAGATGCATTTTACTTAAATATACATACATGCTGTATATACCGTATATTAGTACCCGAAAGTAGATGCTACACTATATAAAGACGCATATCTCTGCTCCCCTATACCTTATCAACCAAAAGCTACAAAATATTACCAATTTTGTTAATATATTTATTAACATTCTTTCTCGCAAAAACAGATATTTTTTTCTCATATCATTTAAGAAATAAAAAATTTTTTAATATAGTAGGCCTATTTGTTTTCGCCTTAATTAGTTCCTGCATAGACAGAATTTGTTCCATATCATAACTAATTCTAGTTCAATTGTATATGGGTAAGTGTGCACTAAAGAGTATTCCTTGATAATTTTTGTGCAGAAAAAACAAAATGGGAAATCGAAAAATAGAATAGAGTAGTATTTTGGCGTAGATTTTACTTACATCCAAGGAGAGAGTTTGTAAGGAGGTCGCTAGGACAAAGAAATAATCTTACGTATATCACGAATATCATATTAAAATCGGTGAAGGAAGTATCGTGGTGTTGGGGCTTATATCGGATCCAGGCGAGGAAAAGGCCTATCAAGAGTTAATAATCAAATGATAGGTGGTGATTATATTAAATCAAAATTTGTTTGGGAATTGTATAAAAGCTGAAATCTTTTGGTAAGACGGAGCCAATTATCATGTCTTTAAAAAAAACTTTGGAAAGAAATTTTAAAAGGGTAATCGTTACCTTTTTTCCATTGAAACCTTAACATTCTATATATAGAGAATCATAATGATACAAGAAAACAGTATATGCTCTCTACTTGTCTTTCTAGAAATTTTACCATCTCTTATTAGAAAATATAATTACTTTATGTGGATTTTAATAAGCAGAAAAACAACAACATTTTTATAAAATTTGATCTTTTGCGAATGTAATGTAGTAAATATATACAGTATCTATCTATATATATATATATATATATATATGCGTATGTCTTTGTTTTCTTTTTTGCTTATTTATAAATGTCTGTTGCTATATGCTACACTAGAAAAGTGAAAAAAAGGGGAAAAAGCAAACCATAAATATTTAAATGTATTATACTAAATTATATTATACAAAATTATAGTCGATTTCTCAGTATAAAATTTAATAAAAATTGGTTAATATTAAATTGCTAAGAGAATTATAAAGAACACCGTTTAAATACTAAAAATAAGATTACTTTATGGTCCTTTTTTTTTCATCAATAAAACTTTTCATTCTATTTATTTAAAAAATTAGAATTAATTGTTCTTCTCTAAAAAGGCTCTAATGAATTTTTTATTATCTTGTTTTTATACTTTTTGTTATATACGATAAAGGTAATGAACAACTCAGGAATTAATAAAATATTTTACTGTAATACTTCTTTCTAACTTTCCTAAACTGAATACAGATTAAATTACTTTTTAAGTATATTTCATATTCTTTGTTTCATTAATTCGATATTTTACTATATGAAGAGAAAAATAACAACACTTTTTTACGAAATAAAACTGTAAAAATCTTATTACCATTAATTGTTTTAAACTAAAAAAATTTTAGAAAAGGGATAGAAAGAAAAAGACATGGAGGAGAAGGGAGAAAACATAGAAAAGAAACAGACAATAAGTACGCAAGTGCAATCAGAAAGTTATTCATTTATAATTAGTGAGCTTCTTATTTCCTTGCAGAATTATTACATAATGAAACTTATCTAACAGTATTATCAGTCATCTAAATCCTTTATGAAAAGCATACCTGACGTAACTGATTAATAGAGATAAAGATGACACTAAACGTATCTCTCCTCGGATATACTATGTATATTATTTTTATCATATTGTATATATAAAAGTGTTGTATAAAAACATGAATATATTAAACAATATTGTAAAACAGTAAGGTTTTCATGTTGAAATTTAACAAAAACCTGCGTTAATGACCATATGTTATATACAGTATAATGATCTACCGATTTTCATTTAGATAGAAAAGAATAAAAACCATTGAAATAAATATATATTGAATGAAATTAGAAACATCTTTTCCACACAAAAGTTACTGGAAGAAGTCAATTTGCATAATTACTAAGAAAAATATTTATATTTTATCATTAATTATCCAGCTATAACTATGAGAATTTCCAGGCAACGAAAGGACAAAAATGAAAACAGGTAATATCTTGAATAAATTATTATTAATCTAACGCCGATAGTATACCCCCTAGTGAGAGGACACCATAGTAGTTTAGATCTACATTTGTTAGTTTCCTTCTTCCATGAGGACTTGACTAACTTTTTCCACAGCTCATCGTCACTTAACTTAGGTATTATATTTACAAATATAGCATTTTAATTTCTCTATTATATTATATTCATCTATCTATTGGCATTTTAATATTTTAAAAATTATATTTATTTATATTAATATGTACGTTATAATTTACAATTTATATAGCATGAAATGTCATTTATACGTTTATTGTATGTTTATTTATAAGTATTCTGTTTATTTCTTTATCTTGTTTATTACTAGTTTTCTTATTAAGCCTTTCATCCTTTCAATATACTAATTTTGATGTAAATTAATTCTTTTTCATCTTTAACAGCTGATTTTATAAATAGTTTAACGGATACATTAGCCGGTAATTTCTAAATGTTTACTCCCCGATAATTGTTTCTTATCCTTCTGCCTAGTAGCAATTTTTAGATAGGGCATCAAAGCAAAGAACACCGTAACTAATTTCTTCCTTATATTAGTTCGAGAGATTATTACTAATTTTTCGTTTAGTTTAAGTGTTGGAACCTCTCTGTAATTGAAATTATCTCTTGTTCTGTTAAAAAACCTTTGAAACAACTCAAAACAAATATAAATAAAAGGAAAAGATTGTAAAATAGAGTGATTATAAAGAGTTCTGCTTATTCGCTACGATTTCTTTCTTCTCTTTTCCTCCTCTACACCTCGTTCTTCACCTTTTCCTATTGGCGTTTGCTTTTTTTCTCAGTGTTTTAAATATACGTTTAAAAGATGTGTAGTCTTATAGGGAAAGAAAGTAACTCTTTTTTCTTAGCCTTTTAAAGCTAATTTATGTTTATTCTTCTTTTATTTTTTTACTTCTTCTCTTATTTACATAGATTCTCAGAAAGAATTTGCCGGTCGGATGAATTAAGTTATAGTGAAGAAGAGTGATGACCGTAAAATTCCAATTTTCCTGAGCTTTAATTACACCAAATTCTTTGAAGTAAATTTCAGAATAACCAAAAAAAGAAAACGTATGTATTCAGATCTTAAAATTATCAATAAAGTTTAATATGATATATCCTACCTTCTTTTCTTTGATATGATGTATTAGTTTTGTGTTCAATCGCTGCTAATTAGCCGCAACTAATATTACAATAGTAGGCCGAGAGCATATATGATAAACTCAAAAAGTGTAGCAGCAACAGTGACGACCAGAGAGAAGTAAATAGAAAAAACAGTCAGAGTTTATCTTTATACTTTTATTAAAAGATGAGATCCTCTACTAATCTTTCAGATGTAATTAAATCATTAAAATGATATTTCCAGGAAATTTATACATTTCTCCGCAAGGCTAATTTACGTAGTTTACGTTCAGCTGAAAGAAATCTTTACCGCACGCTATACCAATTGATTTATGATGACTCTCTTTAAAAAAGAGTAGCGTAAATTACCCTTCTGATAGGAGAAGGAAGTATAAACTTGCTAAAACTAATACTCTGTAACAGAATACTATCTACCATCGTTTACTTATTGAAATAGTTGAAACCATATTTCATATCTCGGGGGAAAGAATTTGAAATTTATTATATTGTTAAAAGCATAAGTATTTCTGTACATGAACCATATTAACAATTTTAATTAATTGAATATATATGAAATCAAAGCATATGCATGGCGTTTATTATACATTATATGTTATAGTGTATATAATTTATATAAGAGAAATGAAACGAACAATTAATTCCATTTTTCTAACTTTAAGAGAGATACAATTAGAGCGAAGATTAGAGTTAAGTAAACAGGGAAATCGGTAAACAGAGAACAAAGACTGTTTTTCTTATGAATATGTGACAAATAATTATATAACAAGGGTAGCAAACTATTGATTTTTCTGTGCAATTAATTTTACTTACTGATAAGTTTAAGTCAATTGAAATTTTAACTTTTATACGATGTTATTATATTGTAACTAAATTATTTAAATAAATTTTTTTCTCGATAAAAGGAAGACTTTAATAAATAAAAAAAAAAGAAGGTAGACATTGCACAAAAAAAAGCATTAATTATGCGATTGAATTACCTTTTGTCAAAGTTTGACACATAATTCTTCTTATTAAAATTAGGAGTTGCTACATTGCTGTTTATAGTTTATCGTATGTTAATATATAACTAATATTATATATTAGTATAATTTAAAATAGATTTTATATATACATATCTCATTATATGTATAATCTTATGTGTGTATGAGAAATATATACATGTACGTGTGTAAGAAATTATTCATCAGGTTTTACCCTGTAAATTATCAATTCGCTCTTTTTCTTTATTCCAAACAGCCCAACTATGTTAAATCAAACTGGAAATAGTACTACAAATTTCGAATATGATGTGGCCTATGCTCTTATTAAATATAGCTTTCCAATTATTATTATTGCGGGAACTGTTGGAAATACCTTATCGTTTTTAGTATTGCTCAGTAAGAAGTTACGAAAACAGAGCGTTTACCTTTTTCTTGCTTGTTTAGCAATTAGCGATACTTTGGTTTTATATTTCAGCGCTTTAAAAACTTGGCTTCGCGTTATTACTGAATATGAAATATTGCACCAATCTTACCTTTCTTGTAAACTTATAACTTTTATTCTTCACACTTCTTTTCACCTATCAAGCTGGTTCGTTGTACTTGTCAACCTGGATCGTTTCTACGCCATATGGTGGCCCATGAAAGCCGTCCTCGTTTTTAGTCCTAAGAAAGCCAAAACTGTTCTGGTAGCTACAACATTATTGGCCTGCGTCTACAGTAGCCATGTATTTTGGACGTACACCTTGAAATTGAATAGCAAGGAGAGAAGATTGAGTTGCGTATCTTCGGATAAGTACGAATATTTCATGATGCATATATTTCCTTCTCTCAAATTAACGACTTACTGTTTCCTTCCTTTTGCACTTGTTCTAGTAATGAATATTGCTATAATTTGTAAATTAGTAAGGAGATCAAATCAAGTACGGAGATTAACTTCACAAGCTTATCAAACGGTCAATAATAAATACAAGATAGTTAGTTTACTTTTAACTCTATCTTTCACTTGGTTAATTCTTACAAGTCCATACTCAATATGGAGTCTAAATGGTTATCGAGGAACAGAAAAGGGGGCAAAAGAGAACACGATGCTATTAAAAACAATACTGTTTACTATGATGTACATCAACCACGCATTAAACTTTTATATTTACTGCCTTACTGGGAGAAAATTTCGAGGTGAATTAATGAACTTTTTAAAATGTCAAAAACCGGAAAAGATCAGAAGATCTATCAGACTGTCTACAGTCAGAGCACAAAAATCACTTTGCACAGACTTAGGAGATGGTGAATCAAGTAAAAATCTGATGAAGATCTAATCATATAATCCTGCTATACATAATCTATATTGGATATATCTGCTCGCCTTTTATCTTTAAGTTATCTATATACAACATTAAGCAATCTTTTAATGTAGCCTTTTATTCTAGAACCTTGAACTTGCGACAATTTTTTACGTATTTTAACAAAAACCTATAAAACCAAGTTTTTTCACTAAATTAATAAAAAATAATTATATTAAATTACTATTTATCATCTGAACTTCTCTCTTCCGTCTCATTCTCATCAAACATCCTCCTCCTCCTCCTCCTCCTCCTCCTCCTTCTCCCCTTCACCTTCTCCTTCTCCTCCTGCATCTTATCTTCCTTCTCTTCGTCATCGTCCTTGTTCTCCTTCAGCTTGGACCACTACGTTTAAACGTTTTTTCTTCGTTTTCTTACTTTATACATACGTTTGAAGTCAATTTTAATGCAAAGAATATCTTAATTTTTGTAATTAAACCCACATGAATGAACTTTTATAAATTATGAAATATTTAATTCTTTTCACCTTTTAATCATGTAATTTTTTTTAATTTTAAATTGTTATACCTAAAACACTGCAATTATTTCAGTCAAAGCATAGTGCCGTTTAGAATCGCCTTTGCTCACTTAAATTCAAAATTTCTGATACCACCCAAATTCTTTTCTATAGATTGGCTACAGTTGAGAACTGATAACTATTAGAAAGTGACTATTTAGCAGATGACATAAGTTTCCTATTGGAAATTGGTCTGGGCAGAAAAGTGGTCAGGGAAATACCTCTAGATCAATTCGCTCAATGTAGTATTCTACTGACTTAGCTTTGTGGCAGGAGCATTATCTTACTAAAGATATATCCTTACATAGCTTTTCTACTCCGAATAGTAGTGCTTCAATCTCCAATAAATAGAGATATTTTTTTTATTTCTTTTCTTGAAACGGACGAACCTTAAGGAGGAAGAAAACTTCACTGTTCTTAATAAATTCTCCATGCTTAGGTCTGTTGGATTGACTGATCAAGATAAAACTCATCTGTTTATTCAATGAATTATTATGGGTAAGTTTGATCATGTTATGAACATTTGACTTCTTGGTGTAAAAAGTATCAATAATATCTTGACAATTGTTCTCCTCAGCAAGTTTCTTCCTGACTGTTCTATGTAGTTGTCTTTTGTAAGAGTGCAATTTTTCAACGAATTATAATTTAATGAAAAAAGTATGTGAAGTAAGCCGTAGGTCTTTGATGAAGATGACAAACACTGAAAGCAATGATTTTTCTATATAATTTATCATTATTTTTTTTACTGTTACTAATATTATTACAGATGACCATCGTTTAAATTCTTTCTTCTTTTAAATTACTCTCTTCCAGGATTTATCGTATAGTAAAAGCTAGTTAATTAATTAATTATCGTTTCAAAGAGTTTTAAGGTATTGAAAAATTTGTTAATTTCTTCAATCTTTCTTCAACTTTTTTGTTGGAGTACCATTTTCTATTTTTAATTAAATCCTTATAAGCCGCTTTTCACAATGATGATCTATTTTCTCAAAGAAGGTAATCTTCTACTTAGATCTGTGCCTTACCTTCATAGCTGAGTCATAGTTTTCTTTCCATAAGCAATGACCTAGGATATGGATACGCAAAAAAAATAAATTAGGAGTTTTCCTAAAATAGAGATCCGTGACGTATTTGCAAAATGATAGGCCTTGTCCTGCCATTAGTGAAATGATGCAATTGTTTTCCCTTGGTTAATTAGCTATGTTAATAGACAACCGGACAACTGTTAAAGAAAATGTTTTGATTTTTAAATAAATAACGGGGTTGTTCGGGCTATATTTAACATACTAATATACTTGTATATAGTATTTTCCCAATGAATAATTAAAGTTCATAGTTTAGTAATAATAAGTAAGTTAACCAAACAATACATTTCTAGTCTAACTTTGATTTTTTCTCCTCAAGTACAAAATGTGAGCAAGACATAACAGAAGACTTAAATACTTTAATTAATTAGGTTATTCTCTATAAGAACTTGTCACGTTAATAAGAAATTGAAAATAAATACAACTCTCTGTGGAAATTAATTTTAGAGGCAAAAAATATATTATTACAAGATTTTAGCTTGATTATGTAATCTATTTTATCATTCTACACCATCGTTTCTCCTTTGATATATATATATATATATATCTATTATTTTGTACTTGGCTTTTAAGGCTTTCGTAATAATAATAAAAGTTATAATATATTAATTTTATGCAATAAAACACAAACACACGCGCAACAACAACAATAACAAAAAAAAATTATAGATTAGAGCATGCTGTTTTTTAATAAAAACAAAACATATATATATATAAAATATTTGTTAATCTTCTATCCTTTTCTTAGGTAAAGTACTCTTTTAACTCTCTCTTTCTTTCAGTCTCTTATCACGCGAAATCTGTCAGGAGAGGAAAATTAAAAGTGTTTACAAAATATTCATCAAGGTTTAAAGCAATATTCATTTCAATATTATATTCATAGAAGAAACAAATATAGTATTATTTATTGTATATTTTATAATAAAAAGGATTTTTATTAACTTTATTATTGTTATTATTATTATTATTATTTAATGATACGAAAAGATAAATTATAATAAACAGAAAAAGAAAAAATTAGACTATTTATAAAAACTTTATGCTAAATTAGGCCAAAAATTACTGACAATTTATCATTATTAATTTATATTTAGAACAAAAATCTATAATCTTCCGCTCTTTCCATCTCTCTATCCATCTAATTTTATCTTCAAATGAAAATTTCTTTCTATTTGCTCCGTTAACACATCTTCGTTGGTATAAATTATTATTTATAATCAGTTATTAATTATCATATTTTTCTGCACAATATACTTATATTAAAGGAGAAATGTCATCAAACTGTATAAATACATTTTGAGTAATATATAAAAGTATATAATTATTCAACTTCTAAAGATCAAGTTAACTGAAAATGTCGATTTTTTCTCTATTTCTTTAAGGCTAGGATATTAACCCTACCATTTGCCTTTTTTCTTTATTTTACAAAACATTGTTTTCATACATTTTATATCTATTTTCTTTCCCTCCATCTCCTCCTCCTCATTGTCATCTCCGTCACACGGTATCCATTTAGAAAGACACATGTATAATACTGTATATGTAATGAATCTTTCTATCGTTCTTCTTTACTTTTGCTATTTTTGGTTTGTCTAAAATGCTATCACTAAACGCCTATAATAATTAAACATTATGATTTGAAGACTTTAAGTAAGAAAAAAGTCTTTAAAATTCTCTGCTAGCTAACCCATATGACGACAATGTTTTATATTTCATATATGTTTTTTTGCATAATTAAACATTAGCACTCTTCGAAAAAGCCTAAAGTGGCTAGCTTAGATAATTTAGTAAGGATGACACACATTTTAAGCGTTTAAACACAATTCTTATCTAATAAAAATTTGACCTATTTTCCCAAGTCAAGAAAAATTAAATAATGATACAAAATATATCAACACGGAAAAATACTTTAAACAACTGGGAAAATTGACTTAAAAATTATGATTTATTAGCATTGAGTTTCGATTTATTCCAATTGATTGTCAACATATGACAAAGAGGATATTTGCAATTGGTCTTGGTCGTGTATATGCTCGATAACAAAGAATTAACCGCTTTCTTTTGCTTTTACTTCAAGCTACTTTTAAAAGGAAAGAACAATTTATCATTCAGTTTCGTTAAATTCAGTTAGTAAAGTGTCATTCGATTTATTAAAATATTACTAACCAATCTAAATCAACTTCTACATTTTTTGTTTTCTAATAACGAACAATGGACGCTTTTAGATTTATCTAAATGATTATCCATATTACAATATTTAATGCAAATTGGACACTGTTATCGATCTTGAGGGAGGAATTCTTGAAGCAGAAGAGTTGATGCTTTCATCGAAACCCTTAAGCCACCTTGTTTCTAGTATTACCTTTCCTTTGGAACTGGAGAAAAATTACTTTCACAGAGAGCCTTTTAGGTATATACACTTCTCATGTATTATTCATTCAGAATTATACAGTTAGAAAGAATATTCGGAAGCATTTCTTTTCTTCTCTATGAAGTATCTCTACCAGGCATTCGTTCTATTTTCTACCGTACTCTAATTTATAAAGAAGAGTCTTAAGGAATTCGTTCTAAACCCTTTTTTGTAGTTAAAGACACAAATAGTATAGGCGAAAGTGATTTTAGTTTTTTCTTTTTTTTCTCAAAGTAGCGGAATGTTGGCATTTTCTTCCGTTTGACATAGTTTAAGAAAAATTACGCCGGTTTTTAATTTTGTGAGTCTTGGGAAAAGATATTGTGACAATATCCCTTCATTTCGCAGAGTTTGTTAATGAAAGCAAAAAATAGATTTAATTACGCTACATTAATGCATCACCTACTACAAGGGGAAGTTGGTGTTAAAGATGGGGTATTATTTCTACTAAATTTTCGTAAACTGATCTATAATCATTAATTTACTCTTTCTTCTTTTATATATCCATTTTTGTTTTTGTTTTACGGTCTTTAATGAAGAAGAGAGATATATAGATAAATAGATAAATAGACAGATAGATAGAAAAGAGGAAATTGTTTTATTATTTATCGCCATCTTGGCTTTCTACTATACTTAATTCTTTCCTTGGTTAAAAAGCAATCTTAATTTTCTTTATTTAAGAGCAAATGTGATTTTTGTTTATTACCCTAACCATAAACTATATATCTCCCCTCCTTTATTCATCTTCTAAGGAGAAATCAAGACTCTCAAAGATTTTGATATTAGGCGTTTTCTTCGATTCAGGAAAATATTTAAAAGCCTTAAATCTTTTTTTTCCTTTCTTTTTCCTTTCATTTTTAAAATGAAACAATATTTCAAACTTTTGCTAATAGTAAAGCACTTGGATGATTGACCTGCGACCTACGGATTTAATCGATAAACCATTTATCGGTTTTTTTTCCAACAAAATGACTATTCTAAGTAAGTCTCTACGGTAGTATTGCATATAACTAGAACAAGTATACAATGATTTAATTTGGCTAAAATCCATGTGGGGTTTATAACTTTTGATTGTCAATTTGATCTGAGAGAACAAAATGACTGTAAATCGCTTTAGGAGTAAAAATATATAGATGTTATATACTACATTGCATATAATATTCTTTAAAATGACATATCTAAAGTAAGTTTACTAGGAAACTATTCCTAGAAAATCATCCCCAGAAAATAAGCAGTAGACACTGTGCTATTCAAAAATATATAAAATCACGATATCTAGATATAACATCCATAAATAAACATATAGAACAAAGTAAACAGTAGAAACTTTTAGATACCATATATCCTACGGTTTCTCTGTTTATTCCAAAAAACGACTAAATTGCATTTAATACTTTTTATCCTTAACCTTTCTAATTGGATTAATGGAATAGTATTTAAAATCATACCAGGTTGGAGTCTTCCACACAAAGGATATTAAAGTTTCGTTATTTTCTAAAATATACAAAAAAGAAGTATGAAAACAAACGGACAATTATAGAACAAAATGTAATTTATATTTATAAAGAAGAGAAGAGAGCAGGTTAAACTTTTGTGAATAATTGTAATAAGCTAGAAGATAGAGCTTAAATGCTCTATTGAGATGACTTCAATATCACATAGCAAGTAATGATCCCTTTCTCTTGAGAAATCAATTTATTTATATTTTAGATGTATATATATATATATATACAGTATATATGTATATATATATATATATATATATACAACTATATATATATATATATATATATATATATATATATATTTATTTATTTATTTATATATTTATATATATATAGTTGTATATAATGATTGTTAGCTTTCTATGTCTAGTTATATATAAATAAAACAGGATTTAAAAATACTATTTTGTTTTTGTTCTTTCTCTCTATCCGTAAGCCTATCTTTCTGCATGTCTGTCAATCAATCTTTCCTGCCTCTCGTTCCCTTCCTTCTATCTCTTCACCATTACAAAATTTTTAGTGAAGCTATAACTCGTCAATCCATAATTAATATCCATTTGTAAATAAATAGACTATCTATAGATTGTGCGGATTTAAACAATATATTTATACATATTTTCTTATTCTATTACGCACATGGCAAAAGAACAATTGAAGTAAAAGAGAAATTATTGATGTTTTTCTTTTTCATACTATCTAATTATTGATTTAGTATTAAAATGTTTAACAAAAGGAATAGAACATGGCGAAAAAGGTGATCAAAAAATCAACGAATACAGTATTTTAATGACACTGATCCCAAAAATACCCTTATGTCACTAGAGTGATTCGTTTTTCTAATATCGTAAAATAATATTTTCCATCCTTAGGCTATGAGAAACATCAACGAGACAATAGTTTAAAAAATATGATATTCATAGGTGACGAAAAAACTCGGGAAAATAATTTTTTCTCTATTAATTAACGTAAGTAATAAAACCCTATTAATTTCCTCACCTAAACATTTATGGTACTTAATTATAATTTAAGTTCAGATATACTTAGGAGCAATCAAATCACAGTAAGAAATCTTTACCAATGATCAACTATAATTGAATATTAATGACCAAAACTAAATGAGGAGGAAAATTTTTCATGTGAAAATTAATTTACCTCATTCCATCAAGTATAATTTTTTTGTCCTTTTATTCCGGATGACACCGGAAAAGGAGACATCACGAATTTTCCATGCTGTACATGTTTGTCTTATTTTTTTTACAAATTTACTGTACATACTGTATATATTGCTAATAGCAGGTGAGGAAAAGCATTATTTAGTAAAATACTATCCTCACTGTAGACTATTTTAATGTAAATATATATTTATAGAGAACATTTTCTAAAACAGAGTACAAAAAATCAATCCATATTTACAAATTAAAAATATAGAATTAAACTCATTTCGACTTTGATCTAAAGCCTTGACTAGAGTCAAATTGAATGTGTTTTCATTTTCTCCTTTCAAATCTCCTATTTTGACTTTACGGTAAAATATTAAATTATATTTTTTCGCTTGCCTCCTTTCTCCTCTCTCTTCTCTCATTTAATTCTTTTCTGTTTCCTGTTCGCAAAGCAACATATCTTTATTAACAATCTATTTTTTTTTATATTTCTAGGAATAAAGTCTACTATAGTTTATTTTGCTCATAATTTGTCCATAATTATTCTCCTGCTTCTCCATCATATTCTATCTCTTCCATCGATTTTTTATCTTCGCTGTGATCAGTTTATAATTGTTGACCATAAATCGAAATGTATCCCTTTTTATGGGTAAGTAAATAAACAAGAAAAAAAAAAACAACTTTCGTGGAAAATTTGCGCTTCACTGATAATTAGAGTTAATTAAGCTGATTAACTATTACCTGGGAACACTTTTAAGCTGGAATTAAAAATAATTCTTAAAAATTATTCAGAATATAGTCTATCCGTAGACGCTTGTCTTCTCTTTTCCTTCTAGACTATATAATGTTTTGTAAAGTTTCTTGTCATTTGAATTGAAAAGGTTATTTGTAGGTTAATTGAGTCTTTAAATTGTGACGGGATATTACAAGAAACTTGACATTCAGCTTATGAAAATACCTCAACTGTCGCCATCTATAGGTAAATCTAGATAAATAATGTTCTAGTTTACACAGGAATAGATTTTATCATTTTTTGTATTTCTGCCAATTTATCTAATTGTACGTGTATTTGAATTAAAATAAAACTATTATATGATAATTTGTTGGGTTTTAAAACTTCAAACAACACAGACAAGACAAATTAAATGTTGGAATAATAATTAATTTCCCACTGGGTAATTTGGGACATAAACGAGTCCCATTCTTTTCTTTTCATATGAAGAAAGCCATCAATTATTCCTTGACCAAGAGATTCCCTTAGAAATTCATTAGACTCCAATTTATTTAATGCTGCGTCAAGGCTCATGGGAACTTTTTTAAATTGCCCAGAATAGTTTTGAACATCGAAATCTACTCTAGGTCCTGGATCTGAAGAGAAAATTACGACTTTAACTTTATTATAAGAACTGCAAATTAATCTTTCAAGCAATATAAAATAATAACGAAATATTTTTCTTTACCCGTTTTATTTTTTATTCCATCAAGACCAGTTGATAATATTGCAGCATGCATCAAATACGGATTTGCTGCTGCATCCGGTAATCTAAGTTCTATCCTGAAATAGATAATAGTAAAAGCGTACTATTTTCAATGTCATAATAAATATGAAATGCAATAGGAAATAGAAATACCTATCAGAAACTGGTACTCTAATGAGAACACTTCTATTATTACCACCCCAAGATATTTTGTTTGGACACCACACGCCTCTATTAAGCCTCTTATAACTATTTACTGTTGAACAGTAAAGAGCACAAGCCGATTCAATGTTGTTTAGTAAACCTCCTATGAAATTATAGCCTAACGACGATAAACCGATTTCATCTGTGTCGTCTTCAAACAGGTTCTTTGTTGAGTTAGAATTCCAGAGCGAAATGTTAGTGTGCAAACCATTAGCTAAAACAAAAAAATTCGTATAAACTGCTATATTAGACTTAAAAAAAACTCAACTATAAATTTACAATAGTATAAATAAACTAACCACAAAGTACTTCTGGTAAAGGTACCGCCATAAAAGACGCCTTAACGCCGTGTATTTCGGCTAATTGCTTTATCATAAATTTCATAAACATTTGTCTATCTGACATCTTCAAGCAGTCAACATAATCGAAATTAATTTCATATTGACAACACGAAGATTCGTGATCAATTTCGTACGGATTCCAACCAATTTTTTCCATACAATCTGCTAATTCGCAGAGGAAATTTGAATGTCTTAGCGTTGAATGAGGATCTTGAAGACTCATAGGTTGCTGCATATCACATTCGTCATATAATCTCTTACCATCCTTAGTTAATAGCATAAATTCCGCTTAAACAGTAAAGAAAAACCAGTCAGATAGATAGCTAGAGAGAGAGAGAGAGAGAGAGAAAGATAATGAAAGAGACAGAGACAGGGAGAGAGAGAGAAGAAAAAATTACGAATATTAACTCAATGCGAAAACAAATTTGAATAGAGAGAAATTAATAATATATTCAGTAATTCCTTACGTTCAATACCAGATTTCATAAAATAACCCATCGATTGGGCATCTTGTATTTGTCTTTTTAAACAATCTCTGGGGCATTGTTCGTATGGTTTATTATACATGTATAAATCACTATAGGGTTAAAAAAGAGACAATTTACATAGATATCTGAATATCTCCATTATTATTTTGAAAAATAAACACAAAACTATTAATTCATTAACCTGCTTAACCATCCAAAATTAGGTTTCCAAGGCAACTGAATTAACGTCGAAGGGTCAGGTTTAATTACCATTTCCGGTTCGGCAGGAGAAGATTTGAAGAACATGGCTGCAGGCATCCCACACCCTTTATCTTGAACCATTTTAATTGCTTTTTTAGGTATTAGAGAACATCTGGAATCCGCATTTAGTGGTGAATAAGAAACCAGAAAGTAGTCTATTCCTAATTTTTTTGCAGTTTCTTCTAAATCAATCGAAGACATGATTTCTGTCTCCAACTGCAATTGGAAAGCAGGAAATTTATCAGTCCGGTATCCCGTCCCTCTCTTTTATACTTTAGGTAACCATAATTTACAATAGAATGACATACCATATTAGATCAATATACTACGCCAGATTGATGTTTGTCAAAAACAAGTTGGTACCTAGATTTATTATGAGCGGCTTTTATCAAATATAGAAGAAAGCACGAAAATTAAAGATTAGACATACATTTGTAGTCTTAATTCTCATAGTCATTTTAAAGTGGTGACATAGTTTTATTCCTGATACTTAAAGTCTACATTTTTTAACCTTGATAAAACAATTTATTTCACTTCCGACTTGCTATAATATTAGTATTCTAGCATTATTGATGCCAACCTAAACACTAGTTTTCAATTATCCTATTTTTTTTTTACCTTATTTCTGCCTATATATTCAATTATTTTCATTTTGCTATTTATCTTTTTTATTTGAATTACATTTTTCTCTTTTCTCTCTTTCTATCTACATATCTGTGTAACTCTTACTCTTTCCCTCTCTCTCTCTCTCCAGTTGTTCGAGCTTTATCATTTGTACAATATATGTAAATAGGTCGGGATAAAATATTGCATAATAAAAATTTTCAAGCCATTTATTTCGCTAGATGGCGTTTAATTTCATTAAAAAATGACGATCAAATATATTGAACATGTTCTAAGAAGAGCAAAGATTTGAATAGGAAGAAGAGTATTTTTTCTTTAACATTTCCTCTCATATAGATCTGACAATTGAGAGATATCGTTAACCTTTTTTTGTTCAGTTTTAAAACAATATATAATTCAACTTTCGCTGAATTAGCGATTTTTATTGTAATGTTTAGTCAATAAAATTTGTAACTACAAAATAAATTATTCTATAGTATCAAGCCTATAAGGAAAATTGAAATTACCTGTGTTAAATGAAGGGAAAATGATTTATTGTATATCTATTAAATATACCAAGGAGAAAAATAACTTTCTAATAATTGGTCTTTGATGACTAAATTCTCATTCAAATGAATGATTACTGGATGTTTTCCTTATTTATTATTTTATTATCAACTTAATATAGATATAGAATAAAACAATCCTCTTGGTTGGATGGTCTATATTAAATGTCAGAATAAAAAAAAACAAACTGTCAAATAACATAATCAATCAGACATGGATGCTTGTTTGTTGTATAATTAAGACACAATTGGAATATATATATATACTGTATACCGTATACCTTCCATTCAATCACAAGATAAGAATGAGCAAGTCAAACAAATGCCCTTGCCTTAAATATTTCATATTTTTAGCCGGCGCGTTCGCTATTGGTTTCCTTATTGCTTGGTTTTCGCGAGGAAGTTTAGTGGAGAATGTTGAGAAAAATCAAACTTTTTATAAAGGATTTCAAGAAAAACTAGTTAATAATATAGTTGAAATGGTAGAGGGTAAATATATTAAAAAATATTTAAGAACATATGCCGGAAAGCCACATCTAGCTGGAACGCCCCAAGATAAAATCAATGCTGAAACTCTTTACAAATTCTGGAAAGGCTTGGGATATGAGACAAAAATTATTCCTTATAAAGTATTATTATCTTATCCAGTTGGTGATCCGAAAGAATCGAATCTAGTAGAATTTGCAAAATCTAATGGACTTTGGCGAAGCGCAATATTTGAGAAGAAACTCGGAAAAGCTATCTATAACTACTCTGAGATGGTTCAACCATTTAACGGTTTCTCTGGATCGGGCGATGTTCGTGGAACACTTGTATATGTCAACTATGGAAGAGAAGAAGATTTTCAATATTTAAAAAACAAATTTAATATAAACTTTCAGGGTAAAATTGTAATTGCCAAATATGGGAAAATATTTAGAGGAGACAAGGTTAGTACTTGTACATAAACGCCCTCTCCTTGTGTCTCTATCTATTTCTTGTTACAAACAAATAGGCTAAAACGGCTCAAAGGTGGAAAGCGGAGGGAATAATACTCTTCACCGCTCCATTAGACTACGCTCCCGAGTCGGTTGGAAAACCTTTTCCTGAAGGAATTCTAATGCCATCTAGTGGAGTTCAAAGAGGTTCACTACTTCTCGGGGGAGATCAATTAACACCCGACTTCGCAGCAACAAGTAATATAAATATACAATAAATAATTAAGCATCGAAACAAATACCAATAGAGACAGCAGAATAAAAATTATATAGCTCGCTTTTAGTAAAACAAAAGAAAATGTAAACCCTAAAGATTAAATTTATCCATACAGAAAGTAGAATAACAGTTTATTCTACGTGTTTCCATTTTTGTCTATTGTTTTAAGTTTATATTCAAAGGGGGAGTTAGGACTATTTGAAATTGTCTAATATTTCAATTAATTGATAGAGTATGCTGCAATTTAATATTCTTTTCGAAGAAAGAAAAAACTAAATGCTAATTTTTTATGCCATTCGTTTACAAAGAAAATGTATATATCTATCTATCTATACATCTATATATCTGTATACAATATATTTATATACTATTACTGTTATTATTATTTAAATAACATATATTTAAATATTGAATTTATTACAAATTAATTCGTTGCTCTTTTTGTTTTACAGACAATACATATTCATACAGAATATCAGAGGCTGAAATATCAGACTCGATAAAAATTCCTGTCATTCCGATTAGCTATGAGGATGCTCAATCTCTATTAGAGTATACTTTCTAAATTAGATAAATGTCAATAGCAGTTCAACTAAAATATAATTCACTCAGGCATGAAACAATAGACGATGCTACCATTAAAGAGAAATTACCTTCCGATTGGAAACATGGGCTAAAATTGAAAAAAATAGATACATCTATATACTTTACTTATGACAATTCATTTAACTTGCAAAGGTATCGCAAACTATAGTTCTTTGAATTAAATAATTAGTATATAAGGAAAAAATTTTAGAACTGTAAGAGTCAATGTGAACGTATCGAAAGAATTACGAACTACTTATAACGTTCATGCTACGATCAAGGGCACGACGGAAGAGGGTATATATCATTCATGTTATAACAATAGCATAATAAAGGGTTTCATTATCTGCAGACAGATACGTGATTGTGGGTAATCATAGAGATGCATGGACTCATGGATCTATTGACCCATCCAGCGGGACCGCCACAATGCTTGAAATATCTAGAGTTATCTCAAAAGTCCACCGAGAGAGAGGATGGCGACCTAGACGAAGTATTATATTTTGTAGCTGGGCTGCCGAAGAACAAGGTTTAATAGGTTCAACCGAATGGGTAGAACAATACGGACATATTTTATCAAATAGAGCAATAGCTTATATAAATACGGATATAGCAGTTCAAGGAACAGATACTTTCCGAGGTAGAGTTTCTTCCTCACTTATCGAAACAGTTCTGCTAGAAGCGACAAAAGCTGTTAAAAATCCAAACAAACAAGAGATTAAAGATGGCCGTAATACCGTTTTCGATACGTGGAAAAAGTACTACCCATGTAAACAAAATCCCGAAAAGCCATAGTTTGTATTACTTGATTACGAGTAACTTTTGACAGAGATTTTTTATTTTTACATCCTTTAATAGCTTAATTCCTCTTGGTTCTGGTAGTGATTTTGAACCTTTTGTAACTAGGCTTGGAGTTACTTCTGTTGACCTGCGCTATTCATTTGATCCGGTATAATCTGGCAATCAGTTAACTAAATTCTAATTTTAAATACTTATATTCCTTTTTAGCGTAAACCCTTATCTTCCTATCCACTGTATCATACTATGTATGAAACTATCGAATTAGTTGAAAAATACTACGATCCAGATTATAGCTATCACGCGTCTATTAGTAAAATAATGCTCTACATGGCTTTACGATTAGTCGATTCAGATATTCTTCCCTTCGAGCCGATTTTATTCTCAGAGCAGCTTGGAAATAGCATAAAATCTTTTTCTAAAAAGGCTATGAATGTTGCAAGTGATGTAGCTAAAATGCCTAATAAAGTCAAGGACTCTCTAGGTGCAGATAGAGATTTAAATCCGATTGATGTACAAGACAATAGCTATTGAATAATCGTATTATTACCCTACAGATGATTTACTTAGAGCTGCAGATGAACTAAAAAAAAGATCAAAGAGCTTTGATTCTGTGCTAAAATCTGTCGATAAAACTAGGTAAGTAAGTTATTGAAGATCATTAAAGAAAGGCTACACGTGTTCTTTTCAACCCTTTTTTTTAGACACTTGAACGTCAGATCGATTAATGACCGCCTAATGGAGATTGAGCGTCACTTTATTCACCCACAAGGGTTGCCTAATAGACCTCGCATGAGGAACTTGCTTCTCTCTCCAAGTGTCTATAACAGTTATTCAGCAACTCCTCTACCGGGATTGTACGATACTCTTTTTGAAATTGAAAAAAAACAGAAAACTAGTTGGAAGAAAGTTCATAAGCAAATTAGCTTATTGTCAAACGCCGTTAGGGAGGCGGCAGCCTCGTTAGAATGTACTAGTAATTTTATGATATAGATAAACGCAGAATTAAGATAGAAAGCTTGTATTTAGTCTGATCAGAAATCTATTTGAAATTTTAAACTCGTTATCTATCTATCCATCTTATCAAATATAGCTATCATTTTACTCAAAGGTTTATTTTTGTGTGAATATCTACCGACAGATGGCGTCTTAAAGAACTTTTACAATTTGCTTTATAAAAAGAATATTTTTCTCCCACACCTTTAATCATTCTTTCATGTTTTCTCCCTCTCTCCCGCGCCTTCTCTCTCTGGCTATCTGTTCATTGAGTCTATCTCGTTCATTCTCAATTACAAATTGGTTTAATAACGTTTACAGAAGATATCTGCCAGCTTCCGCAATAAATAATGCAGCTGTAAACTGGCGAATGGTTACCTAAACTAAAAAAACAATTTTTGATTGCTTTTAATCAAATAAAGGTAATATAATTTGTCCTAGAAAGAGAAAAAATAGTGATAAAATGTTAAATAGTATTGAACTGTATATAAGTACATTTATTAGTATCTCTATATATATACTCTAAGGATTGATACTGTATATTTGAAACGTTTTCCTCTGTTTTCTATATTCTTTAATAGATAACGAATTTGGAGAGAAAGAGAAAGTCTCTTTTTATTGTTTCTTAAGTATTATTTATCAAAAAAGACAACAAACCAATAATATTGCACTCGCACGCCAATTATTAGGATAATTTCAGTTTGTTTTTCAACTTATCTACATGTACTCTTCATATAATATACAATATACTTTTAGTACAGTATACTGATTACTATAGAAGTATCAGTATATTGGTAAATTGAATAAAGTTCGTTATTATCATCTCTATTTATGAGAGTGGCAGCTGACAACTTTTAATTCACAGATGATAATCTATATTGGTAAAGGATTAGGCTAATCGCAATTTTTTTCTTTATAAATCAACTTTTCTGGTAGATGCGGTTGTTGTAGCTATTATCTTTGGCCAAAAATATATTCTTATATTATATTTATATATATATGTGACACCTTTATATGTTTCGATTTTTGAAATTGGTCTTCTTTATTCGTAAATGTTCGTTTTATGACTGACAATAATAACCTTGGGCTATCTTTTTTAGAAACTTGACACTGACTATCTACTAAAGGTCGTCTAGTAGCTTCCTCTCTCTATATATACGTCTGTCCCAGTCTATATCCTCCCACACATATATTCTCTCGTTTCGTATTGTGTCAATCCGTTTTAGAATTTTATATAATAGGTAATTTTTTCATCTTCCCTCCGGTCTATAAATTACTTCCGTCGATTATATAATATACCTACATTTAGTCACGATATAGTTTATGTAACCTTTGTATATTTGTACATGGCGTATTCTCTCTCCATTTGTTTTCGATTATAAAAAAAAGGAAATATTCTCTTTCTATTGATTTCTAATATTAATGAATATTTGGAATTTATATCAATATTAATTTAAAATAGAAAATACTCCTATAGAACCAATCTAACGGGAAATAAGTCTAATTTCCCGTTTGATTCCTTCCTCCTTTATTTCTTTATGACTTTCGAATACTTTTGTTAGAGGGCAATAATTAAGCCTAATGACAGAGTATGGATAAATTACACACTATTTATATCAAACGCCAGATGTCAGCATATGCGTTATCCAAGACGTACTTTGTCGACACCCCTATTTTCCCGTAGAACTTGAACTGCTCTGCATAATTAAGAAGGTGCATGGTTCATTTGAAAAGTGAATCCCAAAGCGCCACAAAAACTTTTAAGGAATTTTCTTCAACTGAGCTGAGAACGATTTTTTGCAGATAAGATACTTAAATTCCTCTCTTCTTCTCACATCTTCTGCCGATAAAGCTTTTTTTTTCTGTTTCCCCGTGATATTCGTGCCAAAGAAAATTGGGGAAGAATAAAGGAACAATTGAACAGAGAACGTCTATCAGAAAACTTCTGAGAAGAGGAAAAAGAAGCTAAAAGGAAAAGAAAAAAATGTTCATATCATCAACAACTAATTGGGGGAAACGAATAGATGTGATAGATGCTTGATAAGTTAATTATAATTCTCTTTCATTACTCGAGGACTATAAAAGGATTACTTTTCAAGTAATAGGGTCATGTAAATAGCTGTTGATGAGATAAGGTAAGAAAATATACAGTTTTTATTATATTTTCAAATTTTTATATAAAAAAAAGTTTCTCTTTATTTTTACGATTACAAGTCTATTACATCTATTTTGGGTATCCCTTATCAGTTCATGCAAATTTACTCCTAGCATATTTAATTTCTCTTCTATAAACTTGTAGATTAAGTTATCGCATCCATTTGCATATTGTTTACCTGTGATTACGTAAAGTTATATAAATTAGGCGCGTCATTCGGTTGACGAACACCTGTTCTGGAGCAAAGTTATTTGAACATTTCTTTCTTTTATAAAGGATACTAAATCACTGCTTATTGACTTAGACGTTACACTGTAAATATTGTATATTTTTCCAATCTTATCAGAAAAATGTTGAAGTTCGTCGTGAACGGCAAAAATAGACAAAAGAGGTCACCTTCAACGTCATCGGATAAGCCTAAAGTTTGCACTCTGCAAGCACATATAGATGCTGTCTCCCTACCAATTGAGTTGTCGCGGGAATCGGATAACGATACAGAATTTGAATTATTGATAACCCGGGATGAAATTCGTGATATAACACAAGTCGGCGGTGAGTGTTTTCTTTTGATCTTTGTAACTGTTTCCTGAAAGTTGGGGCACCCCTCGTCTTAAGTGCGTTCTCAATATTTTAAAATGTCGTTAATTTGTAACAATAAAAAAAAAAAGACTGAAGATGCTGAAAAGATGGGATAAACAGTCTTTTGATGTTCGATAACGAAGCTGATTATGTCGAAGAGTAAGGTATAACTTTCTCTTTGAAGTCTGGACAACAAGTATATAACAGGGTAAATTAGCCTTCAAACAACGGCTCTTTTATCTCATCTATTTCGTTATATTTTCAAGTATTTTTCTTTCTTCCCCGCCGTCTTTTTTAAAATTTATCTATAAGAATAACAAAAATATCCGTTTTTATACCATTAAAGGTTCTTTCCTATGATGAAAATGGGAAAATTCTTTATATAATAGCATTCTTTCGTGTCTTATGGATATCAATAACTATTATTTTAACAATGAATATCTATTCTAGTCGATTTATTTTAATTTCTTGAAAAAACATAATATAATTCCTTATCTCCGCTCATCTAAAGCCGTTTTCTCAAACGGGAAGCACGAAGAATTCGACTCATATTTAAGAAATCTAACCGCCCAATAGAAAGAATATACAAAATCAATACTGTTAAAAAACAAGCTATTATTCGATTGAGCAATTTAGTTTTTCATATTTTCTTTATTATATAGATTTGTTCAAAGATACCAAATATAATTTAATTCAATAAATATTCATAAGCATATCTTATTTTTATGCATCACTTCTCCATTACTATTTCCGTACGCCATTCTCTAAAGGACTAAAGGGAATTGAAATATTTACAATGTTTTGACAAACAATTCAGTCACGATTTTGAAGTGAACCGAAAAAATGTATAAGTTTTCCCTTTGATCTATTGTCTCCCATTAAGAGCAACGTAAATAAACACCGCAATAAAAGTTAATACGTAACAAGTAATGTATATTCGTTTCTTAGCTAGAAAAGAGACGATTGTTCTTTGTAGGGAAATTTTATTCATTTATGTATTTCTTCGGAAGGAAATTAAATATAAATGAACTAGTATTAGTTGTAGAAAAGAGAGAGAGAGGGAGACAGAGAGGGAGAGAGATAGAGAGATAATGAAAGAGAGTGAGGGGGAGAGGGGGGCAAAAGGAGCAAAGAGGGCAGAAAAACGTACGGAAAACTTGCAAGTTAAGTGTATAATTCCTATCGAGTATATCCGGTTGTACTTGAGAAGTGAAAATAGTGATAAAATATTTGTAAAAAAAAATATTTGTTAGCTTTAATTGCTATAAAAAAGATATACTTTATTCACTCTATCATATACAATTTGTTTACTTTTGATTAAGAAGCGTTTATAATGAAAGTTTGCACCGTCAATAAGGTACGGTATACTTTGAAAGGGTTTAGTTGTTATTCCTTTTTTACTCTTCTGCTAACATTTTCGTTACTTAATTTCAAAAGGAACGGTAAATTAGATATTCTTGTTAGTTCTATTCCATAAATTTTTATTGTGAAAACTAAGAAAACTAAATAGCTTTAGATTTTATTGTCCTATTCAGTTTTGTCCCCCACACCCCCTTCCTAAATTCCCTTTTCTCCGCCCAGAAGTCACATGACCTGGAATAATAAATAAAAATTATTTGTCTATTTGAACAGATATCGATACAGTACACTACGTACCGCATAGACGAATATCACGTTTATTGTAAATATATATATATAATGCCTTTGATCTATCTTGATTTTCCTGAAAGAAGAAAAGGGTCCATTTTTATTCGGGTCTGTACCTTTAACAGAAGGAAGCCTGTCTTACGTCGAAGTATCGAAATTCAATTTACCTTTGAATTTTCTCAGGGCGCTAAACAATTTTTCTAAAGGCTTTTTAACTGCAACAGTCTTCAAAACCTGCTTTGTTCAGTTTTGTTCACTTTTAGGCGGCAATTTTTTTTTACAATTTTATTATAAATTTTTACTCATAAATCATGCCATTAGATGGATAAATCTTAACGGGATTTTCTCTATTCAAGCAAAAAGTAGTCTTTATTTACTCAATTTAGATTTTATTTTGGCCCTCAAAGATCCTTTTATTTGAATGTTCAACCAACTCGAAATGTGTATAACATACTTGAATTTTGAACAGATGGGCGGACGTTTCTAAATCTCTTTTGGAATTTTTTCGCATTTAAGTGCAAAATATGCATCAGTAAATAACTGATTTCCATATGGAACTAATAGTCTTACATAGGAATTTACACATCATTTATGCCATACAAGACTTTTCTCATTAAACTTCTATATTATGCTTTAAAAAGAGAGAGAAAGAGAGAGAGAGAATGAGATAAGAAAGAAAATAATCAAAAAGATAAAAAAAACTACAAGTTAACTAACTATATATTTTTACTTAATAAAAAAAGTTTGTAAGAGCGAAAACTTTCGAACATATGGCAACTCGATTCGTTTTTATTTACCGAACATGATGAAGTAAAGGAGTATAGGGTAACAAAGCGATTTTTGTACTTTTAATTAAAACTATAAAGCTTCAAATTGGAAAATAAGAAAAATTCCTTAAAAGTCACTTTCTTCTATCAAAACTCAATTCTTTTTTATAAGGAACAAGTAACAGGATTCGGTTATTAGTCAAAGAGTTAAATTACAATTGGACTATAAAAAGAGGTGTAACATCTTATACGGTTCATCGCTTCTAGTCGAGAATTTCTACAATTTCCCTATTTCTTTACCTTGTTAGACAGATGATACGCAATAAATCAAAGTGTTCAGAATTAAAAACCACTCTTCTCGATTATAAAAAAATATTCTGTTTTTTACCTTTTTTCGTATTACGGTGACACTTATAAATAGTATGTTTTGAATTTAAAGTCTATTCGAATGTTTAAATTGTTCAATTCACCTTAGACTGCATTATCAAAAAAAGGTCCGAAAAGGATTTAAAATATGCATATATTGAGGTATATGGCTAATTCTTTAGGTTCTTTTGTAAACTAAGTCTTTTCTATATTATAAAGAAACCCTTTATTTTACGTCAGTCTCTCCATATTAAAAAGGGATTTTACAAGATAACAAAGCTCTTGAATATATAGTTTTACACCTTTACATCTTAAAGGTTTCTTTCATCTTTAAATTGAATTAATATTTTGAATAATTTTTATTTATCCCTTCTTTATTTTTCAGTTGAAAAGTGCGACGACGGCAGGAAAACCCCTTCACAAGATTCCGATATAGAAAGTTTTAAGAGCGAAGCAGACAAATCAGACGGTGAGTTGTATGCGAGATACATTTTTTTCCTCTTGAAAAATAAAAGAAGCTAGTGAGAATTTACTGCTATAAACGATGCACGAGATCGTAAAGATAGAAAGAAAGTCATCAATTTTACATAAAAATTGAATGTGACTTGAAAGGAGAACTCAGTAGGTGGTGAAACATTCTAAGGCCTAGTTGTACTATTCCTTGTGTTAAAATCGCCGTTAATGATGACACTAATGGCGTTTTTCGGGAGGAAATTACGGTCGTTTTCATGTGTCAACGTTATGTAATAGGAAGGTAAGGATAATCTGACTCTGGTTCAATAAACAATGGAACTGATCGTTCATTGCAAAAATAGCTTCAAGCGGGATAATAAACGAATATATTTTCTCGAAATTCAATACAGTTTTTGCTCGAGGCTGTCAAAAAACAGTGCAAATAAGACAAGAACAAGCAATAGCACGTTTTTCCACTATATATCGGCCTTTTCTCTTCCATAACCGTTCATTACGCTCATGTTTTTATTTGTCATTAGTGAGCATTGATTTATTAATATTCATTTGTACATTTATTTGCTTAAATGTCTATTGAACAAAGTCCATAAATCAACTAGAGCAAGGTGAAAAAAGGGTTTTTTTCTGTTTTTTCTTTTTAAGGAAAAAAAATTTATTGAATGGAAAAATAATGTTTATATCCTAATGAACTTTGTTGTCAATCAAATTCAATACTATTACATTGAATTAGCGGATAAAGAGACGTAATTAGTAAAGTGAGTTCAATCTGTACTTAGTTACGTAATATATTTTCTTAGTTGACGGGCGTGCTCCGTTCTTTTCCACCCAAATTATCTCCTTCCACTTGCCAATGTGTATGCATACTTGCAGACACAACTTTAGTTTCCCAATGCGAATAGGAAAAACTCGCCCGAGAAAGAAAAACTGCTAACAATAAATTAATTAAAACTATTCTATTTATATAAAACTTTATATTAATAATTTTAGGCCTAATAACCATTTAATTGAAACTTTTTTCAAATGGTTTTTTTATTTGACATACTTACAAATGATAGGATAGAAATTTCTATATGGCCTTTTTAAATTAGAGATTAATCGCTTATTACTAATTTAATAATAATAGCTGTAATGGCAAACACAATAAAGATAATATCAGTATCCTCGCTTCCTTAGTCTATGTAAATCATATTGATTTGCCTACCTGGTTAGTTTGTGACAATTAATAGTCTAGAGAAAATCTGACAGAAATGCATTAAGCTTTGTTATGTTTTTGTGTACCTGCGAAAATAAATTGTATACATAGGTTTTCTCTCATTTTTGCATACGGCTTAAAGGCGTTTTAATTCGATCACTGAGTAAATTATAATCCACTTTTATTAAAATTAAAAGAGATAGGAGAAAAGAAAAAAATCGGTTTGAGAGGCCATTAATTCTCCGTTAAATTCAATACACATTTTAACAAGTTTAATTAGCATATCATTTGCATAAATATACACTAGTTACTTTTAAGTATAAACTACTTGTTAAGAAAAACACGATTAAAAGTTACTTCTTTCCCTTTTAGAGTAGTTTAAGTAACGTAAACTCGACTATTAATATTAATTGATAGGACTTAACAAAAAATTATACGTTGCAAAATGTTGTACCCAAGGTTTTTATCCTGTAAAATTATAGGCGTTACATAGTGATATTAAGTAAGTCACGTGACATCAAAGGGATTTACTAAAAATTAACCCGCATGCTAGCCGGAATATAAAAAACCAGCTGCTCTCTTTTGTTAAAAACGCCGAAATCCGTTAGATGAGTATCGACGACGCCCATACCTCTACCTTGACATTGAACTTTGAACTCATAAGCAAGTTTTAACAGGTTCCTTGCCGTTTCATCGGAAACTTTACTGGGAGCTAATAAAATCTAAGAGGTGCGGGGGGGGGTAAATTCAAAAATAGAAAGGAATAAAAAGTTCCTCACCACTTTAGAACGCTTTCAAACTTCTTGAATAAAGTTATAATAGAAATTTACTGTTGTGTATACAAACAGTACAACTGCTTCACTAAAGTTATAAAATACAAAATATATAAAAAAAAAGCTTGTCAAGAATTTATAGTTATTTGGTTTCAATGCAAACAATAACCCCAGGCCTGTTATTATCAACACCTTTTTTTCTATAGTGCGTTGAAATCGCCACTTCGCACCCTGGTTTTGACATGCAAAACAATTTCCCAAATGCAAAAGTGAATATCAATATTTCCTTAAGCAAATAACGGCTTAATTGACCGTTAATTACGGCTTTCTAAGCTGGACAGCAAACACATTTGCTAAACTTTTGAAAACTCTAGTCCGATTTGTAAACTTTTAAAAACAAAGTAAGTTACTTAAAAGCTGTTTGTTTTAAGTTTACCTTCGATCTTTTGCTGTTTTTTCATCCCCGTGTTAAAGTCGGAGTAAACACTTCACTGAAAATATTTCCCCTGACCTGGGAAATTTAGACGCATAGGGCGACGTCGCCATCTATCGTATACATTAGGAGATACAATTTAGACACGTGATTTATTTTGCGCCATCTATCCAAAGCAATCAATAGCTCGCAAAAGATCGATGAAAATCGTATCCGAACGGCCATATTGCAGAAATTATTCAGGCAGCAATTAAGACTAGAAAAAATAACAACAACCAATAAACTTGTGTATATTTAAAAAATATGACCGATGTAGTAAAAAGTTGGCCAGAGTAAATGGATTATTCTGACATCCGAGGTTCACCTTTAACAATTGACAAACTCTATTCTTCAGTAAATTCCGAAAAATTTGCCAATTGGAATGGAATTTTTACAGATTTGTTTGATAACGGTTCGTGTTATATTTATATATTTATTATTTAATTGTATTTATTTAACAACTAAAATATCTTACAAGAAGAAAGGGTGTATTTGTAAATAGAAGACAATAAACTTGCATTAAAAAGTACTACAAGAGCAAAGCAAGCGCGTAATAATATATAAATATATATTTCAGTACACAACGGTCAACGGTATATCATCTTTATACTGTTGGCTAATACAAGTATCTCTACTCTATATATAAATATATATATATATATATAGTTTAACAACATTCTTTTTACTATTACACCATTGGAACTCTGAGATCAATTAACGATTATCGCAATTATTCACTGAATTGAATAGTGTGTGTTAATCTCCGCTTGTTCTCATTAAAAGCACCGAAAATGTTAAATAAACTCAGAATTGAAAAAACGCTGTTCATACAGAAAACAGAAATTTAAGAAGTTCGTGTAAATTTATTTAGCGTACTTTTTCTCTTTAGTTGTATGTAAGGTCTGGGAAAATAGGCCAGAAAAGAATCGTTTCTAATTTACATAATTTTGCATATTTAATTAAGGGAATAAGGTATTCTTGTTTGACCGCTCTCTAATTAGAAAAGACACCTTCTTTTATTAAAATGATTACTATACATACATGATTTATTCGCATTCGGTTCTGTAACATGCATTTTACCGACCAAGAAATTGATTAATAGGCTAAATTTAAGCCTCTTATAGTTTCGAGTTTACATTCAAGAAAGCGAAATGTAACGGCACCTTAGGGTCGTTAATGATAAACCTCAAGCGGAGGGATGCATTGCCACGTGATAATATTTTTGTAAGCAAGTACTAATCATCTAGAAATTAATTAGGTGGACAGGTGTCTTCTTTCTAAAAGAGTCCCTTCGGGACGAAATTACTGCGAGCGACCCCTGGTGTGCGAGCGGACGAAATCATACGGTCGAACGACGTCGTTCAATAATTGCAGGCCTAAAGTGCTGTTATTCTCAGTTCTCATTGATTATAATTGTTAATTTTATGACGCCAGACGGCGCCTGTAACCAAAAAAATTAAAATTGTTGACGAGTATATTAAAAGATGAGAAATGAAAGACTTGACAAAGAAATTGAATGAGATATAACCAGGAATGCAGACTCGGTAATCTGTATGAATCGAGGTTAATTTATTCTCTATCTAAAGTGCAATTACTCGAAACTTTTAATTGAAATTACTATTTCATATTTTGTGTAATATTAATTAATAATCGTTTATTGAACAATTTAAGCCGATTTTGATTATAAAATGATAATCGACCGACAGTAAAAATGTCAAATATTTAGTGGTCTATTTATTAGGATTATCCATTATATAATCTCTATAAAAACTCTACTGATTACTTACAAGACCAATAAGAAGCAAAGTAAATCATTAAAAAAAACTTAAGCAAGATATTTACGCTAAAATGTTTACTTTATTCTCTATTTTGTCACTCTCGTTCAAGCTTTTCTATTTTTCTTGAATACTTTTTTCTACTATAAATGAAAAACATACTTAAGATAGACTATAGCCGTTGAAAATTGTAATTGATGTTTTTTGACCATTACTTCTATTGTTAAAGAAAGAGAAAAGCTTAAGAAGTGCATGATCGATGAGCCGGCATGAGAAAAGCCAAATAATTTTAACATACCAAAATAAGCCCAGTTCAATTTAAAAGTCGTTAGATCAGAATGATAATAGAATTATATATAAATATATACTCATTTTCTAAATTCTCTTTTTTCTATTAAAAAAAAGAAGAGAGAAGCGTCTGGAAACTGTCAAACCTAACAATTTTTTGGCCTATTTTCTCCCCCCGCCGGCTATAGAAACATATTAATATAGCAATAAATTTACCAAAAAGTCAAAAGTCAATTAAAGTGAAAAGTATCGATTTGATTTAATGTTTTTATCAGCTCTCATTTATATATATATATTTAAAACTATATACGGGTTGTTTATTAACTTGAGTACTTAAAAATTGAAATATTTCCATCAATACACGTCTAGTCTTTCTTCTTAACGCCTTGTTTACATTCAATTCTTGAAAGTAGACACTGACGTAGCCTGGTTCCCTCAACACCTCTCTTGAACAACAAAATAGCATAAATTTCTTTCTATTTCTATAACAAACAGTATAGAAGAGAAAGAAAGGGAGAAAGACAGAGAACTGGAGAGGAGAGGGAGGTGATAAAGAGAAAATGTCACTAAAGAAAAGCTAGAAAAGAATTAGGCCCAATTCAACACTTTATTTTTTTGACAAATAGAAAAAAAGAACCCGCTATTTACAAAATATTTTTAATACTTCTTATTTTTTTCTACTATTTAATAAACCTCGTTAAAAAATTTTCTTCTAGGCCTATTCAGAAAAGTAAATAGCAAAAGGGTGCGACTGAAGAGAGTGTAAGAGTGGAAAAAAAGAGAAATTTTTTTAACTTCCAATTTAAACTTTATATAAATATATCAATCTATATAGACCATATACTGTCTATACTGTATATATATGAATAAAGGAAAATGACAAGAGAAGTAAAAAAATGGTTTACTTAATGTATTTGAATATTTCTCTTTGATAGGAAAATTCATATACTCTCTTCGTTCGTTTTTTTTTGTCTTCTTTGCTTAAGAATGAAATAAATTGTTCTTCTTTTTTCTTCACTTTTTATGTAATAAGCAACATTTATTGGCTATCACATGTATTGTAATTATAGATCTCGCTTATTTAAATATATTCTATATTAAATATTAAAGAATTCAATGGATTCTGTAAGCTTTAGAAATTAAACACCAATTTTTTTCTAATTAGTTGTTTCTATTCTCATTTACAGAAAAAGAATGCAAAGGAGCGGACTCCAGTTCGGGAATAGCTTCGGCTTCGAGTCCTGATGAAGCTGTTACTGAAAGACCGAGTAGATGGCGCCATCAAACGTCTGACGTCGTACGAAATTATGTTGCATCTCAATTATACTGTTCACCTGTTTATCATTTGCCCGATTTTCTGCTTGTAAAGATATTTTCATATCTCGATGCTCATGAGATAAGTAAATGCGCCTCTGTCTCTAGAGCTTGGTACTCAGCAGCCTGGGATCCGTCTTTATGGCGTCATATTTCCTTAAAACATAATGATATTGATGCAGATTACGCAATTAAAGCTCTCACAAAAAGACTGTCGTATGACACACCAACAATTTGTGTTAGTGTGGAATCTCTAGATTTAAGCAACACCAGATTATCTGACAATGGCTTAAGGATTATTGGTAGAAGATGTCCTGAGCTAAGGTCGCTAGTCATTCGTAAATGTTCGGCTGTAACCAATGTTGGAATTTGTGAAATTGTATCTCGTTGTGTCAACCTTAATCAATTAGACGCTTCAGGTTGTCCGAATGTCTCTTGCCTTTGTCTATCTCCTTCCGCGTCGGCCCATCTGCCAGCTCACGCTAAAAGAGTTTATGTTCGAAATTTAGATTTAAGTGAGTGCTCGGCCCTGGAAGACACAGGACTGCATTTAATCGCTTCATACTGCAATCAATTACAGTATGTCTATCTAAGAAAATGTATTAGAATAACAGACATTGGACTTCAATATCTTGCTTCATTATGTTCCAACATTAAGGAATTATCCGTCAGTGATTGTCCCTCTATTGGCGATGCGGGAATTTGTCAAACTGCTGAGAGACTACAATCAAGCCTAAGATATTTGTCAATAGCAAAATGTGAGAATATAACGGACACTAGCCTTATTTCATTAGCAAAATACTGCAAAAGACTCAGGTATTTAAATGCACGATCGTGCGCAATAACGGACCGGGGATTATCGGTGCTCTGTAGGTCTTTGGGACCGAGATTAAAATCACTGGACGTTGGAAAAACCGCCGTAAGCGATCTTGGCGTTTGTTGCTTGGCCGAAAATTGCACACAAGTCAGGAAACTAAGCCTAAAATCTTCAAAAACCGTTACGGATCAAGGGATAGTCTCCTTGGCGAAGACATGCGTATACCTACATCATTTAAATATACATGATTGCCATCTATTGACATGGAGATCATATCGTGCTATAAAAAGATCTTGTAAGCGATGTGTTATTGAACATTCAAATCCAACTTTTTTCTGAATATTTGTTTAAAAATTTTTATTTTTTTCTGACAGAAATACAATTGTACAGATTCTTTATTCAATCTACAACATATTTTCCTTCTTTTCACCTTTACTTCTATATTTATTTATATATTTATATACATATTTTATAGCAGTATATACTTTCATATACGCCATTTCCTCTTCCTATATATTCAATGCTTCACTTTGAGTGTTTAGAATGAAAACATTTCGGTGGAAATATACCGGAAGAATAGTAGAAAAGAAAAAAATACTAGAAGAAAAAATATCCCCCCGCAGATCAATTTGAATTCAGAAATATTCGGCTTGTAAGTCGATATTCTATGATTCAAGTATGAAATGTAATGTTAGATCTATTGGTCATCTTGCTCAATCGTTCAAACGCTATCACCTTTCATGTTCATTCTTTCTGACGATATTTTCTTTATGTCAAAAGAGGAAAATTAATACAAAATGCATGCCATACGTCTCTTTTTATAACTGTACTCATTTTATAATGAGTGAAACGAAACGGCTCGCTCACTAACTCTACAGTTCAACAGTTCAATTAAAAATATAATACTTATCCGCAAGATGTCGCTGTCATACGACAATTGTTCTTTTAACTTATTCTACCTATTATCAAAAACGTAAACTACAAGAAAAAAGAAAGAGGCTTTGAAGCATAACTCTAGTACAAAGCTACGAATAGTGTTCATAGTGAAAATTAAACTTATAAACAGAAATTTAACATTAAATAATGTATCGTGTTATTTACTGAGCAAAAAATTTATCAATTTCATGGCTACTTCTTAATTAAAATTGTATAGTTCAAATTCAGAAGAGCAGACATCAAATTTTAAAATGTAATACAACAAAAAATAAGCGAACATGTTTAACTTTCATCTATAAAAAGTTGACTATGTTGGTTTTTCTACTAAAATATGAACTGTTGCTATATATACAGTAAATATATATATATATATATATATATGATTCAATAATTATTGATTCATTTGTAATTGAAAGCCAATAGAGAAAAGAAAACTATTAAAAGACTAATAATTGAATAGAATAATTGAGATTATACAAGTTTTTAAGTATACGGTAGTTTTTTGTCTGTCTATATATATTTCCGTTAGATATGTTTAAGGTATATAAACTTTACAAAGAAATATAAAAATCATGCCCTGGGCGTCACCTTTTCTATTTATACTTCTTGTGGAAAAGGTTAGCTAAACTATACCCTTTTCAATTAAAACTTTAAACAACCTGCTAAGAACGTAAATAATAATTTTTCCATTTATTGTCTTATTCTTGTTTTCCTTTGACTTTCAAAATTAAAAGTATAAATCGAATAAAAGCCAAACCAATCTATGTCTAAAGTAAAGTAATGAATCGATTGTCAAATTTTAGTTTCTTAACTTTTTATTGAGAAATTAGCAAAAAGCTTTGAGAAGACAGTGAAATTTTAAACTTAATGTTTTAAGACTTCAACTAATTGATAATGATGTTAGATTTGAAAGAATAGAATATATCAATATAATTTTCTTCTAACGCTAAACGATAATTAAAGTAAATTTTTGGGCAAACAGTAGAGCGAATACAGTAATTTTTTCTGTCAATCTCCTCTTTCTTTCTTTCTCTTTCTTTTTTCCCTCTCCCTCTCTTTCATATTTTATCAAAAGAATATCTTTCTTGTTAATAACGTAATATTAACAGTAAATAAAATTCACATTATTTGAGAGATTATTCATGAAAGACTCCTTTGTCATAGCAACCCATAATTAATAGGTAAAGAATGCGTCAGACTTTTTAAAAAGAAAAATAGTTCCACTTTTTCAGAAATCAAACCCACAATACAGAACACACGCCCTGCCCTTACCTTTCTCAAAATATTAATCAAATTCCTCCCATTAAGTTTATAGGGATTATCCCATACTCTTTATTCCTTAATTAATCTTTTACTTAAAACAACTACTTTATAGTGAAGAGATCTCCTGCGGCTAATCGACAAAAAATTAACATCTTTAACAACGTTGGTCAACGGTAGAAGTTGCTATATACCTTTTTAGTAGTTTGTAACTGATCAGTAAAGTGTGACGCAGTACAAGAAATAGTATTTTTAAACAAAAGAGAAAACGGGTTAAAAATAAATAATCAAACGTCTTAAAATGCTAATTTTGCTATTTATTCAAATAATTTGTATAATAAGAGCATTTTCTTTTAAATCTTTATTAATTATTGTTTCTGGGCTGTTTTTAGAAAGATTAAGAAAAATCAACATTTAAGTACTAAAGTAAGAGATGAGATTTATTCATAAGGGTTCTTTTATTGTTAAGTAACAAACACAAAATTCTCATATTCTTCAATTTATTTAATTGCGTAAATAAATGAAATTGTCTTGTAAATTACACAATTTACTGAATTTCGTAGCTTATATGTAATGCTGCATAAACAAAGTAATACCGACAAATAGCTGATCGCTGGTGACATCTGTTGGATATTTGATAAACTAAGGAAAATCGAAAGATGTACTTTATAAATTCTGCTAAAAGAAGAAAAGAAGAAAGAGGAGTAAACTGAATGAGCAAATAGTATACATAGAATAATTAAAGAGAAAATTCAATGTTAAGAGACTAAAGTGGAATAAGAACATTTTAAGTCTAATTAAATTAAGCAAAATAAATTTAGTCGACCGATATAGTATAGCTTGGCTTGTATATAGTTCTACTAAGTACCTTTTTTTGTCCCCATCCTTTTTTCTTTAACATAGAACATTAAGTCGCGTCTAGCAAGAATTACTGTCCTAAAAATAAACCTTGTTTGTTATTCCTCCTCAAAGGTTGTTGCCTAAGGAGATAGCTTAATAAAATTATTTAATAATCATGAATTTTGAAAACGTGTTAATTACTGATTAATTTGCAAGGAATGTTCCATCTATTGTATATAATAAAATAGCTCTGTTCGAATCGGAATAGTTAAAGGCGTAATACAAACACACATTTATTAAGTATAAAAGTATTTCCTGTTTACTTGGTTGAGCAAAGTTTCGTCATAAAATTTCATTATATAATTAAAAGTGAACTTTTCAATACGTGTTTACTTAATTTTGCCTCAACTGACATCTTTATCCTATTTTCAGCTCTTTATTTTAAAAGTGTCCCAGAAATATACCTAATACATGCCTGCTCCTTTTTTCCCTTTTTATCCTTCATTTAATTAATTTATTAACCCTTCGCTTTCTCTCTCTCTCTCTCTCGCCCTTCCTTCCTTTCCCTTCTCGTTCACTCACTTTTCTTTTGCCATCCCCGTCCTCTTCATAGTTTCCTTTTAATTATTGTTATTAATGAACAGAAATTGAAACTTAGTTTGTAATTGAATGGGCATAGAAATTTTCATAATAACTGCTCTTATTGAAGATAATATAATCTAAATGCACTGGATCAGAAAATTTCCCTTCAAACGATATCCACCGGGGTTGATAAAGATTGGATAACTATATTTATAATCAAAATAGAATGTCTTATTATGTTCAATATGTAATAGATAATCTTTTCAATGGGGAGAAGAAGAGCATTTATGTTGGAGATGGTATATGATAAAGATTAATAAATCAAACTGTCCCTGACAGCTTATTTTACAACTATTCTACTATTCTCTATAGCTTGCTCAATATCCAGGTCTGATATTTGCAATTCCTATATTTATTCGAACTCTAAGAGCTCGATTAGCGAATACATTATATGCAAACTGGACATTATTAATTATAGGATTGGGTAACGATTTTTTTGCAAACTATAGAAAATACACTAGTCGCGCACACCTGGATTATCTGTATTGTTTAAATTCCTACGAGTGTTTACCAAATGGTTGTAAAGGTTATATTAGGCCAGCAACAGAAGGTACGTGTTTAAAGTTTTTCTCAAAATGCAGAGTCCAGATGTAGCTAGACTTACTCTGTTTCTGTAGAAATTTATATTGAAAGATATCAGGTCATTCCAACCGGTCAATGAACTTTTCGAACATCTTGATTATAAGAAAAAGAAATTTATTCTGCCATTATATTTTCATTGACAGCTTTTAAAACATTCAGCGCGTCTGTTCATCTTTTTATACTTAGCTTGAATAAATAGTAAATTCAGCTGCAGCTCTCTATACATCAATAGTTATTGATGAACTAGAGAAAGAAATGTGCTTCGAAAGCTTTTTCCAGCTATCCCACGTACTTCTTATTTAATAATCTAATAGAATTTTCTCATCAAACGATCCTAACAATCTAATCTACGTAGAGTCTAGTAATAATCGGCTACAAGCTTATAATAATAGTCCAAATGCAATGGTAACAATTTTCAGCATGTGCAACTAATTCAATCGAATCTCCCTGGACCTTTTTTTCTAATAAGCAAACAAATTATTGATTTAATTTGTCTCAAGACCAGCTATTTGATTGCAGTCGATCAATTTTAAAAAGAGACAGATATATTTCCCTTTTCCAGTTCAATATTTTTGGACTAAAATAATCGATAAAATTGGCATAATATCTTTAAGTATATAGCATATACTATAATTGTATATAGTAAATATATATAAATATATAAACTAGTGCTAATATATTTATAAGTAATGCTTTTTCTTTTAAATAACTCTATACATAAAAAATTGTGTTTTTTTTTTAAACAGAATCCTGTTTTTTTGTTGCAAAGAATAATAAAGGAATAAATAATACATTAGAAAAAAATATATAAGGCATTATATTACCGTTTTCTTGGCAATCTTTTGTATTATTTACAAAAACCAGGGTAAGATGTAAAGGTGCCACCTACTAGCAAAATTGTAAATAGACCTAGATTAGGACACTAACATCTGTAAATTTCCAAAGCTTATGTGTGTTATGGATGAGCATAGACGGTAAAGAATTAAGGACTTATTATTGATCTCCCTAGGTTACTTCACTGCTAATTTATTATGAAATCGGATCTTTTATTACATTTAAAGCATCTTTTATCTTGTATATGAAGTATTTTATAAGAGAACATTCATTTTTCTGTAGTTTTTACTTTCAAGTTCTGTTTTTACTGCACCTATTACATATGTGATGATTAATAGGCATTCATTTATCTAACAGAGTTGTAATATATATATATATATATATACTGTAGATATACAGTACACAAAAATTCTAAAGCTAGTCCTCAATCTATTCCGTATCATTATTAGTAAATTAACAGTTTTATATTGCAGAACTAGACAAAAAATATGAAATTTAATAAAACTTCTTTGATTTTGATTTTACATTTTAAGAGTAATATGAGAAAGGAAGTAGAGGATTAGTTCTAAAATTTATATCCCTTAAGGATATGCTTACACTGCTCTGTCACAAATACAAAAATTAATAGTGAAAAAGACGAATAAATATTTCTAATGAAAGATATTTGAATTATTTATATATAAAACTGTTATTAATCTAGATTAAAATATGTAAACTGTATAGGCATTTCTGCATAAATAATTTCAAAAACTTAATCCTCTAAAACTAATAATACTATTTGCCTCTCTCTCTCTGTCCACCCGCTCCCCCCCCCCGTAACCTTCTTCCACCCCCCCCCCACCTATTATAAATGATCACGGATTTTACCTCTTATTCACCCCCAGCGACTCCTAAATCTTTTTAAATTCTAAATCCCACAATTGCAAACTCCTTTAAGGCAGTTTAATGAGACTTTTCAAAATGTTTGAATTAGAGAATATGGGATTATTGTTTTTCTCGATTCTCCATAGGGCTGTTTGTTTATTACACGAATTCGACTGATTGTAGAAAAAAGGCTTTGTGTAGAATTATGTTTATTTATTATACATGGTTTATGTTGTCATGTATTCTCTATGTTCAAATTCCTTCCACACTTCGTTTTATTATGAATATTGTCATAGCAAATAACAATAAAGATTTTTATGGCAAGATTGAATCAATTTTAGGAAACTACGTCGGTTTTTTATTTACTGTTCATCAAAGAGCAATTTGAACATTTGATTCCCTTTTTTGTACTATATAATGAAAGCAATGGGGGTCAGATAAAAAAACAACCATTAAACAATAACAACAACGGTGGCATATTCACTAGTGTATTTTACATATTGTAAAAGTATATACACACAATAAATATAAAAATACCAAGAAAACAATTTTTTTAATCTGATGACAAATAAGAATAAGCTGAAATACCATTTGAAAAGTTTTTTTATTAAACTAGTAACCTAATATTGTGTTACAAAATAAAGTCAAGTTTTTCCCTAAAATATCTGATTTTCTTTATCCATGTAAACAAAAGTGAAATTCAAAGTGCTATTCCAGTGAAAACAAAACATGAAACATTTTTACAATTATGTTTTGTCTATCCTTTTGATGAATTCTTTATTTTTATTTTTGTTATTATTTTTTTTATATAAATTATCTGCATTCTAGGCATTTGACCTATATTTCTCCCTGTTGAACCAATTCCGTATACTAAGTATAGAAAATTGTAAAACAATCTTTATGGTGTTCTAAATAATTATATCTTTGAACTTTAACTCTTGTAATCCTAGTAGGTTAAATATTTATTCTGTCTCTAGTTCGTAAAGTTTTCCTACTATTTATATATATATATATACAAGTTGCAGCTATTTATATACGTCCTTTTCACTTTTAAATTTCATTTGAAAGAAAGAAATACATATTTAAAAATTTATTTCATTACAGTAATGTCAAATTTCCTGCCTATAAAAATTTTCCTCCATTTATTAAAGACAAACTGAGGGAAGGAAAACGAGAAGTTTTTCAATTAACAGAAAATTAAATGTAAAGAAGAAAAAAAATCATTATCATGATAATTAAAAGTATTCTTTATTAAATACAGTATGTTGTTTTGCCACTTATTTTTAGATATTCTGTATTAATACTATTAAAATAGCATGTACAATAAAAGAAATAAAAGGAAAAACAATGCAAATTTTATATCTGTTGTAATAATAAATTTATAATTTGTATGATTTTTTTCTCTTTTCCTTTTAATCACGAATAAATCGGAATCGTAATCTAGTTATTGATTTTCGCTTTGGAGAGAAAGACTTTTCTCTTGATTACCAATATTTTATAGGCTACATTGCCCGTTTTAATGCTTTCCTTACTCCTATGATCAATGATTTTTTCAGCCTATCACATTCGTATTATCCCAATACGGGAATCAGCTGTGTGAAGAGAAAGGAAGAGCGAGAGAACAATGTGCACGAAGAAAACAACAGAGATATCGAGAAAAGCAGATAAAAACAGGACATAAAAGGAACCGATAGATGTCATTAATAGAAAAAAAACAGAGGAAATTTTTTTAATGATTTTTACGTAGAATGTTGAAAATTTCTTGAAAAGTAGGACATTTTAAATACCACCCATAAATTAATGTATTCATACACTTACATATTAATACTGTAATATGCATATATATATATTTATATATATGTTCAAGTTAAGGCTGTCTTATTTATCAAAACAATTAAGTATAAAAGAGTACTGAAATATTCAACGAAGACCTAAATATGGATCACCTCTAACAAAAATCAAAAAGCATAAAAGATCATATCACTTTTCTTTCTCGGTCTCCCTTTATCTCTCTCTCTCTCTCTCTCTCTCTCTGTTCCTGTGTATGTCTGTTTCTTTGTTTTTCGTTTGTTTCATTTTATAAATTAATAAAATCGAATTCTTTTAATGAATATCCTAATTAGAAGTAAAGTAACAAAGAATAAAAGAAGTAGTGATATTTAATAACAATAGAAATGATTTTATATTCTCCTTCTTTTACAGAAATCTTTAGTTTTCTTCGAATTTTAATAAAAAATCTAGAGTATTCGACATTATTTTCATATATTCGTATATTGTCAGGGGGAAGGTGCTTTTTCACAATACTTAAATGAATTGGTTATTTAATAATATGGGGTGACAAGATAAGTAAATAGAGCAAAAATCCTACATACATTATATGTTTAATAAACATATACAGTGTATCTATATATATATAATGTATATACCATTTAATAGGCAGATAAAGGAAATGTACGCAATCTGATTTTAAAAATACTACCTAGGTATAATTTCACTTAATTACATATAAAGCATCTGCTTAATAAGTGTATCACACATTACGTGTATGTATTTTTATTTGAAAAATATAATATTGGCAGACTTAAAAATAGATAGGCTTAATCAAAGAAAACGTGTAAGGTCAAGAAACTCTACATGTCCGGCTTAAGGGCTCACCAAAAAATTCTTAATTAACAGTTACTCGACTGTTATCTGTTTTTTTTTATCTTTTAGCTGGAAAAGGGGACAGATGGTCGTAAGAGGCAACGACCGCGAATAATACAAATGTATTGTACATAAAAATTGTATATGCATACAAAATGTATATATAAACTAATATATATATATATATATATATATATATATATATATATATATTAAAATATTTTTGGCATACTTAAAATTTTGTCCATTTAGTCAGATTGTTATATATGTATACTGTATATATCGTCTTCGTCAATATATACATTTATATATATATATATATATATATATATATATCTGTGTACTAATATATCTACAAACAATGTATATATTTATATTTCTGTCATGAGCCGAAGGATGGACAGAAACAGATACCACCATCTTCTATCTTATTATAAAAAATAGACGTTAAAGTTTAGTTTAAAGGTTATAAGTGTTCTTTAAAATAATGATAAAAAACCCTCCTCGTTTAATTTAAAAGTACGACAGTCTAAGAGATATTTCTCAAAATATATTCAATAAATTAATAATGTTTGAGAAAATCGTTTCTACTCGCATTTAGAATTTACCCTTAGAAAAAACACTGCCATGATTATTTGGGTTATGAATTTATTAACTTATACTATTACATGAATTTTTATTTCTATATGATTACCCGCTGTTTTTTTAACTTATCTTTTAACCAGTTCACTCTTTGAAAGGTTGTTAAACTGCAACTCGATTTTTCAGGTACTCAACAAATTTGTTTTTTATCGAGGTCAGCCAATGAAGCTTTCCTTGAATTGGTGGCAATTTTCTTCTATTAAGCCTAAATCGAGTTTAAAAAAAAAATTAAGCCTACAGTTCTAAGAGTGCAATGAACCGACTGAAGTTGCTTACGAGGTCAATTCTATTTAAAATGTATCATTAAAATTAAAAGAAATACATGTTTTTAAACGAGAGAAAAGACAAAAGTCGTTTGGGATTAATCCTAATTCTTGTTTATGTAGGTATTATTAATAACACTAATTAACCAATTAGGATTACAGCACGAATACTCTGTAGACTCTTATACATAAATTCATATATATATATATATATATTGTATATATTCTTAAATGGCAAACAAGTAGATCATTATATTTATTACAAATTCGTTGTCATTATACACAGATGTGCAGGTGTTTTATTATTACTTCTAAAAAAAACTAGTAACGCAAGTCAAAATAATATTTTTTTTGTTCTTTCCATAAAAAAAGAGAGTTCGTTTAAAAATTTAAAGGATTAAAATGATTTACGATAAAAATAGAAGAAAGAAGAAAAATAAAAACTCAGCAAAAACGCAGTGTAGAAAAAGAAAGAGAAGTACTGGGGATGGCAAAAAAAACACTGTTAGTTTAGAAGGATAGCCTTCGTCTGAATAAGAGGACAATGATGATTGTCTCCTATGGATAACCTTATTAGTCAAATTTTTTCCTCTTTTATATCAGACATATTACGTAGTTTGCCTCTTATTTTTTCTTATTTTTTATTTAATTAAAATAAAAAAAAAACTAAACAATAAGAAAAGAAAAGAAAAAGAAATTTGATATCTAAAAAGACGAGCTGAAAACAAAATACCCAGTTCACTGCATATGATATATAAAACTATATAAATTTTATTATATAAAAGTGTATATAAATATATATTAGATATATATGTAATTATTGTAGTTTATTGTTAATATTATCCATTAGGACTTAACGATATAAAAGATAATTTAATTATTCGACTAACGATTTGACCGTTTCAAAAAATTTCATTATATCCCCCCCTACCCCCCCGCTAATCAATAATTTATTATTTAGTGCAGAATTGTACTAGTTTTACTCCTTTTATCGATTCTAGCCGTAAATAACTCTTAATAAATCATAAAATACTAGAAATTCGTTTATTTATTGACTTTTTTATACATTCAGTTTTTCGATTGTGCGTGAAATGTTTATATATAAATATATCTAAAAGCTATTTATACATATATATAAGAATATTTGAATGAAGATTATGAAATTAAAACAAAGTACTCTAGTTGATTAAAATATTAATTAATCATTAATTAATAATATTTTTCATTTGAATAAATTAAAATATTGTTTATATTGTAATTCAAAAATATGCTTTCCTAGATTAGAATACAAATATTCGAATTACTTTATATATATACATTAAACATAATTTCTAGATAAACCTATACACTCTATATAAATATGTATTTGTTATTTATCCTTCACTTTTTAGTAGTTCTTAAATATTGTTCTTTTTTATTATAATAAATAAATGTTTTAAGTTAACCTTGATAGTTTATCTAAGAATAACAGAAATGTAATGTAACGATAACGAATTAGATAGGTTTAAAAAATTAAATAGTATAACACACCTAATAATTAGAAAAGAGCAGTATTATTGATTTTAAACCGGAATAAAAGGAAAGTTATAGTTCCGTTCCTCTTTCTAATTATCTATATTTGAAATATATTCTTTCGGTATGAGACATAGTCATTAAGTAAAAATATCTCTTGTAAAACCTGATAAATCACCATTATTATTTTTCGCTTCTTCATCCCCTATTCTTTTCTTAGCCTCAAACTCTCTAACACTCGATTCCTTTTCTATCCTACCCTCGTTCTTATTTTTATATTAATTTCTTCTAACTAAATATTATGTCTATTTCATTTATTTTTGTGTTACTATCTCTCTTAATCGTTATCGTGTTACAAAATCTTTTTAGGATATATTATATCATAATTCAGTTATCAGCAACAAAAAAGATGTTATCACAATTGGTTCAAGAGCTCTTTTTTTTAAAAACGTGTAATATTTTAGTCAATTTTTGCGAATAATGATAAAAGTATTATAAATAGAAGTTAAAAAAATAACATATATCTATGAAATTTGATAAAATTCCTATATTTATATTGTTAACAACTAAAGTTTAATTATTTAATTATAATTAATAGAATACAAGTGCTTCATCTAATCCAATAGACATTATATTAGTAAGCTTTAGGTAGATCAATAATATATCTTCAGTTTGTCTTTTCCTCTGTCAGATCATTTTGAATTATATATGTTATTAAGCTGTTAAGATAGGGCAATTAGTATTCATAACTTTCTCATTTTATTTTGTCATTTCAAAATCGCTCTTTTTTATCTTTCTCTTACGCTTCCCCCATCCACTTCTACTTTGAAGTATTATTTCAAATGATATTCATTATCCATTATTAGACTGATATTTCTAATAGTATTGCTCTATTCTTTTAGAGCCTATTAAAGAATACGTAACTTGAAGAAAAATTCATATAAGGTCAATGCCCTTATATTGAAGTAATGAATAAAAAATATATCACAAAGATCTATCGGTCATCAAAAGTAATAATCGAGTGCTTTAATATTGATAACAATTTTTCATTTATCATTAAACCATTTCTATATTAAACGACTCAATAATAAAATACAGATCAACTTTTATCAACATTATTTTATACATAAGAAGATAAAAAAAAAGTAGGCAATACAGAGAATTGTGAATTTCTCCTTCGTCGAAAAGAATAAAAACAGATTCTTAAATTTCCAGTTTTTAGGACGAGGAATTAAATTAAAAAGTACAATTTATCTTCATTTCTAATTCTATTTAAGGCCGACAAAAAAAAACATACATTTTTTTAAGGTTTCTTATTTTTTATTTCGTTTTTATATGTTTAGAATTTTCTATAAAATTAAACAAGTTAACTTTTTCGCTAGTCTTCTTTTTTATACTGTAAAATATTAAGACTTAACAAAAAATTAGAAAAGCTCTTTCTTTTTTTACATTGTTTTTTCTTATCTAAAATTAAGTACTAAACCTTCTTGTTACGTAACTTATTACGTAATATATATATATATTCTTTAGTTATAAAAATTAATTAAAAATGCCTCAAAATAAGCACTTAAAGGAAAAAGTATTATATCTTAATATATCTTTGTTATGCCACCTTGAATAACGTAGAGATGTTTTTAATCTTTACCTATTTTTTTGTACAGATAACCCAGAATAATATCGATTACATAATATATAAAAATATATGATTCATTCTATATACATTCCTCATAAACGGATCGACTTATTTCGTTTAATAATTTCCCTTCTTATAAATTTTATTTTGTCATTTTTGTTTTCTCTGTTATCTTTAAACGAAAATTTTGCAGTATTAATTTTACATTAAACGAAAATAAGAGAAGGAATAGGCTTCGTTTATTGTCCCTAATACTATAAAGCTCTATTGTATATTTCTAGGTATCTAAAGTAAGGAGAAGAGAGCAATAAAAGCTGTAAAAAAATATACATATACAGCATTTTTATATACATAAATATAAATTCATATATTAATATAGGCCTAATTAATTCTTTTCGAATATCGATTTTCCCATAGGATTGTTTCCATTCTTACACTACTTCCGACAGTCGATAGATGTGACAATATATCCCAGACGAAGAGACAATATTAATCGAATACCTTAGTCCATGAACTTTAACATAGAATATATATTTTCAATGTAGTAGTAAGCATAAATAGAAAACTGTGCCAATAGGACATTATTATAAAACTAGTACAATTAAATTAATCATTAAACTAATATTTGTTCATATATTAACCTATATGTCATCGTCCCTTATATAAAAGTATATATATATATAAAATGTGTACATATATATATATAGACATATTTCACATTCTTATTTGACATTTTGACCTTTAAAAAAAGCCATCTACTTTCAGCATCCTAAATATCCACTGCGCTTTCATCTCAAATAAATACACCGCGTATGCATTTACATATGTGCATACAGCATAGCACATATATATTCCATACAGTAATATATAATTTAATTAGTCGATTAAAAACTAGAACTTTTTTAAGCAGTAGGCCTAAGTTAATTTGTTAACCATATTACAAAAACTATATAAAAAAAAAATCTAATTTTTAACCATTTAAACTGATATAAGGTACTATATTGCTTAATTCCATGAATTCTGTCCATCTTGCGTAAATGTTCCCGGTAAACAATTCTGACGTAAAAATGCGTCAGGCTAGCGCATACTCATCCATATTCATGACTGCTTGTTTATTACTCTATACAATGTTCAGAGTCAATAAGCAGGACAAAATATTAATAGCTAATAGTAGAGGACAATGACCGCTGAGAACTTATCTCTGAAGATGGTATTTTTTGTAGGAAATTTATGGGATTTTAAACCTAGCATTACTGATAATCGTTTTGTTTTAAGGTTTTTGACATTCCATAAGTCCTTTTCATGAAATGTAACCTTTCGATTAATCAGCCTATTACAAAATATATACACACAATATAAACGAATATAAATAAATATATATATATATATATATATATATATATTTAAGTATACTTAGAAACCTGTGTACTGTGCTGCCATCTTTAAAAACCTGGACTACACGTGTTCTATAAAGAAATAACTATTTCTACCAGTTTTCCGAGAAATTGTAGCTAACTGTCATAGTGAAACTCGTTTCGTTTTTCCTAATATTCATAGTTAATTTTAGAATTTTCAAAACGGGGAACCAATCAACCAATATGGCAGGTGCCCAGGAGTTCGTAGAGCAGAAAATTAAAGAAAAGAAAGTAACGATATTCGTCAAGACATGGTGTCCCTATTGCGTGAAGGCAATGAAGGTTTTCAAGGAATTAATCAATAATGTCAGTATCCGTGAAGTATCTATATATTTATTTATACTTGTTATATTTTAAATATAGAAAATTATTATCCTATAGTTCTACACTATAAAATGTGCGTACTTATATCCTATAGGGTGACCTGGACAAATCTGACTACGAAGAGGTGGACATCGAAAACTTAAAAGATGTTAAATGCGGTGATATACAAGACTACATGGCCCAAAAAACTGGGGCAAGATCGGTTAATATTTATTAATTTATTATACTGTTGCAAACTGCTGTAGCTATCCGTTATGTTCTCCTATTCTAAAACAGCTATAAAGCCTATATAGCTTATTCATTTTTCTATACACATATGTGTATATATATCTACATGCAAATATCGAAAAATAATTTCTACTTTTCGCAAACTAGGTACCAAGATGCTTCATCAATGCAAACTTCATTGGCGGAGGAGATGACGTTGTTAGACTAAACTCACAAAAGAAGCTTGCCACAATGCTAAAATCATAATTATCAGAATGTTATCTTATTATTGCGCAACAATATATGTATAAGAGATTATATGAGATGTACTATTTTTAACGAGAAACAGTAAAAGTTACAATAGAATCAGAATAAAGAAAAAAATAGATAAAAAAGATGAAAACTGCTAATCACCATGTCTTTTCACTTCATTATTATTGGATTGTTCATATACATTTGTTCATGTTAGGCCAACAGTGTGCATTTATGTATTTACAGTCAGTTTATCTGACAAGGATTGTTTGAACAACCTTGACGTATTTAAGATAATAAACTTACGATAAAAAAAATTCAATCAGTAGAAAATGGTTAGAGGACTAGGTCGTTTACTATTCCAATTTCCTTGTTAAATTAACAACAAATTACCGAGAAAATAACATTGACTTTTCTATTGTTCTAAATCAGTTTTTCTCCTCTCTTGCCTTTCTTTTTAACGATAGTTAAATAAATATTCCCCCGCGCCTCCTGCATATATGTAAATGCTGTTAGTGTTACGGTCTTTGATCAATTACCGATATCGAAATTTAATAGTTCATATTCACGTTGAGCTAGAGCAAGGTTTCTTTTGTATTAGCTCAAGGTTAAATTATTGGAACGTTGGATTAATTCAGCCTACGTAGGATCTAAATGCGTAATCTAGATGTTCTAATTTATCTTTCGATTTATGAAAAATATTGGAAAAGGAATAATGCAAGAGTTTAGATCAGCAAAATAGAATATCTCGTCCGATATCAGAAAATTATTCATTCATTATTAAATAGAGAATAAATGAAATCGATAATAGAGATAATACTACTTAACTAATACAATATTAATATATTTATCAAATCTATTAAGAAAGTTTCTTTTAAAAGTTAGGCCAAAGTGAAGCTAAACTGGTAAATTTCATAGTAATAACAAGCTTTTACCTCCATAAATTTATATTTTTAGAATACTATATTATCGCTCAGTAAATTATTAAATATAATCTACTACCAATACTTTAAAAATATATAATATATATTTTGATAAATTAAATATTAATTGAAATATTTTTGTATAATTTAAAAGACATTTATGCGAAATTTGCGAATGGTACATTTTATGAAGATCATTTCCACGTATCTGCGGCGCGACTGAGTCAGTTCTGCTGAAATCGATGACGAGGTTACACTAAGTTTTTTCTGCTTCCAAGAAAAACAAAATTTTCAAAAAGTGAATATCCAAATAATGGACATTGGGCAATACGCTAAAAAAACAAGCCAAGGTTCAACATACTTTATGACTTCTCAGGTGGGATTTTACCCTTTTCGTCACGAATCCGGTTTGGAGACTATTCGAACTCCTGTATGCCCTGTGCGAAACCAGATGAGTGGCGGAGGTTTACTCAGAATTGAACAGAACGTACCAGTGAAACCAGTAGCGTTTATCAATTTGAATGAAAATGGTAATATTTGTATAAGAAGTCCAGACGGTCTTGGCGAAGTCCGTCAGGAGAATCAAGTTCAAGATGTTGCTTTAGCAATTGAAAGAATTCAACAACAATCGAGGGCGGAGGCCGAAGCTGAAGTCGCGAAATCCGGTGTACCGGATCTGGGCTACTTGACTCGAAAGAGGGGCAGACCAAGAAAGAGTGTTCCCACTAAGAGACCTTTCCTGGAAGAAAGTGCAATTCCTCCACCACCGCCTCTCATTCATGTTCAACCACCGTATTTAAAATATCCAGGGACCAATCCTCTGTCTCCTGAATCAACTTCGCCAGATTCGCAAGTATCTTCGCCTTCTTCGCCATCTTCAACGAATCTCTCAGAGCCACCCTCACCGGTCAGTGTTGACCCAAGAAAACGTTATATCGCTGAAAAACTGCAGAGAAAGGATTCTCCAGTTGATGCAGTTGATCTTACCACAAAAACAAGCCGTCCTTTGGTATGTTCCATCTGCACGGATCCCTTCAGCTCTGAGAATATTCTTGAATTACATTTGAAAAATTGTCATGGAATTGACTCGCATTCGAAAAAGAATGATTTATCGGCAGAGATGAATGACCTAGAAGAAATCTCTGGTTGTCTCTCTTCGGCCTTTCGAAAGTGTGTCGATGCATTTCGTACCGCATCAACTAGGATAGCTAACCCTCAAGAAAGTATGGACTTTGCCGCTGAATTAGCGACAGAGTGCGCCGAAAGAATATGCTCTATTCTAAGAAATAGCACAGGTACAAATGGTACCTTCGTACAACTCATGCGCCACATTGTTACAGCAGCAGTTATGCGGTTATTAGAAACTCCAAAATTAGGTCTCGATCGTGAGGTTATCTATAGAAAAGCGTCGAGAGATAAATTATTGGCAAATTTCTGTCAGGCCTTTGTTCAGACTGTACCTGATTTATTAAGAATGCAAGAAAAAAGAAAATTCGGAAAGATGGCCCAAGAACAACACATTACATCAACAATAGATGAACCGAGGGGTAACAGTATATTAAGAGCACTTTAAAAAATAATAAAAATAATAATAATAATAAATACATCTATATATATATATATATATATGTATGTATGTATATGTAGATAAACATGTAAATGTTTTTTTTTTATAAAAAACAAAAAAAAGTGATTGTTAACCGTAGTGTTGGATCCAGTTAAAAAAAAATAAGTTACGAAAATGTTAACAGAATGCCGTATTAGATTAGATATTTTAAATATAATTCCGAAAAGCCGCAATCTGTTTTTTTTGTTAACACTTGATTAAATTTAATGTGAGATGTGATGGTATATATATATATATTAGTATATATATACTTATATACATTAAACTGTAATACTTGTATTTACGTGCTTCAAAAATGAATAAACAAATTGTGATACTTGTAAACAAATATTATTCTTATGAGTTATAATACTATATTTATAAACATTAATAATCATAAAAAATAGAGGAGATAAAGAAATATTCCTTCTTCAAAATCTATTACGAGAATAATAACAATATAAAAAAACAAATAAAAAATAAAAAAATAAAAAGAAAAGGAAGAAAAAAATTCTAATTCGCACCTTTTAATTTTATTCCTCATTATTAAAGCTTACTCAGCATAAAATAAATAATTAAAAAAAAACTGTAGAAAAGGTGAAGAACATGCGGGATAGTGACGCTCTAAAAAAAAATAAAAAAGAAAAAAAAAACACTCGTACATAGAAAAATAGCTTAATCAATAATGTCTTTCTATATACCTGATGGGTATATAGTGCTAGTTCTTGGATAAACTAGGAAAATTGAAAGAACACTGCCTTTTTCATCCGTTGCGGGCGAAACTAGTTCAGGTGAATAACGCTGTTTAAAGGGAGTTCATAATCAATATTTCTAAATTACTTGTTAGTACCAGTTCTTGGACTATAAGCTGAAAGAACAGTAGGGTTTTTGGTAGAATCTAGGCCGTAAAAAAAAGTAGCATTATTTTGAGAAGGCAATCAATAAATTCTCTATAATTGACTGCCTGGCTCCAGTTTTAGGACGAATTTAGTGCTGCGAAAGATACAATGGGCAATGTATAAGAATGAATAGAAAATAGAATGTTTTCATGTAAAATAATTCTCGTTGGTGATTAATACTTTCTCGGTTAATCCCTTCATCCCACAAATTATTTCCAATATGGCCAAATCTTTACAGGTTAACCTTTAAAAAAAACCAATTTGCCATTTTGAATTTTTGTTTTACCCATCCTTTTATTACATTAATTTTTATTGACCTATTTATTACATTTTAATAATTAACAATTGAGATCAGTAATGATGGTTGGTCAGAAATACGGGCAAACCTTCGAACTTATTAGCGACTTAAAGGCATAGCAAAACAACTCGGCCATATTTGCTCCCGTTTCCGGACATGACCCTATCTTGAACCGTTTTCTATAATAGGCTGAACCGAATAAAAATTCTTCTTCAACTGACCTTTGAACTTGTATGGTCTACCCCAAATTCGGCAGTACTGAATAAAAACTAAGGGGCGCTCTATTACAAGTTAAAGCTTAAAGCATTTCCACAACGTTTTCTAAAAGTTATATTATTTAGTCATACGCTCTTTACGTACTTGTCTTCCAAGGCCAATTTAGTCAAGCAACCTGCTTTACTTGACTATTCTGACCGATTTCTTTCTTTTTGTACACAAATATAATTGTTTTTCTTGTTTGTAACAAAAGAATTTCTATTGCGTTTTGTCTTTTATCTAAGAGCCCTTGAGCTGTGTATCATTCTCATCCAAATACATAAATATATCCTGTTGTATATTAAGCATACAGAATGTAGCGAACATATATATTTATGTAGCTATTTATTTATTTATTTACATTTTGAATAAAGCCGTAAATATCTAATGTACTATATTCAGTAGCAACAACTGCAGGAGCAGCAGCAGCAGCAGCATCCTTAGAAACAAAACATCATACCTATTTATAAAAGAAAAAAAAGCTAATATAAAAGAAATATATATATATATATATATTTATAAATATATATTCGTTCCGTTCCAATGACTGTGGGAATTCGCGATATGTTTTTCTGTTTATTGTCACGGCTTCGAACTCTGAATAGGCCTGATAGCTCTTTTCTTTGGAATTTCAGTCTCTAAAAAAAAGCTTATATTGAAAATTTTCGTCTAAAGAGAATATTCTGTATTAAAAAAATTTCCTCAATATAAAATTTTCTTTCTCTCTTATTCCTTTTTCCTCCTTTTCGTATTCTTTTATTATTTAGAATTATTCTTTTTATGGATCGATAACTTTGTAGCTTATTAAAAAACTTTTCTAATTTATATCTTCTCCAATATCTGTGCTTTTGTATTAGAAATGTATATATATTTAGATGGGAAGACTAGCTAATTTACTATAATTTGATATTTTGTAGGGTAATATATTCATGCCTTATTATCTATCCTATTGTCAATGTCTTCTGGGTTAATTATTTTCCTCTTATATTTATAAATAGCTCAACACAATAACCTTAAAATTAAATGACAAAGGTAGGAAAGAGATAAAATAGCTTTTCAAAACAAAACTACGGCCATCTATTGGTCAATATTATGTATCTTCCGTATAGTCATAAAGATATAAGTACGTGCATGCATATATTTTTTGAAAATAGTCTTTTTTTAAAACAAATAAAATATGGAAAATTTCACGTTCTGTAGCTAGTTTTTCGGTCTATACGTCAGCGCTATGAACCTTCAACCTTTACTTTTTGGATATGTCTTCATACGGATGTTGGGTCACATGAGATGTATGAAAAAAAATTAGAAAAGTGAAGAGATCCCGATTTAGGGCAATATGAATGGAATAATAGATTATTTTTAGAAAAGGATATGATTTTTTTCGATTGACATTTCCTTTTATAAACCCATTATAGAACATTATTTACACTTCGTATTCTATTTTTAGCAACTCTATTCCAAGATTGTAATCAACAACAGTATCTCATAAGAGAGTTAGTAATAAGCATAAACACGGATATAAACAGAAAGAAAAGGCATAAATAAGAGTATGAATCGTCAGTGCAATAATTAGTTGGATATTGTTAATTTTAGATCTCTGTGTCAACATTAGATTAGTGCAAATCATTTTTTCAAGAAATAGTTATGTAAACAGTCAAGCTGTATTATAAATATATATATCTATATGTATTCAAGTAAGAAAGTTCACTCTCTTTAACGGCACGAGTCAAGTTTATAGGCTGATATTCAACATTATTACTCCTGGCCGAAGGTCAGTCTTTCTAAAACACTATTGACATAAGACTTTATTGCTAAGAATATGAGTGTTCTACAATATAGCAAAGAAGATTTTATTTAGAATATTCTATTCAGATGTTGGAATAAGAGAAAGGAAGAAAATTGATAATTTGATAGCAAAACTACATAATTTAGAATTATAGAAAAGTCGTCTATTTCGTCTTTCCTTCACTATCTAAAACTCTCATCCTTCTTCCTTTATCTTTCACTTTCCTTTCAATACTATTTCTAAGCGTTATACTAAATATAATTTTAACATTTCTCGAATGTATTAGTAAAGAGAAATACGCTCCTTTTCAAACAGTTATACAACAATTATGTAACAATAGTGAACAATAGCAAAGTAAATAGTTATTTTATTAAAAATAGATATATAATATAATGCTCCTTTTAAATATATTCAATATAAAAAAAGGTATATATTTCCATTCAAATAGTATATATATATATTTTTATACATGTATCTCTAGATATTAATGTATAATTAATTATATTAAAGTAATTAGTCAGCATATTATAATCAAAAGACGACAATATTCTGTTAAAAGAAAAGAAAATAACCTCCCCCACATTTATCTTTTTGTGAATAATAAGTACTTTCTATGAATAAGCAGCTTCCGGAATTTGAAATTTCCTGTAGAAACGGTGTAAAGTTCACTATTCAAATGAAGATATGATAATAATTAATTTAAATAGCTATCTATAGTCGTTAGATATCTTATCTGAAATTCTTTCACTTGTATTAAAAAAGTGAAAAAAAAGAGGAGAATTGAAATATTTTTCACGATTTTCTAGCTATTCAATCTGATAATCTTTATATTATTTGTATATACCTGTAATGTATTTATTATAAATGTATTGTTAATTATTTAACAGTTGTTGCATAATTGATTAAATGTAGTTGAACTTTTGATTACTTTATAAAATACGTTATTACTTCATCAACTTTTTTTGTTAAGTAAAGATATAAATGTAGTTAATTCTATACTAAAAAGTTCGTTTAATGATACAATTGTATTCATGTATTCACGACTATATGAATTGAAATTCATAACAAAGTGAATGAAATAGACTATGATACATCATTTATATATAGTGTATATATAAATATCTGTATATATGTATGACATGTTAACATTTTTAGTGTTTTATAAGAAAAGAAGTCATTTTAAAATACACTTGACAACCATTTGCATTTTTTTCTTTCAAGACTGTAGCCTTATATCTTTGCTAGCCTAACTTTACTTTTGATATGTCGAATAAAACTGGAGCCTCTACAGTTAAATTGATAAAACTGTCTTTTAATTGTAATTCCGAAAGCCTACAAGTTTTAAACACGTGCAAAGAGTAAAATGCAATACAAATTTTCTTATTAACACGGCGCTTTTTCTTACAGGCGGAAATATTAGGTATTTCCTATTGATGATTTCACGTTCATTTCATTCAATACATTTTTTTGTTGTTTCTTTGTAGGTTTTGAAAAGAGGAAAGAAAGCGAGAAATTTTAAATTCGGAAAGAATAATATTGAGGGAAAATGGTAAAGAGTTGAATTAGGGAGCAAGACAGAGAAAGAGACACAGAGAGAGAGAGAGAGAGATAAAAAGATAAATAGACTTGTAAATAGGTAGATTAAATATATACTGTATATATGCTATGCATATATCTTCTGTGTATACTCATGTTAAGTAGGGAATATAGAAAGGTAATTCATAAGAAGAAACAAAAATATTTCCGAAATATTCAATGACCTAAAAATATTTGTGAAACTTTATCTACAGAGTCCCAGTTTCGGTGTGGCTATTTGTCTTGACTAATGATTGTTACGAATGGAATGTCATTCCGCTGTAATTAGCTTCATCGAGGTGTAAAAGCTGATTCATAATGGAACGTGCAAAATAGTATTACTTAATCCACGGTTAGGCTGTTAAAAAGGGAGAAAAATAAAAAAATAAATTAAAGGGAAACTATATTTTCTCAGTATTTAAATCAGTATTGAAAATTTTATTAAAAGAAATAAACGAAAAAGAAGAAAGGAAACTTTTTATTATGGTAAAAACGTGAAGACTTACTCAAATTTCTTTGTGGCCTCTACTCACGTGTTTATTATTAAAGGTGTTTTTTGTTAATACTTTATTAAACTATATTTAGAAATGTTTAATTAGGTTGAAAATATATTGCCGAAATAAATTATTCATAAATAATTATTAAATAGAAAACTAGAGGGAAAAGTAATTTGAAATATTTAGGAATTTTCAAAGGGTCTCTCTTTTTCTTTAGCTGTTCAAGAGTTGTCCGAAGGGGCTATTTCCAAAACCGTTGTACTACTTCAAAGAATTCAAGCGCTCGAGTCACGTGACTGAACTTCTTATCAAAGAGGGGGGTCTCAATAAAGAATACCTCTCCTATAGTTAATAATTAGGATTGACTACCCGGACCCCGTTTGGAGATTTGTGAAATCATTGATTTTTGTGCCCTGAGAAATTCTTTGAAAGATTATTTGTATGTTGTTTGTAGGTGTTTAGTGGAGAGTAAATGGAAAGCATTTAAAAAAAATGATTGAAGGACGGACTCTTTAGTTAACGTAAAAGTGGAATAACTAACTAAAGGGAAAAATTTCATTATTCTTAGAAAAGTTAACGATTAATTATGTAGAAATATAAAAAATGTAAAAAATGAATAATGGAAAAGCGCCATCTCAAGGCTACCATTAAAAGTTAAAGGGTATCAAAACAATCCTAGTTATTACAAACACCACTAATTAGACGTAGACTCTGAATGGAATATGACCTTTTCATTTTGTATATCATGTCTCCGCTTAGTGCCATAGATTTGTTCCACGAAGATTACACGAAGACGCTTGACGAGCTTACTCGTAAGAGTCTAAACAATTAAAAAAAATATATACGTTGGTTTTTTTCCAACTACCCAACCTTCCTTTCCGTCACTTGTTTACACAGAAAGGTTAGGTAAACGTTAATCAAACGATAAAAGAGCGATAGGATGAATACAATACGCCTTTCTTTCATCGAATATCTAAATTCATTAAAGAGCTGTTATTATAGCAAATTTTCCATCTTCAGTTGAGTTTTTTTGTATTAATTGATTGAGCTAGTCATTTGATCATGATTAATAGAGAAAAGACGAGAGACTTGACTGGGACGAGAGGGTGAGAGAGAAAATAAAAGAGAGACACAGGCAGACAAATACCATGTTAGTTAGTACGAATAAATATCAGGTTAAAAAAAGAATCTAGGGACTAAGGCGAAAAGTATTTAAGAAATAATCCTGATCATGAACTATTAAAATCAATATTTACATAAAAATCCATAAACTTAATGTTATGCCAAGCTTTCTTGGGAAGCTTTGCCATTTTCTTGAGAAGGGCTGTGATATAGCAATTGTAAAGAGATTAGGCCTTAACTAAAATTCAAGCGATTGAGCGAACTGCGGAGTGTTTTTCTTGAATTTTCTTTAGAAAAATTTCAATCTTTTAAATAAGTAATTTAAATAGATGTCATTCAAAAGGTATTTGGTTTGGAGAATCTATTATATTTATTTACAGAAAAAAAGCTAAAATACAATAAATGCAACTATTTAGAATATACAATATGCACTGTATATAGTATAAGTAAGTATAGAGAGTTTTAAAAATATTTATAAATTTCTAAAGAAATTAAATATCATCGAAGCTATTCTTCTCGTATGAATCATAATTCAAAGATAAAATTGAAATTTTTCCATATTTTCATATAATATTGAAGAAAATTTAATCAGTCCCTTCCTCTACCCCTCTCTTTCTCTCTCTCTCTCTCTCTCTCTCTCTCTCTCTCTCTGGAGTCTGAGCTATGAATAATTTAGAGTAATAAATGTAACGATATCGATAGTGATATCTCTATCAATGTTCAATTGTGTGTTGTCTGAGGTGACTGAAAAGGAGAAAATGAAGAAGTAATTGTCATTGCATCTGTTTGTAGGTGCTTGCAAAAAGTCTTAAATTTATTGAGTAAAGATAATTAAAAGGAACATATACTAGAAAATAAATGTCATGAACAGGTTTACGGCATGTGTTATACATGCAATATTCATGAAACAAAGAAGAACATGTAAGAGCTTTGTGTAGTGCAAGGTGAAGGGAAATATAAATAGTTAATTGAAACAGATCTACCAAAGAAATATCCTTGAACTAGAAAATAATTGATGGAAGGAAATGGTAGTAAATTCAATAAATTGATGTTTATGGCTTGTAAGAAATTGAAAACATGTAGAGAAAGTTAGAAATGTATTGAAATCACTATGTAAATCACTTTTTATCTTATTATTTGAATGAGATATGAGTGAATAGTTTATATAGTAAAAGTATAAAATTTTTGCTGAGCCGATACAATGTAATAATATATTGTATTTAGTAGAGAATCTTTTACCAGCTAAATTGTGTCATTGTTAAATTAGAGTTGATAGAAACTAGAGGAGAGCTTACCATTTAATGGCAATGTTATCTTGGCCAAAGTGTACAACGCCTATGAAAAAAAGCAATCGAAAAATCTATAAGGCTTTTATACTCTTTTTTCAATACAATAACGTAATACAATGGTAGTAACGAAAATTTCAAGAAGGGAACTGGTAAATTACTCATTTTCTGAAAATTGACATAACAAGTTTTAACGAGAAAAAACGATACGTTTTACCTTCGCCGTGTATTGAAATATTCGATGAAAAAAATACTAAGAATTATTTATCAGGAGAGAACATAGGAACAAAAGTAGCAAATTAACGTATTTATAACAAATATTCCTATGCCCTCTTACTTCAATTGGCAACGCTCGAAATAAATTAATACATACTCGACGCAATAATTTTAATTGAAACGTACGAGACGAGCTTAGTAAAAACATTTAACGGGTGAAATCAACAAACGAGAAACAAATATTGTTGCTAGTCTATGTAGATCATAGAAGAGAAAGATATGTAGAGCCTTGAAGTAGTGACCTAGCCATGGGCTTCAACTAGATCATTTCGGCGGAGCCTATATGTACCTGACCTGCTCGCAATAGAAATATTTTCTTTTTCAATGTAAAACTCATAGCTAAACTGTAAACAGATCAGATAAAGAATTTATATGAAAGACTGAATTATGGAAAGAAATACCTTCTTCTATCATTTGAATATCGACACACATGTCTATGAATTTATCAAATTACCCAATGAAGGCATGGAAAATAGTCAAATACGTCTATTGAGATGGGTTGGGGTTATAAAAGTGTTGTTTAACTTTTAATTGAAGTGTCACTCCTATTTAAATAAATTATTTATTATCAATAAGACTTTGTTCCTTTTGTTTTCAATTACTAACTGTAGAGTTGTTTTCGGGAATAGAACGGTCTCTACGTAGCTTGTGAAGATGAAAAGAGAAGCATGAAAGAGAATTTACACTTTTTTGTGATTTGGCTTCAAGATATCACATAGAAAACCAGATGTATTGAGTATTCATGTAAAAATTCATTGAAAGCGTTTAAATGAATTGTAAAGGGAGCGTAGAAATTGTTCATTTTATGCCTTCAAAATGTTCAATGCAAAGTACTAAGTTGTTATTAGCTTTCTTACGAAAAGGTAACTAGTTTAGGCAAGATAACCGAAAATAGGAACGGAATGGAGACAATATTACATCGTCTTAAAAAGTAGTAGACGCTATTATTATATTATAGGAGAAACAACGTAATGAAATATCTGCCAAGAATATAAATGTTCACTTGATAGAGATACTTTGTGGTTTGTACCTAAAGCTACATAATGGTTTCCATTAACTAGGGAAATAAGTTGATAGAGTACCAAAAGAACAGTAATTAGTTTTGTTGTTTATGATATAAAATCGTGATTTTAGCTGCGCCATCTACATTGTAAAGTGTTCGTGTAATGAAGAAATAACGAGTTCAAAGACCGTTGATGCGCCATCTGTTGTTTAAGTGAGGTCTGAAAATGTTAGACGGTTGTAAAAGTTTAAGTTTGAGTAAGGAGTGCTCCAACTCACATATTCAGACGGGAAATATGCAATATGACGCTTTATTAATACTTTTGCAGAAAATATAGAAAATTTACTGGGAAGGCTCGAAATGTATATAGGCAACGTAAGGAATTTGTAAGCTTAGCGATTATGAAGAAATACGCCAGTTTCAACAACCACAAATCTATTTAATAAAAGTATATTTAAAATGTTATTAACAGAAACTAAGAAATGCAAATATTTTAAAGAATACCTTCCCGCTTAATATCTCATCGGTAAATTACTTACAATAACCTAATTTTAAAATTTAATCCCGCATATAGATAAATTATTTATTAGATGATTTAAATCATTAATATCCCTGAATTACTAAAGTAAAAAATCACACCTAAAACTTGTTATTCGTCAGTCCCCTGATGACTATACGCTGAGCGCCATCTAAATTTACGTAACAAAACACTTCTAAACAGCGTCATCTAGAATCTACATGAGAAACAAGAGACTTCTTATAAGCGACGTCCAAATCTCCCTAAAGAAAGGGAAACTTCTGATAAGGGCCATCTACAAGAAACAACAAACAAAAACAAAAAAAGGACGCAAAAAAAAATTTTAAAGTGAAAACTTTCCATTAAAAAAATACTGAAACAAACAACCCTAAATATTTTTAAACCTGAAAAACATAAATAATCAATATATATATTTAAAAGCCAAGTACACCGAGAAACTCAAGAATAACAACACTTTGAAAGTGCACAACTAGTTTGCAAAAAACGAGACCTCTTATAGGACTTGTTCGTAAAAGCATAAGAACTCTGATTTCATCAATGATAAGTTATCGCTTCTCGGTCTTAATGGCTAAGATCAAGTGTAGTATCTGTTCTTACTAGTTTAGCCACTAGTAGATAGCTCATTGAGTTATCTTAATTGGTTACGGTATTTTTGTGGGTCTGGGTACTAAGAAGCTTGCTTCAAAGTTCCCTCGGGTTGACTTGGTCTCGCAGTATTTCCAAGTTCGGCCCATCTTCTCGGATGGAGGAGATCGCACACTTACCGGCTATTATATCAAAGGGATCAGATGCTGTCACTCCATTGGGACCTGTCAAGCGCTAGGACGATCGGAAGAGGATGAGCCACAGGACCTGCCTAGAGCTCGAAAATTCGGAGGATTGACATCGGAGGATTCAACAAGGATGGACAAGATGGAGCCACCAACATCGGACAAGGAAGCGGCGGCGGTGAAAGCTTCAATCTGCAATCGTTCCACCGCCTAACGTTCCTAACGTCAACCTAGTCAACTCGTAAGTCCTTCATAGATATCCGATCACGTAAGTACAATTCCAATTTCGTCTCCTCGATCCATTGATAATATCCCCAACATGGCGACGCCGTCCGCCCTTTCGGTTAATTCACTAATTAACAATTCTTTTGGCCGTTCCCTCATTCTCACCCGATCGTAAGGCTCGGTTCCTACCCGTATTCCTGCCCAAACTTTCTACAATACTGATATCGTAGGATAGGTTCCAACAAACCTGTTAGTCCACCTTCTCCCACTAACCCTTCTGTCCCTGTATCTAGTGCCGTGCCTAATAAATCGAGTGTACCTAGTGAAACCCTAGGTTCCCATAATAGTCAATCCACTACTCGCCTAACTTCGAAAATTAATTCTCACAGTAGAGTTTTCTCACCCTCTCCCGCAGTTACCGTTTCCCAATCAGATTACGTTCTTATCTTTCCTTCGAAAGAGCTAAAGTGTCCGGGTTGCAACGTTTGTCATTCACCTTTCAGCGCCCTAATTAGACACGTAATATAAGAGAATAAACTGGTTCCGAAACATTTCTGTCGGTGATGTAAACAATATTAAGAGTCAGTCGGTATCATCTATGTCCGCAAGCATCATAGTAGTATAAACGACTCGGCCTTTCGTGACGAGGCAGAGGCCAGCGCTTCAACAGCCCCATTTTCAAATCCCACAGTTGACCCAATTAATTCACTTCCCTCCAACGGCACCTCGCCGCCGCCACAATCTCTACCCAGAAAACGCTCTAAATCATAAAGCCGCGAACGGCCTTTCTAATAGTCAACTACCCCCGCATACGGTCAACCCAAAAAAGCCGGTCCCAGTAACCGTTGATCCCCAATCTCCTGTTTCATTCAACCATAGGACGAACCTCTTATCTTTCCCATCGATAGATTCCCATTGCCCTAAATGTAATAAAAACGTTGACCCTTCCAGCCAATTCGCCTGCCATACCTCATCCATTCACAACTACAACAGCAACAAAAAGATTAAACGCCATTACCGTGATGAACATAAAAGCCATCCCTCTAACACCTAATTGCGAATAACGATAGTGATAGGAACCTTCCCAATCCCAACCCCCTCCTCAGTCTCCCTCCATATCACCGCCAATAGTTCAGCGAATTGTTGTGAGTACTTTCGAAGACACTAACCTCACAAAAGGCTCTTTTGCGCAAGTGGTTGGTTCCTCCGCTCCTCCCTTATTGTCTACAATAGTTGTGTCCGATTCTCCTCCTCCCACTCAACTTACTACCAATCCGTCGCCCCCTAGTTAATCCACCAGCAACTTGTCTCCTCCCTCCCTACCACCCAATAGTTTTCCCAAGTCTCCGCCCGGCGCAATTCCTACAGGAATAGCTGACGCAGCACCCCCCTATAATAATACTAAGCCCAATTCCGGTCAACGCTCTCCAGCCCGCGATTGGTCCCCTACCCCTCGGCCACTAGCTCGTCCCGTCCCAGATCCCAGCGCTTCCTCCTCCTCGCCGCAGCATATGTCCCATCAACAGCGTGAACGTGAACGCGATAATCAGTTGGCTGGTTTTACCGCCCTATATCTACAAGAATTCTCCCCTATCCTAATAGCTAATGAAAACGACTGGCCTCAAATTGAGGCTGCCTTTTAATTCATGGATCGCCGCCATGGATGACGCTAAGGCACGCGTCCAGGAGGTAGTAGGAGGCCGCTACATGAATCGTAATTTTAGTAGATCCGCCTCCCTCCGTGCGGCTAATAACCCCTGGCAATCCGCCTCCAATATCCAACTCCCGTCGAGGCTTCCAACACCTTCTTATCGTTGCCGAAAGATCCGCCGGCCTTTCCGATCTTCGTTTCGCCCCCAGGAAATTCGCCACACTTTGCCTCGCCAAAAACCGGGTAGCACACACCCTTTTTACATAGCTAACGAATCCATTAAAGCTCTACAAATGGAAGAAGCTTATTCCTATCTTGGCACGCCAATCGGTTACCAAAAGGATCTAATCAAGGATGACAGCGTCCTAGATAGAATAAACCATCTTGCAACTGCAGTCAGATTTCTTTGAGGCGCAGCATTGGTCAAGGCCACTAGGTCTAGGATGCCTAGCGGTACTCCTACCACTGGCCAATTGCTGGCGGACTACTAAGACGGTTCAACGACCAACCAGCTCTAGCACCCACCAAACTGTTATGTCGATCACTCGTTCGGCGTCCTTCCGATTACGTAAACTTGTTAATGCAGAGTGGCACCTTAATGACGAGATGTGCCCAAATATAACGGCTGAAGTGGAACGAGCATGGCTCCAAAATCAGCCACAGTTCCGCCACGAAATTCATAATAATTGGCAGGAACTGCAGTTCGGAGAGCCGTGGAACCGTTGACCATTAACATCCACCATATGCCATTCTCCTTGAATGATGGTCAGGGAGTTTGCCAAGTTGGCTGAACAAGGGAGATCCACGCGGTTTCGAATCACTTCATATATACAGGCTTTGGTTTGGGCTATAAAGACTACAGATTCATCTATAGGGCTCGGTTAGGCATCCACCCGGTCAACGCCGTCAAGTCTCGGTTTAATGGCAACCCAACCTTCTCGGAATACCGACGTTGCTAGTTTCAGGTTGAGTCTCTCAGACATGTCCGGAACAACTGTCGCACAGGCTATGGTCTGCTCGGTGACACGCACAATTTCATCCAGGATAGGTTGGTCAGGGGCGCTCGCCTCCTTCAAGGAGCGTCGCTTGCGGTCCGATACCCAACTTAGGCCGGACATCGTGATTCACCATGTGTCCAGGGTGGACATAATTGACGTTGTTGTCCCATTCGAGCGTCCAGTGCCTTGACGAAGTCCTCGAAAAACTGTACAGATGAGAGTTGGATAGAGCTCCAAAAAGAAGAATTTTGGTGCACATGAGCCCTAGCAAATGGTATGACCCCAAATTTACTAGAAAAGCTGTCAGAACAAAGAATGCATCTATTTCCATCTGGAGGTGCATAAGGGCAGATGGAACAAGAGCGATAAAGGCCTATGATGGGTATATGGACAATATCCTTCACCAGTATCCTCAAAGATGAACTATTTCCAATATTTAATAGAGATAACCTGCTTATGCAAGATGATGCTAAATGCCATACATCTGCGTTTAGTCAGAAAAAACAAAATGTAAGTTCTGGAAGCCCTGAATTGAATATTATAAAAAATATGAGGGCCTATCTGAAAAACCAACTCTCAAACAATGTCTTAGAGACAAAAGAAGATTTATGGAGGTCAGTAGAGGAGGAGTTTCCTAGAATACCAAACTGGTACATTACAAACTTGTAAAAGAGTTTCCACAAGAGACTCAGACTTTGTATCCGAAATAAACGAAAAAATATAAGATATTGAAGAAAAAGAGAGGTGATTATTAACGCTAATATAGTTTATACATCAACAAAATGTAAAAATAAAAATATTTCTTCTTAAGGTTATTGGTACTGTATATAACATCATTATCTTATGGAAAAATTGCAATTTTTGTAAAGTTTTTGATATTCCCTTGTATAGATTGTCATCCTGATCGATATAATTAACTATCTTTGGGGTATAGTTGATTTAGTCTAACCCATTAATGTAGTGATACAAAAGACACAATTTCGGTTGTGATGGATTTCACCTCCAATTAACATTTAGTCAACTGTATCAATTGAGATTGTAGTTTTGTTTATAATAATTCCCAGCAGAAGGTGTTAAATGTGGAAAAATACTGTCATTTACTGTATTGATCATCTTAATAACTTACATCATAAGAATTAGCATGATACCTTAAATTGTTACAAACAACCATGATTAATGACTGATATTTATAGTTTACAAAGTGTGGTACAAATGCCATGAAACTCATGTAGCTTATATTCTACCAATTGATATAATTAAGGATAGGGTTTAGTCATTCTAACATGCTATAACCAAATCATCAACACTTTGTTTAGTGAATTTCTTTAAACATTTTTTTTATCTATTGATATATTTTTATTTAAATGTATAGCTGTGGTGCCATCTACACTCTAATTTCTGAAAAAAAGAATGTTATTTTATATTTATAAACTATTTAGTAGGTAAATATAAAAATGTCTACATTGTAATGAGTTGCATAAGTTGCGGGTCCGATATCCAGTACTCAACTACCAAGTTCTGTTCATTATTAGACAAGAGATCTTATACAAGTTATAGACTTTTTATGACATGAATTTTTATTGAATATGGATGTTATTCACTCAACATTCCAATGCCGAAAGTTTATTAGTAATATAATAATTTCTTATATTTGAAGTATGTTATTCTTTTAGTGATTCCATAAGGAATTAATGCAATGTTTAAATGAAAACTGTAAAGCAAATTCCAAGCATATTTTGGCTTTTCATTTGTCTCTTTGAATAATATCTCGAAAACAAAAATTCCAAAAGGGACATTAGTTGATAGTTGTATTTGTTGGATAAATTTCACTGACATTCTGTCCTTCAAAGTCTATTTCTATGTCTGATAGGAAGAACATTGAAAGATATCATATATAATAGAACTATTACGAATTATGTAAACATAGACAAACCTGTGCTTTGTGTTGTCATTAAAACAACAATAACCGTTATAACTAATACTATAAATATTAATCCGCTAAAGTTTCTTATTTTCGTTAGAACGGATGTGGTTTTTTCACGAACTATTCCATTTTCATCAATAAAATATTTATGATGCGAAACTGGAACAAAATGGTAGCACTGAAAGGAAAAAGCAAAATTAAGTATTAGAAAATATCACAGTTTTCTTCTGTATTTAATAGAAAATTGAACTTTAAACTTTTCCTGAAAAAATTGCAATATATCTTTCTAACGTGATATTATAGATTAGATTGAGAATACGAATTTTAAAAATTAATTAGAAATACTAAGATATAGACTAAATGAAGAGAGAGAGAGAGAGAGAGAGTATGTATGTGTATATGCGTTAGAAAGCTGGAAAGAGTCTTTTATTAATTTACATATTATCTCAACAGTTTGCCTATAAGTGACACTAATTAAGGAGATTCTGACAATTTTCATTCTAATTAAGCAATTATTCACTTTTAAAATCATCATTAAAAATTATTGATAATTAAGATAAATATATTGTTTATATTGAAACTGATTAGTTGGTGATAAAATCTAAGAATTCAAGAGACTTGAACAGATAGGAAGTGAACATATTAAAATTAAAATATTGGCTGAGAAAGCAATTCAGTATATGGTGTTTATTCTTTTAAAAAACAATTCTTTCAAGAAGAATCATCATTAAAATGTGAAAGATATTTATTTATTTAATGCTGAGGTAATCAGTTTGATCATCTTTTATTGATTTTTGTTTCCAGTTTTTTTTCCATCTTATGTTAAAAGATTGACTATGTGTATAATGGTAATTAATGGCTTTATGAAAGTATTTCTCGTATATTATACTCATTAACTGGAACGGTTTACTGGAGAAGAGGTTTAATGATTACGCTTCTGTTCTTGTTGTTATTCAGAAGGTAAGGCTGAAGTAGCCAAAGTGTTTCCCTCTTCATTATCCTTGTCATTATGCTGCACTTTTTTTTGTAATTTGTTTATTTTAGTCTCTTCATTTTGTAAACCGTAGCATAGTTGTCTTAAGAAATAACTTATAAGAACCCCTTCCCCATTAGTATTTATATGATTTATTTTTGCCTATTCACCTTTACTATTTAAACCTAATAATTGCTTCTTAGAATTTTAATTACTTTTCTTTTAAATGTCTGTACAAGTCTTTACAAGACTTTATAGACAGGACAGTCTTTTAGGGATTTCCTTCCTTTCTTTAGAAGTGCTATCAGATAATTTTATGGCAATAAAACCTTAGCAAAAAATACCTAAGTGTTTTCTATAGCTAACGGTGCTTCGAGCAATTTAGTACTAAGAAAATGAGGGCTATTAGAGCTATAGAAGTATGATTACGTATCGCTGTTTTCTTGCTTTTATTCCCAAATTGAGTTGAGTCATACGGCATATTATCAATTCTCTATGGACCTAATATTACAAATCATGTTAAAGAGTAAAAAACAAAAAGAATCCTAAAGCTATTTCCATCCAAAATGAAACTGCATTTTTTATCTCTTCCCTATCCTATTAATATCTGATATTGTCTAATAGAATATTTAAATAAATAAAAGTCGTTACATGTAAATTATCCAATGATATGTCAAAATGTAATAAAATTGCAATTATATCTTCATATTTCCCTTTCTATCGACGTTTTATCATGTATATGACAAATTCTATTCTTTTCCTGTGTACAAGGGTTTTTCAACCTTGAAGTTAATCTTTTTAAAACAAGGCTTTTTGATTAATTCTCAATTCTCTTCCCCTCAATTGACTTTATTTATTTTTTCTTAAACAGTTTAGAAATATTCAATTTTTACTTCTCTAAGCAGAGAAAGAAATTGAAATTTTTTGTTCATGGAATTAATTAAATATTGTTTTATCAAAAACAATATATTATATCAGCATTACATGAACTTTTATCTATAAGTGATATTAATAGTCCAAGTTTATGCAAGAGATTGGACGTATAGAAGTCTATGTTTCCCAATGACTATATGATAAAAAGAGAACACGATAATTGAGATTATAAATATTACTATTAATTATAATTTAACCTAGTTTATTCCTTATTTTCATGACTATTCTAAAATAAAATGTAAGAACAAGAGAGAAAGAATTTCATAGATGTCTTTTAGTAAATTACTTTGTCGCGTAAATCCGGTACAGTTCTCTTTCAATGTCTTGTTTGTTTATGAATATTGAGTATTATTTCTCTCTCTCTCTCTCTCATTCTTTCTTTATATCTCTGTTTATTTCTTAATTATTGGCTTGTTTTACTATTTTTAATTTTTTTGCTTTCTCCTTTATTTTCATTTTCTCTTTTTTTCTTTTCTACAAACCTTCGGTTGACAATTTGAGTGATGATCACAGAGTGGGCTGCAAATATGGTTACTACAGTATTTATAATCTCCGGTCTCATCAACGTATCTATCTACACGGTTGTTTAAATCCGATAGAAATAAAGTTGGACATTTCGACCCATCGGCTGTTTGTAGCGCTGGTATCATGATTTAACTGAAGACAACCAATGAATATAGTGAGAAAACGCGGGGACCTATACACAGTAATTTTCAGACCTATTTCGGTTGAAATTGTTATTCTTAAGTTTCTTTTACTTTTTGAGATATTCCTTTTAAATTCCTAGTTGTAGGTATATATGTATATATTTTAGATGTTATTCTTCCTCTTCCTTTAGTTTTCAGCTTAGCAGAAAGGAATAGTACAGAAGAAATATTATATTCTTTCTCCAGATCAAAGGGAAAAGAAGAAAGAAGAGAAATGAGATATTCCTTCTTAATTAATTCCTACCAGTCAAGTACTTTATGCAATTTGTGATTGACTTCATCTGTTGTACGATGCAAAAATAAAACATTTTAATGAAAGAATTACATTTAAACAACTTTTTAATCCAGTTTGGTTTTCTTATCTTCTCCTTCTTATACCTCTCAACAGTTTTTTTTTATAAAGCAGCTATTCTAGTAAATAAGCCAATCAGATTGTCTTATTAATTCACTTTCAGCTTTGATATCTTCTCTTTCTAGAGTTTTAGAACCACGAGTATTTTTTCAAATAGACCACATAACTACTAGTTTTCCGAAATTGACTATTTAAACGCCCTCTAGTCCAATATGGTTGCATGAAGTAATTATTTAACTATTATCGAGATGACACTAATTGCTGTAGGATCTAAAATGTCGCAGTAGCAAAATAATTAAGCCAATAGAAAGATTTTGATAACAACTAAAAAGAAACAGCAAAATTAATGGAAAAATTAGGAAGCATATTAAGAATTTTTCAAGTTTTAATTGATAAATGACATTCTCTTTTCCTTTTTTTACATAATTTTCCACAGATAATTTTCTTGATGAAGAAATGTTGAAAAATTAATAAGAAATATAAATAAAAAACAACAACAATGCAGCAAATTATTTTCTCCTTTCTTTTACTTTTAATAAAGGCGAGATAAAGTAAAAAAAGAAAAACACTAGGCAGAAAAAGAGAAAAATGTCCATAAATTGTTGTGTTTTTTTTTCGCTCTTCATTGACGTAGTATCATCCTTCTATATTTAAAACAAAAAAGATACAAGAGGCCAGATAAAATTATTAATGACGTAATATTTCACTAGGAATGTCTTTAAGCCTAGATCCTTTCAGACTATTCAATCGTCTATGAAATTAGGAAATTTGTCTTCGTGTAACAAAGCCAATAAATTCTTACATAAAAAAAAGATATTGGCGAAGAAGAGAGGAGAATTCTTTTTAAAAACAACAAAAAGTGTCATTTTCAGAATGAAACATTAAATAGAATAACCTGCTAAAGTCATCTTTGTCGTCCTCTAGTTATCTTTCTATCACTGTGTTTCCATCACTTTACTTCCTAATATTAATATTTAAACTTATTTCAATAAATAAAGTTTAAATAATTGACTATCTAGCGGTTCGAATTTGTTATCTTTCGTATTTATGCAAATGCTTGAAAAGAGAAACAATTTTCCACTGGAATTGTTTCTAACATAATTGTAGAGCGATGGACCCGTACAAATGAAGGCTTTGTTCAATGGATACTAATGCGTTTTGTTCGCTCAGGCCTCGAACTAGGATGCGATTGACTTATTTTATATAAATTTCTTAAGGATTAAGATAAACTGATTGAATTAATATAAGCCATTTAAAAAAGGTGTTGTTATTAATTTTATGATTGTATTTCTCAAGAAATTTTCATTTTATTCAAATTTTGAAAAGGTAAAATTAGTTTTTACCAAAAATAATTAATAGTTTTTTGAATTGGCTTTCATTTCCATCCAGAAATAATGGAATGCATAAATACTACAAGTATAAATCATAGACTTTTAACCATCTTCCCTCTGGAAAATTTTGCAGTATTAACCCCAAGGTGGACGGTGAAAACCAGGGCAGTCAGGTGGACAGCCAAATCTAATTTTTTTGTTTTTTTCAAAAAAAAGTTACATTTAATTGAAAATGATGAAAGCAAGGGTCACAATACCTGCATAAAAAATCGCAAAGTTCGTCTGATGGGGATTTTTCATCTTCAATACTATCAGTTGGCAAATCTGCTGATGATGGTTCAGAAGTTAATTCATCTGTAGATTGAACGGGAAGAGTGGATGATATTCGTAATATGAGTAATAAAATAAATATCTTGTAAATTTGTTTCATGGTTGCTTTCATCAATTGAAATAATGAAGTTAAATAGTTTAAGTAGTTATATCATTTATATTCGATAAAATAAACCGTTATCGTTTTTAATTTTCATTCGCGCAGCTGTGGGTATTTTAAATTAAAAGATAAAATGAATCTTTAACTATTAGTGCTTAACAAGAGTACCTTATCAAATGATTTATAGCAATAAGAAGTTACTGATATAACTTTGATTCCATCCGCGTTTAGATAAATGAACAAACAAATATGCAGTATTACAAAATTATATTCAATTTGCTTATTTTCTATTAATAAATAGTTGACTCTACTAAAAGAATATTTATTTATTTCTTTTTCATAAACGTCATATTCAATCTATTTGGATGACCTTAATTATACATTTGTTTTTGTTATTTTTGTTATTATAGGACTATCGTTCATTCATTCATTCATTCATTCGGGTATTCTTCTTTCAGTTGGGTTTGTTTCTTCTAATTTTTAATTTTTAATTTTCTCATCTCCTCTTTTATCAATATTTATTCATTTAGAGAAAAGAATGACATACCAGTGTCCCGTATTAAGTACACTTAACAATTTATTATTTAATTGTTATTTTGATTAATTAATTAATTAATTACACTTTTGCTTTTATTACAAAATACAGTAACATCCCGTTTTTCGCGCTTTGTTTACTTTCGCTTCAGAGTATTGAAAGATAGTGGCCGTTGTTCAATTTTTACAAGTCATTTCGTAAAGGTGTCTACTTATTTTCATTTATTTAAATATAGATTTTTTAAACCTTTTTTATCTCTGTTTATTATATATTTATATCTTAATGTTTAAAAATATTAACCATTGTCTGAACATTAAAAGACAAAAAAAAACAATCAATTTAAGAATTTCGTTTTCTTTGATCAAAGCTAGATTTTCAAGGACAAGAATAGGCCTTTCCTTTTTATTGGCAAAAAATAGTATTTTTTTGTTGATAATAATGATTACTTTTCTCTGTTAGGGATAGTCGAAATATTTTAATATTGAGGGTTTGAACATGTATAGTGTTTACTTTGATTGACTGTAGATGGAGCTGTTGTTATATAAATAGACAGATCAATAGTAAACAGCGCCTGCGGTACTTTGTTTACGAAAAGTAGGTAATATTAATCTACTTATTGATATCTAGGCATTAGATTGTGTCTGATTTCGTGTAGTACATAAACTGATTCTTATAAATATTTAACCCGTTTCCTCTGTATTTACAGCAATATTATTAAATATGGCCTTATCATCGAATCATTTGGAGATTCTGCGCAAGAGTTTGCTAGATAATAAGATAGATTATGTAAGATTTACGTGGTGCGATTTAAATGGAATTTCCAAGTGTAAAATAGTGCCAGCATGGTGTATTGAGAAATCTGAAAATACACTCAAATCTGGAGTAACGGCGACATGTAGTAAGTTATAAATACTCCACATTAATTAATTTAAATATCTAACAATAAACCACCATCCGTTTCCGTTCTCTTCAGATGTTCTGGCGTTCGGACCGCAGGGTATAATACCAGCAATTGAGATAGATGAGACTAAGATATGCTCCAATTGCATAATTTTACCAGCCGTAGAACTCTATCGAGATTTAGTTTGGGCATCGGAAAAAGACTGTAAGATTGCCCAAGTAATCTGTGAAACATTTTGGATGGATAGGACGCCTCAACAGGCAAATCCAAGATTCGTGGCGAGAGCTCAATTAACAAAGTTAAAAGATCTTGGTTATAAGCTCTTATCTGCTTTTGAGAATGAATTTGTTCTTAAAAAGGACGGAAAGTTTGTATTTGATGAATGTTCATCCGAAACGTATAATACGATAACAACAAGTAAATATGAGTCTTTCTTAACGAATGTGGAGAAAAATTTACGACACGCTGATATAATGTGTCCAACAATTGAGGTCGAATTTGGAGGAGGGCAGTTTGAAATTACTATAGAATGTAACGAAGGTATAAAAGCGGCTGATGATAGTTTTACTTTCAAAGAAGCCATTAAGGAGATGGCACAAAAATGTGGCATGTCAGCATCCTTCATGAGTAAAATTTCAAAGGTGATTGGAAGCAGTTCTCACTTTAATCATTCGATTAAGCGTGTTACGACGGAAGATAACGCCTTCTTCGATGCAAGTAATAAAGTTAAGATGTCTGATGAATGTAAGCATTGGATGGCCGGTTTAATAAAACACGCCAGAGCGCTTACAGCCTTCTATGGCCCCACTACTAATTGTTATGATAGATTGCATAACATATATTGCCCCACAATAGCTAATTGGGGCTTTGAAAATCGACTTGCTAGCTTTCGATTAGTGAGCAATAGTGAACATGGAACCTACATCGAAAATAGAATTCCATCGGCGGCTTCTAATCCGTATCTGGTTTTAGCTGCAACAGTAGCGGCTGGTATCGACGGTTTGGTTCATAAATTGGAATGCCCACCGATGAACGATGAAAACGCAGTTGTCTTACCGAAGAGTTTGGAAGAAGCACTCGACGATTTAGAGAAAGATACTGTTCTTTGTAAAGCTCTAGGAAAGGAACTAGTAGAATGGTTCTGTATTACCAAAAGAGTGTGCGAGATAAAGGTGCTTAAAACTAAGGAAGATGCACAGGTCATGTACGAAAGAATCATTTAGATAGACGGTTATTTAATAATAGTCTATAACAATACACATGTCGATGATTTTCCTCCTTGTTCGTTGTCATCATCTACGAAAGGAAATGATATTAGAATAACATTTTTAAATATCAAAAGAATAAAATAGACAAATTTTTCCTACCCGTTACCTTTCTCTTTCGCTAAAAGTTTGTAGCATTTTTCGGCTTCGTCGCTTGTATGAGAATGAAAGAGTTCTTTTATTATTTTAGTAGACACTTTGGACTTATTTTGTTCTTCCGCCATAATTACTAATCTTCTCCATTGAGCTATTTTTATTTCCGCCTTTGTCGCTCTCTTCTTCATTACGGCCAATTCCATTGAGTATTTAACTTTATTGATGTCAACTTTCTTTGATCCATTTTCAACATTTAAGGAACGACCCTGATTCGACGCTTCTTTAAGTAAAGCGCTCTTAGTATTTGTAATATTTCTTTGCTGTACTATTTTTTGTACACCCCATAGTTGCAGCATAATGGCGTTACTTTTAAGTTGCTCCAGTAGCTGTATAGATAGATATAAAGGCGTTATATTCTCTGACATTAAATGAAGACAATTTCAATAAAAACCTTTTCCGATATATTTTCATAATGATAAGTTTTATCAAAGTTCCAATCAGGATTTGTAGTTTTTGAAATAGTCTTTGTATTTGTCCATTCAGTTTCGCCATACATTTGGTATTTGCAGTAAAATTCTTTAAATCTTGACGGCAAGCCTCTAGCCGATAATATTTTAAAGATAAAATGTAAATCTTTTCCAATTAAATCTTCGGGCTTATCAACCCAAATGTCGTCCTTATCTGTTAGAACTTTGCCTTTTTTATTGCAAGGCAACAATTCAATGTTTATTTTGCCAATTTCGTTTCCCTATAGTTTCGTTAACAGTTACATTGCTTTGTGTGTTAGATATTTAAGAATTAATACCTTAAAATCTAATATTTCTAATTGTTCCTTAGCGTCAAGAACGTAGGAGAGACTCTGCGTCCAAACTTTTACAGATCCTACGTGTACTTCTGCGTCTTCATCTTCGGCAAAAGGATCCCTACTCTAATAGTTGCGAGATGAAAATATTATTATTAAAATGCATTCTTCCTCTGCCTTTTTCTTTTGTACCTTATCAACTTCGAAACTTTCACCATCTTGATACTTTTCAAATAATTCTTGCATAACATATTTTCTGTTCATGAATTTCTCCTTTGGCCAAACCCATTCAAGATTATTTTCAAGATTTTTCATTTTAACAAATATCTATTTTAAGAACACTACCTTAATTAGGGAAGAAGTCAATAATAAGAATTGTTTATATATTTACTTTTGTTCTTCCTTCATTTTCTCCTCTAGCTTCTGCTGATACCAGTAATAGTTCAAATTTTCTCTTTTTATTCAATTCTTCAGATATTGAATTAGCTTCTTCTATGGCTGGAACTATTTCTGCCATATCTTCATTTAATATTAGTTCGTCTGCAAAAGTTTTTTGTTTGTAATTATAAATGAATAATTCTTATTTTTTATTAGTGTTTTATACCTTTAGATAAAGGTCTATCATCGTCTCCATCGTTCATACTTAATCCCGAGTTACGGGCTATTTCTTGTTGAGCCATTTCAAAAGTAACGTCAATCTTTTTGTCTGACGGATTAGCGTAGACGAAAAGTTGTGTTGTGCCAAACATGATACGATCGTAACCTTCGAGTTCTTCGGTTTCGTTTATCACTTGGCCATTGACAAGAATTTTAGACTCTGATGAAGCTTTTTCAATGGTAAACTTTCCCTTGGTTTTCCTAATTATAGCATGTTTATTTAAAATGCTCGGACCATTGAGACGAATGTTTGACGATTCATCTTTGCCAATTATAGTTTCGTCATTATTTAATAGATGAAAAATGTGGCCAGTAAGCTGAGGATCAAAGTTAAGATTATAAAGATGAGGAGTGTTTTTTAGCGCTTTTTTCTTCTCATTCATTTCGTTATTCTTAGTACTGCCAGCTTCTCTTGCTGCTTTAAGTTTTTCTTCAAATGCCTTTTTCATTTCTTCCATTTCTCTGGCGTTTTCGTCTAATTGTGCTGCGTAATCTTCTTCCATTTCTTTCTTAAGAGCTGCTTTTTCATCGGCTGTCATATTCTCATCCATGTCATCTTCATCTGCTACAGGAACGCTTATTTTTCCCGATTTTAGCATTTCTTTTAAACGCTCATTTTCCTCTTGAAGTTCTCTGATCATTTTTTCGGTTGGATCTTCATTAACAGTTGCAACATTCTTAATTTGCTTAGCTCTATCTGCGTATCTTAGTGTAGACAAAGTTTCATCGTAATTGATATCGGCAGGGCTAATAGCAGCTATCTATTATTTCAATAGACTATTACTAAACGGTTAATGAATCGTATTTGTTTACCATTATTGTTTTACTATTTCCGCCCAGAGCATTTTTCAATAGTTTCGTTAACACAGAATCTCTGTAAGGAATACGAACTTTTTTTCCAGATGACCTGTCCGCCAAGGCTGCTATACAATTTCCCAAGGACGACAATGACTGATTAATAGCTGCACCTTCTTTCAACCTATCTCCAGTTGCTCCAGTACTTTCAGCCCTCTCACTTCCAGCTAAATCGACAAGGTTGCAAACCGCTGTTTTTGCTGTTTCTTCTCCAGCAGCATTTTTAAACTTTTGAACAAAAGTAATACCAACAATAGTATGAGCTCGACTACTCGTTGCATTCATATTTGTAGAGGCAACTGTTCTATTAAGCGTACCTTCTTCCATTTTACTCTCAATTTCTTCATAATTATCAACTGGATAAGTCATTAATCCTTCAGCTATTAGGATTAAATACACAACCTATAGATCAACTATATTAAAGAATAGAATAGAAAAAGATATTTCGCTAACCATAAAATCCTTTCTTTGGATGTTGTCTAACTTTTAAATTAGATTTCTTCGGATTTAATAAATCTCGAACTTTTTCATTATATATTTCTAACATATTGAAACTGACCTAAAGAGAAAATAACAATTTATTTAAAGAAGCACAAAATCAATATAAAAACAATTAAAGTGCTTGTTTTTCTAGTTTACTTTGAATTTTATTACCTCATAAGATGTACCATCGGCGGCTTTTCTCTTTTCTTCAATTTCTTTAAAGACGTCGTTGCAGAAAAGTGGAATAATACCCTTATTTTCTCCATAGCCTACAACTGACCAACTTTTGCCGCTACCAGTTTGTCCGTAGGCAAATAGCGTTGAATTATATCCTTTCCATGCATTAGCCAATACACCTTTACCCAAATCGTCATAGACTGTTCTTTGATCGCAAAATTTCTTTCCATTCGGATGAGATTTATCTGGACTATAATAACCATTACCTTCTTCTTTGCAACCGTCATGGGACCAATAGCTATAGTCGAATACAAACTCTCTAGGTTCGTCACTCGAATCTTCAGGGTTATGGGTCAGGATTGTAGTGGGACCCCTCATATCTACAATTAGACCAGCATTCCTGGCCCTCTCACGTTTATTGTAAGAACACGCTAAGTTAAGGTTAATTTTTCATCAATTCAACTATATTATCAATAATCAATATAAGATAAGAAAGATAGACTGAAAAAGGATATGAATGGTCGCACTCTAACAGCAACCTTGACGTTTTCTTCACTCATCTTTCAAACTATCTATCCTGAAGCTTCATAAACGCAAATGCAGTAAAAGTAAAGGAGTTGTTTTGTTTCAGGCGGTTTATTTGTAGCCCGGAGACGGCGCGTTACCAAAACAAAGAATGGTGCAGTTCAATTCTCATTCATATTTCTAATACAGAAATTACTACATTATAATTTACGAATTAATAATGATATTCCATTCATAATTAACTAACTAATTTTAATCACATAATTTTTTTTTAAAAAAACAACAAATAAATCTATTATCCTATTTATACATCTACTACAGTTTGTATTTCTATAAATAGCTTTTTTTCCATTTTCGCACAATAATTTATTAAAATCATTGTTTTTGCTTTCTCTATTTCAACTATAAACTATATCCTGTGCCTACGAGAGGAAATTTTTTTAGTTATTTATAGAAAGTAGTAAGGCCTATTTCATCTCGTCATATTTGAAAACAAACTTAATACAGAGACTATATTTAGATGTTTTACATATTAAGAAAATGGAATATAAACTGCTTATCATAGTTAATTGATATACTAAATGCAGCTAACTAACTACAGGACAACACTTTAAAGCAAATAAATAATCAATACTACATCTAAAGCATCGGTCTTAATGTTCAGATTTACTCGATTTCCTCTTAAGCCTTTTTGAAAGAGATATAATATTTGTAATATAATACGTAAAGTTAAAGTTATGTTTCTTGTTTCGTTGTACAAGGAATTAATAACGTTGTTAATAATTGCAATTTTATTAAATGCTAAATTATGTACCCCAATTACAAATAGTTCTCTAACTTCGGGAAGAGATTGGCTTTCATTTTTGCTAGTTCACACAGATTTTGACCTTCAATTATTGTATTACTGTCTTTGAACTGTTTTTGTTAATTATATATCTCTCTGTCAGCCATAAGGCTGAGGTGGGCAGTGCCTTTATTAATAAGTCTAAAGAGAATATGCCAAGTATAATATATCTGTTTGAAAAAGCCAGAAAACTTATACACCTGAAACAACAGTCTTTTTTTGTTTGGATCAATTTTTCAGATAAAATAATTTGCAATACCATACGTATTAAATGTTATGTAATACTGAATGAGATTTACTAATGCAAGACTTCTTGCAAAACTAATGAAAATTGTTATTTGACAAACAATGATACCAGATTGAATGTATATAACAAGGTGTTTGCACATGGCAGTAAGCAAAACTAATTGAACTTCTATGATATGTTAAATATCACGTGATCTATTTGAATAAGGTTTGAAGCTACTGGCAGAAGTAAATAATTTAATTAAAGCATTTAAAAATAGAAATATGTGAAAATGTTGACTTGTTGAATCTATTACAGAATCCTCATGTTACGTCACGCTAGGTAACTGATATCTCCGACGAGCCTAAGTTAAATTCTGATGCAATTTCTCAGGATTGAGTAGAATAAAGGGAAATAAGCTACACCTGTTTATTAAGTTCAAAGTTCAAATGAAATAAAGTAAATATTTTAAATAAGAAAACATAAGTTAATAAGAAGGTTAATAAGGTTAATCAGCAAAAAGAAAAGACAAGAAAAAGTAAAACTAAGCTGGCACATCTTTAATGCATGAAAAAGGGAATGTATGATTATTTCTGTAGATAATAAAGATAACATTACACAAGAGTTTGTACTTCGCTCCGGGTAGTTGATTCTCTTCCTGTATAAATATCTGATAAGGTCATGATCACTTGGTTGCTGTCAAGTTCATTTGAATCTGAGCTATCGTAAAATACTGATGATTCTTCATAAATTTCATATTCTTCAATGATTTTTGGTCCATTGTATTCCATATAATTCTCTTTAGCGGCTCGTGGGCACGAAGCTGAAGAACTGTTGAAAATCATGATTTTACAATGATAATAGGACTTGAGAAGAAATGTAAATTACCTTAAATCTCTTTTCAATGTAGTATTTTCATTTGTTAATTTATCTATTTGATGTTGCAATTTCTTCTTTTTTAACTCACAGAAAGAGCTTGTACATTTAGCATTACTCTGATCTTTAATGGCTGACATAACTGTTTCGTCTAAAGCCGAGGATTTACCCACAGATAAACTAAATAGATTACTTATTCCACATCTGTCATAGGCACGTATTTTATCAAGACAAAATCTAAATAGCATGTGCTCCAAGAAAAGGATAATTAAGCCTAACAGCATTCCAGCAATTAATAGTAGGAAGGCTGATGTAAAATTTGGTACTCCTAACTCGGCTGAAGATTCCTCTCCACCTTCAGCTGCTGTACAACCGCCTCTTAGCCAATATTCTTGTAGTCTTTCTAATTCTCCTTCTTGCTGGAATTTTAGAATATATCTGTCAATGACGGCTTTCCATGGAGACTTTTTTGGAAAGCCCATTCCATATCCAGTCATGGCATACCACGCTCCCACAGTTTTTAGTTTGCAATCATCATCTTTTGAGGCTATATATTCCAAGACCGTTGCGTCGTAAATAAAGGCGTTAATTGATCCGTCTTTAACAGCTTCTACGCCAAGTTTTACTGTAGATTTATTAAACTGTTTCATGTATTCATGCATTTGTGGAAAATTGTGCTTTAAATTGGTTTCTGTACTTCCATCGGGTACTGTACCAAACTTGAACGGTGGTTTTAATTGTTTAGCATTGATCAATCTCCAATCTTGAATTCCACTCAACTTTTCATAATGATCTTTTGTTATCATGAAAGCTGCAAGGTTAGCTGTGTAACTGGCCGTAAAGACCATAGCGAAGAGAGCCCATATACTGCCGATAAATTTACTAGACATTCCTTTTGGGTTATCAACGTTAACAGCTGCCCCGAATAATATTGCCCATATAAGCCATAATGCTCTAAATAGTGAGAAACGATGACCTGTTTATATATATATATATATATATATATATATACATGAATGTATAAATTTATACATATGTTTCGTTTACTTGGTCAATAGTTATTAGTACTATGTTAAAAAATTTAACGAAGTTATTTAACCTTTTAGTACTCCTGATCCCCTATCTAAGCCATATGGAGATAACCATTCAAAAAGAAATACTGCAACACCAGAAGCATTGACGCAAAATGCCAATATGATACACCAGGAGTACATGTCATACGGCTTTAGGAAAGCGGTTGGAGAAATCACTCCTTCTTGAACTCTAACAATAATTGAAATGCCAGTTTCTAAAAAAGGAACACTAAAATCAATAGCCGCTGCTCTTTCCGGGTTAATCTTTAAGGAAGTTACCACCATATCAGCTTCTTTGTCTAGGATATCTTTTATCAGTCCATTCCACTCGCCCCTGTCAGTATTGTAAGCTCCCCATTTTCCATCTCTTACTTGAAATAGCTCAAAATCGAAATGTAGTTCCTTCGAGAGTTTTAAGAGCAAATCTATACAAAAGCCTGAACAACACTGATAGTGATTTGGATTTATCGTTTCGGTTGACACGGCCACTTGTTCTTTAGAAGCTATACGGCAAAGTTTTGCATGCGGAAGGCACTTGCCAGTAACATTATTTGGATTTGAGTATATTACGTATGGGTTCTCCTCTAGAGTTACGATTTTCATACGTTGCCTTTGAGTTTTACTCTCGGGGGGTTTCGTTTTTCCACCAGGAAAGGTAACCCTTGTCATCTGTAATTTCTTCAATTTAGAATTCCATGAACCAATTTCCTTCCATGTTTTCTCTGCCCTTTTATGAGACATTCCAAGATTAAGTAGACTAATCTCAGCATTCGCCAGAGTACCGTCATGGTTCATTTGAAAAGACTCTAAATTGGGTTTAAGAGACCAGCTATTATTTAACATTTCATCGTACATTATCTGACTATTATTCCAGTTAAAGAGGTTATCATTCCTGTTACATGTGAAATGAGGTCGAAACGTTAGTCTATCTTTAGAGCTGGTTTCGTGAATATTAACCACAGCCTTAATCCAGATGGATATGCCTTTCTGAATGTTTTTGATAACCTGTTCTACTTTCCTCTTTGAATTACCATTATTGAAAAACCCTTTCTCGTCTTCCTTAAATTGAACAGCTGCATTAAAATAAACGAATAATATCAACAGAGAGTAATGATAACGATAGAGAAAGAATGAATTTTTCCATTCAAAATATAGATTCATGACAGCTTCCTTACCAAACATTCCCAGAGGAAACAAACTATCCAAACGCTCTTTCATTTTAAATTTTGCCGCCATAGGGGAAATCACACTCTTAGCTGCTATCCATACGAATTTTTTCTCTGTTAAACCCAGTTGGTTGGCTATTTTAAATATTTCATTTGCTTCGTCCCTAAACGAAGATATACAGAATTAAATATACTGAATTTATATAATAAAATGTTAGCTTTTTATTATACCTTGAACAGTAGAGAAAAAGAATGTTTGATGTTTTTTTATCAATTTTTTTCATTTGCAATTCAATTAATTCTTTATCCTTTGTATAAAATATATGAATAATTTGCTGAATTTTTATATGAAAACTGCAAAAATACAGAAAATAAATAAGAATTATGTAGTATTTTATTAATTATAGTTTTTAGTAAACTAACTATTTCATTTCGGTATTTATTTGATATCTGAGACTTTGAACGAATTGTATATATCCTGTTAATTTACTTGTTATAATTGTTATTGTTGCCCATTTATATTCCAATAAAAAATCTAACATAACATTTACTTGTTGTTCAATCGACGGCATTAATTGTAAAGTCAAGTCTCCTCTGTTTGCCTAAAATTTTCAAAGAATATGTAGAGAAATTGACTAGAATGACAAAGTTTTTTTTGTTTTCTACATTCAATGGAATTCAATTAAATCGTTTATTTTAAGTGTCCCTAAGCCTATATCTCTATTGTACTATTCAAGGAATTATTAATGGAATACAATTTGACAAGAGTTATAAGAATCGATAGATGGCGTTGGAAGGAAAAAGAAACCGAATTTTCTTTAAAGGATTTAGGTTTTTAAAGAATAAATATACAGAGATATAAAGCCTATTTAAGTATATACAGTACATGTAAATGATGTGTAAAATACCTGTATTATTCCTTCATTTTGCCAAATGATTGTTGGTATTTTATGTAATTTAATAAAATGAAGTAATAGTCTAGAATCAACAGAGTTTTTCTTTTTAAAGTTCCAATGATTATATTCTAAATAGATGAGACTATTTATCTTCAAACGAAGTAATCCAGATTTATTCTTACAAAATAGTTTCCATAATTTATTTAAAGAAAGATCTCGAGTATGTCTCATTAGCACAAATTGTAATCTATTACTATCCAATTTCTTTCTGTATTCAATATTAATTTTATTCATAAATTTTGTAATTGATGAACAAATTGAATCGAAAGCATTCGACTCAGGACCAGATATAACAATTCCTATAGTTATAATATTTTTCAAAGTTGTATTTCGATAGCAAACGTGCTTTGTTAGTTTCTTTTGTTGTACAGTTTCGCTTTTAAGCGTATATAAACCTTGAATATAGATTAGCCAGAGGAAACATTTCACCTGCGGAAGCATAAATAAATAAATTATATAATACTGAAGTAATACGTCTATAGATATTTATGTATTTTTAAGAAATTTTAATAAATATTGAAATATTAAATTTCTTACGTCCATTTTATTTACTGCTTTTATTCTCCAGTCTCTCCCAGAAGTAGATTTGGGATGTAAGAAGAAAAATGGTAATTTTTAATTCAAATTTCTTCTTTTTTTATTTGTTGTCGATAAAGCAAACTGCAAACTACTTGTAGAATCAAATTTTCGGTTTGTAATATTTCAGATAGCAATACAACAAATATATATATATTTGTGTATAGGCGCGCTCACAAACTTGCATAGACAGTTATATAATATACTTGAATACGAAAAAATAAAAGTTTTCTTTCTCCTCCTTCTCTCTCTCTCTCTCTCTCTCTCTCTTGTTTCTCTATTTCTTTCCTTCTCTCTTCTTTTTTTGAACAGTTTTTCTCATCTATACGGACAGCCTATGTGCAATTTTAATATCTATAGTTTTATTTTTCGTAATATTTCAACAGAAAACAAAGTAATCAACATCTGGTTTAGTTTTATAATTGTCACGTGATTAAGTACCTGTGGTAAATTAAAATTACAGAGAAAAATTGTTTTTTTTTTAATCATAAAAGAGGTGAGCAGCTTTTTGAACTATATATAATTTAGACAATTAAAAAGTGAAAGGTATTGTTTTTTCTTTAATTTTCACAGTCCATCAGAAAATATTTTTTTTTTTGGAATTAAACAATTTGCATCAAAAAGGAAAAACATACTTTGGGTCTTAAGCTATTTATCACATTGCATTTCCCCCTTCTCTCTCTCTTTCCTTGAATATAGGACTAACGTTTTATTTTTATACATTTTAGCTCTTCTTCTGGTTCTGTCATATTGTAGGTAATTAAGAGCCACGTCTAAAAGTCAAACTTCCCGTGTTAGCTGCTTTTATGTTAAATAATCGTCTTGTTAAAAGCATTCTTTAGTGGACTATAATTTTAATAGGTTTAAAATAAATCTCCTAAATATTCAAAGATTTAATTAGTAATGTTAATAAAACCGGTTGCTAAAGGTTACTAAACAACCCTTTTGATTAAAGTAATTTTCCTCCTTATCTATAATTGTTCACATTGTAAGAAATTACAATATCGTCTCTGTATGGAATATACAGCACTTGTGTATATTATTGAATGTATTCAGAGAGTTAGATGGATAGATAGATAGATGCTTTTAAGAGAGCAAAACACAACGTAAAAGCCCAGACGTATGAACTATTCAACATATAAATTAATCATAAACAGTATATATGTATATATACAGTATATTTTAAACATTTGCCGAATATTGCATTCGTCCTGCGTTTTTTATTAGGGAAAATAACATAGATAGAACCTCGCCTAGAGTTATTACACTCATTCCTATCCATAAACCAGCTTGACCTCCTATATCAGAAACTAATTGGTTAATTGAATAATCAGGTGATTCCTCTGTTTTCATGACGTTGCTATCGGCAACATATACATTTAATCTTAAAAATTCTTTCATAATCTTCTGACGTTCTTCATAAGGAATTTTATCTTTAAAGTTTACAAACTTTTTCGAAGGCACCGTAAAGTTTTCCATTAAAAATATTTCAATAAAGGTCGAGTCACTCTCGTATCCAGGAGTAGGCCATCTTGATAAAGAATAGGATACGTCGTAAGTGGTCTCATCACAAGCCGGATGGCAGCCACACTCTGTGAAAATTTTTGTCGAGTTTGTCAGAATCATTGTCTGTACTCTCCGCGCGCATTTTATTCTCTTGTAGGCTTTCAGCATAATATCTAAGCAATTTGGAGATGCTTCAATTGTACAATGGGGCGGAAAGGGATCATCCTCCCTGCATAATTTTGCCGAAACATTTGGTAACGCAGGGAAACCAGAATCAAGACATTTGCACTCTTGTAAAATCCAACTTTGCACGCAAGTCTTTTGACATTCAATCACGCGATATTTTTTATTACTCTCCGGATAGAATGGGTTCACATCTGTGCATAGGCCATGCGGTCGCCCGATACGAATATTTCTTCTAGCTCTGATTGCTAAAGATGCACTATAACCAGGAGGAACGTCGCATCCCTCTGTAAATGGGAACGGAGTGGTATTTTTAGGATGAATGACCACTCGTACACCATTAGAGGCTGAAACAGGACTTCTGCTTTGCTGAAGACCCGGTATAACTCGAATTTCGTTATTCTTTTCCGTTAGACCAGATCCGCTTAAAATAATAGCTAACCAGCCATTCTCAACACCTTCCGCTAGAGTTTGAGATGTAGACGAAAGGGGTCCATTATAAGTAAAGCATCTAGATAGATAAATCGAATAAAAGAAAGCATATCTATAGATAAACATACAATTAAAAGAATTCTACCTAGATGATTATATTCTTATATATACTTTTTCTATATAATTAACCGGAGTGAATACAACTGAATTATTAGTAACCTTAATTAAAACATTTATTCTTCTCGTACAAAACTGACATCGTGTCAATAAATAACAAGGAATTGAGGGAAAATTTCCCAGAAGGATATAAAATAAACAGCTCTTTTTTTTTTGACAGTTTATTGTCATTAATTTTTTTTAGTTTTATTTCATTTCTATTTTCCTTTATTTAAAAAATATGACAGATTGCTGTTCCTTTTTCTATCTTTTCTTAGAAAATAATAATGAATGATAAATTACTTTTTCATTCTTCTATTACCTGTAATAGTAGGGATCGAAAAATGATGAATATTCATCTTTTTCGCATTTCTTACCAGACATCCAACTTGCAACGAAAAATTGATGAAATTTCACATTTGCAGTCTTAATCACTGATTCTTTTATATTGGCCGAATAGGTTGTTCTAGAGAATATTTCTTGGAAAACATCTGGGTATTTCTCCTGATAAGGATTGAATAATTTAGCATAAACTGCTGTTTTCTTCAGATAAGCCTTAATAAATTGATTATCGTGATCTTCCACTTGTTCATGAAGGGATTTATTTGATTTAAACACAGAGTTTAAAGTGTTTAATATATCAATCTCCAAATGTCGCATATTGCAAACAGTTATAGATGGAAATTCGACTTGTAAAGGCAATACTTCAACAGTTACCTTTTTGGGATATGACAAAAACCTTATTAATAATTCAATTATTTGCCACGAAAACATTCCAGACGCAGACAGAAAAACTGTTATCCAAAATAATCTTTCGATAACTGATCTAGTTCGAATAGCTCTTGCCAAACCCGGTAAACTAATTGTATCCGCATAATTCTTTAGATTTTTTGAACGTGATCGCTGAACGGGCATCTTCTGTATGATTAGTGCGAAAAGTGAATATATATCGCACTCGTCAGAAATTTCCAGCTAAAATCTCCTCAGGTAAAATATTTTCTTTATTAGACATGAAACCTTCCGAGAGAAATTTTATGCTAAACATATTTCCTATTTTCTTATTTAATCTCTTTAAGTATCTCTTTCTTTATTCTTGTCTTGAAATGATATATCAATTATTAAAAACTACCTCCTTAGTTCACTCTAACTTTTTATACGTGTAGTTTATAATCAGTTTTATTAAGGAGTCAGTATCCTCTCGGAAAAAGCTTGACTTCTATCTTTCGGAAAACCAACCACAGTTCATTGCGCCACCTTTAAGCTTTTACCTAGGAGAGATCAAATGAAAATGCCAAAATAGAGAAACATATTTCCGAGGGAATAGCTAAAGTAGACTAAACTAGATATTATTTCCGCCATTTTCTTTTACTTTTCATTATTATTTATAAAAGAATTTCCTCTTGTTTTCTATAAAAATTAATAAAATAACCTTTTCCCCCGCAATTTTCAACTCGAGTACCTTTTAACGCGTTCCTATGAATTCTTGTCAATTATGCGGACAAATTATGATGGACTTTTTACTTTTTATAAAACATTACAAGGCATTTAATTGATATTTGATACATTAAGATTCCGCAGTTATCAATAATCTTGTTATTAATAACTTAAATAATACGATGTGCAACTGATCAACTATTTCTTAATCTTTTAATAAGGATTGATAATTATTAGAAAGCCTAATGTTTAAAATAAAGTATATATATACTGTATATATTTCTTTGTTTAATAGATATACTTAAATTATTTATTATTATATCATTTAGAAAATTTCTCTCCTCTCTGCCTATTTATCAGTGACTCCCTCTACATTGCCATCATATCCCAACAGCTTTTTGTCATGGAAAGAGTCAGCCTATTTTTATCATTTTTAATAAAAAATTACAATATAATATACAGTGCATATATACATGTGTGTCTAAAGAGCCAGAGAGGGAGAGAGAGAGAGAGGGAGAGAGAGGGCGGGAGACAGAAGCAGACACACAAACATCAGATAAAGCAGGAAACATCTGTGATGTTATAATAATACTTTAGACAGATCCCTTATTTTATTTATAAAATACTGATGTTGTAATCAAAACTGCAATCAAAAAACATCAAATTGTCAAAAGAATAATTATAATTTATTTCATGTGTAATATAATATTTTTATTTATTCCTTAATTCCTCTTTTTCTCTCTTTTTTAATCTGTAATTCTTTCATCTATCTTGTGAGTCTTGGCTTGTTTTTTTCCTTACCTAAATATTGGATAATTCTAAAAAATGTAATAAATTTCTCATATACTGTATATTTCAATTCTTGAGGATAATTGTATTGCACTTAATATAATATAAAATTTTCCAGTAGGATAAATCAACAAAAAAACATAAAAACACACATTTCTCATTGTATTTTAACGTTTCATAATGAAGAAATTTAATGAGAATAATGATAAGATCATTTTTTAAGGATTTCTTCTTTTTTTATATTTATCGGATGTATTAAAAAGACTGCATAGAACCGATATAACTTCTGCTAGTGTTATAACGCTCATTCCTACCCAAAGACCAGCTTGACCACCAATATCTGAGACTAATTGATTAATAGTATACTCGGGAGACTCTTCAGTTTTCATAACGTTACTATCCGCCACGTAGACGTTTAATCTTAGGAATTCTTTCATAATTTTCTGACGTTCTTCATATTTAATCTCATCCATAAAATTAATCTTTTTTGAAGGCATTGTAAAATTTTCCAACAGGAAAATCTCAACGAATGTTGAGTCGCTCTCGTAAGTGGGTGTAGGCCATTTTGATAAAGAATACGATACATCGTACGATGTCTCATTACATGCTGGATAGCAGAAACATTGGTCAAAAATACTTGTAGCGTTGATTAATACCGATCTTTGAACTCTTTGAGAACATTTTATTCTCTCGTAGGCCTTAAGCATGATATCCATGCATTCGGCATTCGCTTCAACGGCGCAAATCTCTGGGAAGATGTCATCTTGTCTGCAGAATTTGGCAGAGGTGTTAGCAAGTAGGGGATAACTGGAATCCAGACAATTACATTCGTCTAATATCTTCCTTTGAACACACATTCTTTGACATTCAATTACTCTATACTTTTTTTTACTGTCGGGAGAAAATGGATTAGTATTGGTGCATAGTCCATGGGGAGGACCTATTCGAATATTTTTCCTTGCTCGAATAGCAAATGACGCACTAAAATTTGGCGGAACGTCGTAACCTTCAGTAAACGGGAATGGCGTAGTATTCTCCGGATGAATAATAACTCTAACTCCATCAGATGCAGAAACGGGACTTCTACTTTGTTGAAGACCTGGTATTACTCTAACTTCGTTATTTTTATAGGTCATTCCAGAGCCACTAAGGATTATGGCTAACCAACCATTCTCAATACCTTCGGCAAAAGACTGCGACTTTCCGTTATAAGTAAAGCATCTGTAAATAATACGATAGAATAATAAAGTAGAAGGAATAGGAAGAGAGATCAAGATAAAAATGTAAATTTATCAAATTTTAATAAAATAAAGCCGGTGCTATATTTAGATAATATCTCAAATGTTATCTAATTTTTCCAGAGCATCCTCTAGTTTTTCTTCTTTATTTAATAGATGCAAATGATAATCTTTATACAAGAATTATGGGAGTATATTATATAATAGACGTTTATTTAAAACTCTTCTTATCCATTCGGTCTTACCTATAATAATAAGGATCGAAAAATGATGAATATTCAGATCTATCGCATTTGGTACTAGACATTGAACTTGTAACGAAGAATTGGTCAAACTTAACGACAGCTGTCTCGATAACTGATTCGTCTATATTTGCCGAATAGGTTGTTCGAGAGAAAATCTCTTGAAAAACATCCGGATACTTTTCTTGATAAGGGCTAAATAGTGTTGCGTAAACTGCGCTCTTCCTTATATAGGCCTTGATAAAAGGGTTATCGTAATCATCTATTTGCTCAATCAGCGATTTGTTCGATTTGAATACACCATTTAAAGAATTTAATATTTCTATGTCCAAATGTCTCATATTACAAACAGATATCGATGGAAATTCTACTTTCATTGGTAGAACCTCAACTGTAACTTTCTTTGGATAAGACGAAAATCTTAAGAACAATTCCACAATCTGCCAGGTAAACATTCCAGTAGTCGATAGAAATACAATAATCCAGAAAAATCTTTCCAGAATTGATCTTGTTTGAATGGCTCTAGATAATCCTGGTAGGCTAATTGTTTCAGAGAACGTTTTTGAAATAACAGAGTTAGAGCGTCGCAGTGGCATGTTTACGACTGTAATGGGGGATTGGTCTGTAGAATGGTTTGTTGGCCAACCGGGAAATTTTTCCCTCGCGTCGTTAAGACTCATCAACTATTCTACGATTCTCGTTTACAAACAATAATTCCTTAAGATTTCCATAAAGAAAGAAAACATTAGGAAAAGCATCTCTATATAGTAAACATTGTCATTTCTTTTAACTTATATGTAAACCTTAATCTTTTAAATCAAAGTCTTAATTTATAAACAATTTCAATTAATCTCTTTCTCGTTGTTTATTTACTCATTTACTCATTCATTAATTACAAACGTTAATGAATAAATTTATACAGTATGTAATTAGACTTTTATGTCCTTTCCACGCCATCTAGTTTTATTATATAAATTTAAAATATACAAAGGAGGATACTTAAATTGTGTAACAAATATTAAACTATATACATAAAGTTTTTTACAACCACCATAGCAAACGATTTATGATTGGTTAACTAATGCAACCTCGTCTGAAAAATTTATTAATATTACTTTTACTAATTCGTTTGATATAGTTGATTTATGTCTATGGCAAAGAAAACATTCAACTGTATTTATAGACATAATTTATCTCGAAAGTGAACAAAATACAGCACCATCTCATTCAATTAAAATAGAGAAACACGGCGCGTGCAAATGTTTCTTTTTACCTCAAAATTTTGGTTTCAATACTTCTTTTATGACTATTAAATTTAATGGTAGTAGTAGTGAAAACATAGGTTTTTCAAATATAATGCTATTTGCTTTCGTGACTAAACGTAAGATTCGGCTTTTAATTAATATCAAACAGTTATGAAAACTATACTGTACAGACAAAAGTACTCATCATTCACCTAGTTTATTCCGTGTGAATTATGCTTCATTATATATGAATGCAACTTGAGATGAATATTTCCTAGATAGAATGTGTCATTATGCAATTGACAATGAAATTCAAGTATCAAATCATTGGACTCTGAAGAGTCTTAGTCATTTTTGTAACAATTACATTCAAATATATTATTCAATCAATACTTTTTTGTATGGTGTTGAGGTTAAAATTTACTGTAATATCAAGTTTTTTCAACTCATATACATTGAAAAATAATTGCAGTAATGACAATTATTAATACCAATTTTCCAGTTGGAATATAAACTGGTATAGTGAATTTAAAGAAATTATGAATTTAACAACAAATAATAAGTTGAAACGTTTAGAAAATTTAATGAATCAGAATGAAAAATCTGTCAGTATACAATTGAATACGTTATTTCCCGTTTTTGTTAACGTGAATATAAGTTCAATAGAAGTATAGGCTAGACGTATGCTGCACTTGTATATATAATCTATTATTAGAATTAAGTGCGTCCTATTTTTTTACCTTTAGCTCCTTATGCAAAAAGTTTCATGATCATAATGACTTTACTGACTATAACATTCCAATATATCAGAGGGAAATTCTGAAATATATATACTTTTCATTTTTTCTCAATGATTATGTTGATAATTCTTATCTATTTTCTTTTTCTGCAAATTCTAAAGTGATAGAATATTTGAATTTAAGTTTGGATTTAGAAAAGAGATTGATTATCGATCATTCTCAACCAAAGGATCCATGTCGAAGCATACCGATTTGAACGAAGAGTTAATATTCAATGCTAAGAAAAATGATCTGTGGATTTCATGGCTTAATTGTCAAGTTAAAATGGGAAAAGGAGATAAATATAATGTAAATACAATATTTTCATTTGATTTGGGTGTTCAAGTTGAAGTTACAAGCTTTTCGTTAAAGTCAACTCTTGCTAAAAGAGATTTTTTTAGAATGAATTTATTAAATCAATATACCTTATACAGTACCGGCCATTAGTTATTGTTACGCCTCGAAAAATATTTTCTCTCTATGATTAAAGATGGTAATATCCTTTATTTCATTTCTCTAAGTATGGAAAGAGAAGAAATCAAAAAAATATATATTTTTCAAGTGAAACAATAACTAATGGCCGGTACTGTTTACTGTGTATAAATTTGACTAAAAAAGATCTAACCACGTGCAATTACAGATTATTTTAGTACAAATATTGAATTACCAAAACCTTGTTCAAAGAAAGTCCCTACAGAACTGATTGATGATTAAAAAATCTCTTGTTACAGTTTTAAACATAATTATTTACTATTAAAAACTTTATCTTATACTTCCTTTGCTATGTCTTCAGGCCAACGACTATTGCAATTGGAGCATAAAATAATTGTTGAATTGAATAGCACCGAAGATGTCTTTATAACGACCTTCACAAACGAGACTAGGGAAACATGCTTGAATATTTGTAATCACTTAGATAGTTTTACTAGAAAGCAGAATATTTACGACTATTATTACAAATGTCTCTGCTACTCTCCACCTTGTTCTATTTATAATGCTACCTTCTCTTATTCCAAAAATTCTATAAGAGTCTGTAATTTAATTTAATTGAGTAGTAATTTTCTCATAAATATTCAATAACGCATATCATGAATATATTATATATTTAACTGTATTGATTTTTGGACATTAGAATGTTGATAATAGTTAAAATAATAGCAGATTGAATAAAAGAGATATTAGTGTATTTATTTCCTTCCTGTTAAAAATTTCTGTGTCTTATCATTTGAACTTGGAATTAAAAATCTAAACATAAGGTATAGGCCTAACAGGCGCGTAGAGTTTAAAAGTTTACTTTGTAGAATAGACACAGGTGCTTTAAACGTAAAATAGCAATAGAATAAAAATGAAAACGTTCGTTTATGTTTACTTTTGGAAAGAGAAATTTTCAATAAATATATATAATAAACTATAAATATAATGATATATAGATGTAAATAGGAATAAGGTTATCAGATTATGAATTCTTGATAGTTGCATAATAGTGACAGTAGCAATATGACTCTTTTGCATTAGTAAGATGGTTTTCTTAAGCAAAATAATCTTAAATATAATTTAATAAAATACAAAATTTTTTATATAAAAACTTATATTTCCACACAACATATGGCCTATCGTGTATTAGGCATTGATTATTTCGGGGTGTTGCAGCGTTAGTTTCGTATTTCTATTGTACCAACAGTGCGGTTTAAAAGTCCATAGATGAAAATTGAAAATTTTCGAATGGGCAAGACATGTTTCTCTGTTTACTTAAATTCGATTATGAAAAACATCAGTCGTCTCAAGCTATTCTTAGTATTTTGTCTATGTACCCTACTCATTACTTATATTGTTTTAGCTTATTTTGATATCACTGAAATAGAGACAACTATAGAAGCGAAGAGCGCTAGTTGTCAGATACCTCATCTTATATTGTGGCCAAGTGATATGAAAGCTATTAATTTCACTCCAAAACCTTTGCATTGCTTACCTAAAGAAAAAGAATGGATAACGATTGAAAACGGAAGAATAAAATATCAAAGTATAGCTAAAGCGAATCCTGATAAGGTAAGCTGTTCGATCATAGTTATAGATACGAAAGAAGGAGAAGAAATAAATTATCATAATTTTAAACGGCTGTACATAATACAAAAAATATCAAATGTTTATGATGGTATGGAAATACCTTTCGACATGTTCTATATCAGCTGTTATTATGTCGATGAGACAACAAAAAAGTCACTAAAATACAGGGCAATTCCTCTGGGTATAAAACGACTTGAAAATATTACAATTAATCCTCCACCTTCTATTTATCCCCAACCCAAATGGAACATACTAATTTGGGTGTTTGACTCAGTTTCCAGACAGTCCTGGCAGAGGTTTTTGCCAAAAACTGTAGAAACGTTCAAGAGGATTGGTGGTACATGGCTAAACAGAGTCAATACTCTCGGACATGATTCGATTAACTCGTTATTACCAATTCTAGCTGGCAAAAACGAGGATGAAGTTCATCCGGCTATCAGAGGATGGTCACATTCAACTCATATGGACGACTATCCATGGCTGTGGAATCATCTAAAGGCTCTAGACTACATTTTGCTTTTTAATGAATGCAGTACTTTTCAATGGAAATATTTAGGATTCAAAAAGAAACCTACTCATCATTATGGAAGACCTTGGTTTTTAATGGCTGAGAAAGAGCAAATATATCATCCAAAATTTTGTATAAATTCAAAATCAAGACTATCCATGCTTCATGATTATATTAACGACTTTTGGAAAGCTTACGACGGTTATCCAAAGTTTGCTCTTACAAATTATGAAGAAATGTCACATGATAGTTTTGTTGATATTAAACTAGCCGACGAACCGCAAGCTAAATGGATAGAAAAGCTAGAAAATACAGGAGCGTTAGACAATACTATTTTTATATTGATGTCCGATCATGGAGGAAAACATGGTGCTCATAGAAACACAGTTCAAGCAGATTATGAAGTATTAAATCCATATATAGGAGTTAAGATGCCAAAAAGTTTTGAAGACTTGTACCCCAATGCTGTGAAAGCTTTAAGAGAAAATGTTGATCAACTCGTTACACCTTACGACATTCACGCAATGTTTTCAGATGTTGTTAATTATATGACTGAAGGAAAAGTTAAAGTTCCAACTCACCCAAAGTCAATTAGCTTGTTTGAATCTCATCCTACAAATCGTACGTGTGAAAGTGCAAATATTAAATCATCATTTTGCTATTGTAACAAGTTTACAAAGATAAGTACTGGATCTGCCATGGTCAAGAAAATAGCTCATAAAATGGTAGCAAATATTACAAAAAGGTTAAAACCCATTGAGAATAAGTGTGCTCCGACAACATTCTCCCAAATTCGTAATGCCTCTGCATTATTTCATACACGTTTCTTACATGGTACAAGTAGTAAATTCAAAGAATATATTTTTAAAATAACAATAGAAGTTAACCCATCGAAAGGACTTTTTCAGGGATTTGCTTTAGTAAAAAGATGGAAATTTAGTGGACCCACTCAAATAAAACTCTTTGACTTGAATAGAATAAGCACCTATGGAGATCAGTCTCACTGCATTCACAGATCTCATCCTTATTTAGCCCCTTTTTGCTTTTGTAAAACGCAGCTATGAAGAATTTGCTTGTTTGATTAATTTCTGCTGTAAATGATATAATTTCTGTCTCTTGTTGAATATCACATCGATTTTATAGAATTACACTGAAATACACAAGTGTAATCAACATGTAATAGTTAATAATACTACCAAGCAAGTATCCTGCAGCTCCATCTACTTTGTTTACAAAGAAGAAATTCAGACGCTGTCTTACTTACTAGCCTTGGTAGAATAACTAGATCTTTTTATTTCCACCTCATTTATCATTGAGATTACTGAATAACCTAATTATACAGAGTTATAAATTTAGAACAATGCCAAAAAGCATATATTGAAATTTTTGTTTTTGTTTGGGAAGTTCTTGAAATTCCTTATAAATTTATTGGATTATAAATAAAAGGATATAGTTTTTTTATAGTACGTGTACCAGATTCTATTTTTAAAATTAATAAAAATGCTAAGTTTTTAAGATTAGATATGATTTAACTAATAAATTATTTAATTCAGGCAGTTTAAATTTTTGTACTTTCTATATGTAAAAATTACTCTGCTCTATCATACACACTTACACACTTGCACACACACACACACACACACACACACACACGCACAAACATGCACATACACTCTGTTTAGCTCCCTCATTTTTTTGGCAATAGTGCTGCCACTACACTCTGAGATGTATATTTTGCAGTTGTTGCAGTTTCTCTGCGGCATACCTTAGCCAGGAGCTTTTTTCTAGCTTTCATAAATTGATTGCAAGTATATTTTTACATTTAATACTTTGCATATACTTTGTTAAGTATAACTATAAAGGTTTTTATATATTGTAATCCAATTGAGAAGGTGGTATATACAAGGGAAAAGGATAGAATATTTCAGTAATATTTACCATTAGGTAAAAGTCTGAAATTTCATGTGGATATTTTTTCAGTATATTTAGACAGTTGGTGAGAAATTGTTCTTATACGACCTAGTTCTATCTTCTAAAATTACAAAACGCAAAGCTTAAACAAAAAAAATTCATATTTTAAAAAGCTGACAAAATAATCTCTTGTTTTACAGTTTGTAATCGAATTTTAACTTCAATATTACAGATGGAAAAATAAGAAACAGAAAATTTGTACTTCCTTTTTCAACTAACAACAACTTGTAGCAAAATGGCTAGTCTTTATGGAATGTAAGTGATAGCAAATGAAAATTTCGTGTTAGGCCTAATTTTACATTTTAATTTGAAATTTTCCAGGAGCGCTAAAGATAGAAAGGCCATGTTCGAATCGAAGCAGAACAACGATCCGAAAGCAAAAGTTGGAGGCGCTCCTAAAAAGATTGGAAAGTTAGGAATAAAAGAAACTAAGACGGATAAAGACGAAAAAGTACGAAAAGTATCGAAAGATGAAGGAAAGAAAAAGGTTGTTAAAAAGAAAACTGAAGATAGTAAAAAAAAAAAGGAGACTTCCCAGGCTGTTGAGAAGAAGACAGAAGAGAAAACAGATGATAAAAACGAAGAGAAAGCTAAAGATTTGAAAAAAGAACCTAAAGAGAAGAAGGAAAGTGAACCGTTGATAGAAGAGAAGAAGACGGAGAAAAAAGAAGTTAAACAGAAAATTGTAGATAATAAAAAACAGGATGATACATTAAAAAAAGAAACTAAGAGTAAACAAGCATCTGAAAAGGTTTCCAAAAAAGAAAAAGAAGTCGAAGCACCTATTCAACTACTAGAGCATTCGACAGAAACTTTATCCGAAAATACCGAAGAGAATCTTAAAACAATTAAATATCCTAAAAAAACTGAAAAGATTATATCGTCCATTGAAAAAAGCGCTCACGATAAACCAAGAGATATCAGATTAGACAGCGTTGAAATTTTACACGCTGAAGAAAAACCTGTAGTAGAAGAACAGCCAAAACAAGATGATGTAGATGAAACTTTTGATTTAGATTTAGACTCTGAATTAGCCGCGAATGTAAAACTTGCAAAAGTTGAATCAAAGCAGAAAATTAATGAAAAAGGTCATAACGATAAAGAGGAAAAGGAATCAGTGCAGAAAGAAGTTTCGAAAGTTCCTGTGAAATTGGATAATGAGGAAGTAATTAGTGAAAAATCTGAAGTAAACAAACCAGACGTTTGCGAAGAAGAAGAAAAGGAACAAACTAAGGAAGTTAATGCTGTCGAAAATGATAAAATAGTTGAAGAGAAATCTTCAAATCTCCAGTCAGAGGGGAAAGAAACTGTTGGAGAAGCTAAAGAAGAGAATAAAGATCAATTAAAAATGAACGAAAGAGAGCTGAGTGATAAGGAAGATTCAACCCAAAATAGAGATGAAAATGTTGATAGAGAAGCCAATAATGAACATTATGAAAAAGATGAAAAAGATGAAAAAGATGAAAAAGAAACTGCTAAGAAAGAAGATGTGAAAGAGGACAAGCGTCCAAATGTGAAAGTCGAAAAGCAGCCTTCTGTTGAAGAATCTACCATAAAACAAGAGGCAGAACAGATTAATGAGATAGTAGAAAGAAAACCAGAAGAGGAATTAAAAGGTGTTGAAGAAAATGAAAAGGAGAAGTTGAAAGCTGAAGTTGTTGACAAACAAAACAAAAAATCAAAAGAGCAATTGGAAGAACAAAAAAACTCTGAGGAAAGATCAAAAGAAAAGTCAACAGAGAAAGTTCATCAAGACAAAAAGCAAGAAAGATTATCGCCTAAAGAAGAAAAAATTGATAAGCCGGTAGAAATTGCTGCTGAACAAAAATCTTCTGTCTCTGATAAAGAAGACGCGGAGGTTGACTCAATCCTAAAGGAAGAAGAAAGAGTAATGATAAATAGAGCTAGCGAAACGATTATTGAGGAAACGGAAGAAGAAGCTGATTCGGACGTTGAAAATGTGAAGAATGAGATTATATCTCAGAAAACGTTTACCGAATCGATAATGCCTAATCAGGAGTTCAAGCCTATTCCACAAGAATTTTTCGATACCATTTTTTACTATTCGGGAATGGGAAAAGCCATAGGGCAAGCTCTTTCGGAAGGTGTTTACGTTCCTCATAAAACAGCAGATTTCTCAGTAGAGAATGGATCCAAAAACTTGGTTGTGCCTGAACCGAATAATCTTCATAGAAAAGCCTCTGATCTTTCAAATAATTTGAAAGAGCTTCGAAGATTGTTGGAAGATCTGCCCTCTTTTAGTACCAGTTCGGTTAGGGATAAAAATAGAGAGGTTAGATCGGAGGAGGAGAACAGGTGCGAAATTAGGTCGAATTCTAGGGATGAAATGGAATGCAATAGTAGAAAAAAAGAATCTATGGATACTGTAAAATCGAGGGTAAAGGAGGAAAGTACTAAGCATGTAAGATTCTCCCAAGGTAAAAGATAAAATTCTCTTCAAAACTAATTAATTCTTGTATTTTTAAAACTGCAAAATCTTTCGGCAGATGTAGATAATTTATCATTAAACAATCAAGAAAATCGTCAATCTTCAAGTAAGTTTAAATTTTAAGACAGTTTTTCAACAATTCATTAAAGCACCTTAAATATGAAAAAATGTTATAAAATAAACACATTTTTGTGGTTAATAATAACAAGTAGGCATTGCAGGTAGTAAGGTCAAAAAGAACACTGTACAGGAGTTTCTCTACTACATGAAGTAGGCGAAACAAAAAAATAATACCACTCTACGCGTCATCCAGTAAATAAAACATGTAATATAGCAATAAAGTAAAAAGGAAATTATTTCTTAAGTATTTCTTAATAGATTTAAAAAAGAATTAATTAATTATTCAAATTTATGCATGAATAAATTATTTTTTCTTTCTTTAGGTTTTCTTTTATTAGTGTAAGAGAAAACTTTTAGTTTCTTTTCTTTTTATATTTAGAGATCTTTTTCTTTGCTCTCCTCCTACCATTTGAAAAAGAAATAGGTATCATCAATTATTTTAATGAGCGTACATCCATTAATTTATATATACAAAATAGCCGAAAAAACCTGGTATTTATCATAGTTGGTTTATAGTTTTATAGGTCTAGAATAAATGTTTTTTTAAGCGCTTATCGAAGAGTAAAAAAAAGAATTCTACTTGTAGATTTTGTAGTAAGAATCAAGGTTTTAATAAAAGAATAATAAGAAAGTATAGAGAGGGTGGACAGCAAGAAAAAAATTATAGTTAATTATTAAAGGCATGACAAAGAAGAAGAATGACTAACTAGCCCGTTGAATGCTTTATCTTCACTATTTTGTTTTGCCAACAATATTATAAATAGACCTTCTTACCAATTTTCTTACAGGTAGTAGTAGGGGTCAAGTTCATACTTTACCATCAATTCCATATGAGCAAACTACAATAAACAGTAAGTACAAGGAATCTTTTACGTATCTTACGATAATGGTTCAAAAATAATAAGAAACTGCTTTAATACGGTAAAATCTAATTGGACATGTAAAAAAGAAAACCTAGGCTTAAAAAGAATCTAAATAATCTTGGATAAAATATATTTATATATATAATCACGAAATGTTTTCCCTTTCTCTCAACAGGTAGCGCTTTCAGCACCAGATTTGAAAACAAACAATGGCAAGCAGCACCTGTTAAGTTTTCAGCTCGTAAGCCAAAATAGAATTCAGTTTTATCCTTAGAGATATTTCTTGATAAAACCTTATTGTTTTATTTAATAACAACGATTTTTAACTTGTACAGCTTCGCCAAAACCTTTTAGTCCTAATAAAATGCAAACAGGTAGAATTTAATCAATTGCTTACGTGAGTTGAATTAGCGTTATGAATATTTTTTGCATTGCAGAATATCATCGTCACCAACCTACGGAGATGAATAAATCTTCTCAACCAATAATCGGTAAACAAGAACGAGTTTAATACAAGTATTTTAAAATTTACATCCTTTATTTGTTTTCTTTTTTTTCTCTGATTCAGAAGAAGATATAAAATCACTTCGACCATTTTTGGTCGGTCCAACATTTGATAAAAAAGCTGGAGTTGCAAATCCAACAATTGATTTTAAAAAGTTTACTCCTCCAGGCCCCTATAAATACCCTCTTCCACCTCCAGTGGAAAAATCCCTTCCATATGCAGATCTTTAAAGCGAAACAAATCTAATATATACTCACCAAGTCTAATACTTAAACATAACATATTAATAATAATACTTAAACGATTTAATCCGTCTTTTTTCTCTTTCTCTTTCACTTTTCCTTCTTTCTATCTTTGTTCCATTTAAACTTTTTATTTGTCTGTTGTTCTTTGCTGTTAGTTTACTCTTTTCTACATAATTTTTTCTTTATTTTCTCTTTTCTTTTTTTTCTACTATAAAAACAATGAAATTTTCTTCCCATTTTTATCTTCTAATCCTTAATCATTTAATGAATGTTTATTCTATTCAATATTGCTATTGAGATAAGATGAAAAATATAGATTTTGAATAATATTCAAGTGAAATTTTTATTAAATACACAGTATATATCTGAATATATCAAAGGCGGGAAGGAATAATAGTTTACTCGTAATGAATTATAAAAACAGCAATCATAATACAAATATACAGCCATTCAAGTGAAAAAAAGCCAAATGAGCTATAAAGAACATGCACGGTTTATAAAAGTAAAGGAAAAAGTTGACATAATATCAGATCGTCTTACTGAAAGGAACAGAGTACTTTTCAAAAAATTGTTCATCATGTCTGTCACCATTAACAGATAAAAAAGTATATTTGTTTGTCTATCATATTCTATAATTAAATAATCTAAATTGAATAATTAATCATGCAATCTTTCATTTCTTACGTATGATATCAATATATTCAGATAAAAAGGTTCAAATGTTTAAAATATTGTTTTTGTTATCTAGAATATTAGAATTAATTGGGGTCGGTGTTAAGATTAGGGTAAAAGCATGGACTTGTTGACGTTGTCTACGAAACCTGAATTATTTTAGTATTTTATAATAAATATAGCGAATAGTTTATTGTTTATTTGGCTTTTTTTCATTTAATCTATCAGTTAACCTAATTCTTTCTTTTAAACATTTGAATATGGCTGAAGATTTATAAATTTTTAAGGATAATCTTCCTTTCGATTCGATGATTTACTAAGAAAATCTCCTAAATGTGAACAAAAGCTCAAGAAAGGACTAGATTAAGATTGAGATATAGAAATTCTCAATTAATAAATTACGGAGAATTAACGCTTGCTCTTTGGGCATATTAGTTGATTAGATTTATGATGATATCGTTGAAGAGTTCTTCATTGAAAATTCCATGTTATTTTCTACAAATAAAAAGAAATTTTAAGAAAAACTGTATAAATCCAGATAAAATATATTGACTAATTGCAAAATAATCTATTTACTAGGGTTATCCAAAGCGTTGGTAGAATCCGTAACTTTGGATGAATGCAAGTTTGCTTCGTGTTGAGATTCTTCGAGTTTAATTATATATGAAGAAAACTTAAAGGATTTTAAGAGTAGCCCTTTTGCTACGAAGCCATAGCAGGCGAGTAGAATCATGACAACCAAACTAATAACCATAATTACGATAACTATTATGATAGCTGGAGGAAAGAGAATAAGAAAAAAGTAAGAATAAAATATTTAAAATACCTTTATCGAACGTATCTGAACTGTTTTTAACGCTTTCCCCTATTGGTGGATCTATTATATACATTCAAGTTGGGTATGAATGCAAAGAAAACTATTTGACCTTGTCTTAAACTTATACATTACCTGTTGTATTTGGCAATAGTGTCGTACCTGAAAAGATAGAAAGCAATAAATATAAAAGTAACATTATCATTTTTTTGTTTTAATAGAACACAAGGAAAATGATGAAAATTTGGATTAATAATTAATAAGTTTGAAAGTTATTGATAGATTATTACTTGATTGTGTAGGTTTTGTACTCTCATAAATCTTATTAGTTGTAGATGTTAGTTTCGAAATGAAAGAAGTTGTTAATAAAGTTGTCTTTTCTATTATTTTTTGCGTTGTACTTGTTTTAGCAGGAGGAAGAGTATGTTGAACTTTTTTTGTAGTTAAAACTACATTTTTAGATGTTGTAGTTATCGTTGTTAGTTTGATTGTTGGCTTGGTTGTTGGCGTAGTTGGTTTCTGTGTTGTTGTTGGTTGTTTAGTAGTAGTTTTTGCAGTTGTTGGATCATCAATTTCTTTATAAAAGATTATATAATGTACAGGTGTATTATATAATTAAATATAAATTATTTACCTGTCTTACAAATAATTTTATTCGTTGAGGCGCAATTTGCGCAATCTAATCCATCATTTGATAGAACAACACACTGATTATCTGGCGCGTTACAGTCAGTAATTGTTTTCCAGTTGGAATTAAAGGTTATACATTTGCCACTATCGCAAAATATTCTTTTTGTATAACCTAACCAAACTTGATCGGTAGATATTTTAGTTTGTAATTTATTGTAATCCTCAGCTGTTTTAATAGTTAGTAACGTGGTTTGACTATCTCGGCAAAATTTTTGAGCCTCAGTAAAACTTTTCGTTACTATTTAATAAAAAGTAAAAACTCTATTTTATTACTTTAATATATAAAGGATTTAATTAAAAAAGAAAGTGAATAATTCATGTCACCTGTATGATAATTAAATTTAGCATCTATAAATGGTTTTTTGATATTGCAATTGTCAGTTTGAAGAGGAGAGTTTTTGCTTGCGGTTACGCAATCAGAAGTTGGTTCAGTTGTAGACCATGTAAGTAAGGTTGCATTATAGATAAAGTTTACGCCGTTACCACCACATATAGAACCATCTGAACAGGCTATAGAACAAAAGGAATTCTGAGCCTTATTGTACTTTCCAAAGGAATTTCCACAATAGCAGCTTGGTGAAACCTAATAACATAGAGTTTTCTTAATAAATATTAGTGTTATTTATTAATCTTACTCCGTCATGTTGTATTCCAGCATATTTGAAACCATTATTATTTCCCACATTCAATTGTAAACAACTCAATTTACAATTTAACTTAGTTACGAAAATAGGTGCCAGTGGTGACTTGTGAGGCAAATCTGGAGCGATACTTACATCATTATAACATCCAATTTCGTCATCTTCATCAATAGTTGACTGCTGGCTTTCTGCAGCTGTATATAAATATTATAAAAAAGAAATACTTTTATCATATACTGCAATACTGCGGTACTTAAATAAGGTAGAGACTACAAACTTTCTTTAATAGATCCGTATATGTTACTACTGGTAGAAATGTATTTTGTCCATATCCTTTCATTTTTAAATTTATTATTAACATCAGACGGCAAAAGAGGATAAATGACTGTGGAATCCTGAGCACAATTGTTTGAACCATCAGCAGCGTTAGAGTCTCTTATATAGAGACAATAGTCGGTATTACCCTCATTAACGGAAATTCCATTAAGAGTTGTACATTGATGTGTAGTTATCTTTGAATCTAGGTTTAAATATAGAAATTATATTAACGACACGTATACGCTATGCTAATATGGAGGATAGTTAAATTACGGCAATAGGAAATGAGTAGAGAAAACGAAACTAACTTAATACTGAAGTACACGTAAGAATAAGTAAAACAATGAGCTCTGTTGTCTTCCTCATTAGTCAAAAATATTGTTTACTCCATCATAAATCCTACTAATCTTGTGTAAATAGGTAAAAATTGAACATTTTCAATATAGACTTCTAAACTGCTATACTGTATCCTTAGTAGCAGACATACAATCGAAATAATACGGGGTAACCTGGTAACTCGTGAATATTGATTAATCTACTGTCTCCGCTACAGAGGTACAGTATATATCTACAGTACACGGTAAAGGTAAAACACACCTAATATTACTTCTACAACAAGCAATAGAGTTAATTAATTGTTTTTATCTTATGCAATCCTTTAAAAAATTGTTGTTTTAAAGAAACTATCAACAAACTATACTATTCTTCCATCAAATGGATTTCTATTACGTGAAGATATATAAAAGCCACAAATACTGGCCAGTTCTTTTTTTTGAGAAATTATCCATTTTTCTAATATTATTTAATAAACATTTATCTTTTTTATCATTATGAAAAGCTGTATACAAGATTTTTGTTTTGAGTTTTCCTTTCCTTTCTTTTCTAATCTTAATCTAAAAATAGACTTAAAGTGGTCAAAACTAGATTATAGACATTTCTAAACAATCACTATTTTGTACAGTTAAGTTGAAAAAGGCTACTTATTGTCTTTTTTTTTACATGTAAAAAGTAGAAACTATTACAGAAAGAGAGTTTAGAAAAAGTACTTTTTCTTAAAAATATTCAATATCTTTTATGATAATATCCAAACTTTTGCTTTATTTCTTTTATTAAGAAAATTTATATTTACATTTAACTAATTGAAGTTAAGTATAATTTAGTTAAAAAGAAATATAAAGATGATTAATCGAAGGAGAGAGAAAGAGAGAAAAAGGGGAAAAGAAGGTTTTGGGGACGGTAGGAATTTTATACGGTTAGTAAATTCAAAATCTACAAATATATATATATATATATATATATATAGGTATGTTATATTGAGTTCATTCTGTATAATTGATTATTTTTTGCAATATTTCATAGTTAATGGAAATATCCATAATGACATAATTCAATATTTGCTTCTGTTATTGTTACATTTTCTTAACCAAATTTTTGACAAGTTTATTACAATTTAGAAAAGAAAATTGGTATAAAAAAAACATTGATAATTAAAAATAACAAAAAAAAGAAAAAGGAGAAATTCAACAAATATCTTTCTTTTGTTTTTTTAAAAAAAAAATATTAACTTTTTTTAATCATTCTTTCAGAATTTTTCTCTGTAAATTGTATTATTTTATGTTTTGATTTTAATTATTTAAAAAGAGAGAAAGTTTTATGTAAACAAAGAAATAAATAAAATATTGACAAAAAGTGTTAAGTAAAATTTTGTTAATTACAAAAAGAAACTCTTGTGTTTTTGTTTGTTCGTCCAAAGAGAAAAAAAGAATCAGCTTTGTACACATTTAATAAAAAGAAAAGGAAATTTACATTTCATACTATTTCTTTTTCATAAAGATAAAAATACATTGATAGAGATGAATAGTTCAAACTATAGTTATATTTGTATATTGTACTTTGTTCTTTGGATAACTAAAGGGAAAAGAAAACCAGTTAAATTTGTTTTCTTTTATCTTTATCTGCATCTAATTTTGCTTATTTCTTTTACATAAATAGCACACACAAAAATAAAGAACAACATCTCAATATCACAAGTAAAACAATTAAAAATTAACAAATGTAATAAACTTGTTTTCTTTGGAAAGTAAAACATGATTTTTCTTGTTATTTTAAATGAAAAGAAATCTTTTGACAAAAACAACTTAAATAGGTTGAAATGTAAAATAACGTTAGGTATATATATATATATATATATATATATATATATGTATATTTTTTAAGTATAATTCTGAATAACAATCAAATGACTGAAGATGAAGCTTCTTTTGATCTTTCGTCTGCTATTCTTTCTTCTTCACTTTTCCAAAAAGCGTAATTGTCCTCTAAATTTCCCATAAGCTCGGAAATATCAATCAGTTCTATTGACAGGGAAAAAAACAATGATATAAAATAATACTTCTAAACAGTTATTGAATGGGAATATTAATGTTTATTTATGGGATATATGACGTTGGCAAAGGATCTAAATACTGTATTAAAGTTAATCTCTTTATACATAACTTACCATTCCAAGCTGCAAACATATCTTTAATAATAAAATCCAAAAATCCAGTTTGACATTTACCCAAATTACATGTTTTCCTATCAAAGTTGGGCATAACTAATGGCAAACCTTTCCTCTCTTCCTCTTCTGTTTGATCAAAGTATTCTTCAGAGATTCTCTTCGACCATTCAACACACAAGTCTCTCGATCTAAGTGGATTTGAAATGTCCGCGCACTTAATCAGTATTCGTAGGATAATCCGTTTTGAATCGGGTGAAGATAGGGCAGCCAGCGTAGTGTCATCGAATATTTTCGTTTCAGTGGCGAAAGATGGAGCTGGCTGTTCGTTTGGTGGGCTAATCTGAAGTGCTTTAGTTGAGCTAACAAATCTTGAAACATGTTCAAAATGCTTTGACATATCAGTAGCTAACACCATATCAATTATTGATTCTCTTAAAGTCCTATAATCGTCCCTGGATATATTCTTAAAAATATTCGCCGTATCCGAAGAGCCGGTGAGCCGGAAGGCTAAAGAAGCGTGATGAGATTCCAAAACGGAAATATCGTTGTACAACAAAGCCAGGTTAGAAGAAGCATTTACTAAGAACGGATTGGTTCTGCCTGGGTGATCGACATCATGTACAACGGCCGACAAACATGCGGCCACTCTGTCCACATCTTCTAAAATCACTTTAGCCCTGGGACGGTTTAAAAAATAGGCTGTAGCATGAAGGACATCGGATCCGTGTGTCGAATTGTGATATGGGTTGCTAATATGATAATTTTGCTCTATTATAGTTAACCAATTGAAGAGTAGAGCCTCATCTATACGTAACAGTTCCTGTACACCAAAACGTCTAAAGATTTTTAGGCCTAAGTATGCTAAGGGTCGTTTATGAGTGGCTTCTTCTAAACGAAGTATATCATACGACCACAATTCGTCATTTTCCAAATATTCTGAATATTTATTTAGAGCATCGCTTGTGTTTGAGAATTGAGATCTTATAATTCCAGGAGTAATATCTTTATCTGTAGATAAAAGCAAATATATTTCTTGAATAGAAAAATAATTATACAATTAGTATTCACAGCTTAATTAACTGTACAAGTTTTATCGCTACAAAGATAAATGTTGTCAAATATGTTTGAAATGAAACCCCTAATAGAACTTGGTGATAAGTAGGGTAGAATCATGCAATTTTCATTCTAATGACAACTCGTTGTACCTTTTTTTATTCCAATTTAAAAGGAAGAGAAATTCATATGTATAATTTTCTACTTTATATTACTCCCAATTTTTCGCTATTCTATACCGTCCCTGTCCTTGTTGTGTTTGTATGTGTGTGTGTGTTTCTCTTTCTCTCTCTCTCTCCCTTTCAGTCTCTTCCTCTCAATTTCTCTCCCACTTTAACGATTGTTCTTCTCTTTTTCTGCCTATCACTCGCCCTCTCTTACCTATTCTCTTCTCCTCTCTTGAGTAAAACCGTTTAGATTATGCACAGACAATAACCTTTTGGAGCATGAAAAGGAAAAAAATAGAAAAGAAAAGAGAAGTGGACAGTGATAAGTAGAAGTATTTTATCGTTAATACGAGATACATGGAACTGTTAATGTAGATTGAAGATAAAAATGTGTTACGCAATTATTTCAAATCAAACAGTCTTGACCTACTTAACTCTTCTTTAAATTTGATATACTGGTAACAAAAGAATATTAGTTTTATTATATCTACAATAAAATATCATCTGGAAGAAAACTATATTCATTTTTGATTGTTAACTCCAGATATGTCAATATATTACATTATATATATATTTGTGAAAATACGTTTGCTTACTTGATCCCTTATTAAAAATTGTAATTCTATATTTATATTAAATCCTTACAAGACTGAAAGAGAGAAATTGAATAGAGTTTAACTAATTAATTATTTGCTTCCTTGTTAGTCGATGCTAAAGGAAAATAATAGTAATCTAAGAATATTGAATAATTTCTTGTGTTTTTCTGTCTTTTTTTATAAATATTTAACAATGACAACAAAATGAGAATAAACGCAAAAGAAATCCGTACAAAATGAAAATGAAACTCGTCTAAATACGACTTTTTTTTATAAGGACAGCTGGAAAGTATCATTGGTGTCATTGAACTATATAACTTTGTTTTCTGTTAACCTTATTAGAAAGTCCAATTTTCAATTCGTTCAACTCGAACCAGTCTCGTATCAGAGTACTCACACTATGGTATGCCGATCAAACACTATCGATTACTCTAAATTACGTTCGCACGAGCACCATTTATCAAAGTAATACGATTAACTATCAAAGAAGCATAAAATAGTGTGTTTTTATAGTTCTCGTCCATTCAACCTGAGCATGTTAAGAAGGTTATAAACAACATTATACTGGTGGAATGAGACGGAAAATAAAACAGTAATGAAATAAAAATAAATAAATAAATAAATAGAAAATTAGGCCTATACTAAAGCTGATTGACGGCAAATACTTAACGAGATTTGCGTATCGGAAAACAGAGCTAATATAAAAAATAACAAACAAAAGATCATTCTATTAGAGATTTATAACAGAGAACACATGGATATGTTTTATATTATATATATATATATAAGCAAATATATACTATATGCTCTCTGTATTTAATTATGTAGCATTTACAAAATATTTCTCTATTATGAAAATAGCTAGAGGACAACGATGATTGCCAAGTAAGCTTGTTAAAAGAAGAAACTAAAGGATATTTAGGGTTGCAGAATTGGCTGAAGGGAAAGAAGAGATAAAATATATTGACTTGAAGTGAGTGAGCAGGACGGAGACAGAGAGAGAATAAGAGAGCGAGAGAGAGAGAGAGAGAGAGAGAGGCTAATTAAAGTATGATGTATATAAGTTATTTATATTTTTTTCAACTATAAATGGTAAGAGAATCTATATTCTTCGTAGTAAGATAAAATCCGTGACTTGTCATATAACTTTTGAGCGTGATATTAAATTTCAATACTTAATCCAAAAATTCATAATCACGAAGATAAAAATATATTTAGAAATCGAAAAAAGTAAAAAAAAGAGAATTGGAAAAACAAAAAAAAAAAAAAAGAAAGGAGACTCCATCACTTTTTTAACGGTAATCGATTGCCTTTTGAAAATATTTTAATCGACTTTTAACTATCTGTATCAAGCCAAGTTTTAATTTTAATATGAACCAATGGAAAAATCATTAGTTCTCTTTTATTCCTATTTTTTCAATTTTAGCCTAGTAAATGTTATATCTTTCTATCAAAATTGAGAATGTTGAGTAAATCTTTAGTATATAAGAGTACTATTACGCATTTAGACAAATTTACACTTTTGCTTATACAGATGTACAATAGATGTTTTTCTTTTTCTCTCAGTCATTTTTTTCTTTCTTATTCAAATTATACGCTTCTTATACTATTCCACCCACATTTTCTCCACGCTCGTTTATTTTAATACTATTTAATCTTTCTCACTGCTTTCTTATGGCAATTATTTTTGTATACTTAGAAATTAATGATATTTTTTTGCCTAAAGTATAGAAAACCTAAAGTGACATTATATATATATTATATATATATATATAATGATCAAAAGAGTGTTCGTTTCTTTTATACAGTAACGATATAAATCAATTTAGAGAAAACAATGTAAAAAACTATAATATACAATAGGGGAATACAAAAGAATACTAAGAGAAAAAGAAAAGAATAATAACAGCTTACCTGCAAAGGATTTTGGAGAAGAGAATTCACTAGAGTGTTTCCGTTTAGCAGTTGTCTAGTTAAAAAAAAAAAAGAAAAAACATAGGAAAAATTGAAAAAAAATGAAGAATAACAAATGTAGTTTGAAAAAAATATGCATATAATTAAGTCATTGAGGCTTTAAGTGAAAAGTAATTAGCTTTTTAATTAAAAAAGAGAAAAGAGGAAAAAAAAAAGAGAATAATCTTACAGTTATCAAACCACCCACGTAATCATTAGCTACGTCGTCTTGTATTTTTGAATCAAATTTTAATGGTGAATATAACTCCGCACTTCTTAGAATTTCTAACGCCGAGTCTAAAGCGTTTTCAGTTTGCGGTGTTGTCTCTTTAACCATATTAATAACGTTGATAACTCGCATAATTGGAGCGTCTAACATGACGCTTTGTTGCTGAGCAAAGCGCGTTAGGAAAGAATCTTTTCGTTTTGAAGTTATGCCAACAGTTCCGTTTGACGTTTCCTTATGAAAATCGGGTGAAATACGCCGAACCGTCACCAGAAGGTCAGAGACGTATTCGACTGTGCAACGACCTGATTCGGCTTTCCAAGAGTATTTGGTTTCGGTTGATAATGAGTTTCTGATTTCGTCGGGAATGGGTGGACGATGATCAGCAAAGATTTGCTTAAATGAGGCGTTTGAATAACACGTAACATCGCTGGAGGCTTCACGAATTTCTACGGCGTCGGTGCAATTCTCAAGGGCAGCTAAAACAGCACTGCTAACCCTGAGTTTTAGGTTGGTTTTGACGAGATCAAATAGTACTAAAAGATCATCATAAGCATCTTGTTTGGAGACGGTATGGAATAGACGCTGTATTTCATAAAAAAGCAAGAGAAAGCCAATATTAAATATATACAAAATGAATGTGGAAGTATAAAACGTTAAAGGAATACATTTTTTTATTTCAATTGGCCTATAATTTCAATTATTTTAAAAACAGAGTATATATTGAACAGTTTGTTGCTTATTCAAAAAATTATCTCTCATAAATCTATTAGTTGCGATTAATTTTCACGATTCGAAATATATAAATAAAATTTCATATATGTAATTCATTTTTTTATGACCTACTTTCTGTAATGTATTAAATAATAATAAAAAAGAGCAGCTTTTACTTTCCTAGATATTAGTATCTGTGACCTTTTCTATTTCATTTCTACATATTGGGAGAGAAAGAGTTGAGAAAGCGAGATATTTTGTTAAAACCAGTAAAATGTTAGATATAGAGCCATTTCCTTAATTTCTTTAGTTCAATTTCAATGAAATAGCCACGATGTACAACTGTATATTGATTCGACTTAGTCACCTAGAAAATTGTTGAGCTCTATATAATCTTTTTCTTTAACGCGTCTTGCAGCTTTTATCAATTAATTATTCGGAAAGGAGGGAGGAGACAGGAGGTAGGGGGTGGAAAAGGGAAAGAGGAAAAAGGGGAAAATTGCCTAAGTCACCTTGACAGACGATTCAACCTTGTTTAGGGTTGAGCTATACTAGCTCTTTTTTTATAAGATTATTTTAAGCTCACAAGGGTCAAATCAAGTTTATTCCTATCATTAATAATTTATATGATTTAATGATAGTAGATTTACTTGTATTCTCCTAACCGCTTACTCTTTTTTTAATATCCCTATTTAAATAATCAAAGTAGCAATTGGACTGTAGTTAGTTAGAAATATTGAATAAATGACTCAGCTATAAAGAATAAAAAGAAGAGAGAAGCGACCAGTCAATCATTCAAATATTGGACATTCAAACTAATGTTCTTAAAAGATATTAATCAACTAATTAGATAAAATATAATATATTCATATCATGCTAGCTAAATTTATTTCTTTTTATTTCTAAAAGTAGATTTAAATAGAAAATTTCTATCTATTCTTATTCAAGTTTATACAAGTTAGTTAAACTCTTTCACAGTTAGGAATTTACTGTACTAAGCGAATGGAAAGAGAAGACGATCTGCATATCTAAGTATAATTTCTGTTGAAATACATAAATGAGGTTTAGAAAAGCTTAGAGGAGTTAGAGGTGGTAGAAAAATACTAAGTAAATATTATATATATATATACATATATATATTTATTTTAATATATATATATAATCTTTATATATAATATTTACAGTAAAACACATAGAGTATGTAAGATTAATATTACTAGGGTGTTTTATAATACATAGACTTGTATACCCATACTTTGTTCCATATGGGACTTGTATACTGATACTTAACTGTTAAAATATATCTTGGGTAGATCAATTTCAATTTGAACGACATTGATCTGACCTTCAGACTCTTTGCATGGTTAATAGTTTATACAATTTTTGCCATATTGTATATCAGAGCAAACTGGTTATGGTAAAGATATATCTTTGATAGCTTCTCTTTAACGACAAGCCGTCATGCTCACTTTCTACCTACATTTTATTCCCTGTGTTTTCCTCCTTCCCTCTCTCTCTCCCCAACCCCCAACTATCCTTATTTCTATTTCTCTTTCTCTCTCTTTAAACACCCCTCGAAATAAAGTAAATAAAAGATATTTATACAAATAGGGGTAATTTTCTAACTTAATTTAAAGGAATTCCTTTTCTTTAAACTCTACCTACAAATTTACAAGTAATAATAGTTTGATAATAATTTCAAGTGGACGATAAAAAAGATTTAAATATATGGGAACAAGTAGGAGAGAGGTAGAAAAAAAACTAGTGATAAAAAGCTGGATAGATAACTAGATAGATAGATAGAAATAGAGAGCAGAAAGAGTCTGAAATGTATCTTTTAAGGTTGCTGACGTATTTGAGAGTTTCTATTTCGTTAGCTTTTGTGCGGTAAAGTATTGCTAGAAAAACTCTTTAGGATACTCCTTAACCTGTAATATTGACCTATTTTTTCGAAAATGTTTAAATGTTACGTAGCCAAGTTCAATGTCCATGGCCAAGGGCAAAAATTGTTTTTTTGAAACTATCTTAAGCAGTAAGGCTTTGGAAATGTTTAAAGTATGATTAATAAGATTAATAATAAAGAAGAATGTATTATAGTAAGATGGAATTATGGATATAAGTAATATTTTCGATATTAAAAACTAGCAATTAAATTATTCCATTTAGATATATTGCATAGATTATATATGTATATCTGTAGATAATGTATGTTCTATACTAATTTACAGTATACTGTATATATATAATCCAACAGAAAGAAACAAATCTCTCAAAGACATTTTGATTAATATGAAAATCTTTAAGAATTCTCATTCTGTCTCTCCTTCAAGCCTACTCAGTTTCTTTGTCTCGAATTTACTTCTTTACCGACATTGTCAGAAACGATTGAAGTTATTATATTTTATTCTCTGATTAAATTCTTTTTAATTTCAAGGAATCAGATAGAAAAAAAGGAACTGCCAAGTACAAAAGAGGCATTTTCATCAAAAGCGGATTGTGTGAATAGACCATGGCCACTCTTATCTACATATATATTTGATTTTTATTTACCTACACTATTGTTCGATAATGATATTTTATGTTTACACCCCAAACCTTTAACTAATAGATTCTGTATATTCAACATTCTACTTTTCATGAAACTGATGTAACAAAGTAAAGGGGAAGATGACAAGCAAAAATACTAAATGTAAAACATTGTTCTTTTGAAAAATTAGTTCTATTTTGTTCAAAATTAGCATCCTAAAGAGAAACTCTGTCTCTCCTAACCCTGCAAGTCATTCTAAATTCTATCGCATTTCCTTGCATAGAAACAAAGTCAAGCTGCGTCTAAAAATATGATTATATTCCATTTACAGACATTACAGTGGGGAGTAATTCGAAACAAACGAAATAAAGTTGTGAATGCACTAACCTTGTAAAAAAAACCTAGAAAACTAGACTACAAAATGTTTTTCTGTATTCTGTTATTTTTTTTTCTTAGACATAAACAGATCAATCCTAAATACTTTTCTCTAACAATATGATAATAGAATATTCTTATATTCCTCTATTTTCGCTTAGTTTTTTCATTTTTATTACAAAAATTTGTATTTAAAATTTATAACTACTTACATAATTATATCCAGTTGCTAATAAAGCTCCTACGTCCGTCTTATCGCCCTCCGACCTATTGATGTGAAAGAGAAACAAAAAATAAGCAATTATTAAGAAAAAATTAGGTTAAATAGTTCCTCGGGGAACACTCGGTAAAGAGAACTTCAAAATGCAAAATATAGGCAATTTAGGAAAACATGCACAAGAAGAGGGAAAAAAATAAAACTCCAATTACTATATTTAAAAAAATAAGTATCTATATATAAATATATATATACTGTATAAATTATATATATATACATATATATACATACTGCATATATACTAATATATACATAATTATATATATATATAAAATATATATTCATATATGTAAATAGGAAAAAAAAAGTGTCTAAATGAGTCAGAAATACGACCTTTTAGAAGAACATACTCCCGACCGCAATCTACGGCTGCAAAAATCGAAATGATGTTTTTTTTTTTGTTTTGGCTTTTTTTTTTCTTTTTAGATTTTTGTTTTATTAAGAAACTAAAATAAATCAAAGAAAGAAAAAGAAAGAAAAAGGAAGTGTGAAAATAAACTTTTTAGTGTTGGTGTGTCTTAAATATCTTTATTTTAGTTTTTGGAATAGTTTTTTCTTTTTTTTTTAAAAAAACAAATATAAAAGAAACAGGTAAATAATTAAACGTCAGAAAAAGAGAAAAATAATCAATTATAATGAACAATTTTTTCCCTTAGGTCTTTTTAGATTGTTACATTTTGCTTTCTTGTCTTTTTTTATGGATATTTTAATGCTTTAATTTGTACTTAAAAAGATTTCTCTCTAATGTTACTTACCGTTGATTTTTCGGTATTATGGCCGCAATAATGGCAAATTCATTTTGGTTACGTAACGCCTTACACAGCGAATCAACATCGAAACTTGGCGTTCTTCTATCCAACAGAAAGATATCTACAGAAGTTGATGGAATATTTTCAGTTGTTTCATGGACATCGCAGGGACAACTTGAATGGGCAGCCGCTTTAATAAATGCGTCAATGCAAGTATCCTTTTTAGGTGTTACAATAGATATCTGCCGGGGGAAAAATAATTATTAGAAAAGACCTATACAAAAGGAAATAATAATAAATATATAAATAAACATAAGAGTAAGCCAATAAATAGAATACGATATATTTAACTTAGCTACCAGCCTAAAATGAAAGGTGCATTTTATATAATTAAAAGATAAAACAAATGTTGTAATTGAGCGTAAGAGTTTAGCATGAAATCTTCAAAAGATTGTAAGTAGCTTATACCATAATAAATCAGTAATAAAACAGGTAGAAATAGGGTGTTAAAAAATGGTAGTATTTTTTGTAGATAGTATAAAATAGCTTAAGTAGTTTTGTATACATAAAGCAAGTTTGTTTTCATTTTTTTCCTTTCAACAAGTCGTATAATATTCGTTTTTTATATATTATATATGCAGTATATATATATATATATATATAAATACAGATAAATATCAATTGTACTATAGAGATATTTTGTTACAGGTTTAAGTGCAGAACAATTATAGAAATAATTAATCTTGATGATATGTTAGAAGATCTGAACAATGCAGTCGAGACTTATATTTAAATACATGTTTATACTGTATGAATATATAACTAGAGACTTTTTATGCGAATATAACCTGTTTATACAACTTAAAAGTAATAAACGTGGATAAGAGAGAGAGAGAGAGAGAGAGTGAGTGAAGACTATAGTTTATATAGAAATAATTACTAAATTTGTTTCCCAAAGAAATCACTTAACTAAAAAAAACAAGAACTTTATACGAAAGGAATAGGAACACTATGCTAGTGGGGTTTTTTTGTATATTTAAAGATCAATCATAGAACTGTTGTGAGAGTATTGGAAAAAAATTGTTATTGATATGGAAAGGTAAGTGGGAGGCCAGAAACAGGAATTATTAATAATAAATAATAATTCATTAATTGTCAATATATTAGAAATTGAGTAATTAGTATTTACACTTCGTAGCTGTTGCTTAGTAACAACTAAAGGTGTAATTGAGATAATTTAAAATCGATAAAACATTTTGTGGGTGTAAATTAAGTTTTATTGAAATCCCTGAAAGTTCTTAATTTAAGTTGCAACAGGCAACAAAAGCGTAATCATCGCATTAGTATAATTCCAATTTCTAATTAATTAAGTTAATTAAACAAACAAAAATATGTAAATTTCATTTTATATTATTTTCAGAAAACTTTATGTATGAAGATGTATGAATATATGCAAATAAATAACGCATACGTGAATATATAGTATGTTAAATGATAATAGATGTTTTCTAATATATTCAATAACTGATAAATCAGCTCCTAAAGTAGTTGACTAACACTTCTATTCTTATCTTTAATATCTGAATGGAATTTTTGTCTATATTATTAAAATTATTACTTTTAATATATTTGAAAAAAATATTTAAAGTCAGTGAAATCTTACTTTCAAGTTAATTTATTAACCTTTTAATTTTTAATTAATTATTTGAAAGAGAAAATGTTAGAAGAAAATAAGAGAAATTCAATCTTTCTATACATATATACAGTATATATGTTATATAACATATTCTATAACATTTGAGAATATAAAAGCATAAAATATATGCCAAAAGCTCAATAAAACACAATGTCTTGTCAAGTAAAACCTTGCAATTATTTTCATTTTTCTCTTTTTTTTCTATCTGTCTTTCAATTTTTTTTTAATTTACTCTTTAAATTTTACATTTCTTTTGTTAAAAGAAGCAAGAGTCTTGTCTGTGATTTGAAGAAATTCCATGCTAAATTATGCGGCTAGATAAACTAGTCGACCTCGTAATCCGAAAGCTCTCAGTTCGGTAAAATCAATCAAATAACAAGAGCAGATTCGGATGAAAGAGAAAAAGGCGTAAATTTTCCCTTTTCTTCTAATCATTTTTATGAAGTAGTCGCTACTTGGGGGGTAACGGTTTACGAACACTATATTATATCGAGACTATAAATAAATACATATTCAATATGTGTATATCGCATATCTCTAACCCTGTTTATAATTATTCATAAGGGAAGAAACGACAATATTAACCTAACATATTCCAGCACACTTTAAATAAATATCGTAAATATTCGTACTGATGCGTGCTACCAGTTCAATAAATAAAGAAAAAAGTTTATTGAGCAACAATTAAGCGGATCGATATCAATTTTGTCAATATTTAGAGTAAATATCGGTTTTCTTCAATTTAATAAAACCTTTAAAAATCAGTGTCTCCCCGAAAAAAATAAACAATTGTTCTATCAGGCAAAGAAATAGTGTCAATATCTTGTCCTTATTGTGGGAAACGCTCCAGTTTTGGGAAAATATCAACTAAATCAAGCAGTAGAGTGAACTATTAGAGGATTAGGTTGAAATAAACTTTGAAGGAAAGAATTATTTAGGACCTTTTGGGAACAAAAAGTAAGTCAACAATAAAAATATACTGTATTTATGATAAAATTTCTTTTCAACGATGATCTTTCGTATTTATTAGATATATCTTTTAGTAGTACTGTCCCCACCTAGCTTTGTTATAAGAGGAACTTGAGCTGGCCTGCCCTTTTCGAAAATGTCGCAGGGTAAGAGTATATATATATATGTGAATGGGACGGGGAGCTGACATTCGTTTTATTTCTTTTTTTCAATGGTCGGCTGAGTTTGAAAGAAGGTTGAGATAAATTTTCGCTTTTAACAGTGAATTCGGAAAAGAATACCATTTTTGGTGAAAAATTGCACATGATGATAAATGAACGACTAATAATTTAGAAAAGGGAGGGATAAAGGCAGTGTGAAATAGAAAAGAAAGACATGGATAGGGGAATGGGAGACGGGGTGGGAGAGAAATGAGAAGAAAGAAATAGTAAAAACATAATTTAATTAAATGTTATTTTACTCTCTTGCCCATTTTATCTCTAGTAAGAAAATATAAGGTTATACGATAGCTTTTTATCCAATTTAAACACATATATTATTGCCGAGAAGCAAGGAAATAAGACGGCATATAGAGGTGATTTATTTCTCTTTTTTTTCCTTTATTTCTCATTCTCACTCTCTTTCTCCTTGTCAACCTTTCCTTATGTCCTTGTCCCTTAATGCCCTCATCATCTTCTTCTTCTTCTTCCAGTGTCTTAAGCGCTATTTGCTAAGGTTATTGATACATTTATGATTTCCTTTGACTGACAAAAAAAGAAAGGCAGCAATAACACCTGTCACTATATTAATTTAATCCAATAAGCCTTGCAAAAAAAAAAATTTACGTCTGTTCTCTTCCTTCTTATCTAAAAGAATATGCCAGAAAAATTTAGGAAATGCGAATTAGAGTTACCATAACAAGGGATTACTCGGTCGAGTGCAATTCGTTGCATAGTTGTAACAAAATTGTTTATACACTTAAACCGAAAAAATAAGGCAAGATTACCAGGTTTTCAACTTATTTTCAAAATACAAAGATATATTTATATCCTATATCTATATACATATATGATAGTGCTAAACTGCTTAAGAAAAAGAGTAAAGAGAAATAGAAAAAAGCCTTACAAAAATAAATTCAACCTTCAATAGAAAAAAATAAAGGAAATAAAGAGAGAAAGAGAGGGAGGGAGAGATAGAGAAGAGAGACAGGGAGAGACAGACATAGAGAAAGAGAGAAATAAAGAAAACTAGATTGAATACATCAACATTTTATTCCTTATTTATATTCTTATAATACAATCATCATAACTTGAAAAGCATTTAATAGTCGTCAAATATTTTGTTTATTTATTTACAGTATTGAAGTGTTCGTTATATAATCTATTCTGTTTCTTTGAACGTTCAGGAAAGTAATTTATATATATATATATATATAATAAAAAAAATAGATAAAGAAATAGAAAAACAACATCAAAATCTCAATATCCATAACAAGTTCGTAAAAAGAAAGACGTAATTTTCTTATTAAAAGAAACAAAAAAGAGCAAGAGAGAGAGAAAGAAAGAAAGAAAGATAGATAGATAAGGACATAGAGAGAGAGAGAGAGAGAGAGAGAGAGAGAGAGAGGGAGAGACAGAGACACAGAAGGGAAAAGGGAAGGGAGCTAAGGAAGAGGGATTCTTGAAGATTTCTAATATAATTGATGAACGAATATTAAAGATAAAGTATTAAAGTCAAATAGTAAATATAGTAAAAAAAAAAAAAACAAAAAAGAACAAGGAAAAAAAAAACTCACCCTTGGTACTTTATAAGGAAATACTATACGTGCCAAATTCTCCATTTGACGTTCGTTCTGTAAAAATAAATGGCGGGAAGATGTAAAAATATTCAATTACTCGTTTATCTAATAAACGTTAGACAATTAACGGCTCAGGCGAATAATCTTCCAGGATGATATATTTATATATATATACATACATACTGTATATATACAAAAACAAGGATAGTTTAGAATTATGTGCAATCAACATTTCAAGATAACTATACATTTACAGTTAATATGCCCTATATTTATATATATATATGTCCTAAATTTATTATTCTACATATTCTCTTATAAACATTTATACATATTAAAGAACTTTTTATGTCATATATAAATTTTCACACGTATGCTTTATAAAATATATGCATAAAATTATTTGAAAATATTTCGTCTGCTAAATGATCTTTGTGATAAGTAAAAACAAGGAGGTTGGTAAGAATTAATTAATTACCTCTTAATTAAGCAAACAGGCAAAAATAAACGGGCATGTGCAGATTCAGTTGGATTGGCTTCTTATTGCTTAGATTATCCGCAGCCGAATATTTTCATATTCAACACAGTTAATCGCCTAAATCCTCCTTCGCTCTATAAATAATAACTAAGCTTCTAGTATACTGAACTACTACTATAGAACTAACAATAAGGCGGCCTAGAGATATCGGCCTTTGATAGATGGCGCTGTCGCAGAGTCGATTCTCGGTCGTCAAGGAAACCGACATATTTTTTCGTATACAGATTGGCACATAGAATTTAGAATATTTACTTTTATTTTTTTGTTGCTTCTTATTATGTAATCCGAATTATGAAGAACTTGTCCATTGGTCGTATCCGATAAGCTAATACTCGGCGTGCAACCCATTGTATTATCCGAAATTGCTGCAAACTTTGTCACGTGATTTGTTTACCGTCACACAGTCGAGATAAGAAGTTTAAACGTTTTTGTACAAATACTTTTATAGCTTAGATACAACTGAGGACTCCGATATCCTATAGGTTAGGCATTCTTGAGCGACATCTCATGGCCTTCTATAATTATATAAGTAGATAAGAAAAGAAAGAAAACTGGTGACAATTAAATACAAACTGTCTTGAAAATCATACAAGAAAACCCAAAAATATTGCTATCTCCTTTATATCTCTAGCTTATTTGCATAGGCATATATTTGTGTAAATATATATATATATATATATATACTAATATGTATATGTATATATAATTTATACTGTACATATATATATACATGCATATACTATCTATACATTCAGATATATATATGTATCTATAAGCAGAGAACCTAACTTATTGCATGTTTATTAAGCACTGTTAAAATTAGTTAAACTAGGTAAAGGTTCAGAGTAGTAATCATAAGACAATGACGTACTATAAAGCCTAAAGCTGTATGAGAGAACAAAGTGACTCAATTGATAAGTAGAATGTAATCTTTAAGCGGGCGTATACATCTGCCTTCTAATTGGATACGTTATCGTATATCGATAGAAAGCATTCTCAAGAAACAAAGTCTTTTAATGTCCTTTTTATTTGTTTTTTTTTTCATTTCTCTTTCTCCTATCTTTTTATTTTCTTTCTTTTTTTTGTATTTTCTTTTTTTCTTTAAAAAAAAACTCAACCCAATAATTAATACATTGGTTTCAGAAAATCTGTAATTTTTTACACTTTTCATTCATCTTCTACTCTTACACTTTACATTCATCTTCATCCTCCCCCTTCTCATTGTCCGCCACCCCCCTCTTTTTTTCTATACTATTTTTCATTCTAAATTCTTTTTTCTTTTTTTTCATCCTTCCACCTTTTCATACTTCTACCCTATCTTCTTCTCTCTATCTAGGTTAAAAAATGTTTCTGTTAAAAATAACTATTTATTCATAAATTTATAAAAGACTACCCTTAAAGGTTAGTTCCTTACATCTTAAGCTAATAATTTTAGGTTATTTAGATTATTGAATCAAGATTTATTGCTTTGTCTAAGTTTGTTTTATTAGGTTGTAGAATGCTGCCATGAGTAATTAGGATGTTTTATCAATACATCTTAAATATAAGAAAAAACTTCTTCTCTAATTGCTTTAAGTAATTTATAATATAAAGAATATTTATAAAAGAAATCTTAACGTAAAATTCAGACGTTATAGTTTTAAATTGAGTAAATAACATTCTCAACTCTATCGTGTTAACTAACTGTGTTGACTGTTTTAAATTCTTGCTATTCGCTAAGATGGTACAGGCAAACATACAATCTCCTTGCTCTCTTTCATCTTTCATACAGTTTTCCTTCTTTCTCTTACTCACTCACTCTCTCTCTCTCTCTCACAAACACACCCACATATACTCTCTCTTTCCCTCCTTCTCCCTCTGTCTGTGTCTCTCTTCCTCTGAATAGAGTATATGTACGGCGTATGTACTATATATTTTCATCTTTTTTCCATCTTGAATAAATAAATACAGTAAATATTTTATATAGGCAACTAGAAAAAACCTGTTGATGTATGCATATGCACTGGCTTCTCTGCTGAGTTCTTGTTCTCTTTGAATGTTATTAATAATCGAACCTTTCTCCAGTATGTGTGTGTTCGATTAAATTGATATGTACAAAAATCCAAAGTCTTTTCTTACTTTAAAGGTAAAATTACTTTTTTCTTTTTCCTTTACAGACTAATGATTAATACTTACGTACAAGCTGCAACAGTTTTAATTTGTTTACATAAGTATAATACTCATTAGAATCTTGATAAGAAAATGTAATTAAAAGTTATTAATCGCTTATAAAAAGACCACATTTTTATTAAAATAAGTACTTTGTTACAATTTATAATATTAATTTATAGGAAAATATTACAAGTATGAATAAAACATGAAAAAAGAGAATGAAGAGTGAATGAAAGAGAGAGAGAGAGAGAGAGAGATAGAGACTGTATTAAATATAAAAATTAAAAAAACCATTCCATCTGCGTTTGTAATCTTTCTCTCTTCCATTAATCAAAACTGCAGAGGAAAATATTAGCAAACTGAGCGAGAACGATGCATACCCATCATTAACCTTTGAGCATGCGACAAACATTAAATAGTGTTATAGCTAAAGAATGAAAGAGGATTTCTTACACTTAATTACTCGGTTAAAGAGACATTTTAGACATTTTATGAACTCTGCGTTTCAATCTTATTTCAAATATAATAATATATGTAATAAGTAAATCTAGCCATCTATGTATAGTGTGTAGGTGATTTTTCTATTATATTAATCAATCATTCCTTACACGATTAAAATTTGTTATCCGTTCCTTTTTCCTAAATTATTTACCGTAACGCCATCTATGTTCAAGAAATAATAACATAAAGACATCATTTTCTATGGCAGTAATACGATATTTGAGTTTTTAGCATTAAAGAAAAGAAAATGCTAACGTGATTATAAAACTACTATAAGAATTGGGTGGGTGGAAAGATGATAAGAAGGACAAAAAGAGAAATGGGAATAAACTATTAAAAAGATCAGATGGTCAATCTATATTGAGAAGGAAAAAAAGAACGCTAACCTTTACAAACTTTGTGTTAGTTTTTCGTTAATCCCTCATTATATTTGTAACTCAAGAATATAGTGATAACTTAAAGATTAATGTCAAGTAACATTTCCAAAAATTCCTTTTTTATAGGATAATAAAAAGAAAGAAATTGTTTATATTTAAATATCTGCTCTTTTATAAAGACTATAAAAGAAAAATAGAATTACTTTGTTTAAAGTAGCAAATAAAGTTATTTATATACAAATGAATAAATTTGCGTCTTCTTCTTTTCTTTCTCTTTCCGCCTGTCTCTCTCTCTCTAGTTGACATAAAACTTTAGGTGGCACAAGAACAATTCTTTTTTCATCTTTAATCAAGAGAAAAGGGTATCACTCATCCTCTAATAAACCGATTTTCGACTTGATGTGATCTTCCTTAACGCCAATAAGACGACGTGTTTCGCGGATGCCAAATATAGTTTGCTCTTTACAAATTTTCCTCATTTAGGAAGATTTTAGCGAGTTGGCTTACTTAGAAAAATTTATTAACTTTAAAACTTTGTCAAGCCTAAAGATATTTCTATGAAAAAAGTCTATAAAGGGTAAAATAAGGAGAGTAATCTTTAATTATACTGTATTTACGCTTCATCAGCTACTATCTCATTTTCTAAAAGTTTTAATTTGTTAAAAACAATCAATCATGATCACAAATATTCAGGTGAAGGAATACAATATAGATATAAAAAATTATATAGTAACTCTAAAGAGTATACACAGTTTACAGGTCAACTAATTTTAGATGTGAGTTATCTTTTAAAAAGCTTTCAGTGTTTTCTTTTGTCTCATATAAAGATTATATACACTCATTTAATAATTATCCTTCTTGGTTACCTCCTTAATGACTAATCTTTTACTTGAAAACTTTTAAAACATTTAAGAGATTTAATTAGCCTAATTTAAACTCGAATATTAATTAATTAAAGCAATACTATAGAGAGATGCCTTGTAGATTCTTCATACTTAACAATAATAGTTATATTTTGAAATATTGGTTTTTTATCATTCTATTATTGTTTGATTACTTCAAAACAATTTATGTTGACGGTTATTTAATTAATTATTTTATAGTTTTCTTAACAGAGGTCAGTCATTTACGATTATCAATACTATCAAGATTTTAATATAAAAAAAATAAGAGTTGGTTTTTGTACAAAACAAAATATAAAAAGATGTTAAAGCTGTTTAAAGGCAGCTAAAAATTTCATGGCCTGCACTGGACCCACGTGACTAATACTAAGGTTGAATTTTTACACAAATGTCATAGGCATAACAAAATTATAAAAGTTATTAAGCACTTGTAATTTAATAAGCCAGAGGGAGTGATACGAGTAACGCAAAAGGGATAGAAAGTAACTAGCAGGTGAATAGAGGTTCCAACCTACAACAGTCTGTTGGGGACGTGTATAAGGGTGGAAATTCTTCCAATTCCTCATTAAAATTATTTGAAATAATAACTTGATGGTTTATAAGTTTTTTCTTGTCATGCTTTATCACTCCTTGCTGAAAATGGGTCTCGATCTAAATACATTAAAAAATAAGTTATTTACATTTTCAGTTAAACGATTAACTTACTCGAATAAAATAGTCATGCGTTATTAAACTTTGACCTTCTAAAACTTTACTGGGAATACTGTCGTGTGGAACCAATAACGCTTCCTCAAAATTAGTTAATGCACCGTTTGATATGTCATTAAATTCGAATGAGCTCAGTACGGTTTCACGGGTCCAGTTAGGTCCTCTAAATAATTCAAGATTTGATGGTAAATGTTCACTTGTATCGTAAGCGTTCAATTTGTCGTTCTGTCTATCATAGCAGAGGAAGTTTGCACCAAAGGTATATTTAAATATCTGTTAAAAATATTGATTATTTATAAATTTAGTGATTAAAATATAGTAAAATTTTCCATACACTAATTAATTGAACTAGAACTTTCTTTATTTTCAAGCCACTTGTATTATGAATAAATCCATGAAAATTTACTGTACTTCCAGGTAAGAATAAGTTTCTATTCTCGAATGCAATTTTTATATTACCATTTCGATTAATTAAATTATTCGGAAAATATTCAAAAGTATAAGAATAATTTTTCTGTTGCATAGAAATATGTTAATTAATTAATTAAAAGGAAAACTGTTTACATATATCTTTCATATAAAAAAAGAAATTTTATATTTTTTACTTTAGATTGTATTTCAATACTTTTCGGTGAAATGACGTCTAGATATTTACAAGATGTTCTTGTTAGATCGTCGACATTTGATATTGAACATTCCACTTTATATTTTATTGATCCTCTCCTAAAATAAAAGATAAACTAAATCAAAATTTTAATTGTTTAACAATTATTTGTAATAATACAAACGAATCATCAGTTACAATTGTCTGCGGATTGTCTTCTGGTATTAGAAATTCTATTTGCCAATTGGTTTCACCCTCTCTTAATAAACGGAGAGAATCTTTCATATTTAATAAAAACGAGCACTCTTTTAAAATTGGTTGATTTATCCTAATAAGTATTTTTATTTACCTTCTGACTCATCCCTTATTATATATTTTTTATCTATAATTGATTTTATTATACGTCCTCTTCCCTTTATAATATCATCTGGATTATGTGGACCATTTATTGATTCTACATTTGTTATTACTTCGAGATATAAAACAATTTCAAATCCTGTATAGATTAAAAGTTTTATGAGTCCAATTTAAATTCTATTCTAAGTTTCTTTGCTCCTCAATTCAAATTTTTATTATTTCTTTCCTTTACCTTTGACATACAAAGAGATTATTGTATCAATAACAATGTTTAAACGAAAAGGTCTTCCAATAACAATTGATTTTTCCGGGTTGACTCTTTCTATAATAAATTTATTAAGATCCATTCCTTCCTCTTCTATTTCGTAATCATCAGATATATAATACGCTTCCTCTTTTATGACTGTTAAACTCTATGGCACATTTATTCTATTTTTTTCTCAGATTTTTTATTTAAAATAACACCATGCATTTCGTTTATCCTCTTATTGAGAATTTACATACGGGTTGTTTGCTTACTCATAAAATCCCTTCGTCAACAAGGTAGAAAACCAGGTATTATCACTATGGAATGCAATAAAAAGGGAAAATATGACAACGCAGAATCTGTATTAAGAAGTTTTTTAATTTTTTGTACAAGACGATATCTAACCTTTATTTCATGTATTCAAAAATTGCTACAAAATCATTTTATACACAATTTATAAGTAAAATATTAAAGGCTCAGACTTGATTTCAATTATTTTCAATACTCTTATTGATAAAATGTATTACTATTCCAATAGATGGCAGCATTATGTGATACAATAGGTTTGTATAGAAAAAAAACTGTTAATTGTAAGAAGGAAAGAAAGAGGTGGGAGGAAGAGAGAGGGAGGGGGGAAGGGAATAATTCTCTCTTTCTCATGCTTTCATCACCAAAGTAATATAGAACTATGAATATAAATGTAGAGAAAACGATTCATAGAAAAAAAACTTAAAATCATAAAAAAACATAAGTATTACATTTATCTTAACGTTATCATTAGAAAACAGCTGTGTTTTCAGTTGTTTTTTCTTGTATAAATAAGGTTGAAACAGGTCATACATTCTCTGTGTACTTTAATTTGTAAGCCAAGACTACAGAAAATGTATAAAATTATTGCCTACCTTGTCTTTCTGACTGCTCTTGGTTCGAATCATTCTACTTCGGAAAGTTCTCCAATAATAATTTTCTACTTTCAGCTTCTGCTGCTGTTAGATACACTGCCGTAAATGAGCAAACCAATGGTAACCAATTTAGACATGAGCATTTATCTAATGAACCGGTTGGGAGTGAATTTATCAAAGTTATGGAGGAAGCCCAGAAAGAAAATCCAGAAAAATTCAGGTAAAGTATTATAGTTTTATTTTGATTCATAAATATTTTGTAATACAAATTTTGTAGATTTGAAGCTATAGAATACGAGTGGGGAAAGATGATTGTCGAAATAAATGGAGTTAGAGCTAACGGACAAGATCGAACCTTTTGGGGATTTTTAAGAGAAGAAGAGAGCAGTCTTTGTATGATGAGAACTGGTAATTAATCATTTATTTTTAAATAGCTATTAAAAAATCTTTAAATTTCAGGAGTTTCCACTTACAAAATCAAGAAAGACGAGCATCTCTATATGAAATTCTTGACTTTCGATGACAGATATCCCCAATGTAAAGATTAGAAAAGATATAATTGAAGCTTCTGTACAACAATACAAACAGTAAATAAAACTAAGCTATCCAACATCTAATGATTTTACTCTTGAACTTTTAATTGCATTATATTCACAGTAACCGTTTAATTTTATTCTTACTGGGGAAAGAGACGGAATCTCGTAGAAATATTTGATTATCTTAAGAAAATTCGTTATTATTTACTTCCATGCGTTTTTATCTATCTAGGGAAAATGAAAGTATTTACAATACGTAGCTATACATGATAAATTCGTAAGGTCAACTTGTATAGAATTTCTTTTATATTTTTATTAGAGTTTTCCTCTAGAAAAGAAAGGTATAAAATTACATATTTTAAATCTTCTCTTGTTTTTTTATGACTTGAATTTATGGTATGGTAATTATCTTTGTTACTTGTTATGAAAGTCTTCGTTATCTAATCTTCCTCTCTCCAACCTTAATGAACCCTGCCTAATAAGAAAAAGAAAAATACCATTAAAAAGTACATATTCGTTTGTTTATTGGCTTAGTTAAGTTGATAATGAAGAAAATATCTTACAACAGTTCATTTGCAGTTTGTAATTCTTGAATCTTCTCCTGTGTTTTAGTCATCCATTCGTCGTATCTCGCTTGCCAGTTTAATTGAGTCTATTTAAAGATTTTAAAGTTGATTGTGTGATCAAATAGAAGTATATTTAGAAGGTAAAAGTCTAAATATAAACCTCAGCCTTTATCTTTTTCACGTTTTCGCACCAGGTTGCCTCTTTTACACTTAATTCGTCGAATAATTCGGAAACTTTTTTCTAAGTGAACGAAACCAAAAGACTTAGTTTAGCTATAAAAACGTCTATTATCAATTAGTGTAGAGATTGATTAAAGACTAAAGAGATTAATAACTTACAGTGAGATCTTCGTTTTCCAATTGTAAAGCAAATTTATCATCATTTAACTCTTTTATAATACCTTTTAACTTTCGAATCTCTTCTTCGTGATTGCATTGAAATTTGGTTTCCTTATTTTGCTTTGAGAGATAATTTTCCCTTTCGATCTCTAAATCACTGATTTTACGATAAAGAACTGAAATCTCTTCTTCGTGGTTGCATTTATTGTTAAGCTTCTTATTTTGATTATCTTCTCCTCTTTCCAGAGAAGAGTTAGAAGTTGAGGAATTTCTTCTATAACAAACACAAAATTCCATCTCTAAAGAACAAGCCCATTCAGAGAATGATTAAGCTAATAAGTATACCGTTGTATTCCGCATTGCACGTACTCCTTCTCTTTTCTAAGGACTGTTGTGTTTTTGGCTCTACGCAATTCATCCAATTTTCTCTTATACGATGTAATTTCAGATTCCATCTAGAGCAATAGATGGCGTTCAATATATTTTTAGTATATGTAAAGAATTGGAGATTTTTAAGGTACGAACCTCTTTAACCTTGCCTCTCAAAAGGGCAACCTCGTTAGTAAGGGAAACTTCCTTTTCGGCCTTGCCTTTATATCTCGACATCATTTAAATGATTTAAGCGACAATTTAGTCGTTTTACTCTCAAACATGAACCAGTCAATGGTCCGTACAAGCGGCTTGGAGACAATCTTCATTATATTACGAATCGATAGTTGGCCAGCAATCAATAGGGAATAGTTAGGAGCGTTATAAAAATATAATAAATAATGCACTAACGCCATCTAGTATCAAAATGATGTATGAGCAATAGTTTATTTATTTTAATATAAGATTAAAAAATGATAATAATAATATAAAACTGTTCTAATTTCCAACTAAGAATCACAATTATCTTCACTAAGAAACATATTTTTTTCATTTATAAATAATATCTATGATAGAAGGGAGTCGTTGTGTCAATATTGAGAAACGTTTAAGATGAGTTTCCTCTCATTGTATTTTGCCATAATAAATATCACTTCCTGAGACATCATCTGGTCCCTATCGTTGATTACAAATCTCTAATTGAAAACTTCTTTTCTATTTTTTCACCCACAAGTAACTCTAATTGATCGTACGGTTGGGTAGTTGGATAACCGGTGATATTATATTCTCCGTTCGCTCTTAATCTATTATCCCTAATTACGTACCAACCGCGATGCATATAGGGATTCAATTTAAAGTTGATAACGTTTAATTTCGAATGATTATCAATATTAAAATACAAATAGCCTGCTAAACCTCTGTAGTCTGAAGGATTTTTTATAGTTATATTTAATAGGCCTGGAATTGCTTTTATTACATTAAAGTCGAAATCTCTTGTAGGGGCTAGCATTGGAAACTTTTCAAAGTTCATTCCCAACTTAGCAATACCTTCTGTTGTAACGGCCCTCAGCGTTAAGTTCATTAGGCTATTTGGCCAATGATTTTTTATATCTAAGATAAAATCATCTATTCCTTTTTGTGCCGCCGTCTTTTTGATCTCTCTAATCAATTTGCTATTTGTTTCATTATAATGGAAAACCGGATGAGTGTATCTCCTTTCATTGTATTTAGTCCATTCATCCAGAGAGAAACAAATTCTTTCGTATTCCTTATCATTGACTACGCTTATCCTTTTATGCATTTTTTTATGACAACGTGGGCAATCGGCGAATTTGTTTATGGTAAGGTGATAAGCCTTAAGGAAGCCTTTAAAAACCTTTTCAGAGTCTTTATCCGAATAATATTTACTTATTAAGGGTATCCTTATTTTAGCGTATTTTTTACCATGCTCTTTTTCAGTAGTAGGTTGCAACTCCCAGTTAAAAGCTTTAAAGAAGTAAGTATGGGATATCCTCTTACCCCTATTCCTAAATAATTCAACCCCATCGTTAACAAAATTTGTACATGCAGAGTTAACAACCCTCCATTCTATTTTTATAGGTTGAAATAGTTGAAAATATAATGATACATTGTTTAGTTTGACTTTCCCATTATTAAGGGGAACGCTAAACTTAAAGTTTTTCTTTTCATTGATTGAATCCGTATCAATAAATTTGAACTGTAAAGAAGCCTTTTCAGAACAAAGATGAGATGGTATTGACCACGTAAGAAGAACTTGATCTGGTGTTAAAGAAGAGTAGATTTCCTTGTCACAAATGTTAAGCTTAAAGTTTAAATCTGTTTGGAGACAGTGGAACACGATATCATTTTTGTATATAAAATTATGATTAGAATGAAAACATAGTAGAACTAAATGGAAATTTATTAACTTAAACTGCGTATTGCATAATTAATCCTTATTTTTCGGGCTTTTAGTTTCCGATTAGATTATACCTTTTCATTAATTTCATTCGCTTCATATTATATCTTCTATGTCAGTAGATAAAAAGGAAACAAGGCAAGAAACGAAGAAGGTGTTTTAATGAGATAAAAATAGTGAAAAAAAACGACAGGCATCTAAAAGGTTCACTAAGAGGAATACGTTTTAAAAAGGTGTAAAGGTTTCGTAAGCCTTTTAATAGTAAATTATAGGCCGAATGGAATTAAGTCCGCAGGCGCCTTCTGAGCTCTTAGTACGTCGTAAATTATAAAATCTTTATATAGCTATATATCTATATGACACATCCATATACAGTAAACTGTATATTTATAAGAATAATGGACAATAAGAGATTGAAAAGCGAAATTGTTCAATTAATTTTCTCGTTTTAAGTGTCAAAAATCTTGAAACAGCCATTCTCTTACAAGTAATGATATAATACAGAAACTTGAAGCTCTTACAGCGGACACTTGTTTGTAGAAAAGTATAAAGAAGTTTATTCTTAAAATAAAAGATTAAATAGCTATTATCTTCTTTTAAAGACTGTTATAAAATATATACAATTGATTTATTCAGTTGGAAACATATAGCTGGTATTTACGTATATATCATCTTATGTATAATATATAATATCTTCCTACAAATACTTGTTTATACAATGAAAACGAATACAAAAATCTAGTTTATTTGGATTCCTTTTACAGTCTTAAATCAATTTATAATTATAATTGAATGAAAATTATATACATGTAATAGAAGGTTGTTTGATCTCAAATTATATCTTCAAGTTCTCTTATATTTATTGATCTTCTTATCATATTGTAATTGTTTTTTTTTTGTTCGTATTTTCGTATATAGGTTGAAATAACCCTTTCCCCACCAATTATTAATAAACACTTCAAAATATTTCATTACAATCTATGGATTAGTTTGCTAAATCAAAGTGATGAAGCTGTACGTAGATATCTAGTTGACCTATATACTACTGTCACAACAATCCTTTCGTTACTGGTCTATTTAAACCATACTTTCCCCACTATTTAGACTAGTTGAAATCATCGTCCTACTATAAGGATGTATAGGAAAGCGAATGCGTGAGTTAGTGAGCGAGCGAGTGAAAATGAGGTAGGAAAGGAGAGAGAGAGAAAGATAACAAAACTATTTATAAAATTGTCAAATTATCTATTAGGCCTATTCGGGGAAAATTAGATTTTCTTTATTTGTATAAATTTTATACAAATACGTGAAAGAAATGATTGAAAATATTTTACAAGATTGATGCTGTTTATAGGAAACAGAAAATAAAGTAAATAAATTAGTGGGAATTCTTTTCAATTATAATGCGTAACGTAAAGCGTAATTAGCCTTAATCCGGGTGTAATGGAGAAGCTGTGTTACCATACTTTGTTCCTGCCAAAACAGATATATAGAAATGGGACTTTAGGACACTGATCTGGAAAAAGATAAAAGAAGGAAAGAAAGAAAAAAAGAATCTTATTCTTCTTAGCTTTTTTCTTTGTTTGGAGAAAGAGACAATAACTTCCCAAATCGACTATATAAAAACTAATAAATCAAGAATCAGTATGTAATTTAAGTTATTTAAATGGTGCCAAAGTTAAATTTATAACTAACTCTAACTTAAAACGGATATTTATTGTTTTTATGAAAACTTTTATAAAACTTTTATCAAAGAGCTTGAAACAAAGTTAATACAAAAACTTCTTATATTTCAAGGTGAAAAAAAAGCAGAGTGTATAAAAAAGGTACAAAGGTAAAAAGAAATGTTGGAGGAGGAGGAAGGGCAGAGAGAGAAAGAAGAAAATGAAAGAGAGTAAGAAATGGTAGAGGTATATACAGTATATATATATATATATATATATATAGAGAGAGAGAGAGAGAGAGCGAGAGGAAGAAAGAAAGTTAAGGGAAAATAGAGAAGAGGAAAGGGGGTGAGGAGAAGTATAAATATGAAGGGAAAAAAGAAAACAAAGGATATATTTATACAAAAACTTTGTTTTAAATAATCGATACGAAAATGTTAAAATAAACGAATTGGGGAGGTTAAATAAGACTAAAAGAAATAAACAATAAATGCATATATTACACATATGTATATATATGTAGATATAGCTGTATATTTTTCTATATGAGTGCAAAGGATTGGTGTAACGTGAACGTTATACTTTCTTGCCTACATTGAGATAATGAATCCAAAAATGAAAAAAAAGAAAACTTACCTATTTTAGTAGAAATAATGACGATAAAATTGAATTTAAATATCAATAAGAAACCACTAAAATTCTTCATTTTTTAATCTTCTTTTCACTCTTCCGAAAGTATTTATTTTCATAAAAAATATGATGAAATTCTTTGTATATTTTCTCTCTTCTTTTTAATTTATTTCGTTTATAGAAATATAGAGAAACAAAATAAAACGTTGCAAAAAAATATATATAACTAAAAAGTATAAACGAAAATATAAAGTTCTGCAAAACGCTCTTCAGCTCCGCTTTATCCTGGGTATCCAGCCGTTCGAATAGCGAAAACCGTAAAGCCGCTTTGGCTATAATAGTTCGCACTTTTGTAGATGTTCTGTGTAGGCTTTGCCACACGCTTAAAAGGGGAATTGGAACCAGTCTATATATCGAATTTTCTTTCTCTCCTTCTCTCTCTCCATCTCTCCCTTTGCTTGTCTGTCTATCTCACTCCCACTATTTCCCTCTGGTTCTTTTGTACTTCCGTCTCCTTCAACTGTACCAAATCTCATAATTATGTAATTTTAACCTTTGCTTATTTATTCTTTTTTCATCTAGCCAGTAAGAAGTAACACACTATTTAGAATCTGGTTCTCTCCAACAGAGAGCGCGCCTTTTTTCTATATTCAAAAAGACGAAAAGGCCTATCAATGCTAGTCTTGTGTTTACAGCTGCGGAAATTGATTTAATATAGTGCAACATCTGATTAGTTTGTTTTAAGATTATTGGCTTTACCTATATTTTTTTCTTTATAGTATGAATTTCATAGTAAAGTAGAAAGATTAAAGCTAAAGGCTTTCCTGTTTATTATAAACAGGCAATTTTTCTTTCTCTTGTGGCAGCGAATTTGTTTAATTTCGTTTACGTTCTATAAATCTTCTTTTACTATTTGAAATGGCCCGGAAAAACTTTCATACAAAATGAAAAATATCTTAACTACTTACCGCACGTGCATACATTAGCTATAAAAGAACAGATACCAATATACAGTATACACTTTTGATATATGTTATTAAAATTCGTAAATATATGATTTTTAATATAGAATTTTGATTGGAATATAGCAACAACAACGACAGAATAATATAGTGTCATGCTTCACCTATTGGAACAAATTGCACTTAAAGACTGTGAATTTAAAACGTTTAGTTTATATTATAATAGAAAGAAATTTAATTAACAAGTTATTTAACTTTTCTACGTTTTTATATTACAGTATAATATTCCATTTTTTTTTATTCTGCAAAAAAAGTCCTTGAAACGCCCATCTAGGCACGTTAAGTTTGGAGGTTTCCAATTTCAGTTTGTCATCTTGACAACTATGACTCCTTTTTTCCGCAAAAGGATACTCTATATCACATTAGACATGGTAGTTTATTTTGAAAAAAATAAGTTTGCCTCACAACATAAATAAATAGAATTGGGAGAAAAGTTAGAAAAGGCGAAATATACTCATCAATGAAAGAAGAATAGACGGAAGAATCAATTAATATGGAACAAATCAAAATGTTAAGCCGTATTTAACATACATCATTCCATATTTGGTAATCTCATAGGGCATAACAAAATGAATAAAAGAGGGAAAAAAAAGTGAAAACAACCTTTATTGAAGGTGTTAAATAGTTGAATGAAAAGCCCTGAGGTTATGTTATAGATTTCAGTAAAAGATTAACCCATTTATGTCAAGTCACGCAATTAGTGCATAAAATTGCGGCATACGGTAAACTGCATCATGAATTATTACGGGTGAATCGCCTAAAGCTAATGAGTATCTTTTTTGTGTAACGTACATCTTCTCTTTTACATAACGGGAATCTCTTCTTTGCTTCTCTGCTGTTTTTTCCAGGTATAAATATAGATTTCACATAAATTCAAAAACATTAAACATCTGTGTTGCATTTGAAAAAAAAGTACTAAGTACACAAAGTACGTTACGTAATATGCTCAAGCTTCTCTTTACACCGAATATTAAATACCTATAAATTTTAGCAAATGGTTAACTTAAGGAAAACTAAGTCTAAAGAAAACAGATTAAGTGGATTATTATGGAGAAAAGCATGATGTACAATTTGTTGTTGTATCTACAATTTAAATTGGTTTTAGTATAAAATACATTGAAAAACATTTTAAAGAACAGAGAAGTGATAAAAATAAAAAATTAGAGGATAATTTTTTTGGCAATCTTTCAAAATTTGTATTACGTACAACTTCCGGGCAGTAAACAAGATGGTATTTGCATAAAAAAAAATCCGCTAAATTTTCTTTCTTTTCTCTCTCTCTCTCTCCCTCTCTCTCTCTTTCTCTTTATACCGTTTTAATTTGGTCTAGTGAGCTACTGATTTTTTTCTTTTTTGTCCATTATTACGTTTTGTACCTATAAATAGATTTTATAAGCATATGATTTTTTTCCCTCCTATACTATATTTTTATTGTAATAAGATCGATTAACCCTATATCAGTTGGGGTGAAGTTAGTAAACAAACTCTTACAGAATATTGTCCAGATCAGATGCAGGTGTAGGAACCGATTTGCCAAAGAGCAAGTGGCTTTTGTCAGTTTTTATCCTACTGCAACTCAAAATAAACTTTTTCCTCCCTTTCTGAGTTTACTTGACAGATTCTTTAGTTCATTTAAACTTAACAGCTTTTTCTTTTTTATATGCAAATTTTTGGCATTATTTTTATTATGAATTAAAATCGAAGAAAAAACTTTTATTGACTTTTTTTTTTATTAAAAAAAAAGATATTAACTTTTTTTACAATTAAAGAGAGAAAACAAGGAAGATTTTTTATTAAAAACTTTTAACTATCGTATATTAAGCGCCACCTAACAACAAATTTTGCATTGAATAAACACTGCTAGAAACATTATGGAATCGTTGTACGTAGTAAAGTTAAATATGGGAGGTGAAATGGAGGAAATTGGTCATATTTAATGGAAATGTGACAGTGTCAAATAAAGTTTTATACAGAGAAAATCATAAGCTATTATATAAGTTTATCATAGAAGGTGAAAAATGACAAGTTCTTCAGTGAACAATAACAATTTGAACAAGATTAGCTATTGGACAAATTGCAACCAATCACGATAGGGCGTCGAACCGTCTATTTATGTTAGTTTCAAGACACGTCTCTTTCTAGCTGCTATATTTCGACTTTTTCACTGAAAAGTTGTGTAAGTAACATTTTCTTTAATCAAAAATTTTTTTATTTGAAAGATTTTCCAATTATTTCCTTTAATGAAAAAGCTTTCATTCTCTAATTCCCCCCCCCTATTTTTACTTTTAAATCTCTTCTTTCATTCATCTTTTTTTCTGTAGTGTGTAAAAATTTTAAAGCATATACAATTATCTAACTATAAAGAATAGTTAAGTACAAATCAATCGATTAATCGATCGATTGATTAATTAATTTATTTATTCATTCTATTAAAAAAGAAAATAGTTTATTAATTTCTGTTTTTAAAAAAAAAATATTAATAACAAAAAAAAAATGAAAATCGTTTTTGTTGAAAAATGTTGATTTGTTTAAAATAGGATATTCTTCTTTTCAATTACTCTTTCAAATATTTTCTGATACAGTAAAAGAGTGTTTTCATCTTAAAAACACTAAATAGGAAATTAATAGCTGTACATTTGAAAGCTGTACACAAATTACGTTTGCATACATAATGACCTTTGTAAATTAATCGATTTATATGAAAAATGTTGAATTTACATTAATTAGGCACTCTGATTGTTTTCATTTTTCATCAAAAGTTTCATTTTATTCTTCTCTCTTTTCTCTTCTCTTCTCTTCTCTTCTCTTTTCATGTAATCTATATTTATTTTATTTTAGTAAAAAAAAATATTTCCGCATAAATTAACAGTAAATAAATAAAAGCTTCGACGGTTACGCATGACAGAACATCTCAATTAGTTTGCCTTTTTTCTCCTTCTATTTACGTGATTACGTTCTATGTCGTTTTACCAATACATCAATACTTTCGGGAAAATTGCTTCACCCTATACAATTGATAAAAAGTAAACGGTTTGTCATTTCTGACGTATGTAGTCGGGAGGCAATATTTCTTGAGAAAAGGAGTAATGCCAAGGTCAATTCTAAGGAGACAAACCGAAAAATACGCGACATACTCTACGTCTTCACAAAAGAATTATTATCAATAGCTGACTGACTGGCCCGTATGAAAGAGTTGATGGGCTGAAGGGGAAATAGTGACGGTAAAATCGCTTAGTGCAGTAAACTAGGGAATCGAAGCTGCGTACTCGTCCGTCTTTCTTGTCGGAAAGTTTTTCTATAATTATAGTTATTGAATATAGGGCTATTTTTCTTCCTTCTAGATTAGCTTGGAAGAAAATATGCATTGGATTAGATTGATCTGTTCGATTACCTTTATGATTACGCTACTGAGCGTCTCTGTACCAGTTGATGCAAGAAAGAAAAGAGACAAGGAAAAGAAGAAGCGCAAAGATTTGGTGGAAAACGGAAAATGCCAATTACAGGTTGCATGCGAAGAATTCGGCGATTACTCAGTTAGAGTTCCAGTAAAGGGACCTAGAGGACCTCAAGGATTACCAGGAGAGAAGGGCAGTCGAGGTGAAGCTGGAAATCCAGGAAGTATCGGAACTCCAGGTAACACAACCTTTCATTTTTCATGTTAAATTGATGATCATTGATTTCTTTTATTGATTTTTAATCGATCGTTCACACGCTGCTTGATTGCTTTCTCTTGTTGAAACGATTGATTGGCAAAGAGTATATTTTAACATTAGAAAGGTTTAAGGATGTTTATGTGGAAAATTTAGTATATTATTCAATGTTTATTCCAACAATTATTTAATTATTGTCAATTTCCCAACCAACAATCTGCCAGAAACTTAAAACTTCAATCTTTTGAAAATTTTTATATTTTAAAGTCATAATAGAATAATCTCTTTTTCGATAAATCACCCATTTTCATTACTTATTAAATATGAAAAAGTAGACGCCTTTATCAAAACCAAATCTCCATACAATATTAGGAAGTATTGTTATTCTATAAGCTCGATGCCATCAAAATTCATCGCTAGATATTGGTGAGAGTAGAAGCAGGGAGCCATTGGGTATTAAGCAATTCGTCCAACTCAAAGACCAATAAAACTACTAGATTACAACCATTTTAGGTTTAAAGTTAAGTCAGAATCGTCTATTAATTTTTACTTTATTCACCTCTATCTCTTGAAGAGCCTCTCATTTCAGTGATTTGACAAGTGACGCCTTAACTGTAATGCCTGCGGGGTAGAGCTTGTTCGCAAATGGGGATACCACTAGAGATAATTCTGCAGTAAATATTCTAGAAAAGATATAATCAAACGAATATTATAAAGTTTGTTTAGACAGCGTGTTTTGTCATATCTTCTCCAAATAATTCAGTAATTTTAAGTAAATCCCTTAAAAGATTGTAAAGATACATCTGCTTTTTTTTCTTCAAAGAAAGAAAGATATATATTTATATTGTAAGAGAGCGAGAGAGAGAGAGAGAAAGAGAGAAAGAAAGAGAGAAATATAGTGAGAGAAAGCACATTGGGAAGGAAAAAGTAAAGATAAACCAAGGGGAAAAAGCCAGAGAAGCAAGAAGGGAAAATGCTTTTCTTTTTATACGTCTTCCCTTTTAGCACCAACATGAATTTTTGAGAAGTTTCTTAGACTGTTTCATTAAATTTTTTACTACTAATTTTATATATAGATCTATATACTGCATATATATATAGTATATATATATATATATATATATATATATATATATATTTATACTTGTATACTTATCACTACATTTACTTAAAAATTGGATCATTAATTATTCATAAACTATTTATATATAGTAAATTCTCTTCAAATAACGTAGTAAAGGTTCTGAACTTTCACACTAATATACTGGTACATTTAGAGTGTTGTACTCGTTCTAATTTATAGCTAATTGACAAATGTAGGCTTTACCTGTCAGCTAACTTGCCCTTGTCACGAAACAAGTAAAGTTAAGGGAAGAACGAAAACGATCAAGTAGATGCTTTCTGTGGCTGTAAATTTCTGGAATTGTTACAAGTTAAATATCCCTTTTTGTCAGTATTTTTGAAAAAAACAGGGAAAATGGCGAATAATATTTCCTTACTCTTCACATTTTCATTTCCTTCTCTATTCTCTTTTGAAAAACAAAATTGATTGGATTTGTGCTTGAAGGGGGAAAAAATAATGCTGTATGTATTCAACCTTACGACAGCGTCAAAAACATCGGTTCTTAATGGTTATTGAGGTTAAATAAGGTTCAGTAATTCTATTAAGGATGTCGTAAATGTTTTACGCGATAAGGAAATTTAGGTACAATTTTTTGGTTCGTTAAGCAAATTTAGTGAAAGGAAAAATTTCTATGTTTAGATGGAGAAAATGCAGAATGTAATCGTTTACCTTAACATATTCCTTCCTCTTTTCTTTTCCTCTTGATGAAATGAAATTAGAAGACTATTTCGTCAAAAAGATACATTTTCTACAAAATCTTTCTTATAGTAGCTTACGTAATTACGTAAATTTGCATAAATTTAAATAAGCCTTTACGATATTCTGTGCAGAAATATTTTAATAGGAGAGAAAGTAATATAAATTTTATGTCCAGTAATGGATTTTTCTACTTAATTAATTAATGAAGTATAATAAGAGGAAAGGAATAAGACGGTAGAATAAATCAAATTTATTGTGTAATATATTTAATAAGCATCAAGATGTTAAAAAATGTAAGACTATACAGGAATAGTGATTTTCTTTTTAAAATATATCTAGGTATCCCTGCACCAGAAAGGAGAGCAGTCGCTTTTTATGCAGGACTAAGAATGAATGCTGGAAAAGAAGATGGGGGAAAAACTGTAAAATTCGACAAAGTCATATCGAATATTGGTGATGCGTACGAACCTAATACAGGAAGATTTACAGCATTAGACGGTGGAGTCTATAAATTTGACGTAGTCATATCGGCCCAGGGTAGACATAAGGTAAGAAAAAAAACGACTTAAATTTTAAAATTCCGTCTCCAGACGCTCGATTTCTTTCGCATAACTTTTCGCCTGATCTCCCAGTAGGAATAGTCTTTTTTGTATCTATCATTTGCAGACTGTTTATTTAGACAAAATATATCTGCAAAACAATTCCTCTACATAACATCAGTAGCCAACTTAAGAGTGTCCTGCCAAAAAAAGGCGTCACACCCTTCTCCCCCTCCCCCCTCCTTTTTATGAATTGCTTTTATCTTAGAAAAAAAAACAAAAAGACGCTCAACGTGTTATATAGCTTTTAGTAACCTATTAGAAATGCTTTTAAACAAGCTGGAAAAAAAAAGCTATTAAATATCTCCGATAATTCGAGTCTAAAGTAAATAATATAAAAAGACGATTAAACTTGCTATTAATTCGATGTTTTTTAAAACTGTTTCATTCAACTGTTTGCCCCCTACTTCAATTTATTAATCATACAAATTTTAATGACATTGTTTAAAAGTACTTGAAAGTACTGTATCGATTGTTCTTAATAATTTCACGATACTTGAAAAGATTTCTTTTTCTTTTTAATCAATATATAAATAAGTCGATAGACTAACAATTTCTTTTGTTTCTTATATAATTAAACAAACTAAAAATACTATGTCATTATGTAATAAAAGAAATCAAACGTTCTTGTAAAACTCTTCCTCCCTTTTCGATATTTTTTAATCCTTTTTAATTATTATCATTATTTCGCTTTCAGTCTTGGTATCTCTTTGTCTTTATCCTTTCCTACCTCTCCCTGTCCCTCTCCCACCCTTTGGATAATATTATATTTTCTCTTTTCTTCTTTCTTCTTTTCCTATTAACGTTTCTCTTTACGTTTTCTTTTTTTAGGCTGCTGTTGACCTTTTAAAAAATGGAAAGAATATAGTCTCGATTTGGGCGGAAAGCATCCCCTACTGGTCAACTGCAAGTAACAACGCCATCTTGTATTTGAAACGAGGTGATTACGTGGAAGTGAGACTAAGAGAAAAAGCTCCTTACCTACACGGTTATATGTATTCGACGTTTAGTGGTCACATGTTGTACGAGAATAGTATCATTGATAAGGATATTATTGAAGCCAAGCTTTAAGGAACTTGAGAAAAATTTCAAAAAATGAATCATTATAAAGTCTAGATGGCATTACTTGTAACTCCTCAATCTATCTATCTATCTATCTATTTTCTTTCTATCTATCTCTCTCTCTCTCTCTCTCTATGCTTATACAATACTCTCCTAACCAGAAATTTCTCCATATACAAATCCAATTGTTTACTCCATGTATAAATACATGAACAATATATAAGAGTCATCTGTAAAGTGTATTTTAGATAAAAAGTAATCTGTTTTTAAACTGTGTTATATTTCGCATAGTTATCATTTTTAGTTAGTTGAAATAATGTACTATAATAAAAAAATTCTTAAAAAAAGGATGATTTGTCTATGTCTCTGATGTTGAGTTAAATAAATACACAAATATTTAAAAAAAATCATAAAGGATGCCTTGTTTCTCTTCTATTAATTATTTATCATTGTTTACTATCTTTTACTTTCTTTGGAAATTGTCTTTCTTTCTCCTTTTTTTTTGATTTTATTAAATATTAATTAAGATTATCAAACGGATTGTTTTTTAATCCGAGTTATTTATCTAATTAAAATAATAAAATTAATTATCATAATTTAGTTAGATCAATTAAAATGTAACATTATGGATATTGTTACATTTCGAGATAGTGTCTCACTCTCGTAGCCATGTTGTTTTTTCTCCCGAAACTACCTCTTGAATATCAATGAGAAGGTCATTATCATCATATTTCTTTCATTCCCCTAATCTCCATTTTGGTTTGTCTAGAATAAGGCATAAGCAAATTTCCTGGAAAAGCCTTAAAATTCTGGCTATTTTTACATACCAATTTGATTTTTATGAGCATCCCAATTTCTTTTCTTTTGTCTCTGGAACAATAGAAAATGATTAATAGGAGTTTTTTCTACATTCTCTATAGCCAGTAACGATTAATTTACATGATAAAACCATTGGTGATACGTTTAAACTATGAGTTTTCTCTACATTGTGAAGAAGTCTATCAAAAAAAAAAGGATGAAAAGTTTTTTATTTACCTGGAAAGACGAAAAAGAAGAGGAGGAAGAGGAAGAAGGTGAGACCTGAAAGAAGAATGAATGGAACAAAATATACTTGTATTAATGCGAGTAATAAAAAGAAATTTACAAATATACAAAAGAGAGTTTTTTTTAAATTGTAAGCATATATTATATGTAATATATACAAGAGGAAAAGCTTCATTTTAATTAGACATGAGTCCTATTACATTGCTTCAAATCTTCTAAACAATAATGCAAACATTCTACCACTGAGAAATAATATATACTATTTAATCAATATAAAAGAATTAATGATTTCCATTACCAGAAAAATTGTCAATAGAACGTCTGTTTTTTTACTTACATTCGGTATGGGAAGTTTGATAATTAATGATATAGATACGAATAGCTATTTTTTAAAGATTAAAGAAGAGAAATTATTCATTTTTATTAAAGGTAAACTAGATTTAAGACAACATCTTGAAGTTTTGGATTAGCTATGAAATGTATCAAAGAAATTTAGTAGAATGGTGCCTTTTTTTATTCAAACGAAAAAGAAAATAAAGTGAAAAATAGAAAGGTGGATTGGGAAAAAATGACTGAACTCTTATTCTTAAAAGGCTTTAAGAGATGTTAATATAATTTGCATACTGCATTCAACTCAATCTGTAAGCCCTTAGAAGATTTTTTTTCTCTTTTATAGAAAAATTCTTGTATTAAGGAATAAAATATTACAAATAAAATTCCCTTTTGTTTTTGTTATGTCTCTCATTTCTAATCCTTGATCCCACTTCCTCCCCTATCTCCAATCGGTCTTTTTTTACAATTTGATGGATATTTCATGTAATTATACTATCGAATTATTCATGCAAGAATGAAAGTTTAATTGAAAATAGCTTTATACAGGTTTTGAAATGTTTCTTTAAGTAGTTTTGTTAATCCACATGATCATCCTGTCTTATGTGATTCGCCGTCTCTAGTTAATTAGAAATTAGTCACACTATTAGCTGTATATTTACCATTAAACCATTGTTGTTATTACTAATTTAACAAACTGAAAGCATTACAGATTCAATGGAAAAATGAGGCATTTTTAAGGATTAGTTATTGGTAAACTGAACAATGTTCTTTGTTCTTTTTATTATAATTGCCTAGTTACTTTTAACGGTTGATTGATATATCAATTTAAGATGGATAATTACCCTGTCTGCCTTTGTTTCTCTTTCCTCTTTCCTTTTAATCTATAGACCTAAATCTTTGACATCAAATAATTATTGATAGGAGAGTGTTTACCATAAGAGATCCGTCAATGTTAGACTAGGAATATAAATTGAAATCATCTAGTATTAAACATTTAACTGATAGAAAACGAGGAGTTAAAGAAAAGATCACAAGTAGTACATTGAAGATATTAGCATAAAAGATTGCAATGGGTAAAGTTAACTCTAAATATTTGAATAATTATAGATACATTTTCAATGATTGTACTGAAATCGGGTAATTTCAAATTTGTTTTATGTCCCATCAACAAAGATTAATGGATGATGTCTTACTTATGTATGAATATTTATGTAGAATATACTGTCTCTAGGTGTAAATTGTATATATACTGTATACTGTATAAAAGTAAAATATAAGTATATTTTACTCTTTCTCTCGTTATCTTTTCTCTTCGTTGCAGTTTTTTTCGTCTGTAAGGCAAATAATCCTTCGAGTCTATCTACAATGCTGATAATTTCTTTTTCTAGTATCAAGTCTTTCTTAACATGTAGGTTTCGTGACCTGAAATATTACTTCACTTAAAGAAGAAGGCGTTAAATTGATTGTTTTTCAATAAAACATCTACATTTATCAGTAAATTTACCGTTAAAGTTTAATCGTTAATCCAATACATTCATCACAATTGGTATTATGCTTTATTATCAATACTATTGTATGCTCTGTATGGCGAGTTCCTGGCAACGTAGAAGGAAGAAGATAAGATGAGTAAACAACAGAGCAATAATCTTGTCCATGCTAATGCTTATATTCTTCTCTGTTACATTTAATTCTTAGATATTGGTTAACAAGCTATTGTTTGTCTTTCTTTCATGTATTGTCCTATAAAATCTGAAGTTAAATGGAACAAAGAAAATTGGATTTAAAAACAGTTGGGCCTTTATTTCTAATAGTTTAGATAATCCCTGAGGGCATCTGGAAGTAGTTTAGACACCAGAACTAAAGTTTTGTCATTCCGTTCATAAAACTCTAAATTAACCCAGTTTTGCAATGTTATTTACTTGTTTATATTTACCGTTTTATTCAAGTTTAATTTATATTTATATCCTGTTCGAAAAGTATTAATGTGTTCATTATTTATTTTTTGTATTCTTGTTATTTATATTTAATGGATTCAATATTTGAAAAATATGATTATGTTGAAGGAAAGAGAAATTCTTACACATCATAAGTAAAATAGAAAATTATACCTTGGCGCGAAATAAGGGTAAATAGCTCTTATTTCATTTGATATTATTCAATATTTCGCATCAAAAATTACTTGTTAGCTACAGCTGACAGAACATTTTACACGAACAAAGCAAGCAAACATACTGAGGTTTAAATTTCTACTTCAAAATGCGAAAGAGAATATAAAGGAGAAAAGTCAAGTTAGAGATAAACATAGAAAGAGAGTAAGGATAAGAGAGACAGGCGGACGAGTAGAGTATAGAGAGCTGAGGGTAAAGGGTTATATATACGCCAAAAAATGCTTGCTTATTTGTCAAATCATTCATTATTGCTCACGAAAAAAGGAAAAAAATTGTTTGTTATTAGCTGGTAGTTTGTCAATCTTTTAAAAATATCTCAACCAGTACCACAGAAAAATAATGTAAAGAAATGCTATTCTTTCCCGTTTATTTATAGAAAGTATTTAGTAATTTTTAGATTTATTTATACAAAGTCACACAGGGTTATTTATATATTTTATATATTTCCTTTAAAGTTATAGATAGAAATTTTCAGTTGTTGCTTTTTTTTCTTTTTTAAACGATTAGACTTTCAATTTAATGATTATATTACTTCAATTTATATAAAGGTTTTTCTGTTGTTGTTGAATACTGAAATATATATTGTATATATCTACAGTATATTTAGTATTATTGAATGTATATAAAAAAATTATATATAATAAATCTATACCTCTTCATAGGCTTACCCAAGTAGTCAACAGGGGGAGTAAATATCGTCCCCAAACCGAGCCACTTTCCAAACAGCCTTTACTTCATAACCTTAAAAACAAAAGAAGAAGCTTCTCTTAGCTAAAATGTTGAATATTACTGGAAATGAGAGTTTATCTAGTTACGAAATTTGGTTACATAATTTCTGTTACAAATTACTACTACCACTTATCTTAGGAGCCATTATGTTTATTGGTATTGCAGGTTGTATTTCTTATAAACAAATTTCTTCTCTTCTTTTTGTTTGCAGTATATATTTTAGAAAATCTAACTTGTTCTAATTCTTTTTTAGGGAACGCTATCGTAGCATTCTTAATATGTTTCAGGAAGACAATGAGAACAGAGATGAACTTGATGCTGTTGAATTTAGCTATTGCAGATTTAACTTTTTTGACAACTGTTGTACCCGTAACGGCTTATAAGTAAGATTCGACATTTACATAGATGTTATGTAATCTTCTCTCTTTCTCTATCTCTCTCTCCCTCTCTCCCTCTCTCTCTCTCTCTCTCTCTCTCTCTCTCTCTCTCTCTCTCTCTTCTCAAGTGTAGATTTAGATTTAAACAGTTGTATTAAATATATTTTATTTACATCACAGGCATGCAACGGATTCTTGGTTACTCGGTGATGTTGCTTGTAAACTATTACATTTTTTGTTATACGTTACATGTTTTGTAACAATTTATACTCTTGTTATAATTGCAGTTTACCGTTATGCTATTATTGTACAAGATTTAATTTGTTCAAAAGTTAAAGTGTGCTTTATACTCTTTTTTCTTTGGTTAATTGTTATATTATCTTGCATCCCTATTCTACTTATATATAGGGTTGAAAAATTTGAAATGCCGCCTTACGAACCGTATTGTTATTGTCATTTAGTAGAAAAGGGTAAGAATTCTTATCCTTTAACTCTAGGATTTTTTATACTTGGTTATGTTTTTCCATTGTTTATGATTGTTACATTGTATTTATTGATTTATAAATATTTAGAATTAATGGAAAAGAAGCCAACACTGAAATTCAATGATAATATAAAAAGATCAAATCAGATTGCAAAAGTTTTAGCAATTGTTGTCCTAGTATTTGCAGTTTGTTGGCTACCGCTACATGTGTTTCTATTATATGTTAATTTTACTAAACACGTAACCTTTTCTCTCTCGTTCAACCTAATTTTAATAATAACTCATGCATGTGCCTATTCAAATTCGGCTATAAATCCAATAATTTATAGTTTTGTAAGTAAAGAATTTAGAGATGCATTTAAAGGAATCCTTTACAATCCTTTCCGTTCGAAATTCTTCGCTAGAGATTCTTCTACAGGTGAACGTCTAAACACGGATCAAGATCAGGCTGGACAAACTCAACATTGTATAATAGAATAGTCAAATATTCATAACTCTTATAAGATTACAAAGGAAAATTTGTCGTTTTGGTGGAAACTTATCACTCTATCTAGTATTCGTGCTCTCTTCTGCTAAATGTAATTTAATATTCTCGTGCTAACTTATTTTCCTATTGAATATTCATTTATTCAAAGTGATACAATTTGAAATAAAAATTATGTATTTTACAGAGAGAAAATCAACGAAATAGCTTTAGCATTTATTTTAGTAAAATCAATTAATTAAAGTCCCTTATCCTACGTCAATAAATCGCAATCTAAACTCGCAAATAATCATGAATATTCGTAATAATTTCAAATTAATATAAACAGATGAGTAACTTAACATTCTACATAAGTTTTTGGGTATTTAGAATGTTTTATTTAAGGAAATCCCTTTAGAAAAACTGTATTAAAGCAAGACACGACTGATCTGACAACGCTAATAGTTGGGCTTCTTATGCTAAAATGGTACTTTCCTTTTTCAATTTTCTACCAGTTATATAGCTTATTCCTATTAAAAACCATGAAAATGATACTGTAATAATATTAAAAATAATAATGATTGAAATAAAATAATTAGCGCCATCTATCTTTAAAGGTGTAAGTAGTAAGCTAACTCAGAGCTGTAAGTCAAAGATAACAGATTTTCTTAGAATTGACGCACAAAGGCGTAAAATTATAACATTGTTGTTCTCTTTTAAAATGATAAAAAGGATGTTTTAGATACGTTTATTATAATTATTCCTATTTGATTCAAGAATTGAAGATAATTTAGGAAAAGAGTACGATTTAACAATCATTCTTACATAAGAATATTAAGGTTTTGAAGATACTTCCCTCTCTAGTAATAAGTTTTATGTTGGAGATGATAAATTATTAGCTAAATGCTATTAGTAGAAATATTAATAATGGAATTTGTCATATTTGTTGCACAAAAAGTGAACATTTTCTTAAAGCGTGAGAAATAGCAGTTTGTTAGATACGTTCGTTTCTAATTTTTATGTTGTTATTAAAGATTTCTTCCTTAAAGGATTGAAGAGAAATGGCAAGAGTTTTAATCTATTTCTTAATATCCTATCTTCTGAATGTAGTAGATTCAAACTGCTCGGAAGGTTGTCTTCCAAATTTTTCTTGTAACCCATACGATAACAAATGCTACGAGAATCCAACGCCAAGTACAAGGCCATCAGTATGGTTGGGTGAAGCTCCAGACAAATGTGACAGAACGGAAAAGCATTGTGAATTGTTTGGCTTAAACTATGATTCCTCTCATCCGAAAGGTGATGGGGAATTTTGTAGAAACGGTACAAAAGTGAGATGCTTAGTTCAGGAGAACATCGATCTGGAAACCACGCCATCAAATGAATTTCGTTATGTGACATATAACATCTTTGAAAGGGATTTTGCTATAACTTACGATGGTCAACGAGAAAGATCATGTCGTATAATTTACTGGATGATTAGAAATCATCCAAATATAGATGCATTTTCATTCCAAGAGACTTTTATGGGCGGCTGCTTTTCAGACGATAATCTAACTTTAAGGGATATGTTAACCTATTATGGTTTTGAATATTATACGCAAACAATTGAATCCGATTCTCAACCATCGAATGGAGGAATATTTATTGCTTCGAGATGGCCAATAGCCTTTAATTCAAGTTATGTGTATACTAATTACAAACCAGACTCTTGGGATTCTTTCGCCGCTAAAGGAATTGTCTATGCAAAAGTTATTAAAACTGTTAACCAAAAGGCTGAAATATATCATTTGGGTGGTACGCATTTACAGTCTGGTAAGCCAAAAACTTATCAAAGTCAACAATGTAAAGAAATAGCTGAATTTTTTGGAAATTTAAGTATACCTGAAACAGAGGCTGTTCTCATTGGAGGTGATTTTAACCTGAATCAATTATTATCAAACGATACAGAGGAAACTGAGAATTTGATCAAGTGTATGGAATATTTAAATGCTAACATTCCAGTAAATACTGGACCACTAAACGCAACTACCGATCCTACTACTAATGATCTATTGCAAATTTTAAAACCTAATAAAACCAAAAAGAATTGGATAGATTATGTTCTTCCAAGTATATCCTTTAAAAAACCAATTGAATCAAGTCAAACAGTTCTTCAACCGAAAGCTAGTGAAAAGTTTCCCATATGCTTATGTGAAAGATGCATTCCGTTGGACGACTACATTTACCCGGATGACCCTGAATGCGGGAGAGTTGTAAAAATAAGTCATCTTGCGGATCATTATCCCGTTCTTGGTAAATTTGTATTTCAATAAATAAAAACTAACGCTTTAAATAATCTATTTAGATGTAAAAACAAAACGCATTTTTCATGGTAAAATAAACATTTTACGTCATAATCTATAGTTAATCCTTTAATCTATGTACTTGCTAATCTCTATATTACCTAGAACGAGTTTAAATAGTATATTCCAGATTTCTGTAATTGTCTCTTTCCTCCTCAAGTTATCAAGTAGTGTATCATCCTTAAATGAACTTTTAAATTCATTTGAATATGTATTTTAAGCACAATTAATCAAGGTTCTAGGATAAAAATAGAACTGAATGTTTCGGATTTCACCTATGAAAATCTAAGGTTTTCTTAAATAAATATCTTTCGGAAAATGCTACTTTACAATACACGCTTTACTCTCTTTTGAAGATCTAGATAATATATAACGCTTTAGAAAGGGAGATTTTAAATAGGGTCTTGCGTTAGATTATCCTTTGAACAAAAAATTGGGTAAAAAATATCTATCAATTTGGTTCCTTATTTCATTTAGAGCTACGAATTTCAAGGATAATTAAATTAATTTAAGCATTTTTAGATAATTTATAGTTGAAAGGTTCGTTTGAGTTCTGGAATTTGAGATCTATTTTAGGCTTGATCAAGTTTATCTCTAAAATTTTTTCTTTTCTTATAGATGAAGACAAAGAAGAAAACATTCTATCTCTTATTCTTTTCTTTATTCTATTTTAATATCTGTAATAACAGTATAAAAACGTATTTATAGTCCAATATTTGTAAACACAATGCACACTACTATTAAATAAATTAGAAGCGCATTTATGTAAATATATGTATATAAAGCATATATATATACTGCAATAGCCTTAAATAACCAAGGACAATTGATATCCGAAGGGAATATTAAAACTTTTCTCTAAATTCGTATTCTTTTTGTTATTTCTTTCTTTGGTATATCTTTCTTGTTTTAATACATAGGTTAGTATAACCTATGATATATACTAAATATAAGCATATACATATACAGTATATATATATATATATATATATATTGTATATAACAGATATAGCTATCGTCTAACATTACGTAATTGTGGAATATAAGAAAGATTATTGATATAGGTTACACTTTTTTATAGAGTGAAGATACTAATGACTTGTTCTCGTATATCAATAATACTAGCTAACTAAGTATGGAGAGGAAAGCCATCAACTATATAAAATGTATACGTACAAAATTTCACTTCCTACCAATGAACTGTTAGAGTAACGTTTACTGTTGTGTAAACCTATTGAATGGAGAAAATGCAGCGGAAATATCTATACACTTATCATAAAAACTATAAATCGTATTAATAAGTCTTGTATATTATAACTTAAGTAAACAAGAAGGAAATCAGTTGAGAAATGTTCTTTAGTTTTTATATTAAGAATCTTTCCTATAAATACTTTAATAAATACGATTAAAAAAAGAGAAGAAAAGAATGATTATCGAAATCTGTACATGATTTCACCTTTGATTATAAACACTTATTGACTTTATACATTTGTTCTTAATAAATATTTTATTAATTTCTCTTATAATTTTTATCAATGAAAATATTCTATAACATTTAATATATCAAGCTAAAATTTTGTAATTATTAATGATTTATATTTTAAAAAAATAGGTCAAATATAAAGATCCATCTTTTATAAAAAACATAATCAGCAAGTATAATTTACATTGTATTAAATAACTGAATTTAGAACTTTTTTATCATTTAAAAAAACATTGATTGACTAGTTAACTTTTATTTACGTTTGTTCAATAAATTGGTGAATGAATATTTTCAAGTTGGATTTTATGGAATATTTATTCAGTTTGCTTGAATCTGATCTATTTTATTGAATTTTATTGAAAAAAATTGCTTTGTCGCTTCAATTAATCATAAGCTATTGTCATCTTGACTCGCTATCTCCTTCTTTTGTCTTTTCTTCCTTTTCTTCCCCAAAACTTTTAATATTCATGAAAGCATTTGTGAACATTTTATTTATATTCTCTATTAGTACACTAACACTCTGCGGTAAGCTTTTTTATAGTTGATGATACTTTTAAGGACAATTGATTGAAATATAGGTTCTACTTGTCAAAGAGATGAGGATTGCTCATACAATGGATTATGCATTGTTGGAAAGTGCAGCTGCAGCTATCCATTGAATGGAACAATTTGCAACTATGGTAATTAATAAAATAAGTATTCTATCTTATGTAATTAAGTTATTCATGGACAACTCAAGGAACCAAGATAAAATTCTATTTTCAACAACAAAGTTATGGTTCATCAATAGGATCAGAAATTCCAGTTAAAAACACTTCGGAATGCTTTGAAATTTGTCTCTCTATAGATATATGTGTTGGATTTTTCCTCTACTATAATAATAATATAAATCATATGAAGTGCTTTTTGAAAAGTCAAATTAACTATCCATTAACTTTTCATAGCAATGAGGATATAATTACTGTTATTTTAACTGGTAATAGAATTAACACAAAGCATTTACCTTCTTAAGCGTATACCATTTTATTTTCATTATCTTATAATTAGATAAAAAGCTTGGAATTTGTGGTAGTGAAACAATCTATACTGAACATCATTTAGAATGTTTAGAATTTCTATGGAAAAAGCATGGATGCTCTAATTTTGGATTAAAATTTTCTGAAAATCTACCAAAATGGATGTCTAACATGACTACAAAAGAAATTGAAGACGATATGATAAATGTTCTGTTACCACCAACCTTTTACATAAATACAAATGTTCAACCTAATAATTCAAGATGGTATCGTTACAGCTGCTTTGGACCTGGTTCAAAGGGTCATTACAACATAGCAGCTTTTAAAGATACTATAGTATCGAATCTTATTTCTCAAGACGATTTGTATCATCATTCTCATGTCGTTGATGGAACTTCACTTAGCGATATTAATTTAGGGAGTTGTACCAGAATGCCGTCTTCTAACCCTTGGATTGCCATTGATTTAAGAGAAATATACGATATAAGAACGATTGAAATCATTCCACCGAATTGCTGCAGTAATATTATCAAATAGCTTATCAATATTTATATATATACTGTATATTAATAATTACTATTAACTCGTTCAATTTCCGTTAAAGGTCAAAATCAAACTATTAGCGTCTACGCCTTTAGTACAGATAAATTTGTACTCAACGATACAGTATATGAAAACGAAATTTGCGATTATGATATTGATTTATTAACTGGATATGAGAGAAGAGTTATTGAATGTTTACCAAACTTAAAAGGGGGACGTTTCGTTAAAATTCAAGAAGAATCAAACAATAGCTTAACGTTATGCGAAATTTATATATATACAAGTAATATAATTTAATCATATTTAATCTTTGAGAAACAGATATTCTCTCCTTTATCCATATAGGCGATCTAGCTTTAGGTCAACCTTCATACTCTTCGAGCTCTCTCGATGAAACATCCTACCCTGGTGCAGCTGTTAGTGAATATTATAAATTGGGAGAATGCTTTGTTTCCATTGTGGAAGAAAGTCATCAATGGTTATCTGTTTATTTAGGTGGATTCTATCTTATTAGAAGTGCCGCTCTACTAACAAAAAGTTTGCATGACTTGGAAATTTTTCTAACAAGACAACATCCTGGTCTATTTTGGCCTCCTTTAGAGAGAGTTCTATGCAATAAACTAAAGAATATATCTGAAACTAATTTTCCATACATGGTTATTTGTTTAGAGGAAGCGACTGGTGAATTTATAGTTGTTTATAGTTTAAAGGACTTGCATGTTTGTCAACTACAAGTTTGGGGTGAGAAGTTAACTAAATCAGGTTTAGTATGATTTTTAATAACAGTTTAGCCTTATATTTTAGTATTTTAACGATTTTATTATAATTTTATTGATATGTCTTTTAGGAGAGAATACAAAAAATATTGCCTTGCATAGACCAGTAGCGCTATCTAGCGTACATGACCAGAAATATTCTCTGAGCTACTTTGCAACGGATGGATTATCTGATTCAAATATGGCAGCTACTGCTCAAGAAGATAATCCATGGATAAGCGTTGATCTCTTGAGGGTTTATTCCGTTAAAAATATAGGTATACTTATTAGGGCGGCAAAATCGGGTGAGGAATGGTTTTTGCATAAATCTATTACTTTATGACATTTATCATAAATCATTTGCGAAGCAGTTCTAGGAAGATATCGAAGAATAAGAGGTCACGTTGGAATTGATATAATAAATTATGAAAACGTCTCTATTAATGGAAACTGTTTTATTGAAAATGGAACAGATAGCAAAACCATCCTAAAAGGCTCATACAAATTTTGGAACTGTTCTAATGAAGGCCAAAGGGGTAGATTCGTTACAATACAATCACTTGACCAATCAGCAATACTTCATATTAATGAACTAGAAGTGTATGGAAGTGTTGATTTAGTGTACGATTTTCAAAGAATCAAATTTATAAATTGTGAAATAGAGGCTATAGATGATTCTTCGGCAGAAGTTCCGTCAAATCAAAAGTTTCCTATCAAAATAATTGATGATATTTTTATTCCATATAGCTTTATCAATCCAATTATTTCCTACATAATAATAAAACATTCTTACGAAAGCAGTATAATTATTTATTTCGATGATTTATATTTAGTAAAACAAATTGGCGTTCAACCACTGTATAATCTAAGCACTGGTGAGAATAGATATAAAATTTCTCTATTGATTATTAGATTATTAAAATGTTACCGGCAGTAAGCGTATTCCTGGAATAAGTGATGAGTTAATGTTTGCAAACTGTACTAGTTTTTTATTTGTAATTATAAAAGATTCTTTATTAGGTGCGAAAATAAATTCACTTATTACCTAGGTATTAGGTATATTGCCTGGTTCTTTCATTTATTGCTATTGCTACATTTTACTTATATATTTAATGTTTTTAAGAAAAATTCAACAACTTTACCGTAAACGTTGAAAGAATTGGTAGAAAGCAAAGGAAATTTTGCAGTTTCTTTTATACGAATAAGACACACCTCTATTCTTTAGAGTATTTCAATTGTCCAAACAAAACTTACGGAAATCTCCTTTCTATTTATAGAAGTGACTCGGTCAATTCATTGGTCATAAGTGAGATAATTGCATTGGGTTTAAAACATGACAATCCTATTGGTAAGCATTCTGTCGTTCTATTTACTATCTATAATATGTAATACTGTTCTACTTCTCAGTTCCCCAGGTTAACGGGTGTAAGTAGTTCTATGGAAAATTATTTTTAATATTTATGCAATCAATAAAGATTTATTTTTACTAATCCAAGCTCTCTGGATGATATATGGAACCAGATGGAAATTACTGAGACGTCTTATTGAACATACATTTTTAAACGTTTCAACTTTAAGAGAATGTTCATCAAGATGCTTAAAAGAAAATTGCGGAAGTTATTCTTATAGTTTTCAAATTAAAGTTTGTTTATTATCTAAATATGAAATAAATGGAATTGAAGATAAGGATGCTGTTGTTGTTAAAAGTAGACTTTATGTGACATTTACATATCTAGATGACGAAATTAACAATAAATATTGTTCGTTGAACGCTGTTACTTAATTTAAGAATACACAATTAAATGATTTTATATCTTATCTGATTTTATTTCACTTATATTATCAGTTTAAAATCAATCAAATAACTATATTTTTGTTATTAACTATTATAATATCTTCTTTAAGAAAGACGATGGAGAGGTCTTTCAAGGTTGAACAACATTTTATTTTGAGATGCATAATATATACATAAATTTATACATTTACATAAATCATGAATATTCACCTTGAACTACTTTCTACAAAGGAAAAGAAATAATAAAGAATAAATCATAAAGTAGCTATTTTTAAAGACACGTGTAAGGATTTATTGGCATAAGCGTATTTTCTTTTTATCTTAGGGGCGTTTCTCCTTCTTTGATTGTATATATAAGTTTAGTATAAATTGTATTTGTTATTGGTACACTTTTGAAAAAATCACAAGTATTTCATCAATTTAATTGGATTATCAAGAAAAGACGGAAAAGAAATAAATAACAAATAACTCGAGCAATTATGGATTCAGATATTGCTCCTCTTATTGATGAGGAACATAATAGAAATATGTCTAATCCAGGCACTGATTCTAACAACCGGCTGTCTGTTAGGAGAAAATTGAACGCCCTCGGGATATTAGTAACGGAAATGTGCGAGCGAATGACGTTTTACAGGTTATTAACCTCTAACGTAGCTTGCTCTCTTAAACAATAGTGTATAAGGTTAAAACTTCTATTTTAGTATATCGGGAAATATTGTAATATTTTGTCAAAATATGCTGAAATTTTCATCAGCAACTGCTGCAACCATAAATGGGGCATTCATAGGTTAAGAAAAATCATATATTTTATCATTTTCTCTAGTAGTTTAATAGCTATATATTTACAATTAGGAACATGTTATTTTAGCCCAATTCTGGGAGGAGCCATCGCAGATTCGTACGCTGGTAAATTCAATACTATACTTGGGGCGAGTTTTATATATTTCATCGGTAGGATGATCTTAATTATTCAAGTATTCTTTTAAGACGTTTAAACTTGATTTGAAGGTACATTAATTCTACCGTTAATTTCTTTGGATTATCAACATTTTAATTCGTCTTATTTTTTATCTCTGGTATGTTAAATCTTCTATTTTAAATGCCTAGTTTTCTATTAATTAATAAGAATTTTCCAACAGACTTTTCGAAGGGTACTTTTCTTTTTTTCAATAGTGTTCGTAGCAATAGGTACAGGAGGTATTAAGGCAAACGTTGGACCTTTTGGCGCCGACCAAGTTAAAGAGGGAGGTTCAAAAGCAGTTGAAGTATTCTTCTTCTGGTTTTATTGGTTCATCAACTGCGGAACAATATTTTCTTTTACTGTGGTAGTTTATTTACAACAAAACGTTAGTTTTGCAATTGGATACGCAGTACCTTCAGCAGGAATGTTGATTGCAATCAAAATATTTTTAGCTAAACGAAACCACTACGAACATCCAAAAATTCAAGGTTTTCACAAAAATTAAGAAACAAAAAAACTTAAATCAGCTTTTCACATTATAACTGAAACAATAACCTTCGTTTAGGGAGTGTACTGAAAAAAATGTTTGGTGTAGGCTTTTATCTTCTACGAAATTGTAGGAAAAGAGGAATAAATGATGCTAAAACATGCTTTGATAAGGCAAAAATAAATTTCGGAGGACCATATTCTAATGAAGATGTTACTAATTTTAAATTACTTTTAAAAGTTATTCCAATATTCTTATTTACAATTATTTATTGGACTTTAAATACACAGGTACTCTTCTTGTATTCTAATTTATTTTTCATACTTTACATTGTGCTTTATATATCTAGTCGGGATCATATTTTGTTATTCAAGGAGAGCGTTTGAGAGTTAAGGTTAACTCTTTTACTATACCAGTTGCTTCGTTGAATATCTTCAATTCTGTTTGTATTATGCTTTTTATTCCCTTGATGGATAGGGTAATTTATCCTTTAATGGATAAATTTGGTAAAAAGCCCACACAACTACAGAGATTAGGATTTGGAATGATTGTAATAACAACAAGCTTTCTTATAAGTGGAGGTTTAGAGATTGTTAGAAAGAAAGATATAGAGAAGAATGGTGTCATTCAACAAGTTATCGGTGATAAAACTTACAATGCATCACACGTTACCATTCTCGGGCAAATACCTCAATTTGCTCTAACTGGAGCTAGTGAAGTGTTCACAAGTATTACCAGTTTGGAATTTGCATATTCTCAAGCACCAAAATCGCTGAAAAGTGTAATAATGGGAATAAACTTGATGATGACTGGTTTAGGTAGTTATTTGGGATCTCTTCTTATAAATGTAATAAAAAAAGCAACGGCAAATGGTAAATATTGATTTTTTTCTAGAAATTATTACATATAGTAAACTATTAAACTATTAATTACCTAATTAGATCCATGGTTACCGGATGATATTAATAAGGGAAAACTGGAATATTTTTTCTTTTTGTTAGCTGGCTTAATGGCCTTAAATTTCCTAATATTCATACCAGTTTCAAAATCGTATCAATACGTGACAAAAGAGACAGATGAACTAGGAGAAGACAATGCAGAGGAGGAACATAAAAATGAGAATTAGTTAATCTATTTATATAAAACTATATTTAAATCAAAAACTACAAACGTTTCATTATAATGAAAATGTTAAAAAATTGATTTATGATTAATATACAACATATTTTATTTATATATATATATAAATATTTTCAATGCGATGTATATAAACATTGAACTTGTTAAAAGAGACTAGTGATCTTGCTTATGAATGAGTTATTTCCACGAAGAAAGTAATTGATTGACAAAATCTATATTGATTGTAAATCAATATTAAATCAATTATCGATTGCAAAGAGTATTTATGCTTATTGAACAAAATTTTCCTGTATTGAACACCATATTCATTCAATATAGCGATTTCTTACAAAACATCCGACAATTTCTTTTATTAATTAATTCAAAAAATATTTTAAAATGTCAATGAATAATTTAATTATTCAACAATTCAAATGATTTAACAGACATCAAACGTCTCCGATTAAAGAAAATAAATTAAAGATTGAATATTTATGACGTACTTATTTTGAAGAACGATTTGCTGTAGTATATTAGAATATTCTGTTTGTAAATGGAAAAAGGTTTATAGCAATAGTCTTCTAGGTCAGGAATACATTAAGAAGTAGTGTTCTGTTTTTTAATTCATCGAACTATATTTTCATTGGCTGCTATTATTTTAAACATGTAGCGCCCTCAGCTACCTTTCAAAATGTAGTTGCACATTAATACACTTATTCACATGATTAGATGAATTTGGAATTTATTTATTGGTACTATTCTACTACTGTTCAGCATCTGCATTTGAATATTAAACCTTCAAGGTATATACTGCACTGGCCTAAATCATTTGAAGATATATTGCATTAAACTATTTATAAATAAGTTCTTCATTGGATTCAAAGCTGCAAACATTAAAGAAATTATGAAAATATCTAAAATTACTTTGTGGTTGCTTTTTAAAATTTCTTTATATATTGAAAGTATTATTAACAATTTTTTATTTGTATTGTAATGTTCTATCATTTATGTCTATTTCTCTAGATGAAGCAGGAAATTGTGATCATATTTGTAGTCTGTTTTCGAGTTGTCAAGTTATACCTGGACTTTGCATGTGTAATGACAAATATGAAGAATTTTTTTGCAGCCATAGTAAGTATATTATAATAGTTGAAAAAAGAAAGCATTCCCAAGTATATCTTTCTTTTATAGGTAGATTTGCTAAAATTCTATTTCGACACGATAGTTCAGGAAATGATCTTGGTAGTTTCGAACAGGTTAATACCTTAGAAGAAGGTTTTGATTTGTGCAGAAATGAGCCTTCGTGTGTAGGATACTCAATTAGAAGAGAGCTTTTTGGCAGTTATAAAATCTGGTTGAAATATAAAATTATTTATCCTGTTCTTGGATCAACCGACGACATGGCGTCAGTTGCCATGTTAGGTGTTTATATACTTTTTTCATAGAACATAGCACATAATTAGAAGGTGAAATAATTATTTTTAGATAAAAAACTGGGAATATGCGGAGACCCTTTTGCAACCGTACAACATGAACCAGAATGTATAGATTTATTATGGAAAAATGTCGGTTGTAAAATCGGAACGGAAGCTTACTTGAACAATATAAATGATTGGAAAGGTGTTAAAAGAAGTTATGATATAGAGAATGAGATGCAAGTATTTAGTGAAAATTCAACACATTATTCATTACCATCATCTTGGGATTCAAGAAAAAGCGTCAGAGAAATGTGTTTTGGTGAACTATCACCTTCTACGAAAAATATTGCAATTTATAAAATTGTTACATCTTCGCCTGTTTCTGAAAATGAACTCTTCCATCCCAATCATATTGTTGACGGTGTTGAAATGCAAGATCCACTTTTGGGTGGATGCGCCCTACTTGAAGGAAAGCAGCCGTGGATATATATAGATTTATTGATACCTCATAAAATAAGACAAGTAACTCTTATCCCGCCGTCTTGCTGCTGTATGTAGATACATAATAAAAGTAGAGTTTTAATAAAATTTTGAATAAACATAGGTGATGATCAAATGGTGGATTTAAATTTAAAGCTTAAGCCACCGTCCGTCATTAATTCGGTATTTTATTATGAAATTTGTGAGCAGAATGTCTCTTTAACGACTGGAGAAAAGCTTAAAACAATTTTATGCAAACCTCATATCAATCCTGGACAATATTTTAGTGTTTATTCAAATATTAACAAACACTTGGCAATTTGTGAAATTAAATTATTTACAGGTAAAAAATTTATAACTGTAAAATATGAATACTTAATTAATCATTTTCAAAATAAAGATGACCTACTATTAAATAAAGAAGCGTTCTCCTCAAGCTATCATACGCCCAGTAGTATGGCTTTCAATGCTGTAAGCGAATTTCTTACAGATTTCTACTTTCAGTCTGTTCCCTCACAGCATCAATGGTTCGGAGTTGATATGGAAAATGTTTATTACGTTTACGGGGTAGATTTAAGTAAAAAAAACGCTCCGAATGCAAAATTTAACAATCTAAATATCTATTTAACAATTCAACATCCAAGTACTAATTGGACAAGTATTACTAAAAAATTATGTAATACTTTTATTACATCTGATTTTACAAAGAATTGGTATACTGTTTTATGTGAAAATAAAGAAACTTTCGGCAGATTTTTAGTTCTCGAAAAGAGAGATAGTGAATCGCTACAACTATATAAAATATCTGCATGGGGAATTCTTAAAAGTAGAATTACTGAAGATGATTACAGTATTAATAAATTGAATTTTCAAAATCAACAGTTAATAGAGTATATCTTTATTATATTTTAGCCTTCAAAAATATTGCTTATAACAAACCGGTAAAAGCGTCCAGCATGCTTGAAGATAACCTTGAAGGCTATGTTCCCTATGCGTATGCAGCTACTGATGGGATATTAAATTTTTTTATGTGTCACACAAATAATATTAAAGGTTGGGTTCAAATAGATCTACTTGGTGAATACAAAGTAAATTACATAGGAATGCTAACAAGAAGATACTGTAAGTTTAAAAAATTACTATTTTTATCAATTGTGCTTTTAATTAATTATCTAACTATAGATGCATATGTATATGCTAATATTAGGGGCTATTTGACAAATGTAAGCTTAACAACCGATCAAGCTATACCATTTATCATACCCAATTGCTTTGATAATTCGGATGGAACTCACATCAGTGTTATTGCCGGAGAAATGAAATTCTGGAAATGTAAAGTTCCCGAACCTTTTGCTAGGTACACTGTATTATATAATTTAGGAACACAACCAGTAAAAGCACACGAAATTCAAGTTTTCGGTTATCCACTCAATCATTCAAGTATTTTCAAAAGATTGGAATTTATGTCAGCAAATTCAAATCATATGGGTAGTGCAAAAAAATATAAGACTATTTCAAATATTTTACCTGTAAAGGCTATTGATAAAAAGTTGCCACCAGCTTTTCAAAAATTCATGGCTAGTTGTACATCTGCAAGGGAAACTGGAATGCCTTCAAGAATAACTGTATTTTTGAACGCTACTCATATCATAGATGAAATCATAGTACTTCCTTGTTTTGACTTACATGACGGTAATAGAAATTTATTGGATATAAATTAATAACAAATCACTATTTATAATAGAAATTTTAGAAAATATTGAATCATATGTTGAATATAGCAGGAACTTTAAATATCAAAAATGTGATATAATAGTTGGTGACAATAGTACATTACTTATTCCAACATATTTTCAATGCCCACCGAAAACGGAAGGCGACCGAATATCAGTGTACAGAAATGATTCAAAAAGCTTAAGTATATCTGAGATTATAGCTTTTGGTGTTCCATCAGCTAAGAATTTAGGTTGGTTTTAATTGCTTTTGTTATTTAATAAGAATATTTGTATTATTCTACAACAGAAGCGGCTAATGAACAAGGTGAATAGATATGAAAAAATAAAGATTTATAAGTCTATTATCTAAAATATATTAGTTGATCTATTTTTCATTTATTATAATAGAGAGTTGGAGATTTCTGAAGGAAGGATATAAGCTACAATCAACGATTACTTATAGAACAATACAGGAATCTCTATCGATTTTAGATTGTTGGAAAGAGTGTAATAAAGAAAATTGTAAAGCCTTTTCCTATTCAAAACTGTTGAGTGAATGTATTGTTTCTAAGGAAAAATTGATGAAAGGCTTTACAATGGGTAAAATTGAACCGAGCAATCAAGAATTCGCAACATTTATCTTAACAGGATGTACGATTAACTGCGGACAAGACATCAACTGTTTTTAATTATTTTGCTATGGTATTATTAAGTGAAAAACTCTTCTTTTACTTCAAAAGCAGATTTATATATTTATTATAGTAAATAAACAATCAAATTGAAAATGTACCTGTTTTTTCATTTATCAATAGAAATATTCTATGAGTTAGTCATAATGGTTTAGAAATTGGTAACGAACCTAAATATTTACATTGATTTTAGCTTTTCCAAGTCTTATCTTTTTCAAATTCAAATGAAAAGTTGATTTATCGATTCTCTTCTCAAAGTATAGCCATTAGTGTAGAGGTCTCTTCATTCTTGAAATTAGTAACCTCCTGATCAAATATAATTTTAGAATCAGGATTTTCTAAAAGACAAGAAAGAATTGAAAAATGAAAAGACTGAAGATAAAGATGATGATTTTCAAAAGTTGTTTTATTCTTTTAATATTCTCTATAGTGGCTTGTAAGTTAATGAATTATTCATTAAGCATTATAAACAGTGAATATTATTTTAAAAGGTTCTGCATGCCAGAGTGACGATGATTGTATTGCTAATGGATATTGTCAAGAAGGAAACTGTCATTGTAATACATTATATAAGGGTTCCCTCTGTAACGAAGGTGAGGAGGAAACAAAAGACAATCAGAAATTTTTTTTACGATACTTTCGACGTTTTTATTTCAGGTAGAAGCATCAAGATCTATGATAATTACGTTTCTGAAGACTATCCTCTCACGCAGGAGCCTTTTATAATTTCTACTTATTCAGCATGTTATGATGCTTGCTTAAATAATACGAAATGCGTTGGATTTGTTTCTATGTTTTATACATCACAATTTCATTGTTCAATGCAGGAAATAATTTCCTATCCAATGATTTACCGTTCACCGAAAGCATCAAAGAATTATACAACTATGATTCTGAAAAGTAATTTACCAGTTTTCATTTAATTTTCCTATCATAGCTTATTCACTTTGTCATGTTGTTTTGTTTTGTTTTAGACAGCGAATACGGCGTTTGTGGATTAGGTAATATTACAGCAAGACACTCAGAAGAATGTATTGAATATTTATGGGAGAAAACTGGTTGCGTAAAGAATAGTTTTTATTTTTTAGCAAAGTTATCCTTTTGGATAACAAATCTTAAAATCGACAATATAAAATATGAAATGAAATTTATAAGAAAAAATTCAGTACATATTAGCTACTCTCAAGCATTTAATGAACAGAATGAATGGTATAGAGTTATGTGCTTTGACCATATTTCTCCATCAATTTTTAATATAGCGCTGTATAAAACCGTTGTTGTATATACATCCAACGAAACTGAGAATTCTGAACTTTACCATTATTCTCATATTGTTGATGGCGTTACAGAATCTAATCCATTGCTAGGCGGCTGTTCAAAGGCAACTTTTTGGATAGGAGTTGATTTACTTCAAGATTACTTCATTATTACAGTAGCAATTTATGCACCTACCTGTTGTTTGTATATTGAAATGTTTTAAAAGAGATATATGAGCTAATAACAATTTATCCATTCCTATAAAAAATATAGGTTCGACTCAAATTGTTGATATTACTATTAACAAAAATCATATTCAAAATATAACTAAAAGACAGGAAAATCTTTGTATGGAGAATGTTTTACTTAATTCATCAAGTAGTAAGACAATGGTAAATTGCTTGTTAACCGTAAGTTCCGGAAGATATGTTATTCTTAGTAATGCTCTTACAACATCTATGATAACTATCTGCGAAATAGAAGTATTCACAAGTAAATTATTCTATTACTCTAATAAATATTTTGTATTGTATTTATTAAAAAAATTAGGTAATATATTATATAAACAACAACAAGTATATTCATCTGGAGTTTCGAAAACCTATTTTTCACCAAATTACGCTCTTAAAGAGAGGGTTTCTACTGGCTATTGTTTTGTTGCATCTTACTCAAGTACATCTTATGGTTGGATTACAATAGATCTTCAAAACATATATCTCATATATGGAATTGATATTTTATCTCTTATTAACACTAGCCACCATATTGATATTATCTTGTCTAACAATAACAAAACTTCAGAAGGAAATTTTGAAAATGGAATAATATGCGGTAATGAAACTAATTTTATAGCAGACTATTACTCTACATTCTTCTGTAATATTAACAATTCTACTGGTAAATATATTTCTATAATAAAGAAAGAACTTGGTAAATTATCTATTTGCCAACTTGAAATGTGGGGTTTACTTATTGGAGAGAACAGTTTGTTAAATTAAGTCCAAAATTAAACAATTACTATGTAAAAATTATTTTTATAGATGAAAGTGCAGTAAATATCGCTTATAATAAACCTGTTTGGCAGTCGTCTCTAAAACAAAATTCTCTCATTTATGCTCCCTACTTTGCTACTGATGGATCTAGTGGAATATATTTTGCAAAAACCTTGAAAATTAAATATTCTTGGTTGCTTGTTGACCTTCTATCCCAGTATAAAGTATTGTGTATGTCTATCTTGATTCATCCTAGAGAAACATGTAATAAATATATATCAATGACTTTTGACATTTTTTCTATATCATTGATCATTGTAGATTTGGGTCTATATAATAATATTCATGGTCATATTACTAGAAAACTATTATATATTCCTCTTAATTCATCCCTTTTACTGGCCTCCATGGTGGGAAATTGCTTTGAAACTAATTCAACAGAATCAGAAAGTCTGATTAGAGGAAAATTGAAGTTTTGGTACTGTAAGAATCCTAATCCGATCGGTCGCTTTTCATTACTATATACATCTCTTGACCAAAGTTTAACAATACCTGAATTGGAAATTTATGGAACTCCTGAATTTGATGCATATAGCGTTATAAATACAAGGACAGCTTTTATGAATTCAATTGATACAATTAGCACAGATTATCCAAATTATAAAAAATATGGCGTAAAAGCGGTAGACGGTTTTACATGTCCCATAACGAATAACGTTATAATTCCTGGTTCAAGTTGCGCTATGGGCGTTGATGTAAAAGAGATAAAACTAACGGTGATTTTATCAAAGGTTTACTTAATTAAAGAGATAGTTGTTATTTTACCTATGAACAAATTAAGTATGTGTACAATAATTTTGCTGTCCTACTGAACTAAAGACTCTTTTCCATAGGAAGCGATTCATTCAATAACGTATTTATATCTGCCGATCAAACAGCTGATCTAATCACCAGAAAACTTTGTAACTTTTATAAGAAAAATTATGAAAAAAATGTAACTTCATTACCAATATATATTCATTGCTTGGGTGAATTATACGGCGATCAAGTTTCTTTCTATCGATCCGATGGTTTTAATAGATTAGAGATTTGCGAAATATTTGTGCTCGGTCGTAAAGCAAATTTTCCAGGTATTAATTATTAAAATATTAGTAATTTCATTCATATTTCTCATTTCACTAGCTGAAAATTTAGTTGATCGATTTGGTAAGTAAAATAGTACTTTGGTGAATTATAAAACTTAAATTAACCTTTATTACTAGTAAATGTATGGAGAATGGTTGAAAAAGGAGCAAGAATAGCTGAATTATTAGTGTCAAATATCAAATTGAAAACAAAATCTATAACCGAATGTTCAAAATTTTGCTCAAAGACATTCTGTAATACTTTTACTTATTCATTTTTTAGTGAAAGTTGTCTTGTTTCTAATTATACTTTATCTCCCAAGACAAATAGTAGTACCATATTTATGTATAAAAATAGTGCATCCATTACAATGTCGAGTATAAAATCGGTAATTAATCAGACATGCTACTAATATATTAGGCCTATTAAGACCAACTTTCATTTAATGTTAAATATTTTTATTGATGGATTCTTGCAATACAGATTAAAGAAACAATTTCATGTTTAAGCGTTCAATATTTGAAATTATTTTCATCTTCTTCGACGAGATATTATTAACAATAAACATTAGTAACTGTATATTATTGTGAGAAGATTTACAAAGAGAAAAGCATTAATTGAATCGATATTGAAGAGAAAAGGTGATAAAGATTTATTAAAAATATTGAACATTTTCTTTATAATTTCCTTATTGACATTACATTTCGTGAAACGAGTACTTTAGAGACGTTTCAAAAAAAGGCTTTAAATGTAACATTTATGATATTGTTTTTCAAATGTTACCTTCTTTATGTAGAAAATAATTAATATATTGCTTATTCAAAATCACACTATTTATTGCCGAGGAGCGTTTAACCATACACTTCCAATGAGATTTACTGTTGAACGATGCAATATTTTTATATATTCATCACTTCAATAACTATTCAAAATATTGAATTATCATGTAAGATTTTATTCATTTAACATAATAATTCTCAGTGGAGTCTAAAGTCTATAAATCACATATATAGCTGGCGTATGTCTAACTAATGACGACTGCTCTGAGGGATTTTGTATTGATGGAACTTGTACTTCTTGTGAAAAGAATACGTTGTTTGCCTCTATTTGTAACTTTCGTAAGTATTTTATAGTTCCTATGTAACCATCATCTTGCTACTTTTATTTTCAATTTAAAAGGGAATACTTTAAAAATTCTCTCAAGAGTGTCAGCAAATGGTGATGACACAGATTTAGAAATCAGCGATATTCCCTATAGAGCGAACGTCATTGAAGAATGTATTAATCTATGCTTAGAGAGAGACGATTGTATGGGATTTAACATCTTTTCAAATATTGATTTCATTCATTGTTATTTCAAAAAGAAGATAATTCAACCCTTATCTATTGATACGTCAATAGATTATTTATTTTTAAGAATGGGTACAGCTCATTTATTATTAGTGATACATTATTAGTTAAGGATATATCGAACTAATCACTTCAGATATTCAACAGTCCATATGCGGCATTGGCAGTGAACCGTTTGAATACTATCGTGAATGTATACAAATGTTATGGTCTCTTACAGGATGTAAACCAAATACTTTCGGTTATACAATGTACCTAAATGAACTTATTGGACCATCAATAACCTTAAACATAATTCAATCAAGCATAAAAACGCTTTATTCAAGATCTTTTCATCATACAAATTCGAACTTTAACGACCAAAAAGTAACTTATTCAAACAGATATCTTTGTTTTGGAGAAACGTCATTTAGCAATCGTAATGTAGCACTATATAAACGTACTTTCTCGTCAAACGAAGACATTTGGACGAATAGATTTCATCATTCATATCTTGTTGATGGTGTATATGTCAATAATGCTTCCCTTGGAAGCTGTTCAAGGTTAAAAAACGAACACGAATGGATTGCAATAGATTTACTATCATCATACAATGTCAGGGCTGTCTCAATCACAACTGGAAATTGCTGCAGTATAATTTTTAAATAGTTTAATTGATTACTAACATTTATTTTAATATTCATCGTAGTGACGAATCAATATGTTTTCATTCGAGGAATGAATGATAAACCATCAGAACAGACGAATATTTTACACACTGCGAATTGTGGAATCTTTCAGATATCACCGAATCAAACTCAAATACAATACATTTGCTCTCCGACTTTTAAAGCTAGTAGGTATATTCTCATAGCAAATGAACGTAATGAAGAGATAATTATCTGCGAGCTTGAGGTTTTTACCAGTAAGGCTTCAGAATAAGTTTTCAATTATCTAATCTTTCTTTTGTTTGAACAGATAATTTAGCTTTGGGAAAATTGGCAATATCTTCGTCTTCTAATAATAAGATTCATACGCCAGGATATGCTGTACACGAGCCTAAATTAGACAATTGCTTCTTTTCTAAATTAGAAAGCATGTCGTGGTTTTCTATTGACTTGGCAGCGGAATACTTTGTATATGGTATTGACTTGCATTCAAGTGAGGCCTTATTTATTTCGGATATGTTAGATGTAACGATAACAAATGATCCCCCTTTCATACAAATACCAACTTCGATGATACAATGCGAGAGAATCAATGATATGCTTGAATTTGATTTATTTATTACATTTCTTTGTCCAAGTAAAGATATATTTGGTCAATTTTTGTTCATACGTCAGTCTACTTTCCGGCTGGTGATTTGTGATATAGAGGTTTGGGGTAAATTTTATAGATCATCCCGTAAGTTGAGGAATAATTTAGAGTTCTATGTAAAATTAATAATTCATATAGCATTTCAAGATGTTGGCTATAAAAAATGGGCTTGGTTATCATCTTATGATACCTTTAGTAATTTTACGGGACGCCTTTTCGATTTTACTCCAACTGGAGATCATCCAACTTTATATCGAATAGCCTCGAAAAGTGGTAAAAATCCTTGGATTTGTATAGATTTGGCGAGAGTTTATATAGTACATTACATTGGAATTTTAATAGAAAAAAACGTTGAAAGTAGTATTATTCTTTTTACGTGAAACCATACTTTTTATTAAAAATGTTTCCGTACGTTTTTGAAGACGCTGTTGAATATAAAACGTTAGGCGGTCATGTCGGCAACGAACCATCTTTTGAATCTAAACATACGTCAGAGAGAAATTGTTTCACATATAGCTTTAATATTCATGGAGAGTTAGAGAAGAATAGTTTTTCGTTTTTCGCTTGTTCCCCTTCAAAACCAAGTGGGAGATTTGTTTTACTATCGATTCTTACAGACAATGAACCAATAGAATTTGTCGTTAGTAAGATTATAGTCTATTCGAATATTATGGACAATTTCAATGAGAGATATAGATATTTAAAGCCAAGTTTCATTGAATACGAATTGCTAGATCCGAGCGTCGAAGTAAAGCATCAATATCGATATCCACCAGTTCGATTGTACGATAAGAATCCTGGTATTATACTTAACAATTTTTCGTTTGTTTCTTGCATACCTATAATATCGAATAATGAAATATTTGTAAGATTAACTTATAATGAATTATACTTGATAGATAGTATCCTTGTTCAAGCAGCATATTTAATACCTCTTGGTAAGTACATTAGGGATACAGCTATCTTAATAATATACTGTATATATCTTCATTTTATCAATATTATCATATATAGTTAAAGAAGATTATGCAATTCTATATCCTATTATAGAAAATTCTAATAAAGAGGGAGAAAATTTGATTTGCAGTTTTTATAGAATGAATTTAAATTTCGTAAATAAAAATCCTATTATGTTTAAATGTCCTAATCAAACATATGGAAATTCTATTACACTTCGTAAAAAACCCTATAATGAGAAATTTGTTTTATGTGATATTGCAGCGTTTGGTTCACTTGCTCCAAACCAAAACATAGGTAATATAAAACTACAAAATATATGGCAAGTAACAAATTCAATACATTTGCAGATGTAAACAAAGGAAAATATACAGACAAAAGTATGGTTTAGATCATTTATGCATTTAAAATATAAATAATTATTAATTTAAAACATATATCTATCAAATTAGAATTATGGAAAATTATTCATCAAACAGCAAAGCTGTTGGCACACTATATCGATAAGACAATAGAAAATGTTACAAGTTTAACTCAATGTTCTATAGAATGCGAAAATTATTCTTGTTTATCGTTTTCTTATTCTATTGTTGAAAAAAGCTGTGCAATTGCCAAAATTCGGATAACTTTATCGAATCTTATAAATAGTGTATCTAGCAAAGACGACTATTTCACTTTTGCACTTATTGATTGTTATTTAAACGCTGACGTTTGCCAGGCAACATGTCTTTAAAGTAAATAAAAAGTTATTTGCTTTCATACAAAACAAGTTGTCTCATTTTCATTGAACTCTTACATGAATAAGTGAATAATTTCAATCTAATACATTTTTCAACTTATTGATACTTTAACATTATTTCCCCTTGTATTAATAAATAATCCCTTAAATCAAACGTACATTTCATTCCACATTATTTAACCCGACATGGAAGCTTCCTACATCATTTTCTTAGTGTTATTCTTCAATTGTCCTATATGGTGGAAAACGTTTGTGTCGGCTTGCATATCCGACTCTAACTGTATTTTAAATAATGAAACATGTATATCAGGAGTTTGTAGTTGTCCGGTTTCAAACAGGATTTGCTTAGAATGTATTGTATAATATTGTTATATTATTATAATTTATTATATCTTATCATCCTTTAATTAAAAGCTTCAAATTACTTACTACTAAGGGATCTTGATTGCTTTCAAAACGACATCGTCGCTTATGACAACATGGATTATGATACTTGTGAGCTTAATTGTGATAAACATCCCAGTTGTTTCGTTTTTGCGTGGCGTTCAGATATATCGCGTTGCTATCTTAAAAGCACATGCAATTTTCCATTAATGGAAAAAACCAAATCTCCATCATTTTTTATAACAGTTTTCTACAAAGGTAAGAGAATTATGATGATTTTTGGGAATGAAGTTAATGTTTTACTGTCGAAATATTTAGATAAGGTGAACAGTCTTTGTGGATCCGCGTCGACACAACAAGTACATATTAGAGAATGTGTAGAATATATTTGGGAGAAATATCTTAATTGTAATAAAAATGCTAAAGGATTACTTGATAATCTGGATACTTGGATGACTTCTTCTTTGACTTTGGAAGCACTAAGAAACCTGATGAAAGTTTACTCTGTCAATGCTTTCCATTATAGTGAAAGTAGCAGTTATATTTCTGATAAATTTAAAAGATACTACTGCTATGGCCCGGATTCAAGTGGAAAATATAACATTGCACTGGGCAAAACAGTATATTACGAGACTAACTTATCTATCGAAGATAATTATCACCCAAATCATTTAGTAGATGGAGTAGAATTTTCAAATCCAGAACTAGGAGGTTGTTCACGAATAACAACCCTTTCAACGCAGTCTATTGCCTGGGTGTCAATTGATATGGCTGAAATGTATTTATTCAGAAAAGTTGTTTTATATCCTGCCGAGAATGGTTGTTTTTCTATTTTCAAATACATCTGTTTTATATATCTTCTAATTTCTATTTTCAATTCATTCTTTTTTAATAGGATTAACTCAAAACTTGAACATAGTATTTGGAAGATATAGTCCAAGCTATGCAAATATGTTATCCACTCCAAACACAAAAACCTGTGCAAGAGACATCATTCTCGTAGGAGATGGCTCGATAGTTGAAGTAGCTTGTTCTCAAGAAATTGTTCACACTAGATACGTTTCTCTGTTTACCTTTGAGGCCTCACTGATGCTTTGTGAAGTTAAAGTTTTTACAAGTAAGAGCAAATTAAATTTTGCTAGAATTTGTATTAATAGTATAAGCTGTTTTTAGATAATATTGCTTTAAAAGGAGAAGCTTTTGCAGCGAATGCTCAATCGATTGACCACTACGCTAGTTTTGCTGTAAGAGAGAATACCGATCAACTTTTCTTCCAAACCCATACAAATGTATGGTTTACTGTATTCTTAAGAGCATGCTACCTCGTTTATGGAATAGATCTCTTTAAAGCCACTTTTCCTACAGACATAGATGTTTCAGTAACTAATAAAAGTTATGCAGAAACTACACATGCTAACACTCAATTTTGCCATTCAACATCACACAAAAATGATGAAAACGTGTATCTATTGTGCTTACACAAATCTATAGGCCAGTTCATCCTAATTCGGGGAGAAACTCTTCTGAAATTTCAAAGAATAGAAGCTTGGGGAGTTTTAAAGGCAGAAACAGGTTAGAAATTCTGTTAAAACAAGAGAAATTTGTTTTAGATTTCTTTAATCTATCATCTATAGGTGATTATAAAAACGTTGCATCTAAGAAACCGTCATGGTCATCGCTGAATTTTCTAGATGACGTAGAGAAATCTCATAACTACTATGCAACAGATGGAGAAGATGGAAAGAATTTGATGATGACAAAAGTTGATGATTATCCTTGGTTTTATATTGATTTAATAGAATTTTATACTATTTGGGCCATCGTAATTGTAAAAAGAGCACTTGTCGGAGGTTTGAATGTTATTAATTTGTAAAATAAGAACATTTATAGTAACTTTTTACTTTTTTTCTCTTTAAATAGACAATAGATACGATTTAAAAGGTCATGTTACTGATATTATAAGCATGGATGTAGCAGAATTGTCAGTAATTAATCCAAATTGCTTTGACGAAACGGAGTCTACAGTAGGTAGTCCAGGAGAAGCACTCTTTTGGAAATGCTTGGAACCCAATCCAAGCGGTCGATATTTGTTAATTTTTCGCCAAGTAGACGACAAAATTACTATAAATGAAATTTATGCTTATGGCTCTCTATTAAATGCTCAACCTTTCCACAATCAATTACTACCTATAATTGAAGCCAATACATCTGATCTTCTGGCCAATCATAATATACCACAACACAAGCGATTAGCTATTAAAGCTATAGACAACAATTTTAACAATATTCCCAAAAAAACATTAATCTATTCATGCTGCTTTCTCCAAGGTATTACTGAAAGTAAACTAGCTATTTATTTAGATGGAGCACATTCTGTGTCGCAAATTTCCGTTCAATACGAGCTGGAGAGCTTAGGTAAAAATAAACACAAACCATTTAACTTAAGATCAGTATAACCTTGATGTTATGTCAATTAAATTTTTAGATTTATCATTCAACCAAGTTGAAGTTACCATTGAATGGACTACAAAATCAATCCTTAATACATGTGGGACTTTTGAGACTAATATAAGCAATTACTATGGAATTTCTTATTTACAATGTCAAGAAAGTTTCATTGGGAATAAACTTTCATTCAAAAAGGTTTCTAATAAGGGAATGGCAATATGCGAAATTAAAATCTATGGGACTTTATTAAAAGGTATATTGAAATAGCTTTTAAGACATTAACTAACTTTAAATTTAAATTTTATATTTAATATAAAGATGGCAGGAATTTATGTGAAGGTATTTGCCACTTTTCATTATACAATTTATAAATTATTTGTTGAAATTCGTTGAAAGAGGGAAATAAAATTTATATTTCATTTTTCTACCAGAAATCTTCAGGGTAGTACTTCATAAGAGAATTTCTACTTCAGATCGATGCGATCGACAAAAATTTAACGTGCTATTTGACGACTGCCTAAAATTTTGTAAAGATTACACTTGTTCATATTTAACATATTTTAAAGACACTAAATTGTGTTGTGCAATAACCTCATATTTATCAAATAGTCACATTACTACAACAAATGATAAGACATCTATAACAATTCAAAGGCAACAGTGTAACATCACAGAGAATGTAAATAAGCTATGTTGAATACAAAGTATGTGTTAATTTATTAGATTGACTTTTCTTTCGTGTTTCACAGTTGATCAGTAGCAGTTATTGATTGTTCCATCAAATATTTCTATAAATAATATACTGTACATCTCAAGTATTTTTTATAGATCTTAAAATATATTTTATATCATTTAATCTTGTAAACAAAATTGATTTATGTTCAAAATAACACGACATGGATATATAAAGTTGAAAAAAAAAAACTTTTGATAATGAAAACTTTTCTCTCCTCTGATAAAAAGTAAAAAGGATTCTTGGGAAATATTTTTACCTATAAAAGACTAACACTTGACATTGAAGGTCAAAGATGAATGATAAATATATGACATACTTGCATAAATTAATAAATTTTTCATTAGAAAACTGTCGATTGGAAGTTTCCCCAATGGTTATAAAGTATAATGTTATATGTATAAGGCTTTTACTGAGAAAATTATTGTTTGAAAGTATAACTTCATTGTAAAAGATTAATTAAGATATAATCAATATACCCGTCACAAGATATATTTTTATCAGATTCTCATTAAATAATATGTATATCATGTTTATTACAATTCAATAGTTTTAGCAATAAAACCCTTTCAAATGTGTAATTTAGATGAAAATTCATCAGGTTGAATATCTATCAATTAAACATATCTTCCTTCTGAAGAAAAGAGAAATTTCATAATTTTAACATGTTCAGTTGCCATAGGCTTAATAAAGTTCGTAAGCACTCATTCACCGACATCAATTCTAACCCAATCTGTTATATACTTTATGACGTTGGCCGCGACATTTTGATAAAATCAACTAAATTTGCTTAAAAACATTCGAATATTTAACATCTGCTTCCCCAAAGGCTTAATACATTATTGAAACTCTATTGATTAGATCTGGTTAGTTCGTATATAAATAATTTGTTTGACAAATAAAAGTCTTCAGTTTTCCTTGTCACTTTACCTATTAATCATCACTAAACCATCGCTCTTTCGGAAAGTTACTTACCTGAATTGACTACAGCTGTGGTTTTTATTATAGAAAAGATGTTTAAATAATTGATACTATTCATTTGTTTAAAAATCATTAAGACATAAAAAGGTAAGTTCAAGCTAAGAAGACGGATTCGTTTTTTGTTTTATATGAATAGAACAGATTTAGTTATGGAATAAAATTAAAAGGTTAGTATAAATATTTTATTCCTCTTTCTGACGGCACGTTTTAACCTTTGATAAGAGTAAGGTTAGTAGAACTTTATTTTATTCTTTTATATTAAAGTGACATGGTTGTATATAAAATTGAGAAAGAAGGTTTTATTGTTCTAAGATGGAATGTTTGTTCGATAATGAATCAATTTAACTATTTATAGCATGTTCCCTTGAATCTGTTTACTGCGTTGATATTGCCATATGTCAGAAAAAGGTAATTTAAGTTGTAAAATTGTTTTTTAAACGTTATTTTTCAATATTTATAAATAAAATTGTTAGACAAATGACACTTTTGTTTGTATCTGCCCTGATGGATACGAAGGAAATGGCAAAAAGGCTAAAGAAGGAGAGGATAATACGGGCTGTAAACTGCGTTAGTATTTTAATTGTTAAAGATAAAGTCTTTTCTGCTTGTCTCTGATTTATGGATTCTCAAATAGCCGATTGTCCGGAAAATATGAAGGAATTCGGGGATGAAGAATGTATAGCTGTTTTATCAGAACCAAAAACTTTTGAGGAAGCTGAAAAACAGTGCAACAGCAAGTTCGGCGGGAATCTACTTTCAATAACAAACGAAAATCAGCTTGAGGAGTTAGCCAAGATTGCTCCTGCAACCGATAATTTAATCTTCATAGGAGCTACCGATATAGCTCTTGAAGGTCATTTTGTCTGGAATGATCAAGCATCTAACGTCTATATGCCATGGAAAGACGGCGAACCATCTCAAGATGATAGAAAGAAAAATTGTGTTGCTCTAGACGCTTCGAGCAAATTTAAGTTCACCACTGAAGTTTGCACTATTCCTCATCCATACTTCTGTTCAACAGGTAAATAAATAAATTTTTCAAATTGAGTAACATTTAAAGAAAACTACTTCAACTAGCCCGTGTTAAGAGACAATGTAAAAAAGGCTGGACTTTAATAAATGGAGAATGTATATTTGTATCGTCAGAAGAAGTGACCTACAGCGATGCTTACCTTCGATGCTCTCAAAATGGAGCCGAGTTGGTTACAATCACATCAAGAGCAGAGGCAGACAAGATCTTTGCTAGGTTTATTTTTTTAGGATCAATGAAAAACTAATAAAAAATTGAAAATTATCATTTAATACTCGCAGTGTTCCATTTCTTACAAACATACCTTATTGGACTGGTTTAACAGATGGTTATTTAGACGCTCCTGATGGAAGTCTAGCATGGGCTAACGGAAATCCAATAGCATATTATCCACTTCAAAATCCAGACGTTCTAGCATCTGGAAAGCAATTTTGTGTTACTAGTTCTATAGATTCTAAATGGACGGCTCAAAAATGTACTCAAAAATATGGATTTATTTGTCAAAAAACACCTGGTAGTAAGTAAACTCTTTTCATCCATAGATAATTAATCTGAAGAGAAATAATTTAATCAATTCTTCTTGAATAAACTTTTATTTTCTGCCAAATAGAAAGCAAAAAGTGCCCACCAGGATCTTATAGATTTGGTGAAAAATGCTATAAAGTTAAATCAACTGAAGGTCAATCATTTAATGAAGCTAAAATGACTTGTAAAACTATGGGAGGAGATTTACTCAGTATTAATTCAGCAGGAGAACAGGAATTCATTGCCAATTTATTAAATACATTAAAATTTAATCAAGATTTATGGATAGGTTAATATTAAAAATAAGTTTAATTTGATTTAGCATTTCAAAATCAATATCTAAAATTTATTCATATTACATAGGCCTTTACGAAAAAAGTGTGAAACTTAACTTTACTTGGACTGATAATACTCCTGCAGAATATTACAATTGGGTTTCCGGTGAACCAAATCTGGAAAAATTGTTCTCTTGCGTGAAAATGTCATACGGAGATAGTTATGCTTGGAAAGATATAGAATGCGCAACAAAATTACCATATATTTGCGAATATAGTATGAAAAATGTTTTATTCTTTATTATTATGCTCTTTGAATTATTTTTCTAATTAGATAATACTCCGTGTAAAAACGCTTCCCAATGCCACGAAGATGCTGAATGTCATATGGGCCAATGTCGATGTGCTCCCGGAAAATTTGATGGAGATGGAAAAGACGTTTGCATAGGTAGAAAGATTTATAATAAACTCACGCATAACGTCATAAATAGATATTATATATAGCAAATATTATTTCGAAAGAAATTGATTAATACAAGTATTTTAATCAATATTTTTAGATATAAATGAATGTGAAGCAGCTGTTTATCCTTGTCACGAAAAAGCTAATTGTAATAATTTGAAAGGAGACTACGAGTGTAAATGCAAAGAAGACTATGTTCAAAATGGACTAATTTGCATTCGTAAGCTTTTTTTTATTTAAAGATAGTGATACTATTGTTTCTAATGACAAAAAATACCATTCTAGATAGGAGATGGTGCGAAAAGGATGAACAGTGCAACAAGAATGGCTATTGTAATAAGACCATTGGTCTTTGTGAATGTAATTCTGGCTGGGAAGGAGACGGCAAAGACGAATGCCACGGTTTAAATTCTAATTAATGAAATTAACATATTCGTAATTAGTTAATTTTTTATTTTATAATTGTCAGATATTGACGAATGTGTTCAAGAATTGCATAATTGTCACAAAGACGCAATTTGTACAAACTTAGATGGTAAATTTCATTGTGACTGTAAAGATGGTTTTGTAGGAAATGGAACAGTTTGTCAAGATATTCCATTAAACTGTGATGATTTCTTACGTAAGCATCCTGATAAGGCGAAAAATGGTCCAAGAGAAATTGATCCAGATGGTCCGGGAGGAGTTGACCCTTTCTTGGTAAACATTTTTCTGTCAATTTTCCAACAATTCTTACTGTAAAACGTTATTTAATCATATTCTGTAGGTGGAATGTCTCTTTGAAAATGGCTATGGCATTACCTTGATAGAAACTAATATAGAAAAGAAAATTTCTCTTTATAACAAACCGGAACCTGAATCTTTTACAAAGACAGTTATTTATAAAAATGATGTCACCATTTTGCAATTAATCGAATTAATAGTTTCCTCTAAATTCTGTTACCAAGATCTGAGGTAAATTTATATTAAATTAAACGAATGACTGGCATAAATTTAATAGTTGTCTCTCTTCACTTTCCTGCCATTTAGCTTTGACTGTAACGGTAAAATTAACCTTTTGGAAAATGGTTATTGGGTATCATCTGATGGTGTTAAACAGAGAAATTGGGGATCAATGCTAAACAATAATACAGTAAATTTATATTATTCATATTTCCATTGATTACATTTACTTTAAATCAACATATTAAATTTTTAGTGTACATGCGGTGAAATAGGAGCTTGTAAAAACGAACAATCAGCTTGTAATTGCGATGGATCGGGAAAGGGACAAGACTGGAGTAGAATCATTGAAAGGAATAAGCTTCCAATTAAAGAAATTGTCTTAGGAGGAATACAGTCCTCTTACGCAAAATATTTTGTTGGACCACTAAAATGTTCATCTGTTCAATTCGGTTCGAAAAAAGACATAATAAAAATGATAGATTAGTAAATTAATTACAATTTATCCTACAGATATTCCAAAGGATTGCGACGATCTCAAAAAGAATTACGAAGTTGAAGATAATGGAGTTTATTTAATCGATCCTGATGGACCAAATGGGGATGAAAGTGGCAATTTACCACCATACAATGTTTATTGCGATATGGAAACTTACTCTCATGTTGGCGTAACCGAAATTCCACACTTAAAGTAAAACGTTTAGAAATTAAAACAAATTTTAATGCAAATTTAATCAGATTAAATCAATTATTGTTTTAGAAAAGGTCCAGGTGAAGGTCCAGGAGAAGGTCCAGGTGTACCTAAAGGTCCTGGAGATCAGCCTATTGTTTATCCTTATGGATACGAAATTCTTTTGAAATTGAAGAAAATATCCCTGTTTTGCATGCAAAAAGTCACCTACGAATGTCAAGTAAGGTTTTTCGCTTTGATTAAAGAAGATTCTTTATAGATATATATAATAAATTACATCAGAATTCAAGAATATTTGGAGGAGGAGAAATTCATACAACTTGGAATAGACAAGATGGATTATCACTAAAATACTTTCCTGGTGCTTCCGGAAGAGAAGAAACGTGTGCTTGTGGATTAACAAAATCTTGTAACGACCCAAATGTTAAATGTAACTGTGATATTGTCGACGGAGAATGGAGGAAAGATTTAGGAGTTATTACAAATAAAGAGGATTTACCACTCGGAAATTTAAATGTTAAAGACATTGGCACTGATAAAAATATAAGATACACGGTCTCTAGGCTTATGTGCAGCACGAATCAATTCGGTTAGCCTATTTGTTTTATTGACTGCTAAGTTCATCTAAAAATAATCTATGTACGATAAAACAGGAATTGAGCCTACATGTCAGGTTTACAGAAGGAGAGGAGAAGATTATAGTTACGCTTATCTTATTGATCCCGATGGACCAGTTAATCCTAAATCTTCTCAGGCTGTTCAAGGTTTTCTTCACTAATACAAGTGTTTTAATTTTCCCTCACTAATCTTCAATATAATATTCTTTAGCAAATAATGTTGAACCATTCCTGGTTTCTTGTGAAATGTACAAGGATATACAAATTGGTGTTACAGTAGTTGGTCATGATACCGAGGATAAAACTACTGTTTCTGGAAAAGAGGAACCCGGAAGCTATCACAAAGATGTTACCTATCTTGAATCATCTTACAAGCAGTTGATTAAATTAGCAGACAGATCGGCTTACTGTCAGCAATCTTTTGAGTATGAATGCACTAATTCGTCTTTAATTAACGAAGATAAAAAATATGGATACTGGATAGCCAGAAATGATGCCAAAAAATATTATTTTAATGGTATTAAAGGCACCGGCTGTGCTTGCTCAGGTGATAATTCATGCGATGGGGGAAAATCGTGCAACTGTTTCTTGAAAGACGGAAAAACAAGGTGGTTTTATTTATTATAATATTTAAATTTTATTGACAATCTTTTTAAAAATCTAGAACGGATATAGGAATGTTAAGTAACCGAAAAGATTTACCAGTAACGGCCTTGAACTTTGGTGATACAGGGGATGAAGGTGAAAGCGGAGCTCATAAATTGGGCAAATTGAGATGTTTCGGTATTTTTAATTTAAAATAATAAATATTATTTCTTAAAAACTACAAATATAAATTTCAGAAATATTCAAGACTTGTGCTCATATGTGGAATTCGTATAAAAGACCATTAGGTGAACACAAATTACCCCATGGAAGATACGTTATTGATCCAGATGAATATAAGATCCTTGAACCATTTGAAGTTATATGCGAATTTCCAAGAACAAAGGTCTTAGTGGTATCGAACAGCGAAGGAACGACTGACTCTGAAAAAGAGGGAGAAGATAACAATAAACCATTCGCTTCTTGTACTAAACCCCAATATATGAAAGCTAGTAAAGAGCAGTTGAGAGCTCTTACAGAAGAATCAGTATTTTGTAGCCAAAATGCCCTCTACAGAGGTCAGAATGCCCCCTTATCAACTCACTTTTATTGGAAGAGTAGAGAAGGAGATAAAATACCTGGCTGGGCCGGAAATGCTGGTGGTAATGAATGTGCATGCGGTGAAACTGATAGATGTGATGGAGGTCCAAGTGCCGCTTGCAATACCGATATGGATGATGATACTCTTAGAACTGATAAGGGTCTTTTGTTTGATAAAACAATCCTCCCTATCTCTGAGGCCTGCATGGGCTATAAACTTAAAGCTGGAAAAGTTTCCAAAAGTACAGTTGTATTCCATGCTTTATACTGTTCAAACTATCAATTCGGTAATAAATATCTCACAACAAATATTGCTAGTATTCTAATTCATATTAAAAAATAAAGGTATTGAAAAAGATTGCCAACAATATAGAAATAAAAAGACAACTGAAACAGGAACCATGATAATTGATCCTGATGGAGGTTCTGGATCAAGCTCAAAACCGTTCCCAGCTTACTGTGAAATGATTGTGGATCCGCCAATTGGCATAACAGTATTATCGTACAATTCTAAATGAAAGGCATCTAATTATGTTAATTTTTAGATAATAACACATAAGAAAGAAGTTTGCCAAAACATCAAGGCTGATGGAGAGACTATATCTTTGACATACAATGCCGCAGATAATGAACAAATAGGCGGTTTAATTACAGCATCTCAATACTGTACCCAATTTACTGACTTTCAATGCAACAATGCCGAACTCTTGATTAATGATCAATACGGATGGTATCAAAACTCTGATGAAATAAAAAGCTATTGGGGTGGAAATACTGGAGGTCAAGGTTGCAAAGGTGGAAAGTGTAATTGCGATGGGACAGACAAAACTGACAAACAAGACGGTGGCTTATTGCTAAATAAGGAAGATTTACCTATTAAAGGTGGTAAATTTCAGAAAATTGATCCATCTGGTAGTAGATGCTGGGAAGTTGATTCATTGAAGTGTTATAGTAAGTTTTTCCGTTATCTTTATAACATATAATGCTTTTTAATAATGCAACGATTAAAATAGATATATACAAACACTGTGAACAAATAAGACTGAAGAATGCCAGATATAATCCATTGAGAAATAACAGATACGCCATTGATCCTGATGGAGCTGGTGGAAATGATATTTTTGGTGTTACCTGCGACTTTAAATATAACAAAAGAATAGGAATAACCCTTGTAAAGCACGATCAGAGTGGTATAACAAATGTTGCTCAAGAACATTCGAAAGTTTTGAATTATTTCAATGTTATAATTCCTCAAATTAGAGGTCTAATAAAGGAATCTGAATTTTGCAGTCAAAAACTTATATATACATGCAGACAAGCTGTCTTACTTAATGATATGACTACACCTAATTCATATTTCAAAGATTGGAGTGGAGCTATATCTGAAAATTGGGCTAATGCTGACAAATCATCAGTTCAAGGTTGTGCGTGTAGACTATTAAAAACATGTCCAGAAAACTTCACTTGCCGATGCGATAGTAAACTTCCAGTTTTACAAGATGAAGGTGGATGGGTTACAAACAAAAATAAATTGCCAGTTTCTGAAGTTTCTTTCGATGGTATAAGTAAACCTAACGGAAAGGGTTACTACTCACTTGGAACTTTTGGATGTGGTCCTCAACCATTTTGTAAATAGTTTTCATAATATTTTTTAAGTAATTAATTAATCTCATTTAAAATGATTTTTACTAGATTTGCCAACCGGTTGCAAGGATGCTGCAGAGAAGGGATATAAAACAGGAGAAATATTAATCAGACCAAATGATAATCTTGATCCATTTATAGTTTATTGTAATATGGAAGGAATGAATTCTCAACATAGTAACTAAGAATTATATTTTATTATACAGAAATTAACCTTTCCATTTATTTTTATTCAGAGGCCATAACAACCCTAATAAACTCTGAAACAGTCCAAAATGTTGTAAATTATATGCAAGCTAGTTACGAACAAGTTAAGGAAGTTGTTAATCAAGCTAAATATTGCTATTTGCCTGTTAAAGTTAACTGTCAGGCCAGCCCTGTAAGTAACTGTAGTCTGTTTAGATTACATGTACATGTATATAGTTTCTTTAAATGTCTTCGTATAGTTCCTCTCAGCTGGTAATGGTTGGATAGGAAGAAGTTCTAAGATTCTCAAATACTTTGGCTCAGGTAGTCCTGCTGCTTGTACATGTGGTAAAGAAAAACGCTGTGGTGGTCATGACGGTAGAGCAAAAATGTCTTCAAGATTGTGTAATTGTGATGCTTCTGACAGCGATGCTAGAGTTGATGCCGGAATTATTAAAATTAAAAATGATTTACCTCTAGAGAAACTTGTATATAACATTGGATCTTCTGCAAACGCTTCAGTTTCTCTTACAGTTGGAACATTATATTGTTCTGACTCACCTTTTGGTAAATAAATTAAGTTATTTGCGAATAAAAATGAATTTTAACTAATGCAGATTTGGATGAATGTCAGTTGGGATTCCACGATTGTCATGAGCTTGCTAAGTGTTCAAACACCAAAAATGGTTTTACTTGTACATGTAAAGTTGGATATAGAGCTTTGGGAGTACCAGATAAGTGGGCTAATGGAAGAGAATGTTATGGTAGAGTTGATATTAAATTTTTAATTAAGAAACTAATAACTTTTACTTTGAAAAAAAACCACAACAGATGACAATGAATGTAATTTGAACAAATGTCCTAAAGAAGCAACATGTGAAAATATACCTGGTTCATTTATTTGCCACTGTAAAGAAGGATTTAAAAAAGTTGCACCAACAGCATGCAGCGGTAAAAATAACATTTCAAAAGATACGACTGGTATTTAACATTCTTATGTAATTTTGTAGATATTAATGAATGCCAAGTTGGAACACATAATTGTGACGTCAACGCAAATTGTATCAATACCTATGGATCTTTCTATTGCACATGTAAAGATGGCTACAGAGGTGATGGTATTAAGGGAACCTGTGTCGGTAAGGAAAACTCAAGTAACGCCATTGGAGATATATTTTAAACAAATTTTGTATTAATTCGTTAGAAATTGGAAAATGTACTTGTTTTGGTGATCCTCATTGCGTTTCTTTCGATAAGAAATGGAATCATTTCCAAGGAGACTGTCAGTACGTTTTAGCAAGAGATGGCTGTGAAAATGGTCTACCTAAACAAGCTGCAGAATTTCAGGTAAAATTTGTAGTGTTGGTTATACAGGCTGTATAAATAAATTTTTTGGATATTGGTAGGTAATACAACAAAACTGGAGAGGAGCAGCTGAAACTATTGGTAGAGTTTCATGGACTAAAGAAGTCTATGTTTTTATTTACGGACAGGTAAATATTTAAAATATCCATGTCATTAAATTCAAAAAACAGCAAATTTACCAATAAATTTATTTCATTAGAAATTATCGCTATTGCAAAAAGGTATTGTTTACTACAATGGAGTTAAAATTATAAGACTTCCCTCAAGACCTCACGCTGCAATAAACATTAAGAGAAGTGGTCGATTCATAGTAATTAATCTTTTAATATTTACGAATATTTTGTAAAACGAGACGAACTTTTAATAAATACTTTTAGCACGTAACAACTACATCTGGACTAGAAGTTAAATGGTCTGGTGATGATAAAGTTGAGGTAATTGTGCCAGCAGATATGAAAACAAAAATGTGTGGTATTTGTGGTAATTATAACGGAAATGCAACTGATGATTGGATGGTTGCTGAAGGTTGCCCAGATAGTGGATATGGAAAATTGGTAAAACAGTAATTAATTTAAAATAATACATATTTAGTAAATATCTATGTTTTAGACAGATAATGTGGTAACATTTGGACAATCTTGGGAATATTTGCAAAGCGGTGAAGAATGTAAAAAAGATTGCGATGCCACGAATGAACCTCTCTGTAATGAACAAGAACAAATACAAGCTACTATAGTTTGCAAAGAACTTTTCTCCAAACTGGGAAGATTCAAGTCTTGTTTAAAGAAAATGACCGATGAAGAAATACAAAATTATATTTACGCCTGTGAATTTGATTTGTGTCATACAGATGATAATATGCAGGTTTTTTGTCCATTAAATCAAGATAACATTTATATACATACATTTTCATATTTGCAGCTTGCTCTGTGTAGTGTTGCTCAATCTTTGGTGGATCGTTGTCAAGAAGATCTTAAAATCCCTATTAGAAATTGGAGAAGTAGTGAATTCTGCCGTAAGAATTTCTTTTTTAAAGCGTATAGTATATAAATTAGAATTTAATTTTTATATATACCTTTAGCTCTACTTTGCGGAGAAGGCCAGATTTATAGTCCATGTGGAAATCCTTGTCAACCATCGTGCAATAATACTATGCAACAGACTAACTGTATAACAACTTGTATTGAAGGATGTGTGTGTAAAGAAGGATTAGTTATGGATGGAAATCGTTGTATCAAACCAGATGAATGTGGTTGTGAACACGACGGATTCTACTATAGTGTTGGAGATAGAGAAGTAAAACCACAATGTACAGAAGAATGTACCTGTAATAACCAATACGGAGAACCAGATTGTAAACCTCTTAAATGTAGTGACGATGCAACCTGTAAAATAGAAGAAGGTTCATGGGATTGCTACTGCAATGAAGGATATAAAGGAGACGGAAAGACTTGCGATGGTAAATCTTACTATCAAAACATTGCTGGTTTGCTAATATAATAACGATTTAATAATTTGTAGACGTTGACGAATGCTCACTCCCAAAATATCCATGTGATGCCAATGCCGATTGCAAAAATGAAATTGGAAGTTATACATGTACCTGCAGGAAGGGCTTTGAGTAATATCTCTTTATCATTTAAAATGAATTTTAAAGGTTAAAAATCTCATATTTAAATCTTTCAGGGGCGATGGAAAAAAATGTACAGACGTTAACGAATGTCTCTTGAATCTCGATAATTGCGATGTTCACGCCGACTGTAAAAATACTTTTGGATCATTTGAATGCAATTGCAAAGTTGGATACAAAAAGGATCCAGAAACCAAAGTTTGCGTCGGTAATAACGAATACTATTTTTATAAAGAGATTTAAGCATTCTAAAATAATTGAAATTCTACTCAGATGTTAATGAATGTGAAACCGGTAGAGATAGATGTAATAGAGGCTCAACAGAATGTATTAATACCGAAGGTTCTTACGCTTGTGCTTGTAAGAAGGGATTCGAAGAACTTGATAGAATAAGCTGTTCTGGTAAATAATATTTAAGGTATGGAAAAAGACTTGTGTAAGCCAATTCCTTATTTTTTTAAGATATCAATGAATGTGCCAATCCGGACTTGAACGATTGTCATGAAAATGCAAATTGTCAAAATTTGGTTGGTAGTTTTACTTGTACATGTAAAGACGGATATAAAGGAGATGGAAAAGACTGTCAGGATTACGACGAATGTAAAAATGCCGACTGGAATGAATGTCATGAGAAAGCAAGCTGTTCAAATACCGTTGGTTCGTATACATGCTCCTGCATTAACGGATTCAGCGGAGACGGAAGAAAATGTGATGATATCAACGAATGTGATAAATTGGGTTCTTCGAACAAATGCCAAAGCAAAGAAGATAATGCTAAATGCGTCAATACTATCGGAGACTATACTTGCGGTTGTCTAGACGGTTATTCCGGTGATGGATTAAAGGACGGCGAAGGCTGCGATAGTAAGTTCATTTAAAAAGATTTAAGTCTTATTACATTGACTACTGTCACAGATGTAAATGAATGTCTCCTGAGTCCTCCAATTTGCGGGCCTAATTCTCAATGTACTGATAACATTGGCTCTTATACATGTAAATGCGATGAGGACCACATAAGTTCAAGCAACGATGGCAAAAACTGCGAACGTTCGTATTTAGAGCTAAATTCTCATATATATGCTAAATTAAATTATGATATTGTCATTATAGCTGTAAAGAAATGCAAGGATAATACAATTACTTGTACTAAAACTGAAATATGCGTAAATACCCCTACTGGACCAGTTTGTGAATGTCTTCCAGGTTACCATAGAAACGATGAGGGCGCTTGTGAAGGTAAATAAATAAAATTACCCAAATCTGTATAAACGATAATGAACCAATCGATTTATCCGAGAAGTCGTTTTGGCTAAGTTATTTGTATATTCGAAAAAATGCCGAAAAAATTGTTTTCTCGCTATTTTAGACGATTAATTCGTATATTCCTTAAAGATGACAACGAATGTACAACTGGAGAGAAGAAATGTGATAAGCCACTTCAAGAGTGTGTTAATTTACCAGGAAATTACAAATGTCAATGTAAGGATGGCTATAAAGCGAATGAAAATGGAGTATGCATAGGTAAAGGAAAGACTATTTTAGAAATTTTAATATCACTAATAATTAATGTTTCAAATCAGATATTAACGAATGTGATAATGGGGACCATGACTGTAAAGGCGGATCTGAATGTAAGAATACTATTGGAGGATTTACATGTGAATGTAAAGAAGGCTTTGTTAAAATGATCGACTTTCTCTCCGGTGGATTACCATCTTGTGAAGATATCAACGAATGTCTCTCCAATAAGGATGATTGTGATAAGAACGCTGAATGTATTAACACAGCAGGATCATATACATGTAAATGTAAGGAAGGATTCTACGGAAATGGCAAGAAATGCGACGATATTACAGAATGTTTTGATTTCGATGAAAAAGCCGGTTGTGATGAGAATGCTGAATGTTTAGAATTACCTGGAAAATTTGAATGTAAATGTCATAAGGGTTACGAAGGAAATGGCTATAATTGCACAAGTTTGTACATTCATCATAGATTTTAAAATTGTCTTAAGACTAAAATCATTACGAAACTTTTTAAGATATTAATGAATGCACCAGAAATATACACGACTGTCATCAACATTCCGAATGTGTTGATACACCAGGAGCCTATATCTGTAAATGTAGAAAAGGCTTTTCTGGACATTGCGACGCCTGTGAAGGTAATTATCGTGTATAGAAAAAACTAAATGATTAAAATACACTTATGTTTTCCCACAGATATTGATGAGTGTTTAACAAATACTCATGACTGCAGCGAAAGAGCTGATTGCAAAAATACCCTTGGTGGTTTCGAATGTAATTGTAAGAATGGATATACCGGAAATGGAAAGACTTGTGTAGATATTAACGAATGCGAACTAGGTACTCATACATGTGGTCCTAATGCTGAATGTCAAAATTTAGTTGGTTCTTTCAAATGCATTTGTAATGCTGGTTTTTCTCTTGACGAGAAGAAATCGTGTGACGGTATGTTATGATAAAATCTTTTTTAAATTCTGGTATCTCATTTTTATTGTTACCTAGATGACAATGAATGTACTTCAAGTAATCATTTCTGCCATGAAAATGCTCATTGTGTTAACACAGTTGGTTCTTATAATTGCCAATGTAAACCCGGATACATTGGAAATGGATTGAGCTGTAAAGGTATCGTATATACTATGGATTTTATCTGAATTATTTATGAAAAATATAATTTCAGAGGAGGATCCAGATAGTTGCGGCGGTAAAATATGCGATCATATGGCCAGATGTGCAACAATTGCTAATACACCTGTATGCATCTGCAAATTTGGTTACCAAGGATCAGGAGAGGTTATAAATGGCGTACCTGGTTGCGTTGAAACAGATCCCTGCAAAGATAATAAATGTGATAAAGATGCTACTTGCTACAGTGGCTTAGGTATACCAGTTTGTAAGTGCAACACAGGCTTTGCTGGAGATGGATTTAAATGCGAAGAAGGTAAAAACAATATTATAACTTCATTAAATGCTGTATATTTATTTGAATTTGTGAATATAGTTGATCCATGCGATGATACTGATATTTGTGGAAATGGAGCAATTTGTACCAAAGTTGGTTTGGAAGCTCAATGTTCTTGCCCTAATGGCTTCGGAATGCTTAACGGCAGAGATTGTATCGGTAAATGAAGCATAAAATATGTCAATTTAGAGAATAATCTAAATAATCAATGTTTACTAGATATTGACGAGTGTGTCTCCAAAACTGATTCTTGCGGAGAAAATTTCGAATGTAAGAATACAATAGGATCGTTCAAGTGCGTCTGTCAAAAAGGATTCAGATTAGACATTGCCAGTGGAAAATGTATCGATATTAATGAGTGTGATGATGGCACTCATGACTGTGATGATAGCCAAAGAGCAATTTGTGAAAATAGAGCAGGAAGCTACTATTGTGCTTGCAAATTACCTAGATACAAAGGTGATGGGAAGAAATGTGAAGAAGTACCCGATGAAGGATGTGGTAAATCATGCCCTGAAGGTTCATATTGTACTCTGGCAGATGGATCACCAAAATGTGTCTGTCGTAGCGGTTATACAAGTGTTTCAAACCCAGATGGAACAACCACATGCACTGGTAATATTTAGTAAATAGAGCTTTCAAAAAGCTTGTTAAAGTCTATTTTTTTACATTTTAAAGATATTAACGAATGCACCGAAAGTAATTCGCTCTGTAGCCCTAATGCTGACTGTGTGAACGAAGCTCCCGGATACAGTTGCATTTGTAAGAAGGGATTTGTAGGAAATGGAAAAACATGCGAGGGTAACAAAATGTTTTTAGTCTGTGTATTCAAGTGATATAAATGTATATTATTTGCAGATATTAATGAGTGCTCCTCAAATCTTCACGATTGTCCATCTACGTCAGACTGCGAAAATACTATCGGCTCTTTTAAATGTAAATGCAAGAGAGGTTACAAAGGAGATGGCAGGACTTGTACACTTATACCATCAGATGATGATATTTGCGGCTGCGGTCCAATGGGTATTTGCGAAAGTGATACTGGAAAATGTTTCTGTAAACCTGGCTATATAGACGATACAACTAGAACAACTGACAAATGCAAAGATGCTGATGATTGTTTAGTTCCCAAGCGATGCCATCCATTGGCTAAGTGCATCGATAAAATCGGTGGCTATAAATGTGAATGTCCACCAGGCTACGCTGGAGATGGTGAAAACTATTGCGATGAAGATGAATGTAGCAATGGACGTCATCAATGTAGTGAACATGCCATCTGTGAAAATACGCCTACATTCTACACATGCAAATGTAAAGAAGGATTTAGAGGTAATGGCTGGCTTTGCTACCCAATTGCTGATCCATGTGGTGATAAAAATTGTGGTGATAATGCCTTATGCGTAAATAACAACGGTAAATCTGAATGTATTTGCCAAGTTGGATACGTAGGAGATGGAGAGAAATGCGTTGATGTGAATGAATGCACCGAGGAAGGAGTTTTTGCTGATGATTGTCACGTACATGCTAGATGCTTCAATTTCGATGGAGGTTATGCTTGCTCCTGTGAAAATGGCTACAAAGGAGATGGTAAAGACTGCTCAGATGTTAATGAATGTACTGAAGATAAACATAATTGTTCTCCATATGCCACTTGTGAAAACAGAATTGGTGGTTATGAATGTAAGTGCAAACCCGGTTACAAGGGAGACGGAAAAGTTTGTAAGCCAGACGGTTCTTGCTCAAACAACGGAGGTTGCCAGGAAAATTCTGAATGTTCGAATGAATTATCAACGGGTGGAGGAGGTTACGTTTGCGTATGCAAAACTGGATTTAGAATGGTTAATGGAAAATGTGAAGGTATAATATTGAACTTAACAATAATCATTTATCAAACAAGTTTCTTCTAAAGATCATAGATCCTTTAAGAAAAAGTTCAGGAACATTATCATGTCATTAATAAGGTTAATCGCTATAACTACAGTATACTAATATATTAGCGTAGAGAATGATCTGTAGAAACTTAGTAGTATCTTAAATGTATTTTTGTTGTTCAGTTAAAAATATGGTTAAATATGTTTTTGAAATATATTTTGAATATTTACAGATATTGATGAATGCATCGAAAAAAGTCACACATGTCACTTGAATGCTACATGCCAAAATACTATAGGTAGTTTTGTCTGCGCATGTAAACCAGGTTTTAGAGGGAATGGACATGAATGTAAAGATATCAATGAATGTTGGAAACCTGAAGATAACACTTGCAATGATAGAGAGGATTGTGAAAACTTGATTGGTGGCTACGTATGTACATGTAAAACGGGCTATAGAAGAGAAGGAGACGAATGTCAAGGTAATAAAAATGACACCAACTACATGACTATTATATTTTTGATGATAAAAAATATGTATTTCATCTTTAATGTAGATATTAATGAATGTTCATCGAATGAACTCAATAAATGCCATTCAAATGCGACTTGCACAAATGAAGTTGGCAGCTACAAGTGTGCCTGCAAACATGGATACAAAGGAAACGGAATTATATGTCAGGGTAATAAAATAATTATAATACTAAATTAAAAAGCTAATAAATAGCTTTAATTAATATACTATAAGCTACAATTGTATGTGTTTAAAGATATCAATGAATGCAAACTTGGAATTGCTAATTGCCATACGAATTCATTATGTCTAAACTTACCTGGCACTTTTGCTTGCGGTTGCTTAAGAGGTTTTATTGGAGATGGTGTAAACTGCACCGATATCGACGAATGTGCAAATGATGACCTAAATGAATGCGATCCGAATGCTGATTGTTTCAACAGAATTGGCTACTATCTTTGTACCTGCAAAGCTGGATATGAAGGAGATGGAAAGATTTGCATTAGTAAGTTTTGAAAACTGTTTATCTTTCCAATGTTTTCATTTCTTAAATGCCTTTTTTATATAGAACCAAAGCCGTGTGACAAACCTAACGTTTGCCACGAAAAAGCTAACTGCTTAAACGTTGGTGACAGTGCACAATGCTCCTGTAAACCTCCATTGAGGGGAGATGGAATAAAAGAATGTTATCGTATGTATTAAATAAAACCTGATGTTTAGAACAAACTGCGTTTTGTATTAATTACGTTTGAATTTTTAAGCCGTGAATGAATGTGAACTTGGAGAATACACATGCCATCCTCTGGCTCACTGTGTTGACAAATACGAAGGTTACGACTGCGTTTGTAAAGCAGGATATTGGGGAGATGGAAAGACATATTGCAATGGTATTTTTAGTTTGTTATGTAGAATAAAAATTTACCTTATTAATTCAATAGATGTTGATGAATGCGACCCAAGTAAACCAGGAGGTGGTGGAGCTCTTTGCATTTCAGGAAGTGGAGCTATTTGTGTTAATTCACCAGCTGGTTCATATTCATGCTCATGTCCTCAAGGAAAGGAATTAGATAACAGCGGAAGACGCTGTGAAAATACAAATGAATGCAATAGCGGAGCTCACAATTGCACTCAAAACTCAGAATGTAAAGATTTAGATCCAGGATTTAAATGCGTATGCAAATATGGTTATGAAGAAATTAATGGAGTTTGTACAGGTAAATATTTTTTAATTTAAATTCATAAAAATGTTAAATCTTACATTAACTTTTGTTCAAACATCAGATAAAAATGAATGTGATTTAAACGAAGACACATGTGATAGCCTTTCAAGATGCGTAAACACAGATGGATCCTATGTCTGTGTTTGTAAAGTTGGTTATTCAAAGAGTAGATGGGGAAAATGTGTAGATATCGACGAATGCAAATTCGGAAACAAATGCGGAGAGAAAGCAATTTGTGTTAATACTAAAGGATCTTATTTATGTACGTGTCCACCGGGATATACTGGTGATCCAAAGGACAAGTGCGTTGATATTGATGAATGCTTGATAAAAACTGATCCATGTCACGAATATGCTGAATGTACAAACGTACCAGGAAGTTGCACTTGTACCTGTAAAGAAGGATATATTGGAGATGGTATCATTTGCGAAGAAGTTGACAAATGTGGTGCTGACATTGAACATAAATGTGCACCAAATGCTTATTGCGTACGAAATGAAAGTCAAGCTGATAAATATTCCTGCGCCTGTAAATCCGGTTTCCTTGGTGATGGATACAAAATCTGCGAAGGTAAAACTTTATAGATTGTTTTTCAATAACACTAATAGAAAAAATTACAATATATAAATATATAAATATATTAATATACTAATATATAGTATTGTATATACTGAGTATATGCATTATATATTAAGACACTTAAAAACATCATTTATAAATATTTCAATTTATAAAGGAGATAGATGTTTTGAAACTTGTCATGGTAAGATATTGGGAAAATGTCCATTTTCCACGGCACGGTTTAGGAATAAAACAATAAATTGATAATAAACACTATAAAAGATCATTTATTATCAATTTAATCTTTTATTTACACGCTTTAAATATCTTTTTAAAATATAAAAAGTACAGTTTTTGAAGATGATTTCCCTTATTTTAGACAAAAATGAATGTGCATTCGACCTGAAGGTTTGCAGTCCATATGCAACATGTGAAAATGTTAATGGTGGATTTATGTGCAAATGTAAACCTGGATATGGTGGAACAGGAAAAGAATGTACAGGTAAGTACACAATAGATGGGGTTACTAGTTTATTATCAAAATAATTTCTATGCACAAAGATGTTAGAATGTTAAATAAATAGAATTATAACTTTTGTTCATTAAAGATATTGACGAATGCGGCTTGGACAAACACGGATGTGACAAAGAAAACGGTATTTGTACTAATGTGGAGGGTTCTTATAAATGCCGCTGTGCTTCCGGTTACGAGGGAAATGGAAAAACTTGTACCCAAATTAATGAATGTGAAAGAGGAACTCATGATTGTCACAAGGACGGTGAATGTATAGATAACGATGGTTCATATGCTTGTAAATGTAAGCAAGGCTTTAATGGCGATGGTAAAACGTGCATAGGTATGATATTTAATTATGAGATTAAAATATTAGCTAATAAATTTATCTTAAATATAATAATGATTTTTAACACTAGATATCAATGAGTGCCTCCAAGCTACAGCTTTATGTAGCGAAGATTCAGAGTGTATTAATACTCCTGGTTCATATGAGTGTAAATGTCATGATGGTTACGTTAAGGAAGGGAATACTTGTGTAGATATAAATGAATGCTTATCAACAACAGAGCCGCCTTGTCCCAATGATTGTATTTGCTTGAATAGTAAAGGTAGTTATAAATGCGTATGTAAAGCTGGTTATAGACAAATTGGTGAGAAACAATGCGAGGATATCAATGAATGTGAGTTGGAAAAATTCCAAAAGATTTGTTCTGACAAGAAGGCCAACTGCGCTAATAAGCCTGGCTCATATGAATGTGTATGTCCCGAAGGATTCGAATTTAATCTCCAAGGAATATGCGAAGACATCAATGAGTGTCTCCTTGACGGACCAAATGGTGAAGAGGGAGGCTTTTGCGGATCTGGATCTCTTTGTGAAAATTCCATTGGTGGATGTAAATGCCTTTGTTCAACTGGAATGGAACCACCAAATGGAAAAACATGCGGCCATTGTGATGGTATATAGAATACTAATTTTCTACTAATTAACCATAATATAATAACACCTTTCATTTGCAGATATTGACGAGTGTAACAGCGTTAGATATCCACATAATTGTCCACAAGAAGTATCTGAGTGCATAAATGAAAAACCTGGTTTTAGGTGCAAATGTAGCGCCGGTTATGAAGGCGATGGTTATAACTGCACAGGTAATCTCATTCTTAAAAGATAATTAAATTTTTGTATCTAACTGTTAATCCTTAAAAACAGATATTAACGAATGTGAAGTTGATTCACACGTATGCTCTGTTGGAGATTGTATTAATACCGTAGGCTCCTATAAATGTGAATGTCCAGGTGGATATGGATTTGATGGAAAAACTTGCACGGATATTGACGAATGTCAAATACCTAAAGAGTCTGAAAATACACATAATTGTGACCCAATATCATCAACATGTATAAATATCATTGGAAGCTTCAAGTAGTTTATTCGTTTTTACTAAAAACTCTCTGTAAAATTTAATCATATTCCTTTTCTTAGATGCGAATGTAAGCCAGGGTTTACTCAGCAGGGTGATAAATGCGTTGACAAGAATGAATGCCAAGATCCTCTTAGATGCGGTTTGAACGTCGAATGCATTAATACAGTTGGCAGTTATAAGTGCAATTGTCGTAAGTATATTTACTCTTTTTTTGTTGAATGTGCATATTCTCCGGTCAAAATTTATCTTTCTCATAAGGCCTTGGACAAATTTGGAATGGAATAATATGCCACGATAAGGATGAATGTTTGGCGAACCCAGATATTTGTGGCGGCAGTAAAGCTGGAAAATGTGTAAATGTAGATGGATCATACAAATGCGAATGCTACACTGGTTATAAATTAGTTAACAATAAATGCAAAGGTTCGAACATCTAGAAAAAAATGTATATGCAACATTAATGCTTATTGCCTACTTCTTTAAATATAGATATAGACGAATGTATTGAATTAAGAGTTGTTTGTGGAAATGAGGCTACCTGCTTGAATAATGAAGGAGGTTTCGAATGCAAATGTCCACCCGGATATATCAGAGATGGAAACACTTGTAAAAGTAAGCAAACAATATTTGTTTTTATCAGATAAATGAAAAATTCTTTTTTAAATAGACAAAGACGAATGTCAAGAAGATAACACTTGTGACCCTAACGCTTATTGTATAGATATAGTTGGTTCTTACAAATGCCATTGCAAAGAGGGTTACAAAGGAGATGGAAAAACTTGCAATCGTAATTGACATTTTTAATCTTTATATTCTATTTTACACAAATATTGTATAAATATATTAACCTTTTCAGCCTAGTTTTTAATTAATTTTTTTTTCGTAGCTATTTGTGGACCTAATACTTGTCTGCCACAACAAACATGTTTAGTTATTGATAATGAGAGAGCGGAATGTAAATGTCTTTGTGAAGGACCAATATGTACAAATAAAGGCGAGGTACTGCTAATTTTTCTCTTTTTCGCCTAAATTACCATTCTTTATTAATCGTAAAAAAAAAGGTTTGTGGAGACGACTTTACAACTTATCCAAGCGATGCTAGACTTATTATTGACTCGTGTAAAGCTAAGAAGGTTGTAAAAAGGCTTTATAGAGGAAAATGCAGAGGTCAGCTTATTATTTTATTAGGAATAGCAAAAATATATACTAATTATGTTATCTGAACATAGATGGTTGCGAAGGAAATCCTTGTGGATTATTCAGATCATGTGTTATAGTTGATAATGTCCCAACTTGCATTTGTGATAAGTGCACTGACGAGGAAATAAATAGCGGTAAATTTATTATAAACAGTTTAAATGTCTTTTTCTCCATTTAATAAATTCGATTGGTCTATGTAGGAAAAATATGTACAAAGAAAGGAGATACTTATAACAGTATTTGCGAATTGAAGACTCTAATTTGTAGACTACCTCAATTGAATGATGAAGTTAAGCACTTAGGTGCTTGTAACACACCAGTTGATTGTAAATATTCCGATTGGACTGAATGGACAAAATGTTCAAAAGAATGCGGTGAAGGTACTAAGTCTCGAAGTCGTCAAATAATCCAAGAATCTAGCAACAATGGACAACCTTGTCGAAATACAACCGTAGAGATACCATGTAAAATACAAGATTGTCCTGGAGGTTGGCTAAAGAACAGTGTTTGAGACAAGACAAATATAAATTATTTTATCTTTTCAGATCCATGCGCTACAAAAGCCTGTCGATCAGGGGCGATATGTGTTGTTAGAGGCGGTGAAGCCGAATGCGAATGTCCAAGTTGTAAATTCGTGGAAAGATCGTACGTATGTGGCTTACTAGGAAACGAAACAGTAACCGCGTCATCCACATGCGTTTTGAAAAGAAACGCTTGTTTACATAACAAACCGTATGGTATATTGCACGCAGGAAAATGTGAAGGTAGAAAAATATCAAGAGTTTTAATAAATAGATTATCCTTTATTGGTTGTTTTTCTTTCTGTATTTGTCAAAATAGATGGAAAGGATGAAAAGCCATTAAATTGCACTGCTATTCCAATCTATTCCACATTGAAAGAAACGTCAACGGATTGCGTCACTGAGACATTGTTACTTAATCACTGTATGGGAGGTTGTGGAGAAAGAGCTGATAAGTGTTGTAAGCCATCAGAAAGAGAAACAAAATCCGTAAAATATCAATGTCCAGATGGCACAGCCAAAACTAAACAGGTAAAATATTCCATCATTATATTTATTTAAAAATTCTCTTTCTTCTAAGTTTATTTCCTTTTATTCTTAAAAATTAAGCTAATTGTCCCTATAATTTATTCCTTTTTCTTTTGTTTTAATTAAATTAGCTAAAGTTTATCAAGAGTTGTCACTGTATTCTGAAAGAATTGGATGAAAAAAATTTAGAGCAGGAAGAAATGGATGCCATACCACTTACTCCATAAACGATTGAAATAATTATATTAACTATCCCTGCATATATGTTTAAATAGCATTTTGGCAAAAAAGATATTTTGTCTTCTATATTGAATTTAATTATTAAAAAAAAATAGAAAAAAAAAGTATCCTAAAAGTACCCAAGGAGCGAAATCACCCCATGTTTTATTCCTTCTCTTCTTTTCCTCTTCTACCTAAACTCTGTCTCTCTGTTTTTTCTGCCATAATCCTATCGATATCCAATGTGCCCTCTTATCAATATACATATTAAAGGAAGATGAAAGCAAATATTTTTCTCAATTGATTGATTTCTTTAATTTATTTATAAGAATTCTTAAAATAATAAATTATATATAATTGTTTTTTTTTTCAAAAAAAAAAAAACAAAACAAAAGTTTGAATTACTATTGAATTATTCATTCATTAATACTTTGAATGTGTGCTTGAATAATTCTATATTGGAACAAAAAAATATAAGGAAATATGTAGTTAGATTTTATAATACTGGCTTTTTTTTATTGATTTTCTTTTTTTGTATTATCTTTCCAACGACTTCACGCTAAAACAAACCGAAAAAAAGTCATCCCTCAAAAACTTATTATCTATACGTAAGATGCATCGAGTCGATAGCATTCTTCTTTTTATGCCTCTTGGGTAGCCATTAGAGATCATGCCTTCTGGTGAATTGTAAACCCTCTTTTCTTTCTTTAAAAGACTGAGCCATTTTCTCAAAGGGAAAAAAAAGTGAGAGATCGAAGAACTTCCCCTTTTCTATAATATTTGCCTTTTTTTCCCTCTTTCTGTAAGGAGAAATACCAATAAGATTAAAAATTGTCATATTTACTCTACATTCAACGGTTGAAGTGAGGAAATTATGCGAAATGATATCAAATGTTTAAGACGAAGTAAGATTAAAGCCTATGACAGTGTGTAAAGCATGAAACATATTAAATACTATAGAAAAGTTGATGATACACAGCCCTTGACAATTCTTCATCAAAAAGAAACTAATGCTATTATTAACAGTTCGGATTACACTTTATCTCAGGGGCTATAAGGGTCCATGAATATATTTGATTTCTTAACCATCCTCTAGAGGGCCGTGTCATTGCTGCGAATAATTTTATTACAAGCCTTCAACCGACAGTGTGGCAAAGACTTTTATACTGTTGCAGTACCGCCCTCTTCTTTAAGAAGTGACCTCAAATACGCCGATACGCCGCCTTGTGGTGAAATTTCTCTAAAGAGCAATACTGCATCCATTATTGCAGTAGAGAACAAGCGTCGCTGGTAAGCCTGACACCACAGCAAATTTTCTAGGCCCACGATCAATATTCATCGAATAGGCCTATATGTGCCATAGGAATCTTCATGTTTACACTTTACTCCGAATAGCACAACTGCAAAATATTGCTACAAAAGATATTTATCGAAATCGAATGGATTACCTTGTCTAATGAATGCAAAAGCAGGTAAGCGAATTGGCTATATTAGAGAAAAAAGAGCGTCAAGAATTAAAAGAATATAATCAAGATAAAATTTTAAATATGTATTGTAAATATGAATAGTTTGTCGCCATTTTGAAGCGGTTATTAGTATAAAACATTCACCCGCTACAAAAAAATTTCCAGTTGTCAGTTGTTTTCTAATCGATAAGCCTTAATGATTTCGAGCCTTTTTAATTCCTTCTCCCGTATTGTTTACTTCCTTTACTCATCCTTCCCATCTTCCTATTTTGCCTTCTCTCAAAGAGAAAAGAAAAGAGGCGGAAGAACGCCAAATAATTCCTTTTCTGAGCCACAAGGGAATTTTTTCCTTCTCCTTTCGGTTATTCACCCCAAAAATGTATCAAAAGGAGAAGATGTAACATAGATGATAACATTTATACTCTTAGAAACATTTTAAACGTAGAGAAATATAAATATGTTTCCATTCTTCTAAGCAGTTAGAGAAACTACATCAATATTTAGCAGTATAAGAAAAGATTACTCTCAGTTGAATAACTCTCCCCTGTTCGATTTTGGCCCCTCCCCGCTTGCATAGCCTTTTTTTCCTTTTCTACCCACTCTCTCCTCTTTCTCTTTAAGCGTTTTCCCAGATGATTTAACAGAGTGACGAAACGATCTAGAGACGAATCTGGCAACGTTTGTGCAGTTCGTCGTGCGTATAATAACGTTTCCTAAATTATCCTTAGCGCCCCTGTTCACTTCGGCTTACTTAGTCTCTAAAAAATTACCTAGACTAAAAATATACCCTAATTTACTGTCCTACTTTTTTCCTTATATGTTCTATCAATCTACGGTAATATTACACTATACTTATAAACAAGTCAAAAAATATGGCTTGTCCATTCTTTTCTTACCCTTCATTCTTAAATTAGACCGTTTTTATGGCAGTAATCCGATTAAAAGCGCTAACCGCACGGTTTACTTTTACAAATCAGTTTAAGTGGTAAATGCATCAATTTCACTTATTTCGTAAGATACACTACAGCTCTTTGCGAAAAAAGCCCCTTAAAAACAGTCTCATTAAGAACGTAGCTTGTCTGCTAGAACATTGTGACCCTCTTAGGTCCCTAAGAAAGAGATTTTACCTAATCGGAATCAATCTTCTTTCCCCCTCCTTTCCTTTACTTCTTATAACCCCCTCCGTTTAGTTTATTCCAACAAATTGATTGACAATATAAGAATTGGAGGTTAATGACCCTTTCCTTGTTGTGCTAAGAGTGAAAATTAAGTTAGGTCTATTCCATAGAGACCATGCAGGTATTTATTATTTCCATGTGACGCGGTTAACGATATTTTTAGTTTTTTTCACCATTCAATGATAGTATAAGTCAATCTAACGGCTATTTCTCTCGGCTTCATTCTTACGATATTTAACTTAGTAATACAGAGCCAGTATTTGTACTTTATGTTTTTTTTTCTGCCAACAATCTTCTATTCTTATATTTCCTTTTTCCTCTGTTCTCCCACTCATTCCTATTACAACTTGTTCTATATTTAGCAATGAGACAAAATCAATAAATACATATTTAACCAGCGATAACAATAATACTAATTCCATGTCTCTATTAAATTATCAATGTTGCTTGAGCGTTTCGTTAAAATATATTGACATTGCGTGGATAATTTTCTAATCTTACATATAAGAGAATTTTTGAAACGATGGTGAAAAAAACGAAAGACGAAATGGACGTGAAACTTTGATTATATTCTCCCTTTATTTTCTTTAACAATAGAAAGAAAAAGTTAAAAGCGACAGGAGAAAACATAAATCAAAGTACACTGTTAAGATTATTTATATATGTATAAAAAGTATCTATACTGTATATACTGCATTTATTTATATATTTGCCCATAATTAAAAAGAGTGTCTCATGCTTGGCTGTTTTTACCGGAAGTCAACGCTTTAGCATTTAAGAAATCGAACCACTTATTAATTTTTTAACATTCTCCTCGTTTAGACTTTTACAATGGTGTTTAAATAGATTATTTTAAAGAATATACATTATTTGATTTACTGGTATTTAAGTATTATAAATTTAATATTCTCTCTGCAAGAAAAAAAGCTTAGCTCTTTGATAAAAAACATAAACATTTACCAGTTATACGATTGAAATAATAACAAAAGAGCAAAAAAAAGCAAACTATACCTTTTATAATTATTGATTAGAGCCTTAAAGATCTATTGCAGTTTTTTTACAGTATCATTTTTCAAAATTTCTATAGCTAATAATATAAAAGGTATTTTATAGAGTTTGACGTTTTTCACAACGGGAAGTTCAACATCCGTCTTTACACGTTATTAATCTCGACACTTAATTCTTTTCATATCCGAATTCGTTAGACTTTTCGCCAATTGTAATTACAAATGTTGACTTGCATCCATAAAATTAATTTCTTTTTCTTTTTTCTTTAAAAAAAAAATTATATTAAAGAGTTAAAAATTAATTTTAAGGGTTTAGTTTGCTATAAAATTCATTTCTCTATAAATCTATAAACGATATATCCCACTCTTAAAGCCTCTATTAAGTGTTTTACACCCTTTACTGTTTTTTTTTCATTGATAAACTAAAAAGCAAAATTTGATGTCGTCGATATATAAAAGAGAAGAATCAATTTATTAATCGATAATTTGAATGGTACTAACAAATTTCATAAAGAATTTACCAGTTAATGAATATTTTAGAATCAATAATTTAAATATGGGCAAGTAAAACGAATATAATATAAAGATATATATATATATATATATACTGTATATATTACAAAAAGTATATTATTTATAATATATATGATATAAAATATTCCATATTTTTGGTCTGAGAGATGAAATATATCTATTTTTTATAACAATCCATCGATTTTAATATTTTCCTTTACCTAGTTTGTAGAGTGTAGTACAGAAGTTGCCTCTATTTTAAGTATTCAACTCACGATTATAAAAGGATGAAAGTAATAAAATTTTTCCCAATTCCATTATGTACAGCGATATACAATTTAAACTTTTCTTCTCTTTCTATATGATAATGTAAATTATCTTTGTTTTTAAAAGAACAAGATTACGTTGATAAAGAAAATATAATAGTAGTTATATATTCTCCTATTACTATTTACTATACGTCGCTTATGACATCTTCCTATACGATTTTTTTTTCTAATATTTTTCAATGAATTCCCAAAGCGTTTACGTCAGTTCACTTTTCCTTATCGACAGAGGAATTGCAGTATATTGATAATAGATACAACAGTAGAATATATATATATCTATATATATTCAGCACACATTGCTTACTGTAAAAAGTAGAGATATATTCGTATATATCTACTAGCGTTAATAAATTAACCATCAAAATAGCCATCATTTCGGCTAAAAATAAAAATACTTTAGAAGGAATTTTATCGGTGTTATTTTCGGCTTAACTCAACAAAAGCAAATTATATAAGGTTTTATTATGAAAAAATTTAATTATTTGCATAAAAAAAGACATTGGTTATTTAGTTAATATTCATTTATTGAATTATTTAAAAGCTTACTATGTAAATTGTAATAAAACAACCTCGAAATGTATTTGGAGACAAGCATTCGAATCTTCCACTCGAATAACTACCTAGGGCTATGTATTTAGCAGTCAGACAGTAGTAATATAAATAAATAACCTTTTAAAAGAGTAACGCCCAAATACACACACATATATATATATACTAATATATACATGTATATACTCTAGAAACAGCTAACTAACGTGAAATTAAAGCCTTTCTTTCAATCATTTCTTTACCTAGTTTTATCAATAACTTTTCTCTCTATTTTCCATAACCTTTGTCTTATTCCTTTTATCTCCTAAAATTAGGGTCGAAGCATTGCAAGAAAGCGAGTTTTCTATCCTATTCTAGGATAAAGAATTAGCTATATATAAATAAATGCGACATTAAGAAAAAGGAACCAGAAACTAAACATTCGTTTTTAATTATAAAATGCTGAATTCGAATGCAGCCATATTACTTAGACGATTCGGTCCGTTAATAAGCTGCACTGACAGATGGCAGCTTGGCTAAGTCATATCATAAAATTTCTAAAAATAATTCGTAAATATGGTATCATCGACAGTTTTCACTATCCCTAGATGATCTAGTTAATACGGTAGGAGACTTATACGTTAAAAAAGAAAACAAGTTTACTCATATATATAAAAATTTATATATGTATGTACAGTATATAAATTTATATACATTATATGTTTATAGTATATGCCATGTCTGCAAGATAATAAATAAAACGACTAGATTCTCAAAGTCCATTTCGTTGATGAAAGGGTAAGGGGAATTTTTGATGTGAAAAAAATGGTTTTTTTTTATGCTCATTATTAAATTAAATGATCCAAAGATATATCATTTTAACAGAAATGTCAGTGATTAATGACAGGAAATTTAAATTAAATAGAAATAATTAATTATAAGTATGTGAAAGGTAAAGTAAAATTAAGAGTTTGTTATTTCTTTTTCATCTACAGCTACTTCTTGGAATGAAGTCGTCTGATACAGTTAGAGAATGGTCGAGTCGAACCTGTTGTTTCTTCTCACGTCTTGCCTTCGAATGAGCTTTCTCAATCAACCTCTCGTTCTTCCCCGCCCAATTCCCTACGTACCCCAGCCGCCATTCACATTCAATCGCCAAAAGCAACCTCCTCCAGTTTCTGTAACAGCCTCTTCTTCAGATAAATATAAATCGGTAATAAAGAATCAAGATTCATCAATCCTGGATCTAGAAGAGGCTATAGATAAGCGGCTCGACGAAGAGCTCGTCGACTTAGCTATTCCACCGAGTTATAAGAAATCGCATAAACGAGCCGATTCGTCGACGGCTCATATGAATCAGGCTCAGGCTTTGGAAGATGGCGCTACAGAACCGGATATTCCAGTCAACCTAACGGAAATCGATTCTGGTCCAGTTGTGGAAGATCTAATTGAAAAGAAATATCCACTGAGCTGCTGTTTAATTTTCCTCTCCGTTTCTGGCCATCTATTATCCTGCATATTTTGGTCCCTGGTAGTAAATTCCTTATGTACATCACAAATGAAACAATGTATTATATACGGAGTCCTCCTTGGTATATCCTATATAATGATCTTTACTGAAGCTTTCAATTCAAGGACAAGGGCTTTTGTAAGAAACTATATCGACTATGAAACGTTCGAAAATTTCTTGACCCATATTAAAATGGCTCCGCCCATTTGCAGTTGGGACGTTATTTGTTACGATATAGAGAGGAAGAAGAGATCTGCCGATATGGAAATTCAGAGGCATAAAGATGTAATGAGATTCGAGCATAACAGATCTACAGACTATTCCGATGAATTTCCAAGATATAAAGAGAATTCTCTGACACGGGTTAGTATTATAAATTATTCAATTAGCTAATTATTTGATTAGTTAGGTGTTAAATCAAGATAGTTAGAAAAGGAAAGTCTATTAAACTCGTATAAAAACTTAAAAAGAATTAAGGAGAGAAAAGTAGAGGCTTAAAAGAATCCTTATCATTAGAAGAAATTAATTCTCTTAATGATTTCAGTATAAGACGCTAATTATCACTTTTTATAATTATGCTTAATTTATTAATCACGCAACCAGCATTAAACCAGATTCAATGTTTAAAGAAGAACATAGATTAGTTTTACTAAATAGAAAAAAGAAAGAGATATTGAAAAAGTTGAAAATATTTGTTTGTTCTCTCTTTTCGTTTATTATATTCCCAGTAGTTTAAAGTCATTTTGATGTGTTTATAAATTTAATTTAATAGCATTAAACAATTCTCTTGCGAAATCCATTTAAAACGGATTTAAATCTATTTAACTTCGCCATTATTTGCCAATTCTATTTGTTCATTCGTTTTTACGCTGCCTTTTTTTACTGCGTTCGTAATGACTATAAAAGTAATATTTATCGACAATAATGAATTTGGATTATTAATTATAATAAAGTGTATTTATTTATATATTTATTTATTACTGTTTTAAAATAGGATTATGAAATTAATCTTTCAATAATCTCTTATGGAGTTTGTTAATTTGTTTTATTTCTTCACATACAATTAAACGGATGAAAGGGTTTTTTTTATATATATTTATATTAATACGAAATTGTTGACAAACATTATATCCACCCACGATTGTGATTTTAATTATACTAGTTTTTATAATTGCCAATAGAAATATATGTTTTTATTTTATTTCCCCCTTTTGGCATTAAGAATATGCAATAGAGAGAAACGGTGCTTTTAACAAAATTGAAGCTCAAATAACATATAATAATCGGAAAATACGCCACCTAGTGGACTAAGTGGTTTATCGAAAACGTTTGTTTATTATTAAATTCGAGATTATGAAGCTTTTTTTACTGACACAACAATATTTGGAAACTGTCTTTTATATTAACTTGACTCACTGTGGAGTTGTAGGCCTAATTGTGAAATGAAATAGTATCACCAAAGGATTTATATCTAAAAATGAAATTATTACTTTATAATAAAATTAGAAATTGTGGAGCTAATAAACTATGATAAAAAGGGAATTATCTTTCTTTAAAGAATAACGAAATAGTTAACTTGAAGATAACTTATTAGATATGCGAAAAAGGGGAAATCTAACAGATAGAGTTCTTCTGTAATTTGTTAACTAGCAAAACTAAACCTATTTATTGTATATTGAAGAGAGGACTGTACATAAATTATTTATTGTAGCATACTTGCGTAAAATAAAGGGAGGATAGAGGGAGAAAAGATTGGGGATTAAAAAGAGACATACAGAGATGTAAGTTGCTCTCAGTTGCAATAGAAATTAAATTATCAATGTCTTAAAAAAAAAAAGATGAATCCCTTCTTTAATTAGAAGACAATTTAAGTGTAAATTTCTTCCTAAACATCAAAAAAAATTTAATTATTACAGGATTTCAATGAGTCAGACATTGTAAAGAAGTAAAAGTGAAGACAAAATTTTACTTTATGATAATGGAAATATTCTTTCTTTATTATTAATAAAATAGCAATAAGAAATTCTAGATTATTATTATTATTTTCTCTTCTTGACGAATAAACTTTATCATTCAGTGATATTGACTTTTTAAAAGTCAAATTGCCAGTTATATGAAAGAGCCATCTGGGCTAGAAGTATACTGTTAGCGAAAATATTTTAATCTGGAAGATAACGAAGTAGTTAGAGACATCAGAGGATTTTCTATGCTATTTGAAAAAGGCAGAAAATTCCCTTTTTTCTATCTATCTATCTCACTTTCTTCTCACTCTTCTTTTTCAATTCCCTCTCTGACTCTACTTGCCCCCCTCCCCCCAACCCTCTCTCTCTCTCTCTCTCTCTCTTTCTCTTTCTCTGTCTTTTTTTCTTTTTTCATCCATTCAATAGGTATTATCGATTTACATCTTTTTATAAGAGATTTACTAAATTGTGCAATTTTTTCTCCTTTTTTGCAGTTGAGATTTGTTTGCCACTATTCTTTAGCTCCGGATGAGACTATTAACGTAAAAGGAAAACTGAAGAAGAAAAAAAATGCATACAAACATAATAAACGCGAATATTATAGGAAGAAAGTGGGTCGGACAGAATTTATTAAATTTACTGAGGTACAATAAACTTTTATTCATATTATTTCAAAGATATAATAGAAACTAAGGCTATATATTAAATGACCTACAAGTTCTATATATACTGTATATTTGTTATTCTACATCAATTATATCTTAATATATGATATTATTACTTTGCTACGTTAATAGTGAATATAAAATATATAAATGTATAATTATCCATTTCAGAAAATCGATTTAGAAGATTTAAAGCCAATGTTATTGGTTGCGAGAGGTTTCCGAGGTGAAAGATTTCAGAGAGAATTTTGGATGAGTGAACTTTTCTTCTGGATTTGCTGCTTATTCTTATTGTCACCCTTTTATCGAGTATTTTTCTCCAGGATGACAAAGCCAGACGTCTATAACATCAGGAAAATTTTTTAAAATTAATAATGGAAATAATGGATTATTATAAACTTTTAAATAGTTAAAAATACTCCCATTTTCAAGGCTGTTTGATCAAAAATGTCTTTCGTTCCTATATACTGAATGTTGTTTAACAATTGTACATTCTGGAAATTTAGACTTTTATTCTTTTGTCAGCATGCTCTTTCTCTCCTTTCCCTTCGATATATTTCTCTTTTTCTTTAGTATCTATCTATTTATCTAACTATCTATCAATCTATCTCTTTTTCTGACTTTATATAGATACTGCATATGTATATAGAGTAGTTTGAAATTACTAGTTTAGTAAGATTCATTGTGTATATTTTTCCTTCAGAACTTAGTATAGAAAAAAATTGGCAGATACTACTGCAGGTCTATTTTCTTGCTAACTGAATGCAAAAAAAAGTTATTCTTCTTGAATAAAATTCTGTGAATTCTAAATCAAAAGACGAAAACGAGACGCAAATAAATATTTTTATAAAATGAAGAAGAAAGAAAAAACATATATATTCATCGGTAATCACTTGTCTTTCTTCCGACTTTTCACTTAAATAAGATAATCTCTTTGGAAGAGATAAAGACTTTTCATGATTTATATCAAAGTCATAACGTACCCTTATAGTTCTTCTAAACTTTACATTTATACGTAATGAGTAGATGTCAGTATCAATATACAGCTAGCGAACGAATCATCCATTATTTATTTCCTTCAATTTTCTTTGGGGGCCATTTTGAAATTCCAACTGCAATATTTCTCAAAACAGTTGCTGTCGACGTGCGGCCGGGTGCTCCGGAGGCAAATTGGTTAGCTTTTACTGGTGAAATTTGATGCTTTAATTTTTTATTGGAGATCATCGTATTATATATTAAAGGTTTCTTATACTTTATTCAATTTTTATTTAAGTTTAAACAAAGGAAAATGATATATAACTCAGACAAGAACATTACGATAATCACGCATCCTCAAACGCCGGCTTAACATTGATAGTTGAAATGCATTGCATAATCGGCTACGAAAGTAAACATTACGAACTTGGCGACTAAACGATGGAATCAGAAAATCTGTGAGTATATTAAGAGAATTTCATGATTTATTTGCCCTTTGTCAACAAATTGTTCGGTAACAAATTTTTCTGTGGTCCGTCATTATTTTGGGTGATATTTTTTTTAAGTTTGAAGTACTTGGTGAGAAAAAGTGTCCCTAAAGTCATTTATCACTTGACTAATGATAATCTCAATAGTACAAGAACTATCCGACTGAGCTTCTTTATCAAATGAGCCATCTAACAGTTGGATTCCCTAGAAAATTTACCAATTTTGTTTCTTTAGTTTGCAAAGCTGCCTGTGCCTGGAGTCTAATTTAATTATTGCTTCATATATGCATTATTTATAATGCTTCCAATCTCTTATTGCCCTTTTTTTTCATAGTTTTCACATTTACATCTAACATACATAACTTTTTTTTTCTTTGTACAAACATATCATTTTAACATATTAGAAACGTCGAACCATTCAGTAGTAGATTTAACTTATGAATTATTTCCGACAATTTGTATTAAATGACGCTAAAAAGTTTATTCGTGCTCCCTTGATACACTAATTAATGATACACTAATGATTAATTTTTGAATATCCGTTTTTTTCCCTATTCATATATTCGTCATATTCATAGACCTTCGAGTTTGTTAAATGCAAATTTTTCCCTTTTTTCACATGATAATTTCCGGCATTAATGAAAAACATGCCTTACCTATCAACAAAATAGGTACCGATGCGAAATCCGTAAAAGCTTTAATTGTACTATTTACAGGACATAATTCAAACAATGAATTTTATGCTTGACTTAAATGGAAAAGGTAAATCAATATTAGTACGGTATTTCATTTAAATAAAGAAAAAACTTTTATAAATCTGTTTTTATAGCTTTAAGCTATTTAACCATGAAAGACCTTTTCTATCCCCTTTTTTTATATAAAAAAAATTAATAAAACTATTTAAAGAGTTGTTATTTTTCTTATGACACTGTAAAAGGGACGAATTTAGGTACAAAAAAAATCTTCAGATGACCTAAATTAGGCCTTTAGAAAGGATTTTCGTTGAAGGCTGAAAGCCTTTTGCAATTTATTTGTAACAGACTTTGAAGTTGTACAAAATAAATGGACAACTTGAAAGATTTTCGTAACAGTCCTAAAATAACATTTAATATGGACCTGAAAAATTGAATTTTTATCTGTTTGTTTATTTCCTGTTTGAACAAAACAATTGACAATGTTCAATCAATATCCTCATTTTTCCTCCTCCTATAGATTATTTTATTTAGTTTTCCTAAAAAACACAAATATTCAGCTTGATATTTTTTATTAATTTAAATTATTAAATACATATAAACTGTATATATGATTATAAATGAAATTTTGTTTGTTTCCAATATATCTAGAGCACTCAGAATAGGATAGGCTAAGCAAAGGTTACCAGAGTAATATTTAAAAAAGTGATCACACCCCTTTCGGTATCGAATTATTGATATCAATATTTTTCTTTACATTGTACTCTCTTTAAGATAGAAGCTACTATAGCAATATTGAAATGTTTCATTTTATCCTACATACTACGCGTAAGAAATAATCTTACCAATAAAACTGATCTATAATTGTCTTTAAAAAATATACCTACCTTTGGTTTGATAATTTTGATGAATAGATGCGAATGGTTTAATTAAGCACATCTAAACGCTCGGTACGTTTGACAAACAAGCCTATATTTTTGTCGATTTCTACATCGATCCACTAGTGCGTTTGTCTGTTAGAAAAAGTCCACTGTAAATGGGGTAAGTGAGAATTTGTGGCCTCTCTTACAAGATAATCTGCTGTGGTTTTAAAAAAGAGTGTCCCATATAGAAAATATTGGAATATGATATTTTAGTAAAGTGAGGTCATATAGAGAGCTGTACGAGGAGAAACCATGACATTTTAGAGCTAGTTTTTTTTTCCAGTACAAAAAACATAAAACTAATACATAAACAAAATGCATGTATTGTATATATGATTAAATATGGAAGAAAAGCAATTAATTACTTTACCCTTACCTTGTTCAACTGTGTTGACAAAGTAGTGGAAAGATAAAAGTAAGATAAAACCAAGACAGAAACAACTTTATAGTAGCTATCGTTAGCAAATGAGATATTCAATACTTTCTGTTTATTACAGATGATTCTTTTGATGCAGTAAGACAATATTTCATTTTATAAAAAAAAATAACACAATCCTTCATATATTTGACTATTAATATTCATGGAATAGAGTTAAAAAATGTATTTTATTTCCCTTATCTCTGCAATTCCTCTTTTGCCTTACTCATCGCACTTCTCCTTTTTCGATATGTATATATATATATATATACAGTATATAGTTGTTTTTCAAACGCACTCTGCCCTACTTTAACTTTACCTTCTCTTAACATCTATTTTACCTCATCATCTTACCCTCTCCACTTCTATTATTCCCAAAGTCTTTCTTAAGACCTAGCAAACGATTTATTTAATTTATTTATTGGTCATGTGACTTTTCTTAAATTCATCTAGTTTAGAAGGCAATCGGATGTTGGATAAAAACCTATTCAATTTTAACGTAATTTAAACAACCCCTACTCTGCAATATAATAGACATCAGGTTTATTTTAAGTTTCTCTTTCTACGAATTGATAAATATTTATATAATATAAAAGTGAATTATAATTTTAATTGGGTTAAATATAATTAAAAACTAAATTTGATTGAAATTGAATAATTCAATACTAAAAAGTATATAATAGGGAAAATTGTAACCTTCAATACTCATTAATTTAAACAATCTACTTTATACATCTATTGGACAGTACAAATAATATCTCTTGGGTATAGGTGGTTTTTATTAACATCTAAGGGAAAAACGGAATCATTGCCGACGCGTGACTAAGATAGGTTGCTATTCATATTTTCCTTTTTGTTTCTTGTGAAAAAATGATGATGGAATAAATCCACTTTCCGAAAGCGTAGACTGGGATAATTTTAGTAAATTCTTATTGTATTCTATACCGCCTGCCTCTGCTGCAAAAGGGAATTTTTCTTTCATCTTAGTCAGATTTCTTAGTACGATAGCAATCGGAGAACGCCCATAAGAAATGTCATCGTTCTGCCGGCGGGGTCGACTTAAAAGATGGATGGAGGTTAAACGTAGGCCAGACGTTGCGACGACGTCCTTCATAAAAGCATTGGTGGATCAATGCGGTACGCGTGACGAAGTTCATCAATCTCTTTCTTTATATTGCTTCTGGATATGTCACGTTTTTATTTCTGCTACATCAATTATTAGCGGAATAGGGTTCCATTCTTATCTCTCTTTACTAAGGGGTAAGAACCGAACCACTCTAGCCCGCTCAATTTACAAATCGATTTTGAAATATAACTGGCTTAAGAGGAAATGAGAATGATTACTTACAAAAAACCTATGAAAGAGCGCTCTTTAGTCATCTATCATTTCATAAACAAATTATCATAAATCGCTACAATGGTTAACAATATTTGGCTTTCGCTTATTGTCATCACAGTAAAATATTTAAACTAATAGATGCGAATAGATGCGTCTAAAAATGTTACAAATTTCAACGTAGATAAAATGGTTACTGTATCACCCTAGACAAAGAACTGTTTCTGTAACCTTCCTAAAAGGTTTTATTCAATAAAAATGTTATTTGTTAGATCAGTTTCCCTATCTTTTATCTTAACAAATATTCGATTTACAGCGTTTTAGGTGTAAGCTACGAAATCAGTGTGATATTTTACGATCGTTAAAACAACGTATTATACTGATTGATCAGTAAAGTTCAAATTAAACACAATTATTAAAAATCAATACAATTATCTTCCTCTTTTCATTCCTTTTTTTTTTGCTTTATCCATTTTCTCACCAAATTATTAACTAAGTATAGAATTTTTTCTTTTTTCAATTTTATCCCTAGGTATGGGAAGAAAAGCCCCTATTCGAATCAATCAATCAATACGTATCCTACTAATGTTCTCAAAATATGTAATTATTGTAAAACATTTTACTTGCTTCCAATTTTAACTACTTTTTCATTTGAATTACTTTTTTTCTCTTCTCCCAGCACTTTAATTAAAAGAGTTTTTCTTTTCCTTCCGATCTCTTTATTTTCCAAGAACTTTGAAAGAAATAATATATAGAAAAGTATATACGTGAACAGCATAAAATTATAGTGAATTAAAATACATATTGACAATTAATGTTGTGTTTTTTTAAGAGTTACAGCTTATTCTATAGCATAAGAGAATTCTCTTAACATTTAAGACTAGTCTTTTCAGGAATATTCTACCATAAAAGTCAAGAATAGCTAGAAGGCGCAAAGTGACCTGGATTATTTTGAGGCAGAGTAATGTTGAACCGTCTATTCTTAGGTAATATTATTAGAAGATTTTATAAAGAGAAAGGAGAGTAGGGGAGGGGAGGGGGACGGGATGTGAGCGAGGAACAGATACGTATATACTGTTTATCTACATATAATATATACTAATATATAAATTTATGTACAATATACAGTATATAGATATATATATATATATATATATATATACAGCGAGAAAGGAGAAGAGAAAGATCTTAGTTTTGTCTATGTTGTATCATCGTGACTTTAGCAAATATTTTCGATGTAAATTAGGATAAACTTTGAAGTAGCTTATTTATTGACTTTACAAAATCAGCTTTTAACACATGACCAAAACATTAATCTGTACGCGCTTTAACCTTTGTTATACTATTATCTTGTAAAAAATATTTTATACCAAATGTTTCTTTTAATAATATTCCACTTCCCTTTTGTTATGTAAAAAGCATTATTTTTTAACTAAGACATCAGTCTACTGAATTAATAAAAGGCAATTGTATTCTTTCCCATAAAAGATGTTTTTCTTCAAAATTAATTTAAAAGTCGACAGAGCTTATTGCATATTATATCAATTATTCTTATTAAAATATACAATATATTTAATAATATAAAATTTCTCTACATTTCAACATTATTTACGTACTTGATATTTTACCTTTTCATATTTTTAAAGCTATTCATCCGAGACTGTGACCTTTTTCTTATAAGATTTAGACTTTTGTTTTATCAGAAATAACTAAGAGTACCCTTACTTATTAGTCTAAGAACATAAGTGGCAGAGAGGAGAGGAAAAAAGAACGTTTAACTCTTGAACTTAGTTCCTGGCTATTTCTTAGGGTTTTTCTAACTTGTTAAATAAATTTTTCTTTACCAATTGTATCGATTATTATTTAAAGATGAAAGTAAAAAGTAGCAAAGTATTTACGCTAGAATATTTCTAAATTTTCTCTCCTTGTCTATCTCTCTAACAATTATTTTTTCTATATATAAAAGTATTTTAAAAAATCCAATTTAATCAAATTTGTGTTTCTAAGATTAGGGCAATTATTTACGGAATACAGCATTGATTTAATATTTAAAAAATGAGTATTAATGAATTCTATTTGAATTAAAGTGAAAAAAAAATCAGATATTACTCTCTTGAAATATGGCGCAATAGCTAGATCGATATAAAGACGACGTGACTCGAATTCATCCCTTTTATCCCTCCGTCATGTTTTATGTAAAAACGGTTCGAAAGCTGTATATGGTCCTATCTCATGAATATGTAGATTATGAAGTGCGCTTTACTGTAGCAATTATTCATTTGCGCGCCACTGCAATAGACACATATGGCGTTCTATCAGCAAAAGTAAGTCATTTTTTTTCTATGGACACAATTTAGTCTCAATAAGGAAAACAAGACAGCAAACGACCAGTGTCTCTCGAGAGATGCTTCGAATACGGAAGCTGACGACTTTAGATCATCATCAACAACTATTAAAAAGTATTAAATGTATAACTTTTAGAAATAGTTTTTAAGTCTAATAAAAATAACGTAGTACTCTGAATTGAGAAAGAGAGAGAGAGAGAGGATAATATCCCATTCTGATGGGAAAAAAGCTATTTTTCAAATTGAAAATAAAATGATGATAATTAGTAATAAAGTTTATAAAGAAGGATTAAATATATATAGATATAGATATATACATATATCATATCTTTGTACTATGTTACATTGAATTGTGTTTCCATTAAAACTAATGAATATCTACATAAAATTTTCATTCAAAACGATGAATTTAAAAAATGATGAGGGCAGTTCCATGTTGAGTTTTGTTATTTTTTTTACCGTAAAATAATCTATACAAATTCACAATTGTCATTTGCAATGCAAACTGAATATAGCCATTCATCATCCCATAGTAGAATAATGTCAACCTGCAGACAAACTCATTGAAAATATTATCTATATACGACTGAAAATATCACTATTTCACCTATAGATTACAGAAATCGGACAATTATTTATATAAGCTTTCATTTATTGCTTGGTAAGTTAATAGATTAGCTATAATAACTGTAAGTAAACAGAGACTTTAAGAGAAAAGAGAAGGTGGATTGAGAGGAAAGAGAATGAGAGTAGAGCAACCAGGGAATATTTCATCGCTAAACACTTTACGTTTTAGTGAAAGGATGTAATTTAATGAACAAAGGATATCTTTTTAGACAAAATTTAAGATTTTGTATGTATTTATTTATGCCTTTTCTTATCAAAGTCTTTTTGAAGAGCGTGATCTAAATACTAAAGAGATTTCTTTCTTAATTTTGTTTCTAGTAATATTTTTCCTCTATAAAATCAAGTAAGAAAATGACTAAATACGAAATATGAAACGAATAAGACTGTTAGTTGACAGGATTATCGAAAAAACATATTTCATTATTGCCCAGATGGTTGTAAATAAAAGTAATTTGTTTAGTTTATTCTGCAAGTGAGCACTAGCCTTAGTATGGGAACGAAATACTCAGGAATTCAAATCATACAGAATCTGAGTATGTCATTTCTTCCGCTACTTTAGCAATCCAGGGTAAAAACTGCGCCAATTAAGAGATTTTCTATTATTAATAAGGCAAAAAAATTACTATTTTTTAAGCTTAATCACAAAAATTAATCAACTTATTATAATAGAAAAAATAACGAGTTTCCAGCAAAGAAACGATAATCGAAATTTTTTTCATATGAATTTGCCTAAAAAAAAATCGACGCTCATTAGAGGTGTCTAGACGGATAAACTAGGTTTATTAGGCAAAACTGCAGTCAAACAGGCTAGTTTGCTTAGGAACCAAAATTCTCTAGATGAAATGAATCTCCTTTCCATTGTAACACTTTTTTCGTTCTATTTTTATCCTTTATTAAAATAGATACTCATCAAAAAAGTCTTTTCTTTCTGCCTTTTTTATTAAATTCTCCCGATTAATTTTATTGTTTACTCATACTACTTTCCTCTATAATGGAAGCGGTAAAGACTTTGATCTTAACTTAATCTATTTAAGTACCCGCTTCAACTTTTCCCCCCTCTCTCTCTCTCTCTCGCTTTTCCTTGTTCTTTTACTCCTTTGGTTCTCACCTTCCATAGATGTAACTATTGTTGCTTCTTTATATGCTCATTTCTCATTTAGTCTTTTTCTTTTCATAGTTATAGCTGCTTCAACTTTTATCATCCTTTTTCCAATAGTTAACATGAAAATTCCAACGTAGAAAAAGGCTTAAAAATTTAGACGAGAATCTAATTCCCCGGCGATAAAGCAAGTTATTTCAGTTAAGTAAAAAGCTAGTCATACGTCAATGGTCAGGTACTTACTTAATTGATGCCGATGTTACTTTCATGGAACATACTTTAACCTATAGTAGTCTACATTACAGATGTAAAATTATTATTTGGTATTAAATCAATAAATTTGAAACACGTTAGCTAGTTTATAGCTTTCATTTCCAACCTAAAATCAAGTTTTAAACACTAAAAGAAACGAACAAAAGGTCAACTTTTCATTGCATCCGTTTAGAAGCGCATTATTGGATATTGCATTAGTACTGTTTACAAAATTTATAAACAAACTTGTTTAATACAAGCATTAGCAATTATGGCCGTCAACTATCCGCTCTAACGTAAGAAAACCCTTTTAACTAAAACTATAATTTTTTTTGTCATCTTATGTCTTCTATTTGTATGGTTGATAGCAATTTATTATACAACAAAAAAAAGGCCTTATTACTTACGGTCACAGTTTATTTACTCAGCTTATACCGGAAAGAATTCCGTTAACCAATTAACTCAATAAGTATTCTACTTCGATGAATTAGAAAATAAAACCAATTGTTCCTAATTTATACAATAAGTTATTCTTAATCGGTTATATATTTTTACTCTACTTCTTTTTTCTCTTTGTTTTATAGAGGTTTCCTTTTCTTTCCATCTATTTAATGAATTTCTTAAATAATCTTCAAGTTTGATAAATGTAACATTGTCCCATAGAATTACATTTGAATAGATATTATTTTTATGTACATTAAGTATAAAGCGTCTACTTTCTTCAGTTTTTAAAAGTCAAAACAATTGTCAAAAATTTAGATAGTACATTTATTAGATATAAAAATATATTTGTTTATGCGCCTATTTAGATAAGAGTAGAGGGGCAAAATGACAAAAGCACTCTGTCCTACTCTTCATTTCCTTTTTTCTGCGAAATACCAACCATATTGATTTAGAAGAAGGGCAAAGTTCCCTTCTCTTATATACTATATATAATTTAGCCAACCCATAGATATAGCGTAGTATATAAAAAGCTGCAGTATGAAAATATAACAAACAATATCTTGATACTATATTTGTATACAAATATAAATTTATTACTGACAATTTACAGCAGAATATTATTAATTTACAGTTTTGCTGAATAATTATCGAAGGTTGCATAAATTAATATTTAATTCATTGATTTTTTATGACAATTTACAAAAATAAAACCCATAAATTGTATAGGAAATGATATGTAATGTATATATATCCAGAATATAAACAGTATACTGTATATACAATAATATATATTATTGTCTTTATCAGTTTCATTCACAATTACTATACAGAGTTATCTAGTTACTTTGTTAATATCCATGCGTTCTTAATTGCAACTTGCATCAGAAATTTGTCAAGGGAATGAATGATTATGTATTAATTTTCAAGGGAATAAAAATTGTCATTATTCCTGCTTTCTTAGAGTGCTTTTGGAAAATAAAAAAGAATGAAAACATTAGTCATTTATATAAAAAAAAAGAGAGGAAAACATTAGAAGAGTTTTATTACTAGCAAAGACATTTTATATAACTGAGGGTCACTGTTTATATATAATATAAATAGGCTACGATCGTCGTATTTCTTTTCCTCCTGCATTGCTTTTTAGTTTATTAGAGTCATTGTTGATTTATATCTTCTCATTTTTCCGTTATGTATTTGCAGATCAGAACCGCCACCTCCTTATGATCCGGTCTGGTTACAGCAATATAGAAATCGTGGATTATTGCAGTCTTACTCGAGAATGCATAATCAGAGACAAGCAACATTCATTCGCCGTCATCCGGCTTATTATTCGACATTAGCGGCCGGAGGCGTCCCAAAGCGTCAGTTTACCATTCCGGAAACTTCTACATCAATGACCTACAATGCAAATCCAGTTATACCCTATCCAGCAAACCTACCACCAGGATTGAATGTTCTCTATCCCGGTAAAAGGTTTAAAGGAAGATCTGTAGACGTTCCTGATGCCCGCACGAGTCAAAATATTTTAGAATCACTAACACCACCAACTCGCCATAGGTACAATCGAAAGGATTATTATGAACAGAATTATAATAGCAAGTCAAAGAGGTTTACCAATGAACCTAAAGAATTTTATTTATTCCCTCCCAATTATTCCATAAGATGAACTGAAAACATTTTAATCAATTCTCAACCACACCCACTTTCTACAGTGATATATTTCGAACGTTGATTGAATTAAATCCTTTTCTCTCGCAATCTCTTATTTACTTTCTCTCACTCTTTTTTCCTCTCATTTTCTCTCTCTCTCTTTCTTTCTTTCTCTATCTCTATCTCTGCCTCTTTGATTTGCTCTTTTTTCAGTTTCTCTTAAATTTTGTTTTTAATTATAAACGCTCTCTTTTTAAAACTTCATAAAAAGTATTCAAAAAAATTTAACCCAACTGCAAAACTATTGACGTTTATCGACGCCGAATATTTTAGGCTGATGAATTTTGTAATAACTTTTACCAGTTTGTAATTTTAGCTAAAATCTCTCAGGGAAAGACGATCGTAGCATAAGGGAAATATTGTTAATGGTGAGGGAGGAAAGTAACAAAAGTAGACCTAAATACCGTTGCTAAGCTGAATGCTTTATTTATTTTAAAAATGGAAATAATGGATAGGTATTTGACATCTATAATACCTTGCTAATGAATTATAAATAGAAAAATTATGAGATTTAAAAAAAAATGATTTATCGACTAGAATTTCGTCGGTGCAAGTATTTCGTGGATGGCGTGATAAAAAAAATTAATACCACGAAATAACACATCTAAGTAGGGCTGTGAAGTACAGAATAACAAGGAAAAACGCTTTCCTTGCCTCAATAAAAACAATTCATATAAGTATCCTTTCGATTGTGGCTTAGACCTCAAATGAGCGCTTTGCAAGAAGAATTTATGCGAGAATATCTATTACAAGACAGAGTTTTACCCGGAAATCAAATGCTAATTCCCAGTATTCCTAGTGCTTCTAGTTCTACTGAAAATATGACAACTATCACTCAAGATTCAATTGCCACTACACCGGCTACATCGGCTAAATGGTCTTCTCATTTAAAACGGAAGCTATCGTGGAGAAAAACCCCCTCAACTAGCATTGATGATGAGTATTGGAGTGAGGATATGTTACCTCCGAGTTACGCTAATATGACTAAAGCTAATAGGGATAATCAGTCTTGGGTAGATCTTATGGTACCACCTAGCTACCAAACCAAACCTTCTTCCATTCCAGCTAAAGATTTAAGCGTCGATTTGCTAAATATAGGCCAGCGAAGAATTAGGAGGCAAGAAACGCCCATACATACGTCTTTCTTACTGGTAATTATTTCAAGCTTATACATATGCTATAGTTTCTGTCTCTCTCTGTCTTTCTCTCTCTCTCTTCCATTCTCCCGTTTCACTCACCTCTTCTTTATGATATATATATATATAGACATAATTATCAAACAAATAAACAAACTAATACAGAAATTATAGTGATATTTAACCTCCTAATAGCAAATGTTTGGTGGACAATGTCTTTATAATAGCAAGAAAGTAATTTTGCTTTAATCAGGTTTTTTCCCATTAGTCATTGAGATTTTACAGAGTATCGAGGCAAGGAAAAGAGGATAGAGAGTTTTTATTCGATCCTATATTCTATTATTATAAGCTATTTTGTCTTAATAAATTAAAACTTGGTTATTAAGCTTTATATTAGAAGGGAAATAAGATGAGAACTTTGTCATTATTTGGATAATTTTATCTATTCTTTCTCGGTATTTACAAAAATATCTCAAAACCTTCAGTTGTTTCTTTTTCTCCAGAAAGAAGATCAAGATATTGAAGAAGATGAACATTCTTCTCGTGTATCATGTACAGGTTCTTTCTGCAAAGTATGCATGTCAGCATTCGCCCACATAACGGCCTTAATTTGCATAATTTTGGTGATACATTTCTCAATATGCTACTACAAGTCTCTGGCTCCTAAGGAATTACCAACAGGGACAAAAAATGGCCTCCTCATTACAAACTTAAAAGAAACTTCTTCTTATAAAACTGCCCTGATAGCTTGCGCCTGCATTCTGGCGATTGCATACATATTAATATTCATAGAAGCTCACACCAGCCAATCTAGGGCTTATATTCACAATTATAGAACGAAGGAAGAAGCTTTGGTCTATATCGAGGTCATGAAGAAGACAAATCCGACAATTAAATGGCATGTGGAGTGCTTCGATTTAACTAACACTGAGGATAGTTATAGCGTTGTACATGTTGTAAGACATTCTCAATCTGAGGTTTATCAACATAGAGGCTGTAAGGATATTTCTTCAGATCCGCCAATTTTTGCCAAAGGAACAATCTGCAGGGTAAGACTCTTTATCTTTTTTCTTCTTCCTAGGCGTCAAATGCGGTCAAAATGCCTTTTAGCCTCGCCTTCCGTTTTGTCACAAAATTGCTTTATTAGTGCTTTACGACCTGTCACGTAACATATTTTTCTGGCGGAAAGAAGAGAAAACCTGTTAGAAAACTATGATAAGCAGTTTAAATGTAGAGAAATTATCAAACAAATGAATTATCATTGAACAAGTATGCTTGTACGTTTTTGTTCTTGTTCTGTAACGTTTTGGCATTTAGGTATTTTTTTCATATTCTTTTTGAGCCTGTAGTTTAAAAGATTATAGAAAATTACTCCATTTAGAATTACTAGAGGGAACGAGGGAGAAAAGAATATTATAAAAAAATCAATTGCTCTTAAAATGGATGTTAAACTGCTAAAGTACAATTTTTTATTCTTGAATGACGGAATACGGGCAAAACACAACGCAGCTTCCCATATGAACTCCTCAAATAGAAAGAAGCCTTTGTAATTTATGGTATAAAATCGAAACTTAAAGGTAAAAGAAGGAAAACTGTTCTTCTCTTTTTAAAGAAAAGCTTTTAGAAAGCAAAGCGCTTCCAGATTGGTTAGTCTAAAAATTCCAGCTATTGATTGAACATACATGTATGACACATTGAAAAACTATATATGGTATATTAACTTGTTCATTTTAATAAATAATTACTATCTCTCTAAGTTCAGTAGCATGAAATACAGCTCAAAGAAAGATATTGATGGTAAAATGAAAGACAAGCCAGTATCTATTATTGATTATTCGCCATTCATTCAACTAGGTTGTACTGTACTTTGTTACTTTTATATAAACTGTACTGTGAACCTTTTCGGTGCAGATTTTAACATAGTCTGTTATAATAGGTAATAATTTCTTTTCAATAATCTTAAATGCAACCAATTGTTAACGAGAAAAGGAGCCTTGATTGTATAATTAGAGATGGATGCATAGACAAAAAACACAAAGAATAAAGAAAAACGAGAGTAAAGCATTCGAAAAAGGGAGAAAAGCAGAAAACGAGAGAGAGAGAGAGAGAGAGAGAGAGGGACAGAGACAGAAATAGATATATACATATATATTAGTATATATAAATATAGAGCAAAAGAGAGAGAGAGAGAGAGAAGAGGGAAGAGATAGCAGAAAAAGAGAAAGACTGAGTGACTGAGTGAGTGACTGAGAGGTAGCAAAAGAAGGTGGAGGTGGAAAGAAATTATTGTAAATATAATAAATTTAATAATACATGTAAAAATAATTTTTCACTACTGTCATATTTTATTATACATTTATTAAGACATGAAGTAATTAAGTTTAGAATACTGTTTGGATTAAATATGGCCAACGTGTATTACCTTTTTTGTCAATTAATATTATATACTATATCTAAAGAGATTGTAAAATCTCTTAATGATTTTTTTCACTTGCTCATTATTTATTTCATATATGGAAATAATTGTTGTTAAGCCCATTGACAATTTTATAAATGTATTTTATTCTCCTCCACTCTTTCTCTTTTTCTCTCTCTCTCTCTATCTCTCTCTCTTTCTCACTCCCTTTTTTTCTATTCTCTCATATTTCACCCTTTCGTTCTCATAATTGAAAATTATAAAAAAATATGATCAATCAATAATATTATACCCTTCTGTGATATAAATATATTCACTTTTCTCGTGAAGCGCCATCTATTGTTTTACATGCGTACTGTTTGTTGGATATGCAAATATTATGATTAAGGGATTATTATTTACCGTTAATTTTATCAGATCAAGCAATTTTACTAATTTTCTTAATTGTTCTGGTTTTGTTTTGTTTATATTTATTTTTATAGTGCTAATTTTTTCATCAGGTAAATTTCTCCAAAGTTTTTTCACTGGGTTCAAGTAGAAATGTTGCATCAAATGACTATATGAATAGTAAGATGGAATTCTTCGAACGTAATCGCCAGAAGGCAGCAAATATCGACTTTAAAGAGGTAAACATACGTTATGCTTTGATAGATAAATAGACCAGTTGAAAGATCGGCTTAAGATAAGCCTTTGATATATGAAAAACTTTTAGCCTAAAATTACTTATATACAAAGAACTCGTTATATAACCGTTTATTTATATTTTAGTACAATATTTTAGCAAATTACAAACTTTCATAGTCTTTTTATTCATTGATAAGGAGAATAGATTAGTTTTTAGTGCATTTCAGTAATTCATCATTTGCATTTGTCAATGATAAATGATCTAAAGAATGTAACTGATTTTTCTTATTTATTAACAGGATGTTCTTTTGGAAGGTTTTGTGGAAAGAATGTTGGTTGATGGCAGAGAAGGTGGAAATATATCTTTCTTAAGCGAATGGTTCTTTTGGTTAACTACTTCTCTATTAATTGGACCATTTTATCGGTTATGGTTATCCAAAACAACTGAAAGAAAGAATTATTCTTTAAAAAAACTGCTTTAAATCTTACACTTTGTTTGTATGAAGTTTAATATAGCTAATGCACTTAAAGTAATTAGCATATATCATAAAATATTATACTATTATCATGTTTGTTTTGACAAACTATTTGAAATTGCAGAATATTTTTTTAAAATAAACTTTTAACTACTTTTTCTCATATAAATAATCATTAATTAAAGTAAAAAGAAAATTAAAATCAAGGTCAATATCAGCTAAAATGGAATTGATAATACTTCTTATGAAGAGATATATGTATATATAGAAATTTTAGATATGCAACATATATTACGCAGTAGCTGTTCTAAAATTACATGGCCTGTATAATATCTAGCAGAGAAGAGAAGAGCAAGTTATAAGTAGGCCTGGGAAAATTTGGATATATATATATATATATATAGTATATATAGGTTTACTACTAAGTTAACAGTCAGTTTTTGAGAGTCGAATACGATTTTAATACGAATCATATTAAAATCACAAGAAAGCATTTGTAGTGGTGCATGTAAACATATGGCAAACAGCGCAATTATGACGGAAGACTACAGGAATACTCTAAAGAAGCTATTAAACTCCCTTGAAGAATTAAATCTGGACGAAGAGCTGCAACACTTCGATGACTTTGTTCTCTACTCATTATTACTTCAATACTCATTGAATGGAGATTTCCGATCATTTAAAATTTGTGAAAAAGAATTGTGGCAATGTTACACGCTACCCAAGTTTAGCGATATGAGTGATTTATTATCAGACGTCCTTGACCTTCCAACTATAACCCTGCAAGATACGCTAAAGTTGATTTCATGGAAGAGGTACGAAGATTATTTGCTACCACCATTAATTTTAGCAATAATACAAGATCATCAAAAGTTTGTTGAAGATTTCTTAGAAACTTACGAAATTGTAAAAATTGAAGGTTACCAAATAGTTTTGCAAAGGTTAATCGAAGTTGCATCAAAAATGGGTCATGATTATTTAATAACAATCTTTCTAAAGCATAGGATATTTCCAAAATCAAAAATAATAGCGAAAATGATTTGTAACAAAGACGAATTGGAAAAGGAAGAAATTAGCTCTTTAAAGTCTTTATTAACTAACGGAAATGGACTAAGTTATTCAAATTTCTTTAAAGATTGTATTGAATTTGATATAAATGAAAAGTTATTAAAACAATTATACGACTTTGCTAAAGAATATAAACTTTGTGACCCAAAAACACTATGTTTATTATTAATAAAAAATTACGCTTGGGGTAAACTTTCAACTTATCAAAAAAATCAAAATTTTATCTGCCTTAAAGAAATTGAACACTGTTTGAGAGGGAGGACGAAACCAGCGTCAAATTTCTACTTGCCTTGTAATCAACTACCTAATCAAACATTATTGCAAATAAAAGATTTGGCTTATTTCTACAATCATAGAGACGCTTTTTATTACATACTCACTCGCTATCCTGATTTATTTAAAAATGGTGTTTTTTGTTTCCTATTCTCTAGGATGCTTAGCATTCTATATAAAAATCACTCAACAGCTAACAATTTAGGAGTAATTGTTTACTGTATTGAAAATTATAGTCATTTATTTAATAATTGCATGAGGACCAAACACAGCTGGGCAGAGCATCTTCGAAATAGGGAAGCTTTCAGCGCAAAAACTTCATGGTTTAGGCAATTTTTAGCGCTCTCTCTTCGTTTTGGACTGATACTATTTAATTGGAATGAATGTATCGAATTTGCTGTTAATGAGATGAAAAATACTGGTAATTCTGTGATATTCCACATGCTTCGGCTTACATTTGGTCTTATTAATGGCGAATTGGAGAAGGATCTACCAATTTTGAGTTTACAACAAATGGCAAGAATCTCTATAAGATCAGTGCTTGAATTACCTATGCTAAAAAGTATTAATTATTTTAAGCAGAAGAGAATTTTACCTCATAGGATAATTGGATATTTAATGCTCCCTGAACTTGATGAATTAATTGGATCTCCCTTGAAATTAACTATTGATCATATTGATGGACCTATCATTCGCCAGTATTATGTTAGATCTTGCTTTTACTAAAATTTCAAATTAGGGAAGGAAACAAACTGTTCAATTTATTGTTTTGATTCATTTTGTATAATCTATATGATATATTACATGCTGTTTTTATATAATATTATGAATTTATAGTTCAAGAATTCGTCTCTTTTATTTTTTTTATCAACAGTTATCGTTAAACTTTAAGACTTTATATAGAAAAAAAAAAGAAACCGTCAAAGGTCATAAAAAGCAAAAAAAAATTGAAAATTTTTTGTCCTTATCAATTCTTATCAAAATAATAAGAGAAAAATACATTTCTAAGAATAACAAGTATCTTTTTTGACCTTGATAAATGTCTCAAATAATAAAACTGCACTTTTGAATGGAAATACATGAAGAAAACTAAGGAAAGATTAGATTTTATTGAATACTAATATTTTACCTTTTCCAAATATACAATAGTATTGAAAGAATTACTTCAGCAGAGCAATTAAGAAATAGAAATGCTATAGTATTTCTATACAATACCAAAACTATAGAAAAGAGCAGAAGGAATACAGCCACTAGGTAAATATAGGATTTACTGATAAAAGAGGGAAGAAAAAACATACACGAGAACATTATAAAATTACATTTGCACAAAATTTTCAATACATTTATTAACGATTTTTCAATATTTATTATAAAAATAAAAATTTAGCAGAGTAGAGGTGAAATATCTTCTTCTTTGTCAGCATCATCTTCCTCTTACAACAATAGTATTAATATCAATGAATATTATCTTTTCAAAACAAACTCAAAGAATATCAAATTTCATTTAATCTGGCAAGTAAATAATCATAATAATTTAACCAGATTTTGAAAATATAATTATGATAATAAAATAAGCTAAGTAAAATATGAATTCTTGATTTTTTGTTAAATTGAATAGTTTTCTTCACGCTTTAAACACTATTTCATTATCTTCTTACCTAAGTTGTAGTAAGAAGAGAACAGGTTTTCAACCATTCAACTGAACAATAGTACAAAAACTGGATTTTCTATAAATATTTTCCATTCGAGATTTATTTCTAGTGTAGAATATTCTGTTCAGTTTTCTTTTACTACCCACAATAAACAAGAACATATTTAGGCCATTCTTTATAACTAAAAAATAAAATAGTTCACAGACATATAACATACATTGTTAAGCTTTTAGGTATTTGAAAATTGTTTTTTTTGTGGGTTGCGATTACTGAATAAGCTTTTGTTTTAAAAATAATAGATGTCGCTCTTCTCATTCGCATTAAATGATTGGAGTGGTATCAGTTGAAGAATAATAAGAAAAGTTTTCATAAAGTATAAAATTTACAAGCTTTATTGTAATAGATCTATTTCATACACATAAAATTCTGAAAGGTTCCCACTATAACAAAATATTTAGTTAGTTTCCTTAAAACTATATAACTTTAATATTTAAGTGAATGTATTTGTACAATGTCCATTTCCAATGAAAAATAGATTTAAAGGAAAAAATAAGAAAGATACAGATGTCAATTATCATTGATTGCTTGATAAATTGATCAATGTTATGTAGAAATTTCCTTTCAAAATTTATCTAAGAATATACAATTTACAAATTTTACATTTTACTAACACAAATTAAACATTGTTTCTATCATTGTATTAAATTTGAATTTAATATTTTTATCATAATTTTTATGAATATCTTCTCACCTGCACTCCTATTTTAATTGAGTGACGTGTAATTACTTTACTTAAAATTCTTATTTCCGCTTTCCTTTTGTGTTTTATCGATCGGATAATGCATATTAATGAGTTTTTTATAAATATTTTCTGCGTTATTTTACATATTTCCCTGACCAATATCAATACGCAGCAGGTTAGTATGCGCTATACGTTTTGTTCATTTTCTTGTAATATTTTCATGTTTTAGAGCAGTTTTTTTTCGTAATTGTTCTAATATACTTTCACTGACGGTATTTCTCTCATGTATTACATAACTCACTTTCAACCGACACCTATCGGGCACTTTTAATGAGTAATCGGACATATTTTTATTAGAATGCTTTTATTTCTTTTAAAATACGTTTAATTTAATTAAATATATTGAAAATAGTATAAATAATTATTAATATATGTATTTAAATAATAATATAGATGAAATTTGTATTATTTTACGTGAATTTAACGGTTTAAAATGTTATAGTTTTATGCATACGTAGCAGTAGGGTTTTAAAGAACTCGTTGAATTTTCGCACATTTTCTCACAGCGACGAAGTGTCAAACATCGCTTCTCGGCCAATTTGGCTTAGATCGTTGTTAGTATCTGTTCTTGTCAGCGTAATATCTGACATTCCTTTCATTGAAAGGAAATGATGTTACAGCTTTTTTTGTGAATAGGACAGGCTTTAGTGCTTGCACTTGTCCGTCCAAGGGTTGACCTCTTATTGCATTAAAGGGGGGGATCGGCCCAATTACTCTCATTAGAGAGTACATTTCATTTAAAATAAGTAATTAAGGGGTTTCAGCAATTCCGAAATTGGTTTTATACATATAAACTAGAGAATAAGTTATATTGCCATTTCTCTTGTAGAGTCTTATCTCCAACAATTGTTTTAAATATGAAAGAATTCAAAATAAATCCAACAGAAAAACATCAATAATAACTAAATGAATGAATATCAGCAGGTGCAGGTTAAATACATACTAACTAGTGTATATGGATCGGAAGAGGAATTGATTAAGTAAAAAAAAAAGGCTGTCATCATTTTTCCATTTACTGAAAATACATTTTCTGATGTGAAACAATGAGAAAATATCTAAAAGGTATGTAAATATGATAAATACTCAAATTTTAGATTTTAACATTCCTCCACTAGTAACATACATTTATTTCATTAATACAACAAATATTTACATTTGTTATTATTTTAAGATAGAAATTCAAAACTAGGTTATTGTTTATTAATTAATGTTTCTTTAACATCAAAGTCATTGTTTTACATGCAAAAAATTTATTTGAATCATAAATGCTGCTTATCGATCGTCCTTGAACATTAGGCTTTTATGGACCTACACTCTTTCAAGCTATATTTTAAAAAAAAAATTGTAAGCACACAGTTTTCTATAAGAGCTTGGCAACGTTCAAAACCGGTTCGGTTTCGAATTATTGAAGCGTGTCGCATGATCTGGCTGTAGACATTTTCATAATAAAGAGTATTTTACAAAGGATTTTATTTAATTTCTCCATGTTGAAATGTTTACTGGAATAGATATTTCTACAGATAATTTGAAGACTCACTGTGTTGAGAATTATAACGGAAAGAAGGGACTAAATAATGGTGAACGGAGTACTTACTTGCAAAAATTATTTCCTAAAAGATTTGGGTCAATTAATAGAGCATTAGACCAAATTTTGAATGGTAAGGTGAAAATAAAAAGATTGAAAAATGATGAAATTGAAAAATGGTTGAAAAAGCCAACAAATAAATCTTCAAAGACAACACAAGATGTTCTATGCTCAGTTACAACAGCTGATGTAAAAGAAGAATTGGCTGGAAAAGATCCTGAAAAGGATAATACTTTTTCTATGGCACATGAGCAAGAAAAGATACTTGAAAGTTCTGACAAAGAGATAATGGATAAAACATTTTCCTATTTTGCTCCCCTGGTAAATGGTAAAACAATGGCTTATCCTAAATGTGGAACAGCTTCTTCAAATGGAGGAGCTGAAAAGGTTTTGGAATTTCACAATTCAACAATATATTACCAATGCTTAATGTGCTGTGAGAACAAAGATTGTTTGGTTGAGCTAATTGAGCATAATGTCAGAAAACATCTTTCTGAGAGCATAATGAAATGCGGTTATTGTTTTAAGTTGTTAAATAAAACTTCTTTTGAAATATACCTTCATCAGCGAATGGAACATTTTTCTTTACCTGTTAAAATTGAAGAATTTTCACTAAAGAAGGATGCTTGCAAAAGGGTTATTTTCTATCACATGTGTTTGATTTGTAATCATTCAACATTGAATGTAAATCATGCATTCTATCATGCTAGTCAACATGTAAACAATGTGATATCGAATTGTCAGTTATGCTCATCAATAGAATACCAGCCAACTATGAATGAAGTATGGAACAAAGCCAAACTTCGAGGATACTTTAAATTAAAGCCTCAAACTCAAAACATGTCTGGAGAGAAACAAGGAGATTTTACATTTGAAGAATTGTTTGAAAAGAAGACTTTTCCATCTAATTTTCCGTTGAAACTGAACAATGAGATCTCTGAATTCACTTCAAAAGAAGGACAATCTAGTACAATTGCTCAAAATGGAGGAGAGGATGCAATTAATAAACCTAAAAGGTGAGTAATATATTCAATTTGTGATTGTATGAAACTATGATAAACAAAATAAAAAGGTAGTAGCAAGTTCATAGCTAGTTCTATTAAATTAAACATTTTCTAATCTAAATTCTACCATTATGCTGTGGAAAATTATAATTGCAATTCTTCGACTTTTAATCAGGAAATCAATGTTTTTAAGAATGTAAACAGACGTCACTCAGCCAATAGACCAAAAATAGTACTTTTCATTTTAAATTAAAATCTATGAACAGCTGCAAATTTCAGTTGTCTAATGTATGGTAAAGTATTAATATGATATCATTATACATAACTATAACCCCTTAACAACCGGAAAATTTACTTGTTAAGGGTATTGATTATAAGCATTTATATGTAAACAGCAAGAGTAGAAAAATACTGGGACTGTAGTCTCTTATTGATTTCCTATTAATATTTTACTTGAATATTGTAAAATAAGAAAATTTCACAATTTTTTCATTTAAGATATTTCTATAACACTATAAATATAATATAAAACTGAAATATATTACTTTTTCAGTAGTAAAATCTGTCCAAAAAGTAGTCCAAGCAATGAAAACGGTGCAAGTGAAGTAATTGATCTAAGGTATATTTATTTCCGTTTTGTTCTTGTAGTTTGATTGATTTTTTTAGAGGTTGAAATAAAATCATTTATACATATATAAAATAGTTAATCAAATAATAAAAATAAGTCAGTTGTTCACTTAAAAAAAATGACCCAAAATATGTTTTAAGATAAGATAAATGATTTTTATTCATTTGTCTTTTTTTTTATGAATAATATGAAAATTTTTCATATTCCTCTCTTCTTTTTTTTTTACCTACTTTTACCTTTTAAATATTGTAATATCTGATTAAAACACCAATGCTTTTATATAAAAACATTATTTTTATTCATTTGGCCGTAAAATCTCATTCAATTGTATAGTACAAGTTATTGTGTTGTAAATATATTGAAATTTACAAAAGGCATTGTTATTCATTCAATTTTCTTTTTTAACTTTTTCAAGTATCAAGAAGATAAATAATGGAAACGGTGTAAATTCAGATACAAATCTGTATCAAAATCAAAATGAATTAAAAGTTCATGAAAATAAAATAAATAATCAAAATGAGTAAGATACACTTATTTATTTTTATCTATAAAAACATAGATAACTTCATACCGATTCAATATTCTTTCAGATTAGATAATATGGAACAATTGAATAATGTTAGAGAAAAACCGATATATTATAGTTGCAAAATATGCGGTGCAAATTCTTCAAAAAAGACTAGAATTGAGGATCATATCAAAAAACATACCAACGATTATGCTTATCAGTGCTCACAGTGCTCTTATAAAGGTTTATCATTGAAAAATATCAAACATCATCGCAACCAGTGTCACAATGATCATAGTAATTTTATTTTAAAAGATAAGAAAGAGTTGAAGAGGTTGTGCTTGAAGAAATGTAAATTTCAATACCAGTTTCCGACGTCGCTTATTAAGATTCAAGAGACAATACCGCTAAACTTTCCTGTCAATCACATTGAAAAGACCAAGCTTTCTTCATTAACTTGGACAAGAATGGCCTTTGGCAAGGACACCCCACCCTCTCTTTCGCACAACGAAAGTGGACGAACTTTTCCAAATTCTCCACCTCTGTATTTACCTCCCCAGCCTCAGCCTCAGCCTCAGCCTCAGCCCTCAGTACCGCTACAAATACCAATACAACAAACTCAACCTCATATTTCTCATGCTCCTCCATCAATTATTTTTTCTGAGCCTTATCAGTTTCAAAGACCACCAGTTGAAATGGTTGCAAACAATTTTAAACCAAAGACTTATGATAAATTTACTACCCAGCTAAAAGCATCTTATAGTGGCAATGATAGATTGAGAAATCCAGTAATGACAACACAACAACATAAATATTCAAGCAGTGAATCTCATTCTATAAACGCAACACCTTTTCCATATCCTCAGTCAGCAAAGTCAATGTTTGAAAGAAACGCCTTCTATCCAACAAAAGGATCAAATATGAAAGACAGGCAATTTGAACTGAACAACAATGCAAACCGGAATGTAATGTCGAATTTGGAAAAACTTGAGAGGGTCATCACCTGTAGACTAGCGGAAAATAAAACAAATTCTTCACATAGTGTTGCATTCCATTGCAGATATTGTCCCCATACAACAAAAGATCCATCTCATCTGTTTAATCATATTAATAATCAGCATAAACTTCGATTAAGTGAATTAGATAAGTTTCACTTAATAAGACTCTCCTCTCAAAAGATGAGAATTTTCCCCTTTATTCTAAGCAACATGAACAACAGCGAATTTGGGATAGCGGTAAGGGCTCTACAGAGACACTGGGTGGCCAAATAAATGAACAAGTAGACAATATTTAAGATAGATATACTTGTATAAGCATATGTTCTCTATGTCTTCTTGTATGTTATTATGCAATATTTTAAAGTAAACTTATGTATTTATATTCTAGTTTTAAACAATATATTTATACGTTTCTTTATTTTCAGTAAAATGAAATTAAAGCGAAACAAAGCTTGTATAAACACATCTAGTCTTTTAGGTAAATCATACACTGCTTTCATTTTTTTGATTGTCATCTATCAGTCGAATGTTTTTTGGTAATAAACTAATATTATTCTCATCATTCATAGGATCATTGTAATAATCTTCTTTAAAAGGTGGCGGAGGAGGGGGTGGTGACGTAGGTGCCGACATATTTTGAAAATATTCTGGATTTTCAACAGTCATCTTCCTCTTAGCCTGAGGAGTAGCTATAAATAAAAAAATTGTTAGTCAATATTAATCGCTCGTTTAAAACGCGATAAATTGAATCTTTGTTAGGAATCTTTACATTTTTGTTTTATTTTTATAGCTAATAACTGTTTTCTCTGCATAGAATCTGTTAAAACTGTATTGAGTGTCTTTTGGTTAGAATATATATTATCTATACTCTAACTATAACAGTTTTAAAAATTGCACAAAGCAAGCAAAAAAATTGCAAATAAAAAGGATAAGAGGAAGAACCTCATAAAAAAAACTACTCTATATTTAATCAATAAATTGTCTTCTTTAATAATAGTAGTAATAATATAGAAATACAAGTTTAACAAGAATCAAAATGGACTCTTTTCTCTGGTTCAATTAAGTATTTTTTTATAAATATTCTTCTTTCTTTTTTGATAAGGTTTTAATAAATATTTAAAAAAATATTAATATTTCTATAAAATATTAATTTCCTCTCTCTCTCTTGCTATTCTATTGTTTTTTTTCTTCTTTCTAGCTTTTGTTTTGTTGTATTTCTTTGGTTTTTTTTTGGCGGAAGCAACGGAAAAAAAAAGTAAATAAAAAGAAATAAACAATAAATAATAATTATAAATAAATCTCAATAACGCAAAATAAAAAATAAATTAAATTGATAAAGAGGTCAATTTGAAATCAACTATTGGTGTTAAAGCTAGTGACACATTCTAATCTCTTGAGTTTTGTTCAAAAAAAAAACCTTTTTTAGCGTTGGTTTCCTTACTAGTATGTGGTAATTGAGCGTTAATTTCATTTAAATAATTTGGATCAAGTAAATTTTCATCTAACGGTGGAGGAGGTTTCGGTGCTGACATAGTTGTATAAGAATTTTTACCAAGAACATCGATATAATCTCCAGCCTCCTGCCTTGGTTGTAGATAATCTTCAACACCTGTTGCAACGGGTGGTGGAGGAGGCTGTAGACTGGGTAATGGTTCCTCTTCAATTATTCGACTGGGCTCAGAACTATGGAAAAAAGTATAAACATTTATACATGTACATTATCATAAATGAATATGTATTAATATGGATAGAAAATATGTTATATCATAAATTACTACATTTATATATTTATGTATAAAATAATTTAAAATTGAAAAATATAAAAAGGTCAGAGATATTCACTTAAATAAATAAATATATTATAATATTATATATAAATAAAACAGTAGAAATTAGCATATTTATCAAATTAATTTATGCATAAAATATTTTTTAAAAGATTAACCATATTAGTTATTAACTGCTTTATTGTTTTGTATGCCTTTTTTTTTGTTATCAATTTTTTTTCTTTCACTTTTAAACAATAATGAAAAAAAAAAGAACAATTAGAGAAAAAAATGGTTAAGAGGGTTGATTGAATATTTATTTAGAAGGACTAATGAAGCAAAAGGTTTTTGTATTATCTTTTTTGTTTTCAATTATTTTTTATATTACTAGTTTTACTACATTAAAAAAATATAAAAAGCTGTGTTATTTTGTTATATCTACTTACGTTAAATCAGTTACGTCACTGTTTATAATAGATAAATATTTTTTAATTAGTTAAACTAATAGTGAATTAATTTAAATTTTGCAATTAAAAATTATAAAATGAAAAAAAATAAAGTCTCTTGAAAGAAAGAGAAAGAAAAATAAACATATGATATAAAGAAAATAAGGGAGGGGAAATATACAATTATCTATGTATGATTGACTGTGTTTAGAGAGAGAGAGAAAAAGAGAAAGAAGAAAAAAATAAAATATCTTGTATAGAGTATAATATAATAGAACATTTTAGAATTATAAATATTCTATTTCTTGGAAATTGGCTGTACAGTCAATAAATATTTTGCTCTTGCATGCGTCTGAAAACTCTAACAATGAAAAGGGGAGCGAGGGGGAGCTAAAAAGGTGAAACATCTAAGAGTAAACATATAAGAACTGAACTGCTTAGCAACCTAGGGCGGGGAATTATTTTGATTTTTTGAACAAATGAATAAAAGAGATCTTTAATCAAAAGTATTGTGTACAGCGAAAGGAATGTAATGTGTCTAACTTGACCATATACAGTATTTTGAAAATATTAAATCTACTTCAACTAACAATAATAACATGCTTTATATTCTATCAATAACGCAAAAGAACCGCTTGAAATATACAATATTCACTTAAATGTCAAAATTTACTACTCTTGAATATTTCATTTTTCTTGCATATTGAAAAATTGATTAATTATAAAGTTATGATTTTAAGCGGTAGATGGCGTATTAATAGATAAATATAAATCTATACAGTTGAAGTATTTTATCTGATGGCCTAGTTTTACAAATCTGCCATCAATTTTACTATGTTTCTACAATTACCAAAAAGATCCTTTATTTGAATTGCAACAGGCAAAACCATTTATACCGTTCATCCTGTCTTTCATTGTGTGTTTTAATCTTTTTTTTTGGTATTTTGAAAAGCCAAGTTTATATATTGAATTTATCATTTTTACTTAACATATTATTCATTTCTACTTATAAAAATTTAATAAATAACTTACCTATATCTCATACTAGAACGGCTTTGTCTAGCTGAGAGTTTCTTGTCTTCAAGTGAATTGCCTAATGGTTTTGAACAAGAGTCGTTCATTGAATTTCTGGCATGATTGTCACCCATAAACTGCAAGATAAAGATTATATTTTAAATAAGCTGTTTAGTAAGATATTAGGTTGATAACAAAGTTGATGTAAAAATCAATTAATATCTTTACTGTAGAATCAATAGTCATTCTCGATGTTTCCGTTACGTCTCGTGGTTGAAGATAGTCATCAGCATCAATTAGTTTTGTGGCTGTCGTTGAATTAACACTCATCCCCCTCATTAGTTCAACTGTACTATGTTCCTCTAATGGTAATTTCATAAGACTGTCTCCCTAAACATTTTAAGTAGATCGTTAGTTGTTTGAAAAGTAAATAATACAGAATAAATATTGCTTAATATTTTCATTAGAAACAAATATACGTAATTTAGTATACCTTTATCACAAGATATCTTCCTGGATCGACGCACATCTTGTTGAATATTTCACGAAGTTCTTTAAAACTAGGTCTACTATCTGCATCCAGCAACCAACATTTTATCATCCACATGTAAACGTCGATAGTACAAATTTCAGGCTGTGGTAGTCTGTCTCCTCTTTCCAAGGCAAACGGTACACTCCTTGCTGGCATACCTTCGTAAGGTCGTTGACCATAAGTACATATTTCCCATATGGTGACACCTTAATTTCAAAGATTAAAAGAAAATTATTCTATGAAGTAATTTCCAAACGAAAAGAAAAAATCCTTTTTTCTATTACCGTAACTCCATACGTCACTCTTGTGCGTAAATATTCTATGTTGGATACATTCTAAAGCTAACCATTTAATTGGCATCTAATTTGGGAAAAAAGAGATATTTTTTTCTATAAACCAAGTGTCATTAATAAATGTTACAATTCTGTTACCTTTCCACCACCAGCTTTGTACTCTTCTTCATTTATATTTAGTAATTTTGCTAAACCAAAATCAGTAATCTTCACTAAGTTTGGTGAATGAACTGAAAGAGGAAAATGAAATAATAATTTTAAAATTGAAGGAAATATATCATAATTATCTTTAGTTACCTAATACATTTCTTGCAGCCAGGTCTCTATGAACAATACCTCTTCCCTCAAGATATTGCATTCCCTAGATAATTTTAAATAGTTAATAACATTAAGTAAATTGTAGTTTAAACTGTTTGATTTATATTTATGTTTACCGTAGCTATTTGATGACACCAATTAAGTATTGCCTTTGATCCAATATTTTCTTTACTTCTTCTAATATAATCCAGTAAACTTCCATATGGCATAAGTTTTGTAATCATCATCATCTGCGATGCTATACAAATTCCTAAAATTTTTACACAGCATTGATTATCAACAGAAGCCATAATTCTAGCCTCTTCCAAAAGTTCCTTGAAAAAAAAAACAAATTTTTTCTTTATTGATCTCTCAACAGAAGAACTAATTAATTTAAAATTTACAGTGCTCTGTTCAGGCGAGCTGTCCGTCAATACTTTAATTGCAACCAGAATTTTCAGATTCTCACCAGCCGGTGTCCATAAACCTTTAAATACTGTTCCAAACGCTCCACTACCAATTACTACACCTTTCTTTAATTCGCTATCTTTAATTAATCGAACGTGAGCCATGTCTGGATTAGCTCCTGTAGGATCTAGCGGTATAGTTTCCCCTTCCAATTTCTTTTCAAATTCCAGTCTAAAAATAATAAGTTATTATTGATTAAGCAAAAGAAAATAGGTTGTACAAAGATACCCTTAATAAATATTTTACAATATCCTCATATAAAAAGAAAAGCCTTTGTAAGCTAGAGAAGCATTTTTACCTCATTACTTAACATATATTGTATATAAATATACATATGTACAATAATAAAATTCGCTAAGAGATATAATAATTATTCGTGTTTTTACCTTCTAGCCTCAGTCTGAACTTTTTTCCTCCAAATGAAAATACCAATAGCAACAATAATTAATAATAAAAATGCAACAGTGACTCCTGCTGCTATTCCAATGGTTTTTTTCCTCCTTTTATCACTATTTATAAATATATTTTATAATTAAAAACAAGGTGTTTTTGATCAATTTGAAAGAATTTCTTACTTTTGAATTTCTTCAATTTCAGTATCAGGCAGACATAACCATTTTGATTTAATCGGCCCTCCAGTCTCATCTTTAACGTGACTCCATCCTTTCGGACAATCAGTAACGCATTCAAACTAGAAAAAAAAAGAAATATACCAATATTGATAAAGCCGTCTTTTTAAATATAGAAAAAAAGGAAGAAACTATTTTAAGAAAATCTTTCATTTGCATAATAAATAGTCAAATTTCTACAAAGGTCAAATAAGAAGTCTGGCTTATTTGATTATCACCCTCTAAAAGCAAATGTTGAATAGAAAATGATTATGTTGACTAGAGAAATTTTATATTTATGCATAAAACTTTTCATTACTTTTTCGTTATTATCATCGACTCTCTTTTTATAATTTTTACATTCTTTGCAATCAGCAGACGTTGATCCTTTACAACCGATACATGTAGTGTCGCATTTAGAACACAATCTATCCTGTAGAAAGTAATCGTCATCACATTCCCAAACGCATTGTGACCCTTGTCTGAAATGCTTGCAATCAAGGCAGAAACCTGGTCCCTTTGCGCTGCAAGTGAGGCACGTAGGATGACAATGAAAGCAACTCTAGAAAAAAAGTCATTATATTAATTAAATTAGAAAAAGTATGTAATCAGAGCAATATGAAATGGAATATAAATTTGGTACATGTTTGCCCAGCATTGGATGATCGTGTTGTATTTTTATAGACACTGAAACTTTATCTTTAAAATATCCAACTGGACATTTATAATTTTCCGGTACACATTTATCAACAGCAAATTTCTTGGTTAAAATTGCCATTTTACAGCTATTACATGCACCCATTCCAATATCTTTTCCCGGTCCAGTACAGCCATCTAAGATAAAAAAAAATCAATAGCAATTTATAAAATAGGATTGTCAATGACTACATAAAATGTATATGCGATATATATAGAGGGAGGCTCTACTTCCGGATTTATCTCAACTGCCAAGAAAAACGCTGCCAAGTGTACGGTAAACAAATGGAAATTTATATAGAGATATCAGAATTGTTTACGACTGTCATTTTATACAAACTGTAAGAAATCACAGTAAACACTTCCGTATCCTACAGTTTGTTTTTATAATAATATAAAAAAAAGAAGGAGGATTTTCTTTTTGGATGGAATCTTTTTTTTCATTGTTTTCTGCTTTTATTATAAACTGCCTCGCGGAGAACGATAAAAAGTGAAGGTAATATTTTACGTTCTTTCGAATTAAAAGACATAAATTCTTGCTAAACGCCTACACTTAGTAATAGAAAAGTTTTTTAATACTATATATACTAATAATATATATCTTCTAGTGAATAAATAATTAAATAAGAAGTTTAGTGAGACAATCAGTAATTTTTAATAAATCTATATGTAAGTATAATATGTGGGTGTATATTCCTCAAACAATAACTGTCAACTAGAAATGTTTATCATTCAATCTATAGTCAAGGGATTATCACCCTTGTGACCTCTATCCCATAATTCTTTATCAACTTAAATCAAGTGCAAAATAATCGGTAGTATAATAAGCTTATAGGCTTTCTTTATCCTCTTTAGAAAATATAAGTTAAGAAAATAACATTTGAGATATGAGAGAAAAAAGAAGAGAACATTCTGTACCATAATTTTTCAGTACAAGCTTTCTCATCTTATTAAAACAACCATGTACATGAATAATTCTATTTAAATAATTTGTATTTTAGCTATACTTAGAACATTCCTTATGTATTAAACAGTATTTTTTATAATTTATCACTAGATAAGACTACTGATAGCGCGTCAAATACTATAGATAAAGTGGCTGACTACTTTTAGATATGAATCATCTCCATTCTGTCAAACTATCCCTTATAAATTAACTAGCCCAATGAAAGAGTCGGTTTACCTGTACAATACTCGTAACAAGGCTGACATTCACTGTTGTTATCGGGATACATATTTGTCGGACACTTTTTAACGCATTTTGACAATCCAAAAACTTTTAGGGTTAGTATACAAGAATCACACTCTGTATCTTCTGGTCCTGAGCACCCATCTTTGCAGCCTTCGTGGCACTGTCTACACTCTTGAGCAGTATTATTTGTATACGTTGGAATTTTAGTGACGGCTATGGAACACGATGAGATACATCTGAAACATTAACGTTGAATATTATACTCTTTATTTAAAAACTAATAGCAAAAGATTATTTCTATTACTTGTCCTTGAATTTGTAATTTCTACAACTTCCTACACAATTCTCCGGTCCAGGACCAATACAACCGTAAGTAGGATGACATTCGAAATCACATACGGCATTTTTAGATTCTAAACAAAGTAAAATATTTTAGCAGGCATAAATAATTGTTTTATAAGACATCCTCTTCTAATTTACTAACCGCAATAGGATTTTTTTGCATTGTTTTGGATATTAGTTTTGTATCTATCGAGTCTAACAGTATCAAAGTATTTTAGAGATTGTTCAATGTAGCATAAATTAGGATTATTTGCTATAGTGATATTACAATCAACAGTTTGAATATTTTTCAAACCAAGATAGTTTAATTTCTTATTATTTGTAAAAGAAAATCGATGAAAAGCTTTTTTCAATTTCGGTAAATCTATTGTTTTCAAATTCTTATTTCTAATAACATCAATTCCACGCCTGAAAGAAAAGGAATTGTAAATGAAGAAATAAAAGAAATATATAGATTTTTTAATTTTACTTATCATCAATTTAAAATTAATTTAAAAAGTCATTAACATAAGCTCGTTTGTCAAAAGACCTATTTAAAGAAGTACTTAATTTAATCATACCTAATAACTTCGAGATTTTTAAAATGATCGAAATTTTTCAATGGTGTTTCAAAAACCATTATATATCCTTCTAGTTCTTTAATAGTTTCAAATATTTTAAAGTCTTCCTCTTTGAAAGGTATTAATCCAGCACTGAAATATTTCATAAGATAGATATAGAGAAATCTTTATTTAATTTATATTACCTAGGTTTAAAACTCGATTCCAGAAAGTGTAGATCACCGCTGAGAATTGTACAGTCTTTGAAATCTTTGAAATCATCGAGTGTATTAAAACTCCGGTTGTGGGGTTTCTTGATATGACACTCTAAAATAAAACAAAAGAAAATGTCAAATCAATAATCTAATACATTACTGGAATAATGAAAAAATAAGCTCACTTTTAGGGCAAGGTCCATCGCATATTTCGCAAAAGTTAGTTCCATCTTTCTGATGTGTACGCTTAGGGCAAGTTCGGGCGCAAGAATTGTCAAATTGTGAATGAAAGAGATAATCTATTAAAAATTTTACAGATTATTTTATAATTTATGGATAATTGTTCATAAAATTACTAAATAGTATACTAACTTGGACATTTATCTAAGCAGTAATACCCCGCAAAATACTTTCCATCTGGATTTTTCTCACGTTCATTGGTATATTGATTAATTTTCCATAGACTGGGACAAGTAGAAACGCAAGATTCACCGTTTCGAAAATTTTTACATGCCTGATAGATCATATTCTTTCTTTATAGTTTAATCATTTATAGTTTTATAGTAGAAACTTACATAGCAATCCGTATTTTTAGAAGTATGGCAGCCAGCAGCACAAGATGCATGACAGCATTCCTTGTTCGAATTACATCGAAGTGTTGCGCAACTTCGCGGACAGATGGTTTTTGTTACTAAAACGGAAAAGAATTAAAGAGACCTTCCGAGAAAGGAACATTTATTAATATATACTAACACTCTTGACAATGAGTTTTTTCAGGACCCCAGCAATGATTACTAGGACATTCACGATGACATTCTGCGATAGTGTTTAACTTCAATTAGCTCTATTATAAATTATTAACAAATATATTATATCTTACCGCGTTTAACGCAAGAATTAAAACCATTTTTAACATATTTCTGACTTGCTTCATTGAATATATCATTCCAACTGATTTTTTCTATAAAGCAAACTTCATACAAATAATTGTTGACGTACTGAATGTTGCCAGATTGTATTTCTATGCAATAAAAGAAAAGAGGTATTCACAATGGTCAATTAAAGATATTTGTTCTCTAATGACTTACCTGTTAGTTTAGGAAGTATCAAATTTTTCATCAGAGATGAAATTATAACAAGTGAATATTCTTCAGGCTTTTGACCTGAACTGGATATTTGGTTACGTAATGGATATCTAATAGCACCTCGAATAATTCGTAAATTTTTGAAAATAACATTTGTTTTCGGTAATTGCAGTTGAAAAATTAAAAGATATCCAGTTATTTCTTGTATAGAATCAAACATTGAAAAATCTGGATTATCTTCTTCCTTTAATCCTGATATCTCCAAATTGCCATCAATAATAACGCAATTTTTACCATTGCCATAATATTGTTTTAATGTTGAAAATTTATCGCTTGTAGATAGACCATCAGCTGTCCCTTTGCAGACTGTATCAGGGAGGAGGGAAAAAAATGAAGAAGATATAATAAAAAATTTTAATTTTATATTGTTTTCTTATATAATTTAAATAAAAATTAATAAATAAAAACAACCATAGATAGATAGAATATTTGATAAAAGAAAAATTAGCCATAAAAATGTATACATCTATTTTTATAGATTCCCTTCCCTTTTTATTAAATCTGACAAACTATTAAGAAGTAGAAGATGGAAAAAAAATAGTGAATATAATAAATGATTGAACGGGAAGAATGGTTCAAATATGGTTTCATATTTCAATTATATTTTAGATGACAATTTCTTGCGAAATATTTCTTTTTTTTATATTAACATTAGCCATTTTGCTCTTGTTTACAAAACATTTACAACTAGAAATTATATTGATATAGGAATTGGGAAACTGTCTCTACTGAATGATAGGATATGATAAGCTGCAATTAATTCCTGTAAACAAAAAAGTATCAACCTAAAAATGGAATGAAATAGGAAACAAATGAACTTTATAAAAACAGGGGGAAATTACAACTTTTTTTTACAGTCATTTAACTATTTATAGTTAAAGGATAAATAATAAAAAATTAATCATATATCTATCTGCGTTTAATGAGTAATAATACGCATACTCAGTACACCTACACTATCTTATTGTAAAGAATTACTCTCTTGAATCTTTAAACAATTATTCGAAACTCTTCAACTTTTCGTTCATTCATAAAGGTTATATAGTATGTTCTATAAACTTTTATGATAGGTATTATATATTTAATTAGATAGTTTTTATATAAATTTGACTTATAGTATAGACATAAAATTTTTTCTATTATTATTACAGTATTGTTAAAAAGGAATTGTTAGCTTATTTCTAAAAATAGAATAAGTTTCTAATTAATAATAAATTAGTAATTTTTATTTTTTATAAGTACCATGAAACATTCCATTTCATATAGTCCAAATTTTATGATTTGTTGCTCTATTATTTATAACTATTTAGACGTCTTTTAGGTAAAACGTTTTAGTTTGTCTACATTTTATCACCGCCTACATATACACTATTTATAAATATAGATAAATTGTGTAGAATGAGTGCATGAAAGTGCATATATATACATAAATATACTATATATATATATATATATATATATATATATTCTACATACGTTACCCATTGATATTTAATCTTACAAAATTCTTAAACACGAATTATATACAATAAATGCGCAAGAAAGATAGAAATATCTTGCCTCCATTCCAATATTACATTACAGTATTTTACCCTTAGCAAAGTATAATTTTTACGTATTTATACTGTATTATATAACCAGATAAATAATAATTAATATGCCATAACTGTATTTAAAAAACAAGTTTCTATTTATTTACAAGAAAAATACAAGTTATTATGAAAAAGGAAATTTATAAATGTACATGTAGAATTTTTATAGTACTAATAAAACGATAACTATTACCACTATTCCATTATAATTGTTTCCTGTGGCGACTATTATTTATTATGCCATCTAGTTTGTGATTAATACATGTACAATTATACCCAATATCAAATAGATAGATATATAATATAGAATATGTTATATATCAAACTCTAACCTAGCTATATCATACGTGACTAAATAAACTTACTGTAAAAATTAGCTCACAGTACGCTGTTGCTTTAAGCCCAACGTAATTGGTAAGATTTATAGCTATAACAAGCAAAAAAATAACGAACATCTACTTTTACAGTCATTCTTTCTTTCTCTATCTATGCAATTCCCTTTCTTTTTTTATCTATATAAGAAACATATCCTTTCTTCAGTCAGAGCCGAGAAAATTGGCATGTAAACCAATGTGGATAAAGCAAAGAAAAAAGATAAAACATGTGCAGAGAGTGTGTTCTCCTTTTCTATTAAGCCTAAAAGTTTTTATTATATAAAGAGATGAAGATAATTCGTACAATTGTAGTATTAGATAAAGTCTTAAAAGATGCTCAAATATTGTTTAAAAGTAATTAAAAATGATAAATTTTCTAATAATAGTTTGCATCACAAAAAATACGTTACAGCAGTTCTTCTATCTCCCTTTTAATTATAAGGAAAAGTCAAGTTCATTTTAATATTTAACGACCTTCCAGAGTATCGTATTTTTTTAATACATATTTTCCATATGTTTGTGCCTGTAAAATGTATTTATACAAAATATTTTCAAACTATTTCGTACTCAGTTATCGAGTGAATTTGTATGTTATCCCCTACATTTTTAGAATTCTTTAACAATATCTATTAATCTTGAGATATATAGGTTTTTTTTGCTAACTTTTAACCTAATAGGACAATCTAATAATATGATTTAGAAATAAAGGTCAAACGGATTACATTATTGATGAAATTTAATTAAACTTCAACTGATTTTGTCCTACTAAATAAGAAATATTATAACTCTATACAGTAGTTAAACTGAATAATTTTCTGCTTATTAGACAAGATTTAAGTTTTGCGGTCATGCTTCATTGAATCATCATCGTATGCAATTTTTTGTAGAATTTATTGTATCGTATTTCGTTAAGCCTATTTGTTTCAAGTACTTGTTTATATTTAAAATACACCGCCCTTTTTTTTGGGAGAATTTAATGTTTTTTTTATTATTATTATTATCGTTATTCGGTCTTACACATTTTCCCCATCTTCCGGTTACTTAAGCAAAAAAATTGGTGAAGCTTAAATTAAAAATACTAATGTAGACAGTACAATAACAATACGATATTTTCATTCAATACAGTAGAAAAAGTTGAAAAAGTTTCCCTAATTAACCAACTTAAAAAGAACATTACACCATTCATAAAGGGTTGATAAACAAACGTCTATTGCAACAGCGGTGTGTTTATACTCGAATTAAACAAGTGCAGCTTATTTATAAAAGAAGAGAACTTATAGCTAACGTGCTGGCATCAACCACTTGAAGGAAAAGAAAGCAACTTTACTAGAAAAGAAAATACAACATTTTCTACAATACTCCATTCATTTGTTTCCATTTTTGTATTGAAATTGGATATATGGATATACATATATATATATATATGCATATATCTATTTCTTAGTATACCTATTTAAATTGAATATTTTTAATATGTCAACTTAAAAGAAATAAAAATTAAAGAAGAAAAAAGTAAGGCTAATTAGCAATTTTAAAAAAGTTATGCATATTAATGCTTTTTAAAGTAGGAATTATTGTTTCTGCTTTAAAATTTATCGTTTTGTTTTTGGTAAGAATAGCCACAGCTGTTAACTTTGTGTGCAAAGTATTTTTTTTAAATAAACAAGGTTACACTAAAAAATGAAATGTTCTTATTTTTTGTTTTGTTTTAAAAGACGTGTAAAAAAAAAATATTAAAAAAATAACAGAAAAAACACCAAAATATCTATTGAAATAAAAGTATATAAAGTTAGACAAAGAAGAACAAAATATTTCTCAAACCTCTCGTATCGTCCAAATGGGTAACTAGATGCATAACCAAATACAATTTATCAGCCTAACTCTTTTAATTTTATCTTTATAATTATATTAATTTTTCTTATTTAAATACAAGTATTAGCTAATTATTAATAAATAAAATAACGCTAAAAACATTTATTAATTAATTCAATATTATATCTAAGACTTTTTTTTTTAAATCTAAGTAATATGTATGAAATTGGAAAGATAAAGAATAAAATACACTTACTTTCAACATCCGCAAATACTATAGAAGGCAATAAAAGGATTATTAAAACGGCAGCGATATTCATTGTTTTAAAAGTAGCATAACATAGATGAATGGTATAATTTCTTGTTAAGATAGTTCGAAATCTTGTTTTATCTTATATATACATATATGTATATATTACGTATATACATCAATATATATATATATATAAAAACATATATATATATATATATATACGTATGTATTAATATATATACATTAATATATATTTATGGAGAGAGAGGGAGAGAGAGAGGAAGAGAGAGAGAAAAAGAGTAGAGTAGGTTGATTGCGATGTGAAGTATATAATTCGTGGTGATCTGAAAGCAAAAAAAAGGGCAAAGTATATATCATATTTCAATTAATTAACCATATTTAATGAAAAGAAAAAGTAAAACTATAATACAAAACTGATGTTGGGTTTATAATAAATTATTTCTACTCTCAATCGTTTAATAATAGACCATTTTATCAGACGTATAAATTATTAATCATCATTTCTTCTAAACAAAACTTTTTAGCAATTCATAATAGTGAAATAATTCATATTTAAAGTTTTTCTCCCTTCAACTACGTCATTTTACATTGCAGTAGCGAAAATTAATACTCTTGAACTAATTATATGTATTTAGATATACTAAATAATTCTATAACAATAAATGACAAACGAGAATTCTACTATAAGGTAATATCGCCAAAAGAGAAAGTAAAGGCATAGTTGATAAATGTACTAGCCGCCTATAAGAATTCATATAAAAGTGACCTTTGAATAATGATGATAGAACGAAACAATTACTTGTAATATATTTATTCTATGAGTTTTTATAAATGGATATGTTTAGATATGGCAACTAACTTTCCCTATTTCTATTTATATATTATAAGTTCATAGCAAATATAAACTTTTATAAGGTATAAAGAGCATTAAATATAATTTTTATATGTCGTGCTAAAAAATAAAAGTTATATAAAAAATTGATTTGTAAAGAATTTCTCCATTTAAAAATTCTTATATTATTAAACAATTTACTATTATTTGCCTTCTATTGAGTAAACACTTTCCGATGTTTGACAGTTGTTCTATGATTGAGAGAAGCTCTCTTCTACAACTCATTACGGTAAGTAATTACCATAGTATTTATATTTTATACAATCTGATAAAATTGATTATTTAAACGTTCAAACCTTTTGCCTAAACGTTGAAGTTGAAGAGTAAAGAGACAACCTCTAGGCAACCATTATATCAAAAGCATCTATCATATAAAACAAACAATACGAACACGTAATGCCTATAAAAAGTTTGTCACTATTCTCTTTATGACCATAAAATAGAGAATGAAAAGTGTTTATTGTTTATTAGAACAAGAAGAAGAAAAAAACAAAATATTCTTGCCTAAAGCTACAAATTGTAGTTTAGATATTGATGATGTTGAAAAAGAAAGCTTAGCTGATAAAATGAGTCTATGGGCTGAAGAATCAAGAGAGAAAAAAAACTCACAAAAGAAACAAACAAGAGTATTTGATAGAACTGCAGTGGTATGCAAAGTTTATTTTATAGATATATATGCTGTATATCCGTATACGATTAGTATCAGCTAAATTAGAAAGAGCTATAGTTTACTATTAAACCAGTATACGTATAATTAATCTATTGTCTACTCTTTTTGCTGTCTATCTAAACAATAGGTAAAAAATAAATTAAAATATGTTACTATAAATAACGCATTACTCAATCTTTCAATCAAGTAAAAGACTATAATAGCAGGAATGAAAAGAATAGAATGTTTTCTTGTAAAATTATGTAAATAGTAAAACAATTTATGAGAAAAGGAAAAAGCGAAAAGATAGATCGAAAAAGGGAGAAATGATCTAGATAAAGAGATGGTGATGATAAAGGAAGGAAAATAAAAGATTCTGTATTCTCATCTTAAACTGCAAATTGAAAGTGAAATGTTTTTCCCTAGATAAACAAAAAAAAAACCTAGACTATATATTCATTCCCCATGTTAATTCTTTTTAAACTATAAAACTCTTATACATATCTTGCAAATTTATTCACTTTTTAAATTTGTTAAGTTAATGAAATTGTCATAAACAATTCATTTAATGTATGGTTTTATAAGGATAAGTGAAAAATAGGAAAATTCCTCTCTTGTTTGGGCCACTAAATCAAATAGAATATTTAAATATGAAAAGATTCATACTAATAAGAAAGAAGGAAGTCAAAGACAAATAAGAATCTTGTGCAAGCTTTTTCCATTTATCATTTAGCATCGGTTTACATTGTCTGTGAATGTCTAAACCTTTTTCAATAAGGTTATTTGTGCTATATGGATTGAAAACAGACGATGAATAGGACAACTATGATATCTGTTTAGATATACGAGCAAAGGAATAGATGATCGAAAATAGAAATTTGAAACCCTTGCCAACTGATAACGAATTAGGAGACAAGATAACAATGCTCTTACTCAACATCTAAACTTGAACACTCCAGTGACATTTTTGCCGGATGTTGCCTATCAAGTGAATAGAAATCTAGTTCAAATTTCCTTTTTATCTTTAAAAATATTGTTTTATGTCGTTTTTCTTTAGTTCGTTCACTCAACAACGCTCGTCTAATTTCTTTTATCCCTCTCATACACACACACACACACATACAAACACACACGTATACACAATCCTTTTATTATAATAGTAGTTTATTTCTTCCTCTATAGGACGTCTTACAATCTGAACAAACTCTTTAAGCAGCACTCTCTAGCATACATGCTAAAAATGCTCTCAATGTCTTTCGTACAATTTCATTGTTTATAGATAAGAAATGGAGGATATAAGTATAGTTAGGTTACAGATTAGATCATTTGTTTATAATAAATTTTATATTTTATCGAATGTCACAATATTATTAAATATTATATGAAATAGACAACTCACCTTTTCTTGTTAAAAACAGTATAAACGATTATATTTGTAAAAAGTTAAAATATTTGTGAACGAATACAATTTTGAGAGAAAATCCAGTTTAATCAATTGTTATCCGAAAGAAATAGGCCACCAAGTCAATATACTGCACTTACTGCTTGATAAGTCATAGTATGTAATATGAATTAGGTAGGCTTAGAAACGCTGAATTGTAATAATGCTTAAGGTCTTGCTGAATATTTCGACTCGTATGAGCGTAGGCCATAAACATTACGTGACGTCACTACTTCTCAACCAATCAACGTTGATTGTATCATTTGGGAACCATTATGCCAGCGGTCCTATATTTTTTGTATTTTTGTTTTGCTACTTTGAGTCTAGGGAATAGGTTTTGAATCGATCCACTCACAAATATCTATCGATTATATTTGCGGGATAGCTCTCATTAAGTGCAAATACTTCGATTTTTTAAATCCAATATTTAGAACTAATCTTCAAAACTGTATTAAATATATAGGTGTCGCAATTCTTCAATATTAAATATAAAGCGCCATCTGTATTATAATATATAAAAACTAGTTATGAAGATTAACTACTTAGAAAGCAGAAGAAATAGAGAATGACTTTATGAGAAGAATGTTAAGAACATTCCTCTTGAAGTTGAATTTATTTGAAAATTAAGATAAACTAAATCAAAAACAGATATAACAATATTCCAGACATATGATTAATCTGTCTTACATAAACTTGCTCATCTTTCTCTTTCTCTTTCTCTCTCTCTCTCCCTCTCTTTTAATAGAATACAATTATTCTACGTACAATGAAAAGGGTATTTTCCCATTCTGAACTGTACAAATCAATCACTTACATTTGAAAACGAAAGTAAAAAGAAGAAAAAGAATATTTTTCCTATTATCAAATAAATAAATCATCTTGGTTGAAAATCTAGGAAAATAGGAAACTCTTAAGATAAATAATTAACAGAATGTCTATTAAAGAGTTCCAAGTTAATGAAAATAACGAGGTATAAGGACAACTATTTTTAAATATAGAGATCAGTGCAAAAATGCAACAACAGCTAAAATAAAACTGATTACATAGCTAATTTCTGTAGGGGCTAATTGTTTGGTTTTGATAATTTATCAATTATAATACTATCAATATCTCACACACGTATTCTGAATATTATAAAATATAGAAAACATGACTTTATAGTATATCATGTATTTTATTAAAATGTATATACTGTATATATATATGCTGTATATATAAATTTATATTTAGATTATCCAGTAGGGGGAAAAACTACATAAACAGTAAAATCTATATTCACTCTTGAATAATAGGATTATCTAGTTGGTAACTGAACTATGCTCTAAATTATAGCTGTCACCTTTAAGAGCATGAATTGAAAGAAAATAGTTGGCCCTTACAGTATGAATCTAGTGTTCGCCTTCATTTTTAGTTTTAGTAGTGCTCTAGCAGTTTGTTTTTTGAAGAAAACCCTCCTCTGATGCACAATAATTCCACTTTAAGAGTAATCTTTAAAGAGAATTGTTTTCTCTTGTTTGAGATAGTGTTAAGTTAAAATCAAACCTTTTGAATTAATTTAATTGTATCTGGAAAGGTGACATTATTCTAAGTTAAATTTATGAATACTGTACCATTTACAATAAAATTCTCCTTCTAATAATATTACCTGATGACTAAATGTATATATCACTAGATCACATAGTACTTGTTGACTAAAATACATGACAGGAGCCTATTGCCAATAACATACTAACGTTCTTAAAATGTTTAGATAACACTTTTATCTATCAAAACTTTATAAAAGAAGAGTCCTAAATTAGATATTGCAAAGTTCCTTTCGAGCAAAAGAATTTAATGAAGTCTTTAGTAAATGTAGAATTCTGTAAATAGCATAGATTTTAAAAATAGCTTGATAGTTTAAATACTATGGACATATAAATAGATATACTTAGATATAAATATGCATATCATAACTCCAAGTTTCAAATGATTGTTCATAAATTTTCCACGTTTCTTCACTCCAAAAGTATGCAATTTAGCATGGAATATTTAATCAGAATATTCTAGTAGTTGAGTTGTTAGAAGTTTTCGGCGGTATGGCATAAAAATATCTTGTCAATTACAAGTAATTCTTAAGTAACATGTCAGCAAAAATTGCGGAAAACCAATTATTTGCTTCCCAAAAAAAGGTACCAAATTTGCTTTTACATATATCTATTATAGTAAGCTATATTCTCCAATTGAAAACTCTTTGCTCATACTTAGCATAAACTGTAGACATGTTTATAAATAAACTTTGGAATATATTGTGTCTTCTTATGGTTTTTTACATTAATTTATTGTCTTGAATTTGTGTAAATGATGAATTATTTATAAAAAAAAAAGTATATCTAAGCGTAGACACCCTGAGAACAAATTTTTGAGACAATCGATTTTAAATTTGCTGAATAATTTCACGGTAATGACTTTTAACAATAATCTTTAATACCTTTTCAAATGAAATGGTTAAATATTGGTTATTTATTTATAGAATTCTTTTTTAAAAATAATCCCTACCAGCGATTTGTATAGTTCATATTTTTTTGTCATTGCCTTATTAATCTTATTGTATGAAAAATATGAAAATATAGTTTATCTCTTTTCTCTCTTTCTCTCTTCTTTTCTCTTTTTTATGATAAATATTTATTATGAAGATAGGCGTTAATGTAAGATACGACGATTGGTTGATTACTTTAATTGAAAAAAAGAAAAATAATCGGATAATTATGAAATTTAGTTTTCAATTGTAGTAAAATGTATTATAAATGAAATATTCAGCTAATAATACTGTAACTAAAGTTCTTTAAAAATACAAGTTAACGCATATTTCATTATACGATAAATACAGTAGACAATTATTATTATTATACTTTCGTTAATATCACGAAATCAGGCTACATATCTTTTAAACATTACCAAGTTTTAGTATATAATTTATACATTCTCTCTTTCTCTCTCTCTCTCTATATATATATATATATATATATATATATATTATTTAGGATATTTTAGGAAAAGAATTCGTGAGAATAAAGAACGAACTTATTGTCCTACTTCTGTGCCTCTAATTTGCGAATTTTTTCATTATAATGAGTATATTATAAAACAGTAAAATTTATTATTGTCAAGTTTTTTCAACATTAACACACACCAAATATAGAAGTTACTTTTTCAAGTTAAAGAATTCTTTATTGTTTTCATCAAATCAAATCTAAAATTGTCATTCTTTCCTATAAAAGATTTACTTGTGAGCTTATTCTATTCATAGAAATTCGTCTATTAGATTAGTACATTATTGTATTTTCTGTTCTAATTTGATCGTTTGGTAGGCGAGTTTGTAGTCATGTTCGTATAGTTAGGACAAAGTTTAAAACTATTTATAATTGATTGAGATATCAAAATCAATACTATATACTTGTATATATAGTATATTAACGGTAAGTACATTACTATTTCTTTTAAATGTAGCATTTATCTTATTAATGTTATCTTAACCATTGTATGAAAAGAGAAGTGAATGCAAATTCTGAATTCTGACATATTCAACGATAATTTCAATTAACCACGGAAATTTGTTTTTACAATTCTTTTGACGGAGAGAAACTTTATTTATAGAACTCAAATTATTCTTGCTACTGAATTATTAATTTGTTAAAGCTCATTAATTGTTTTGATCTTTTATTTAAGTTTATTTTTCCTGCTAAAGATGGTCCAAGAACTCTTTTAAAACAGAATATTAATATTAAACCACTCCTTTAAAAGTATACACTGCTAACATCAGGAAGATATTCGGAGAAAAAATATTCATATATATATAATATGTATATATATATATTTGTTGATATAGATAGATTGAAAGAAGTGGGATAAAGGAAGCACTTAGCATCTCTACCACGCACTGGGCTGTCATTGGTAAAGATAAACATAAATAAATTAACATTTCATAATCTTTTTGATGTATATAAACAGTTTTGTCTTCCTGAAAGTAGTACTAACACTTCTGTAAGGAAGATAGTTATGAAGTTCTATATACTCATACTGTTATTTATTATTGTAATAAACTGCAATGTTTATGGGTCCACTTTCGATAAAGATTATATAAGTCGTTTACTTAAAATAAGAAATGGCGACAATGATTCACAATTGAATGAGAATAAAGTAAGTTAATCTTGGAATTTGTTTAAAATTATTAGTTTGTGGAATATTGAAAAAGTCAAATAAATTTTCGGCATTTATGTATATAATGTATATCTTTAGAAAGAAAAGAGAGAGAGAGAGAGAGAGAGAGAGAGAGAGAAATAGAACAACTGGACTAACTGGACTATATAAATTATTATATTATATTTTAATTGACAAAATAGTAACAATTACTCAATAACATGTTCTAAGATAATAACAATAACAAAGGAAATGAAAATAATAAGTCACGAAGAGACAAGATATGAATTAGATACATATTTGTATACGTGAACGTATACGTGAAAAATGAAAAATCGAGTAATTAGTTGCTCAAATATATATATAGGACTATTTCTTAAAGAAGGAAATCTTAAAGAATATAAAGAATATAAATAAATGCTATTTATAACTGATGTTAGTTTTTATATAATAAATAATAACCTAACAAATTATTTACGTAACAATTTAATACACATTATACAATTGTAAATCATTTGAAAAATTTAAAAGAAATCTTATACAGTACATATAATTATCTCATTTCAGGTTATTCTAAGGGATGCTCAGGATATGATTGGGAACTCACCTTGGAAAGGTTACTCAGAAACCCTCAAGAAAAAAATGGATCTTCTAGGTTTAATTCTAAAACGAAATTTAAAGAAAGCATCTCAGAAACGTATGTATGATTTAGGTATGAATTATGATTTACAATTTAGAGGCATTAAAATATCTATAGTATCTTTTCTTTTCCATATAATCACTGTAGGACTTTGCATTTGGAAAGCCTGCCCACCGGAAAGATAAAATATATATAGATATCTTCACACAAATTGGCTTTAACTTTCACAAGTAGAACAAAAAAAGAAGTTTTCTGTAATATTTTTAATCGATTTATAACCTAAAATATATTTTTAGAAAGTTATTTTTTTGAATGTGTTGGCCAATTCGTACAAACAAACAAAAGGAATACAAGTCTCAGCATTGTATGAATTATTTATAATATATTAAAAGAAGAATATTTTAGATATAGGATCTTGTTTGATAATTTCTGTACGCTGTACAATAAACTTATTCTAAATGTTCTATTATAATTTCAAGCAAAAGACCCTTCCCCATCCCAACTTTTTTCCTGTTTCTCGACCTCTATTTTAACCATCTTTACATTTTCTTTTGTACATAAATGAAGAGACTCAATACTATCTTCTTAGTTCTTCATAACTTTACAAAAAAGATATGTAGAATGGATAAATAATTCAGTTTTTTCGTTTACGCATATAGTATTATTCCTTTTTATAGTATTATATCTTTTTCATATTTTTGCTTTGATTGCAACAAAAATAGCTATATTTAATATTTCCCATCGAAACATTAAAATTAAGTTCTTAATAAGAGACACAAAGTAACTAATAGACTGTGACGAACCATCATAAATGATTAGTATATTGAATATTGTCAATACATCAACAGTTCTGTTTTATCATATTTATATGTGTCATAAGATCAAGGTATTATGAATATAAGTAACTTTTACAAAGAATATTCTATTGAGAGAAAAGTATATTTATATATTGGATAGTGCAGAATATTTGACACAATGATTTACTACCGCTTTACCTATCATTAATGTATAAAATGACTAGAGTTGCTATGCAATCTCACTATGTACCTATTATATAAATATTTTCAATCTTTAATTCTTTAATTCTTCAATTTACCCGTATCTTTCATTCTGGATTTCTTTCTTCTCTTTCTCTCTTTCTATCTCCTCTCTACCCATTTCTCTTTTTAACATTTTTCTTAGAAAATAAGGCAAATACTTAGTAAAATGGAAAATCTAATATTGTTTCAGACCTAAGTTAATACTTTTTGAATCGAAAAGTTAAGCTATAAAAAATACAACTTACTCTAATCTGATAGTCTTTTTTAACGAAATAAGGACATCAAAGCATTTGCATTTCTGTTATCGTTTTTTCTCTCCTCGAAATACATACTTGTTTAAGACTGATAGATCAACAACAGAAAGCTTATACTATGTCAGGTATGCTTATTAATAATAGAAGGGAGATTAATATATTATATATTAATTTACAGTATATATTTGTATATATTAATAGTACTGTATATATATATACTTTCTACTGTATATAGAAGCTATAAAGTGGCCGTGTAAAATGAATTTAAAACTTAAAAAAGATAACAGATAATGGTGTCTTGGTAAGAATTAATTTATTTTCTATCAGAGGCCTTAAAACTGTCTTATAGATTACTTTTATACAGTTAAACTGTGTTTATAAATAGAAAGAAGAATCGACGGAGCGGTATTTTGCAATTTTTCATAGATGTACTATATATATATAGTTATAATTAATGATTATCATTCATCACGAAGATGATGGGTAAATTTTGTGTTATATCTATTTTTAGAAAAAAGTCTTAAATCTTGTTTCTGTTTCTTTCTTATAACTTTTTTTTTGTTTTAAACATTACATCTGTGATAATAAAAGTAATACTATTAAAATAGTAAATGTAAATTATATAGTATCAGTTTAGTTAGAATCTGAATAGACTTCTCCATGTTTTACGTTAAATAGAATAATGTTCTCAATTGCTATCTCTTTTATCAAAAAAGAAAAATATAAATTAGAATATACAACACCAACTGAAAATAGTTCATTCATTTAGATTAAAGATGGCGCTTTATATTACTTATACTCCATTTCGTGTAGTGAAGTACGACGACAGTTTTTTTTAGCTAAAAAGCAACAATAGCAGTTTAATTCTTACTCTTCTATAAATAGATGATGGAAAAATCATTAAAAAAACCGACATTTATGTAAATAGACAAAAGGCATTTTAAGTTTAATAATTTCATTTTTTATAAAGCTGAACTATAGGCATCACTATCTATAAATAGTATTTAGGTGATATGAATCATCAAAAAATATAAAAGAAAGTTAAAGTGTAAGTAATGGATGCCAAAAGGGTGGAAGGTACATACGAGTGGAATATCCTATTGCAGCATAAAGACATTTTACAGTTTAATAGCTCATTAAATATTGAGTACTTAGGTAAAATTTCTAAAAGTTGAGTACCAATATAGATGTAGTACTTTACAAAATCTCTAGTTTACTTTTTAATACGTAGGGGTGAAAGTTTTTAAAATTAATAAATTAAATGTAAAGTTTTTATATCGTTTAATCTCAATTATCTTAATCGATTCTTATGTTCATTATATATTCTGTATTAGACAAGATATCGATCTTAATGCTAATAATAGTTCAAATCGATTGATATTTCTCCTATAGCAAATAGACCTGAATGTTGAACCTAATAGATTCTCTGATTGACGCGCTGTGTTATTATATGAACATTAAAATTCACTTCTAGAACAGAGCGAACGTATTCTTAGGGAAGACTCTCAAGTTCGTAACACGATGCAAGGTCAAAGAGTAATAGTCAATCGAGACATTGAAACACTGCAGCACTTAGAGGAATCCTATCCCAGAATAGAGAGAAAGAAAAAATTCCAAGAGATCGTTGATTATACAAAAAAGCAATGTTGTTGCAGTAGAGGAAAGGCTATTGATAAAACTTTATCTTTCTTTCCTTTCATATATCTACTACGTGGATATTCTTTGAAGTCAGACTTAATAATGGATATAATTGCTGGTTTAAATATCGGTACTGTGCACATTTCACAAGGTTTGGGTTTTGCCCTTTTGACATCAGTTCCAGCTATTTATGGCTTATATTCTTCCTTTTATCCATTACTAATTTACTTCTTTTTTGGTTCCTCCAAATATGTATCAATGGGTACTATGGCTTTAATAAGTATTATGTTAGGTTCAGTTGTTGATAGAAAAATCGAAGATTCCGATGTTTTTATACGCTATCAAGGTATTTTTTATTAAATAGAACCCTAAGTTAAAATTGGAACTTCATCTACTTACAATTTGAACAGCATCGAATAATTCGGCAACCTTAGAAAGTGAGTTAAATTGTGCAAAAGTTCAAATAGCAATGGGTGTTACATGCGTTGTCGGCATTGTTCAAGTGGTACTATGCCTTTTAAGAGGAGGATTTATAACAAATTTCATGTCGAAACCACTAATTAGAGGCTTTACTACGGCTGCTGCAGTCCATATTATAACTTCTCAAATTAAATCTTTTCTTGGAATCGAAATTAAAAGACATGATGGATTATTTAAGATTCCAATGACATATTATGAGATTTTCAAGAACATTAAAAAAACAAATCTTGCTGACTTTTTAATAGGTTCAGCTTGTTTTTTTGTTCTTATGTTTATTAAACAAGTTATCACTCCTCGAATAAAGAAAAGATTTAAGAAATGCCCTCCTCTTCCAGCGGAGCTAATTGTTATGGCAGTTTGTACAGGAATAAGTTACAAAATCAATTTTAATTCGAAATATTCTGTAAGTATAATTGGAGACATTCCAAAAGGAATACCAAGACCTGAAGCACCTTCATTAAGAATCATGAAAGATATTATACCAGATGCTGTTTTGATAGCGTTAATAAGTTTTATAGTATCTATATCTGTAGCAAAGCTCTTTTGTGAGAAGTCGTCCAGCAAAGTTGATGCTAATCAAGAGCTGTTTTCTTTGGGTTTAATCCATATAATTGGATCATTTTTCTTTAGTTTTGCAGGAGCAGCAGCACCGCCCAGATCCATGTTAAATTTCTCTTATGGTAGATCACAAATAAGTAGTTTAGTATCAGCTGTTATCGTACTTTTAACAATGTTATGGTTATCTCCTTTATTCGCTTCGTTAACCAAGAGCTGTCTGGCTGCCATAGTTATAGTGGCAATCCTACCACTACTACTTCAGTTTAAAGATATCTATGATTGGTTTGAATTAAGCATGTTAGACTGTTTTAACTGGTTAATAGCTTTTTTAACCTCAGTTTTCCTTAGTCTTCCTTACGGTCTAATAATAGGAATTTCTAGTAGTACCTTAACAGTTCTGCTACAGCATTTTATGAGCTCCGTCAGCAACCTGACAATAGCAATTGGACCTGATATTCTTCTTGACACCAAAGTTAACTGTATACAAAAAAGTTGTACATCAATGCGAATCATTCAAGTAAATTCCCCAATTTTATTCATTAACGCTGAAAAGATACTAAAAGAAGTAAAGAGTGTAATTTACGATATGGAAAATTACGTAACGGAAATGGAGAAAAAGTATCTGATTATAAACAGTGCTGGAATAACTAATATAGATATATCAGGAATTGGCTGCTTAAAGTCTATCAGAGGAATTTGTAAAGATAGTAAAATAGAATTATATTTTTGCTGTATAAATCAAAATATCTTGTATGCTGTTGAAAACATTATGGATTTTAAGCAACTTTTATATCCTTCTTTACAGGACGCTATCTCTCAATGTGAAAGTTATGAAAAGAGATACGCAGATGATTTTAATAGTAGTTACTTGTAGAGTAAACTCTGAATCAGTTTGTCTATTACAGTTGAAAAGGACAAAGATAATACGGATTACTTCCCTATCTATATTAGAAGAAAAATATAGAATAATGCAGAATCAGGAAATAACAATTGATTGGATGGATTCTCTATTAGATTGGAGATATGAAAACTAATTTATTTTTTAACAACCTAATAGATAAAACTGGAATATTCATATATCAAAATGTTTAGAGCCTTTTAGAAATATTATCAGTAATTTTTACAGGTTTACCAACATTAGGGCGTTGATAATCAACATAATCTTTTAATAACAGCTCTAAGATGCCATTTGCTTACATGTCTGATTTGCTCCTATGCCATATTTACGTGTATATGTATAGTGATATAGTTACAGTGTATATAATTTCCTGTATTGATTTGTATATTCTTTTTTAAAATATGACATTTTAGAATGATTAAAGATGATATAAAAAAAATAAAAGATTTTAATTTCTTATCATTTGAAAATTTGTTGTAAATTTTCATTGCCATGAATTATTCTTAGCTCGCTCATTTGATCAAATATAAACCAATTATGCAATTCCTGTTTTATAGATTGTGGTAGTAGATTCCATTGTGATTTTCCTTTATAGACAATTTTGAAGCAGATTCTATTGAAAAATAAAATTACTTATATATATGCAGTTTGGTGATTAAATTATTAACTAAAATACGAGAGACTCTGAGTCAACGTTTGATAAAAATCGCTTTAAATAGGATTATCTGCTGTAAGATCATCTTAATCCGTATTTCTATCTAACAACTATATTGTTACCTATAGAGGGAACTTGGACCAAATCTGTGCTCCTTTATAGGGTAAGGGTACTACAGAAATAAAACATGCTAATGAAATTTTTTATAATTATATAAATTGAGTGTAGACGACTTACGTCGCTAAGTCCGATATTTTGTGCATTATTGCTCACACCACCTATTGTTATAGCCATACTATCCAAAGTTGGCAAAGTTACATGCCATAGCCTTGGCCTACAAGCATTTTTAGAGATACAGAACCAGTCTAGAGAATCAAGTTTAAGGATCCACTCGTCAGCTGAAAACTCTAGATTAGTTCTTATAGGAGACGTAAGTGAACAAAAAACAATTACCCAGTGGTATCCCTTCGAAAGATAGGCCACCGTAAAGAAAAAGAAAATTAGATTTTTGAAAATAAGACAGCGTATGAAATGATCTGCCGGTTGGTTTACTTTTCTTTTCTGAATCGTTAAACAAGACACTCCATCTCATGGTAAGCATGTTTAATTTATGCATATCGTTCATTCTTCTTTGCTTTGATCTTCCTCCAAACATAAATAAATCATTTTTAACTAAAACAGCAGCCTGTCCAGCTCTAGGGCATGGTATATTACCATAAGTATTTACTTTTTCCCATATTTTATTTTCGAAATTGAAGGCTAATACTTGATCCTCAAAACAAACTAGTTCTCTATTATCCTTATAGGAAACGTTCGAGCTAACATTCGAATCGCAGTACAAACTGTTTCTAGAATCAAGACGTTTTCCAAAGCATCCCCAAACGTAAAATCTAAAAGATTTGTATTCGAAGTAAGAAAGTCATTTTCTTAATTAGCTATTAACTATACTGACTTATTCTTAAATAGCCAAGCCGAATGTTTATTTCTTTCAATCGGCTTTCTATTATACTTTGGCTGTATTTCTAGCCATCCAGAATATTTATCTGGACCTAAAGTAGATATGTTCATGTACTCATTCCCTAATCCTCCACAAGCTATAAAGCGCTTATCACAATAGACCAAGGAAGATCCATTAGATAGGTATTTTACAGGCTCGTGGGCAGCAGATGGTAGAATATCCAAGCTAAAAGAAAATTAATCATTCAGTCATTCCCTCTTCTCTTTACAGAAATATGTAAAATTAGTTAAAGGTAATAGCTGATAGAGAAATCTATTTCGAGCTTTTTTATTAAAACTAATATGGATTAACTAAACAGTTCATAAGCTTATCGTCGTTTTTATCATTTTAATTTAAATTTTCAATTAAGAATTGAATTAAATAACATAAGTATACCATTTCTTTAAACCGATGTGATAAAGGAAAAGGTTTGTTGCTGGAAATGATATTTCTGAATATTTCGAATCCTTTTTGAATAAATATATAACAGAATTAATAGTAATAAAAGTTATAATACCGTTTATAAATGCAAAGGAAATGCGGGAAAGGATTATAGCAATTAATTAACCTAAAATAATATCTTACCCTTCCACGCAAACCTCCAATAATGACTATAATATCGCCCACGATTGTACATGAGTGACCTATCCTCTGTACGCTTAACGGAAGATCAAATAAACATGCAGAATTCATTTTTCATTTAAAAACAAAGACTGATTATATAGTAATAAAGGTAATGTTACAATTTTAAAATTGACAAAGTGATATAACGGTAATATTAATTAGCAAAATGTAAATAAAAAATTGCTATTCTTCTATTTTCAACATGAGTATTTTTATATTTATATTAAAGAAATAGACTGGACAGCTAACTTTTTCTACATTAAATAAATAAAACATATTGATATCTGGATAATATTTCCACTTATTTATTATTAATAATAGACTAAATTGTTAATTGTTGAATTTGACTCGTAGCGTGTAAAAGACTTCTTTTGAACGTTACTTGTATTATTGTAATCTGGATCAGGAACTTGTCCATCAGACGTCAATCCTACTACCTTTATTGATTGATTTTCAGATACCGACTCATTTCCATTTTCAGTACTATTAGCGGGAGATTCCTTTAAAAGAAAGGAAGATAAATTACAGCGAGTACAGATGAATTAGCGAATTGTAGAAAAAAACAATGTAATTTGAATTTAAAAAGAGCTTGCCACTTCTCTACAAAGATTAATACACTTGTACTTGCCGTCTTGTCGAGGTGTTGATGTTTATCTTGATTGTGATCTTGTAAAACTGGTCGTTCTAACCGGAACTAAAGTGAATGAATTTCCAATATAATACAAAAAAATAAATGATAAAAGAAGTATATAAAGGAACAAAAAGGAATATGGAAAAGCTATCTTGTTCATCTAACAATTACTGTAAAATTATCTACAGAATTATAAAATATATATTAAAAACTCTATTTATTAGTCACGTAGTAAACTTTTAGCATCTACGCCGCAAAAACCACCCACGCAACAACCTATTTTTCTTGTAAAAAAAAAATAGCAAATGGGAACTTGAGACGATCAGACATATTTCTTGATAGAATTAATGTAATTTCTGACTAGAATTTTCTATCTTCCTTAAAATATTATCACTCAGAGATAATTAAGATCATTTTAAATTTATTTAATACATTTTTCCAGTTAATATAAACATGAATATTCATTAAATTCTATCATATAACTAATATATACGAAAAATGAAATGGAATATGTTGTTATTCTTTAACAATTGTATAGAATGTGTAATGATAAAATTAATTGTAAATTCATTAAGTATACTCATTATAACATAGATAGTATATTAGTTATGTAGTTTTTTTAATGCTCTTTGTAACTTTGTGTAATCAAGCTATGAATGCCATTGAAATTATTTTTAGATCTTTCTTTAAAACAATTGCGATTAAAAAATAACTTTTAACTAATGTTATATTTGACATATCCTGAATAAAATAGCATAGACCAATAGTTTTAGACCATTAGACAGTTACCGGAAATAAAGTAATTTGACAAAATCGATAACCTTAGGACCTGGTATTTGCCTCTTGAGATGAAATTTAATGATGTATATTTATTATGGATTGTCTAAAAAGGTGAAATTTGATTCTATCAAACATAGCTTTTTTCACTTTGAAAGATATTTTAATATGAGAATAGGAATAGAATTAGTCTAAATAATTTAATATTACACACTGTCACTACTTCCATCTAGAAATGACAGAAAGTAGGCTACATTTTTAAGTGTCTAACATAATAGGCAAAGAACTTTATACTTATATATATATATCTTTTAGATTCTAATCAGAGTTATTTCTCTATATTTGTGATTTAATTCTGTTGAAAAATTAAATAGTAAATGTGAAATGATTAAAAGCAATATTTCCCGAGTTAATTTAATTAGATCTCTCTTTCAAAGATCAATTAACACTTTGCTACTGTAAATTTGAAATGAACGGTAAATAATAATGTGCAATTACACTAATTAGGTTTCTTTTCTCATAAATACTCTACTATGTTCATTTAATGTCAAGAAACTAAAGCAGAAAGGAACGATTTGTAGGTAAAAGCTTTACTTTATCTTAAAGGTTTATATAGTTGTATAAATATTAAATTTTCCATATCAAATCTTCGGAATGAAAGTATTTAAAAATATGAAATTCCCTTATCCTAAAGTCTAAGCATATCTTCAAATCTCTTAAAAAATATACAATATCATATTAAATATATAAACAGGATTTACTGAATTAACCTGAAAATATTTCATTCTTTTTTACCTTTTAAAGAAAGATAGAAACGTCTCTTTTCAGTATAGCACTTGTTTTAGTGAAGGCTATGTTATAAGGGTTTTGCATCTTTGTAATAATATATTTATTTTAGCTTTCTTATCTGTGAAGAATAGATTATATTTCCTTTTCTTCCTGATGAACATTTATAGTTATCTATACGTTTTCACGTATTAATCGTTATTTAATTCTAACGAAAGAGAACAATGAAATTTTTGCGAAATCGATTTTATAATATACTAATATATATAATTATGCATACATATACTATTTCCGTACTTATATTAACGTAACGTTCTACATAGTATAATGGTACAAATGTCAGAACTAATTCAGCAAGCTTTTATGATATTTATTTGACTTGTCCTAATTCTCTTTCTTGAAGACGTTAAGCCTAAATACAGAAAGTAAAAGCTATAGTTTACTTCATTGGGAAATGAGATTTAATACGTTTAGGCAGAAAATATATATTATTGATCTTGTATAATAAACATAATTATTAGTATTGTTTAATATAAGCATTTGAAATAAATCAACAAGGCAGTTCTTGTCATGAACTCTTTTCCTTAATAATTTTTCTTTCTATTACTTCAATTTCCTGTAAAAGTACTTTTTTTTAATTTACACTTTTATAGTGTCTACTGGCACTTAGTAAAATTAGAATCAAGTCTTTTAGGAGTCAAGTCTCCTAACATCTTAATTATCCTACTATTCTTAAATAACTTATTGTTTATGTTAATATTTGACATTATTATTATCATTCTATAGCATCATTTCTCTTCTATAGTTGTACTTGGATTTTTTAAAAGTATCCTCATTTTTTCTTCTTAAGTTAATTTGAAGCCTCTTAAAGAAAAATAACATTTTATCAATGTTATTGTCCTTAAATGGTATGGAATTCCTTTGTAAAATTTCACTACTGCTATTATTCTTTTATAATAAATTTGTGGATGGTTTCCGTCCGAAAAGTGTTTTCTTCTTAAAGAAAGTCTCTATTAGCTAATTTGTTAGATATTGCACTGTTAACTACTTTTACAAAACTGTAACTTGTTTCTCCTATAAAGACTTTTCAAATTAGTTAGTCTTAAACTTCAAAGATTCTTTTGCTGTTTTGTCCAGTTTAATTAAGATTATCTAAGATAAATGAAAATGAAAATTCTATGTAATCCCTGCCCTTTGTAAGAACAGTTTTTAGTTTATATGTATTTAAATAAAGAGTTCGGATAGTGTAGATTATACACTGTCTTGATTTTAAGGTTTTGATATGGGAAAAATATATTAAAGTCACATACATCAAGCGTATGTTAAGCCTACCGTTTTTGTCTTATTATTAAAGTATATTATTTATATAGTGTATGAGTATGTACAGATTTACATAGCAGAAACTTTAAAGTGATTATTACTACTCTTTTAGGCCTAATTTTACTTGACTTTGATGCTAGAAACGTCGATATTTAATTGATGTTCAACAATTAAGACATAAAAGAAAATGTGCTACAAACGCTTTCGTTAGTTTCAACTGTTGATAGTCTTGCTCGAAAGTTCTTATAGATGGGAGAAGACACAATTTTAGCAAAATTGTATTCATTTTCCTCGTGAAAGGGAGATGGCGTTGCATAAATTTGCTAAAGTAAATAAATTTGCTATAAAATGATGTTTGTTTCAAATCTGTCTGATGACTATTTAGAATGCAATCTTTTACTTACTAAATTGTCATTGTTGTCTGTTCTTTTACTTCTTACATTTTGGCTAAAATAGATGGCATTAAATATAGATTAGTAGTTTTACAATTATCCCAAATTTTAAGAACAACAATGGTTTGCAAACCAGATTAACTAGTGAGGTAAAACTATACCCAATCTGGATATAACAATCAATATAGATGATCAAGAAAAGTATTGTTTAATGAGCTTGGTACACATAGACTTAAGTACTTAATTAAATATTTGAAACTTTAAATATTAATAATGATAATTAATCGTGTGTATTTTCTTAAAATCACGTTTGATTTGCTGCAGATGTAGACAAGGAAACATAGATTTTCCCTAAGAATTACCCCGAATCAGAAAATGTTAATTAATGATAAACATTAACATTAAGTATACCTTTTCTTTTCATGAGTAGTTTCTCTCTTAATGCAAAACAACCACACAGAAGTTATAGTTAAAAGGATTAACAAAATTCCTCCTAATGAACTGCACAAACCTATCAGCCACTCCCTTTTAACGTGTACACAGTTGTTGTCTAAAGCTTTTCCAGAGGGCCAGCATCTAAAAAAATTGCGTCGATCGACTGAATGTAATAGTTGTTATGGTTGTAAAAGAATAGAAATAAAAAAGAATTACGCTATATTAAGACTGGAATTGGTACCATCATCAATTAATGCCATAGGTAAATTTGTCGATTTATCTGTATAAATTTAATATTTATTATTGTAAAAATTATCAAGCTATTTAAAGCTATCATTTATAATGAAAGAAAGAGAAAATTCTCCGTCTATTTCTGTATCTATGATTGTGTATGTCTTTTATCAGAATATCTAGTTTGCAAAAAGTTTAACTCTACGATTGCATTGGGAATGGGAATTGATTTCTATTTTACTCGATAAACAAATCACCCTAATATATCAATTCCAGAAATCAATCCTTTGACCTTGACAGTTTCGTTAGTTTTTCCTCGGTGTTATTTTTTATTAGTAGGCGTTTCATCCTGCTCTTTTCTTTACAAAGAGAATTCTTATAAAAAATTTAAAGCATACAGTCATTACATACGTAGATTTACCTTAAAAAAAGAAGAGAATATAAAAAATTTCTTAACGTTTCATCCTGTTTTACTATACTTTGGAGAAAGACTGTAATGCTTATTCCTTTTTCTTACGTACTAAAGTAGTATAGATTGTGGAGTAATGTTTTCTTATATTGATTACCGATGTATGTAAAAAAAACGATTTTTTTTACCATTATATTACTATTTATTTAATCGTTTCTCTTTCCATATGAAAAATATGACATTTGACATTTTTCTGTTTACTGCTATGTTTAACTAAATCATTCGCACTATTCTTTGAAGTCAATACGGGAGTAGAATAGTGAAATAGGTGACCGAGAAAAGTAATTTACCATAGAAAAAGCATAAAAGATGCGAAAGTATCGTCAAACTTAGTGCATTACCTTGGTCTAAGCATCTATTTGGCCCTATTTCAGTACTCTGCTATAAGGGCGTGGCTGGACAGTTAAAAACTATTTTTATTTCCCTTTCAAATAAATCTCAATTAAAAGATAGAGGCAGGAAAATAAAAATGAAAGAAGAACTTCTTTACAGCTTTAATTATTAATGGTGGAGCTTTTCAGTTGGTAAAGAAGGAAGCCACAACTAAAGTCGGTTATAGTTTTTTGACATTTTTATAGGGAATTTATTAATAGTTAACGTTTAACTTTTTCTTGAGAGAGAGAGAGAGAGGAGGCGGGGAAGGGGGAAGGAAGGGGGAGGGGAAGAGAATAAATCAACAACGGTAATTTATTAGATGTAGATCATACAAACGATTAAATTTTTGATAGGCAGGAAAATTCTCGTTTAGACGAGACGAAAGAGAATAATATAGAGCTAAGAAACGCGAAGAAATAGAACAGCTTTGAAATAAGAAATCATGTAATGTTTAATATCATGTTTTGTTTGCTAAACTCTCTTTGAAGAAATACGAAGATTCTCTTTTTGGTATATATACAATATATAGGAAATTTAATTGATGAGCTATCTTCATTTTTTTTGTTTATACACTTATCGTTTATAAAATATTGTATGAATTACACTAGAAAAAAAAGTATATATGGAATTTCTTATTTAAATTGAAGTTAAATATTGACAGACTTTTCTATCCCTCTTACAGAGCATACAACTATTCTCTGACTAGTTAATTCAAGAGTGAAAAGTTCAATATAACTTTAGTAGTGATTTATTGTTAATTAAGTAACTAATAAATTATCGATTAGATTAATTGAAATCAATATGTATACCTGAAAAGAGATTAATGGCTCTTCTAAAATATAACTTTCAAGAGATGTTTCCCTCGGGATATTCATTATTTCTAATACGTTTTAGAAAATTTATATAGAATCTTAAACGACTATATTGTGCATTTGTTGTAAAAACTACGTCTACTAATACAAAAGAAGAAGCTTAAGAATAATATAAAAATAAATACCTATTGAAGCTGATGGTAACTTCTTCATACCTTTTTGTTGTTGAAGTGAAGAAAGAGTCAGTTGTTATCAATGTTTAGACATATGCTTTTCGTGGTTTATGTAAAAAGATAAGACACGAAATCTTTAAAAAAGAAAAATAAAGCTGCTGTACTCAAGACATGCAAGAGAGCAACTCCATGACAACTTTTATATAAGATCGTTGTCTCAGAGAGCTCCCCTGACTTGCTTGAGAATTAACTACAAAATGAAAAAATTAACACCCTTTCCCCCTTATAAATATTCTGCGGTCTCTTTCAAACTTAAAGTACGATTTGTTTGAATGCAAACGGCACGCTTTACAAATAAATTGTAAAAAAGTAAATTTGTTGATTTTTCTATAACTTCTGTGATATTTACCCGACAAGGATTGGTTGTCGTGACTCTGTTTTATGAATTTGGATTTTGGAGTGGTGTGAGTTTAGACCTGCTTTATTTATTTTTTAAAATATATATAAACGTTCATCTATAATTAAATATATGGAAATTTGTCATTGAATACTTAAATTAACAAGAGGGATATAGCTTATATATATATATATAATGCTATACATTACGTCACAATATATCACATCCCGCCTTAACATACAGTATAATAATAAACAAAATCCAATAGTGAATATTTTACATCGTGATAAAGTGAAGAAAGTGTAAAGGCAAATGAAATAAATAAGATTAATATCAAGAAATTCATTGATAAAATAAATTTTATAATCTTATCAATCAATTTTTGCAAAGCTTTTCAAAAAATTTTCAAAGACTAGTATTGAATTTATCAATATTCACGCGAAATGAAACATAGACGTGTAGGTGATCATTAAACAATTTTATTGGAAACACTAAAAATTATGTCTTTCGTTTTATATTAGAAGAATATGTTCGTCTCTATTAATAGATAATATTTTTTGAATAAATTAGTACAGTTTAATATTAATAATGTTTAATGATCACTTGTTTTATTTTATACCATTGACGTAAAAAGTAAAGCAATAAAATTAGACTATAAGCAGTCGACTTATATTGTTTTGATAAAAGATTAAGTGTAGACTATAATTTTTATGTACGATGGCGTTTCTGAATGTAAATATAGTTATTCACTTACGGTTTATCCAACTATAGTCTCACTTTGGATAAAAAACTATTATTCTCAATCCTCAATCACGTGAAAGGTACATATGCATGTAGCAGTAAAATGCTTTTCTCTTATATTGTATTCTTCTCTTTATTTCTTTTACTACGTTCTAGATCTGCAATAAATCTAAAATTAATACTAGTCGTGAAGCTTCAACTGGAATCAATATATATATAGATATATGTATATATGCGTAGTGTATAGAGTGCTTTATATATATATATATATATATATATATATATATATGTATCTCGTTATCGTTATTCGGGTTATATTCATTAGGTGAATGTTCAGAAATATGATAGCAGCGAGTTTAAACTGTAATATCCTCTGAGGAATCGCACTAGCATCTTTTTTAAAGGTCGTATTTCGTTAGACGTTTTATTAGACGTCTAACACTTGGGAAAATTATAGTTTGAGTTCAACGACCTGTGTATTATTTTTTTCTCTCATATACATTTCTTTTGTTTTAAGCTGATAAATAAGATTTCTATTACTTGTAGTTATCATTATTTCCTTTTTTATTTAATAGTTTATTAAATATATTAGATTTATTTTCATTTTAATGAGAAATTTTAGTAAATCACAATATAAACGATAAATAAATTCAATAATAAGTTTACTATATTTATTTCGTATTAGATTTTTTAAAGTGAAAAGAATTTAGAATAACTTAAATGTTTCTCTTCCAACTAAAGATGGATGGAATATTCGATAAAATCGTGACATACTGATAAATTCTCGACGAAGCGTTAACTGAGACATTTATAACTAATACTTCAAGTATAATAGGCCTGTATAAATTCTACAGAAAAATATATATTGTATATTCATTCGAGCTTGCATAATAAACTGTCAAGAAGTGTTCCAAACCATCGAATCCCTCTTTCGCTTGTTGATAAAAACGTCCCAGCATCTTTTGAAGTAGATACGATTATTAATAAGGGAATACTATTGTAAGAATAATTATGCCTTTATATCTCAATAAAAGAAAAAAAAAGTCTACTAGTTTTACTAATGAAAATAAATACTTGGCAATTTGCATATAATTAAACAAAATGTAGACGTCTAGTGCGAAATATACAGTATATTACATATATACATGTATATATATATATATATATAAATATGTATATACCTGATTTTTTTCCTCTGAATACAGTATGGAAGGTCTAATAAAAAAAAGGGAAAGACCTTTTCACACCTATATAAAAGCAAGATATTTAATATAAGAATAGTTTTCCTGCTTAAAATATGGTATATTTAAATATTTTATGAGCTGAGAAATACATGCAAACTATATTTACATAAGTAAATACATATACAAAAAAAAACTAATCTTTTCTTTCTTGATAAATATTTAAACAAATTATTTCAAAAGTTGGTGTTTAATAAAAATTCTTTCCTTATGAAATTTATTTTGCCTATTTTATTAATATTAATAAGTAATAAACTATACAATTATTAAGTTTATTAAATATGTATGCATATCTCTCTCTCTCTCTCCTCTCTCTCTCTATATATATATATGTATAAACATTTATTTCCCTATTATCGACAATTTTATACTTCAGTTTTTAATTAATTATTACAAATAATTTATTAATATCTATAATTTTATTATTAACTTTATGTATTGTTCATACGAGACGTATGAGTTTATCTGTGTTTATTTACTTTTGATTTCCCCTTAAATTACAAATATATATGTAGTAATCATTAGCGTTATACGAAAACTGCACGTGTCATATTAAGCATACGCAGATTTTTATTTATTCATGTATATGTATTCCCTGAAAGGGTTTCCCAGTCAAAAGAAAATTTTGATTGGTATTTTACTTTCTGAAAGATTTTATTATATTTTCTTGTTTACAAAGAAGTTTTATATACAATCTTTACAATATAATATTTTTCAAATAGGTCATTAGCAACTAATTTGAGCTATGGAAAAGGAATGAGAGATAGATTGATAGTGGGTGAGATAGAGGAATAACTAGATAGTGAAAATGAGAGAGAGAGAGAGAGAGAGAGAGAGAAGCAGTGCAAAACAGCTGGTGAGCAACAGGGAAATCTAGGAAGGAGTAGTTGGGAAATTATTCAAATTGAACCCAGTCTAAATTTTGTTATGTATTTACTTTCAAATGGCTTTAAAACTTATTTTGATAATAGAGTTCTTCGTATTTTAAAAATAATGCAATATGATGGACAAGGTAGCTTTTATAGCAAAACTTCACTCTCATATTCTTTTGACAAACTTAATCGTTAAATTATAAATAACTATCTCATTACCATTGAACAACGTATAATAAAATACTACAAGACTATTATATGCTACAATAGCATTTTTTTATAGTTTCTTTCTCTCCTACGCCCTCTCCTTTAACCATCTCCGCTAGACGTCGTTTAAGTATTGAGGCCGTCACTGTTGAGATGTCGGCCGAAAGGGATGGAATCATTTATTCAATCAACGAGAGTTTTCCAGAAAATTTTACTTATGAATATCCTTCCAGCGATCATACATTGAAATGGATGTATTACGCAAGATATTACGCAATTCTCTTTCTAATTTTTGGTGGTTTGATTGGAAATATATTATCTATATTAGTATTTACTCTAACTCATCTCCGTCAACAAAGTTCAAGCCGATACTTGGCTGTAATGTCTGTTGCAGACAGTGTGTACCTTATATCTATAAGCCTTCATCATTACAGCATATATCCTATGCCGACAGCTATTTGCTCTCTTAACTTTTATTTGGGACATATTAGTAGTTTTTTATCTGTTGCCTTCATTGTAGTCTTTACAGTTGAAAGATACGTTGTTGTACGATATCCTTTTAAAAAGCAGCAATGGTGTTCCCCAAAACGGGCAAACAAAGTGATTGCAATTATATGTGCTCCATCTTTTGCCATATTTTCGTATTGGCTATGGGCAAGTGGTGCCGAACAATATACATTCGATCCAGATCCAAATTCGGATACAAATTACAACGTCTCTGTTATAAGAATTTGTGGTCCAAAAATGAGGTATTATTCTCTTCATTCTAACTTTATTTTAGAGAATCTTAACACAGACGAGCTTTAAATAATATAGTATATATTTATATATATAGTATATACAGTATAGCCCCTATTCCATAGAATTAATAGAAGTTAAAGTAGCTCTTAAATAGAATTACTCACTTGTTGTTTATCAATTATATATTGTAATGCTTCAAAATATACACTGTTTATATATGTGAATGTGTGCATATTAAACATATTTTACATAGAGATAAAATTAAAAGATAGACAGAAAAAGAAATTTCAATACTCAAACAGAGTTTCTCATATGCAAATATTTTTTATGCATTTGTACACACACATCCTCATTTGGTAAATAACGATTAAAACTAATAGGAATTGTGAATAATAGGCTTTAAAATGATCAGTTAAGTAAAAGATATACTTGTTCAAATGTCCTAAATATCAGAGAAGTTGAGAGAAACCTTAGACGCAATAAATAAGAATATATTTCTTTTTAAGAAAAAGAGACAATTACACAACTTTGATTATAGCATGGATTTTTGTAATAAGTATAAGGAGGTTTCTTAATTCTATGTTTTAATACACTGATACTTACTATATTTCTATTTAAACAGAATTAGAAATACAATTTTTTTATATAGATTTAACTAGCGAGAGAGAGTTAGTTGAATATGTTGTTTTTATTTATTTGAAATAATATTCTTCATTTTTTCAACTATATAGATTCAAGACATTTGTTGAATGGGCTCACTACGTGGATGTACTTGTTAGTCACGTTATGCCGATGATATTCATTGTGATTTTTAATACAAAAATTATAGCAGCAGTCTTACGAATTCGAAGTGGTCGAATTCGAGCTAATTCTGAACAATCAAGTCAAGTGAGCCTTTATAATTTACATAGTGCAGCTCATAATCGACCAAGGAATGCTCAAATGCATGTGACCCGTGTTCTAGTGATAATTTCAACAGCTTTCGTGGTACTCAATTTACCTCAACATCTAGTTCGTTCATACAGTTATGTAAAAAGTCATGTCCAATCAAATTATGCTGCGACTGGAACAGAAATCTTGTTACAGCAGATAACGCAATTCATTTATCTATGGCATTTTGCAATCAATTTTTATTTGTACAACGCCTGCAGTAGAACTTTCCAATTGGCCTTAAAGCATTTATTGTCTAAATTACGATTTCAATTGATAAAGATTTGCTGCCGGAAAAAGAGAACATTTCAAGATTCTCATAAGTCTGTCTTAATGAGATTAAGATGGAACAAAGTCCCAACGTCGAAAAGGAATTCCTCTTCTGTAAGTAGGCAACTAGAGAATGCACTTATTCCGGCTGATAGAAACGGAAAAGACAGTTGGAACAGTCGATAGAAAGTATCATTTTTATAGAAGAATACTTTATATTTTGCTGTATAAAATAAATACAAGATTTATCTCTCAACTGTGTAGTTCTTTTTGCAGACTATAAAAAGAAATCAGTAAAGAGGAATTTAAAAAACATCTGGAAGGAATAAACGATGAACTGAAGGAGCTAAAAATTATGTGTACTCTTCTCTACACTATTGATACGATTTCATTTAAGCAAATATTTCAAATTGTTGCCCGCATTGGGAAATTAAACTGAACCGATTTTCATCTTAAAAAAAGGATGATAAAATTGAATTCACTCATAAATATAAGTGATAAGTTGACATAATAATTACAACAGTTCACTTAAAAGTATTTTAAAAAGGATGATGGTCAAAATATGGAGCAAAATTTCTCTTTTATCTAAAAATTTTGAAATTATAGCAAATTTCAACGGAAATAAAACCTAAAGGAAACTGCTGACATGCTGATAATTCATTTTAAGAGCAGAAATGAAAGATACGCTATAAAAAAAACCTTCTTGCTAGTCTACTACAAATTCTCACTGAGTTTTGTGGATATCTTAGTAAAAACATCATAAATAAAAGGAGATACTATCTCGTCTCACCGAAGAGCGAATATCGTAATATATTAATTGTCACAAATAAAATGTGACTGTGATAATAGAAAAACGAACAGGACAAAACATCTATACATATTTAACATTTAATCATTCTTTCTTAACTTTTACTTATCACTTTTGGTAATTGGTAAAACTTTAATTTTGACATAACCATGTGTTTCTTTTTTTACATAGTTTACTGTTTATATACAGTATATACATATAGTTTTGCGTATGGGATAAAAGAATCTTATACCTTTGTTATTTCTTTATAACAATTATTTTAACATTACTGTCTTTCTAAAAAATAATTTTGTTCGTGTATTTTACTTGTATTATACTATATATGTATTGTTTTTAAAGCATTTGTTAAACAAGGCAACATTTATTGAATACTTGAAGAACATGAATAAATATACCTTTTCTATAATTATTTCTTATCTAAATGACAAGAACTAATTGATAGAAACTATCAAGAGAATTATGTAATATCTGATAAAAAGTTGCGTAGCTGGTATTTTTATAGTACAGACTCTTTGAAAAGCAAGATATTTATCAATCTATTTAAGTTTTATTTATGTAACCCGCTACATTTTCTTTAAAGACGAGAGAAGACAAAAGGAAATATATACTGTATTTAGTAGAGGAAGGAAAGATAGAAGGGAACTATTTATAAGCAAATTTACTCTTACCCTCCAAAAAGACTCTTATTCGTCATTCTATTTTACTAGATAATAATTTAGCAAACTAACACTTTCTCTTTTAATATCAAATTATAGATTGTCAGATAGAGTAGTTTTTTTTGAATATTTGACAAGAATATCATTCTAATTTGTTAATAGAGTAGAAATTTGATGAACTGCAAAACAGTCTTTGTCAATAAGTTATTGAATCAAAATAATTCAATTGTTAAATCCTAAAGGATAGTCTTTTTTGAAATTTAAAAACTAATAATAGGTAACTCTTTTCATATGTCTATATGTGCATTTTGTGAAGAGTAGATGGTATAGGTCTATATATTCTCTTGGAAGATCATGATTGAAAGAGTATTTTTAGGAGAAGATTTATATTTGTAAGAAATAATTCTAATTTTATTAGTAGAAAACTATTTATTAAAATAAAAGATACAATTCATTGGCAGGGAATTAAGAGAGAATTTTGAAATTGGTTAGCCTAATCAATAAGAAACCATTGAAATATATATTGAATTGGAAACAATGGCAAATGTATAGCGCTTTATATTTAGACAAAAGCCAATAGACTGTTCACAAGTTTATAATATGATAAGGTGTGAAAAATGCTAAATGAATGTTTTTCGATTGAGTACGGTATAATTAGTACAGAACAATCTTATTTGTGAGAGTAAAGAGGATGATGCTGATAGTACCCTGTGGGCCAAATAGGTTACTGTACTGGGAGAATATTGCTTTTTATTACTTAACTATGCTAATGAGAGCATTAATTTTTATAAAAAAAAGAAGAGAAAGAAGAGTTACCTTAATGTAAGACATTAATTTCAACTGAAAACTATAAATTTCCCTCTATTCCCCTTTCGAATGCTTTATGTGTTTTGGCCTTTAATTTATTGTTACTTTAATTTTGTGATCCTATTGCTCAAAGAATAAGTTAATTATTCCCAGTTTCCATTGAAGATACATGCTTTTTCTTTTCTATAATGGAAAGCTGAAAGTTAGCGTTAGGGCAGCCTTCAGCAGTGTTCCAAAGTAACCTGTTGTAAAAAATTAGGGCAATAGTGGAAAAAATTTCCAAGAAATATCCGTCCTTTTCTTTTTTCCCATCTTCTCTCGCTTTATGATTAAGGAACTTTTACTAAAAACCAAAATTGGAACCGATTATAGAGAAATTTCGTACTCATTGTAGAATCTTTAGAAATAATTATAATTATACTGCTCTTATATATACATTTAACTAAAAAAAGAAGAATCATGATAACAAAAAAACATTCTCTTATAGCTAAAAAAAGCTTAAATTAGTAGTTTCGTCAATAGATTGCTATTTATAGAAAATAAACATATTTTTTTTTCTAATTTATTCTCTACGATATTTCGTAATAAATCCATGAACACAATTATTAGCGTCACAGGGAGGCAGCTAGCAAAAGAGGAAATGCCTTTTATCTTTTTTTAAATCCATTTCCGAATAGTCATTGAAAAAGAAGAATATTCATTATATAATACTTGTAAATACTACAGTATATACATATATATTAATATAAAAAAAAACATTATAAGCCTATGAATTATCTGGTATTTGAATAGAATAAAATATTTCATTTAAATTAGTTAGACAATCATCTCAATACTATTCAATCTAGATGTTTTATATAGCATAATGTTTCTTTACTTGGAAAAATAATTTGTTAATTTTGTGGAATAACATAATACTTGTTGACTCTAAATATTATTATCTTTTCCTAATCAAGCAACAAATGGATATTATATTGACTTGTTGTCACTGATCTTTTTCTCGCAAAATGATATAATGAATTTTAGGAGTAGAATACTATCATAAAGGGATTTTTTTTTCCTTTTTAAGGATATACTTCATATGGAGAGCAAAGAAGGGAAATTTTGCTAGTCCTTTACCATTCTCTCGCCTCTTGGCAGTTAGTAATTAAGGCACTTTCCCTTCTTTGAAAGAAGAAGATATAAGTATACCGAATTCTTTGACATGTGTAAAATTGACAACCAGAAATGGTAATAAAAACTATTCATATCTCTTTTTAATTTATTACGAGTAAAATTAAATTTCTATGAGTATCCCTGATTGGCCTGTTGTCGTTGCTGCGTAGTATATACTTGAATATGCAACTGTATATGTAAACTAAAAATGTCATGGTAAATATGTGCAATGATCGAATTATTTTCATTATGATTTTAATCTTTATTTTTTCAATATAACAACTAATTCACGCTCTTACTGTAAAAATAAATCTTATTAATAAAAGTATAACTTGGACGTTTTTACATTGGTTTCTTAATAGTTTTATTTTATTTCGGTATTTTTAAGTATATAATATAACATACTATTTTTAAACAATCACCCTTTTTTATGGGAATATGAACGAAAAGTTGATTTCATTGTCCTAAAAATACTCAATCTATAAAGATGTTAGTAACCTTTGAGAAGGTGATACTTTATATTAACATCTAGAAATCGCTCTTTTGAAATCATTATAATATTCTAAAAGAGTCAGATGGAGAAAGTCAGATAGATGGAGAGAGAGAGAGAGAGAGAGAGAGAGAGAGAGAGAGAGTAAAAGAAGGAAAAAAAGTGATAGCAAATGAATGAACATTACTTCTTAATTAGAGTTGTCTTAAGTCAATATAATTAAATTCTTTTCAGGGGAAAGATTAAAGCTAAGCCTGTTATTTGATAAGACATCACAATTCAAATCCTACTATTTGTATAAGTATGCGATGACGGATTCATTACAATAATGAAAATTATTTACAGGAATCCTCATTCGGCCTTCTTGGGAATAATTTGTCTGTTATTGAAATATGAAGATAAGTAATCTATAAATGATACAAAAGAAGTTGCACGTAGGCAACAATACATTGGATACCTATCAAGTTTTGCATGACCTCTTCTGGGAAATAAGTACCCTAATTTCCATAATTGCTCCTGGTATATTTTATGTGGAAAAGTCCGAAATCTCATATAAGAATTTTCCCTCAGCTATCATGCCAACGTTTTCGAAACACAAAAAAAGAGCTACAAGGAATAAGCTATTTTTTACACTGGAAATCCATAGCTTTACTATATTCTCTATTTTATTATTTACCTTGAAGACCAAAAGGATTGTTATATTACTGTTGTATCGAAAACCATTTCCCAGAAAATGTCGAAAGCGATATTAGTATCTGTACATTTAACAACGCTAACAGCATAAAGTAGAATGTCAATTAATCAAGATTTTAAGGCTTTCCATATATCATGAAATTTCATGTTCACAAAGCCAACGTGACATTCACTCATGAAATTTATGTTATAGAATCTTTATGCTCAATGTGTAAGAATTCAAATTAGTATATAATTTTGTAATTTAATAGAGAACATTCGATAAAATTCACTCTAGCTCATAATTAGACATGAAAGGAATACAATTTGATACATAATAATTTCAAAAGTTAACTATGTATGCTTTGATGATATTGAGAACACCTCTAAATTAAATTTCTTAAACGAGAAGATGTTTATTTAAGTGACAGTAGATTGTATTATAGAAATAAAGAAAAAAATTCCCTGTAGGAGATTTTCTAAATTTTCTTGACATGTTAAGAGAAAGTACCAGAAGAATCAAATAAGTTGGTTCACTAACGTCAATAAAATTTAAGTTGAAGCTCGTCGTAGCCCTTTTATCCTAGACATCTTGAAATTGGTCTGTACAAATTATACTTCTCAAACGAATGGTAATAATCCTCCTTCATTTATCTCAGCACTATTTTAGTTACAAACAATTTTCAGTGACACGTAAAAAATAAACACAGGAAGATAATACTTAAATTTTTTTCTTAGAAAATTTTCTCATTATGTAAATGATGCTATCGTTAAAAGAAAGATGTTTACTAAAGTCTTTTTTATTAGACAGTTGCTTCCAAATATTAGAATTTAACTATTTCTGATTAATTACATAACATTGCCGTTAAATTAATGTCCGACCTTGAAGTAATTTATACACTTAATAAGTTTTCCAGGTAAAGGAATAGTTTCTAGAAACAATTTATCTATCTTCGGATATATAAGAAATTAATTCAAGCACAACTTGCCTAGTTTCAAACCATTAATATAATAGTACTATTCTTAACCAAGAAAGATAAGATGACAGGAAGAGGATAATTCCTTGTGAGTCCTTGTTTTGTACGATATTTTTCTTTATGATTGTTTAAATATTAAATATTGTTTTATCGCAAAATGTCTTTTTAAATAGAATATAAAGAAAGTCAGTTGTATATAACAAAAATGAGAAATTATTGATTTTTCTATATTGGATAGACACTAGATTCTTATAATTCCGCATGTTTTCCCTCTAGTGGTTTTATAACTAATAGCATATGCTTTTACAGTTCATAAATATAGGGAAATGTATAAACAGATTTTTTAGATCACTATAATTGGACTCCCTCCTCACACTTTCTCCCTACTTTCACTAATTCTTTCCTCTCTCTCCATCTTTCCATTTTCCTTTCTTTTCTCAGCTCCAATTAATTGTATTTTAAAATATATATATCCTAATTGTCCTAAATTCATACGAATAATTATTAGATAAGTAGCTACTTACACAGTAAAAAAAGAAAAAAAAAATGATTGTTTTATTTATTATTTATCTATTCATTCCCCAAACAATAAATGATGGTTGCGAGAATCCTTTATTTCTTTATTTACAAAAAAAGAGAGAAAAAAGTAAAAGCTAACTCAATTTCTTTTTTATTCTGTATTCTATTTAAACTTTGTGTTTTTTGTGGACCAACATTAAGAAATCTAAAGCTACTTTATCGACCCAAATTTCGTGATGACTCACAAAAAATCTTCTACTTGCTTTATCATATACTTATTTCAACTAATCCTTTATTCCACCTCTTCCTTTCTTTATATATGTAAAAAATAAATTTATATATTTTTTTCCAATGTCCTATCTTTCTTTTTTTGGGTTGTTTTTTAATTCTACTAAATTGTCTATTCAGAAAAACTGTTTGCATTGTATTTGAATGAAGCGCAGTCTCTATCCTTCAGTCACCTCAAGTTCTCAACCTGTAACACTAATAGAATTTTGATTAAAAAATTGGACTTTTTTCTGATCGAATGTCTCTTCTTGGCAGAGAATAATAATTAGTTATGAAAAAATTCATCTTCAGTGCTAATATCTTGAATGACCACTTCAAAACAATAGCTAAGAAACAAAATAAAAGATAGATGAATAGATAGACAATTTTAAGTGTTAGAAAGGAGAAATAAGAAATTAACAATATGTACAATGAGGTAAAAGGATGATATATAGCATAAAAAGAGAATGCTTTAAATAATAGAAAAAACTGTTATACTGTTATTTATATTCGCCTTAAGCAAAGTCGCTGTATAGAATATTTAAGAAAAATATGTGCCATTATTCATCTAGTCATTGTAGACGATACATAATAATAGATAATGCCGAAAGAGATTCCTATGATTATAATAATCCGTTATATGCAGTTATTCTAAATACTATGAATTAACATAAACCCTTTACTTTTTATGTAATTTTTGTAATTTTCTTAAGTTAACAATTAAAATTTAACAAATCTCTTGTTATTTACCAATGGTAAAATTTGACTACGTGATTAATATACGGAATTAGTATTAATATTGTTAGCACCAAGGTCAGGGTTACTAAATCAATCCAATATTATATCGGGAATATTTACAATATATCTAAGCACACATTGCTGCGGAGGTATATGCAAGATATACACAGCTATTAAAACAAAAACACAATAACTTTTAATCATCTCTTGTAGTCTCTCAGTAATTATACACCTAATTTTTAACAGAAGTGTCAAGCTTAATTGTTGAAGAGTTAACACTAAATTTACAAAGAAAATGAAGATAAAAGACTATAGAATAAAGCATAAAGAATTCTAGTTAAATAGTCCAGTTACTATAAAACTGAGTATTTATAGACTGAAGAGAGAATAATTTGTCACATTTAGCTTTCACTGTATAAAAATAAACATTCTAATTTCTATTTATTAAGTTTAAAATAAATAAAAAGGATTCGCACAATACATATTTTTTAATTTTTTACTATTAATTAAAGATTGCAAGAGCAAGAACCACTCAGTCATATTAATTTCCTTTACCTTGAAGCATGTATGGCTTTAAAAGGGGTAAAACTAGGACCTTATTTAGTCGATCAAAGCCTTTAATTATAATAATAAAAATAACAAAAAATGTTGATTTTAGATCATTCTTAACTATTTTAAATTTAATAGAATTTTCAAGTTTCTTATTACACGCTTTGACTTAAGGAATTTTTTCATGGGAATCTAGACGGTATAAAGACCCTTCACCTTTGACCCTTTCCATCCAGCTAGCAAATTTTAACCTTTTGTATATTTTACATTTACAGTATTGTATAGTATATAAACTGCATTGGCGTTTTGTTTTTGTTAAAGTTAAATGTTGTGTCATAAATATTCATACTACAAATGGATAGATTTATACATCTCAGTCTGCCTTTCTGATCTAACCCTTTTAAATACCCGTCTACTTTCTTGACAACTGACGTAGATGCATCAAAATTTGAGGGTAAGACTCTAACCCTCTTCAATTTAGACTACTTTTAATCTTCCCTATATGCATATATTTCTATGAATTTTTCTTTTCTATTCTTTTGTTTGGTCAATAAAGAAAATAAAATAGTCCCTTTACTATTTGATCTAAAATGTACTTGATTAGTTCATACCAGTATTTTACTTGAGTATTTAGGAATTTGTCGACAAATGATCCACTTACTCCCTTTCCATAGGAGTTTCTAGATAAAAGTATTGACAAAAAAAGGAGAGATGCAAATGAAAGGGAGTGACTTTTAAAAGCATTTACGATTTAAGTATACGGGGCTAGGCAGATAATAATATAAAACTCGTGAATATACGGAGAATTAGAATTTTATTTAAATTAGAAGGTGAAATATTAATAACCTTGATAGAAAAATATTATTTATAAAAACATTATTTGTTAATAACGGCCAATTTATTCAATCAATAAAGCCGGTCTAAACGGTAATAAATATAAAAAAGTGCTATAAAAATTATAACATAACCTTGCCCAATTCCATTATCCATTTGTAATCATAAGAGGCCGCAACATCATCGGACGATAAAGCATACTTTAATCTTCAATGGAGGAATTCAAGCTTCTTTACAACATAACAAACTCATCTCATCAATTCCAATCAGTCACAACTATTGAAGGGATTCTCTTCCAAATTAATTTTGTTATAAGATATTACTGTCTACCTATTTTATTAAGCTGTGGTTTGGTTGGAAATCTTCTTTCTCTCTTGGTATTTTGCTGCAGTCGCTTAAAATCTCAACCATCTACTCGCTATTTATCATGTTTAGCAGTTGTCGATAGTCTGTATCTGTTGACTGTCAGTTTTGTGTACGATTTTATCCCTATTCCTTTTAATTCTTATGTATGCAAAGGGGTTTTCTATTTGTCCCATCTTTCTACTTTTTTATCTGTTGCTTATATATCATTATTCACCATGGAAAGATATATTGCTGTTAGATACCCGTTTCAAAAGAGACAATGGTGCACAATGAAACATACTAATCGACTTATTATATTAGTGTCGTTATTTGCATCTATCTTTTATTCTTTCTTTTTCGTAAGTATTTCCTTTATGGAATCTTATTTATATAAATGCCTCATCGATCCAAAATACGAATTCCATCTCTTTATAGTTGGGTTGATTGATACTATACTGAGTATGTTTTTACCTACAATTTTCATAGTATTATTTAACTCTTTAATAATACGAGCAATGGTACAACTGCGTCATATAAGAGGAAGAAATTTTGTTTTATCACAAATTCATATAACAAAACTATTGATAATTGTATCATTTTTCTTTGTTTTAATGAATGCTCCTGTTCAATCGTTGAGATGGTATGCAATAATTCAAACTGCGTACAATAAGAATTATTACAGAGAATTTACATTGGAACTTTTGGATCATTTATTTAATTATATAAGTATGGCGCATTTTGCAGTGAATTTCATTTTTTATGTTGCTGTAAGTAAAAGTTTTAAAACAGCTTTTAAAGGATTATGTAAAAGAGTTTTAAATGCTATTGAAAAAAAATTCTTTAATGATCAATCATCATCAATTTATGGTTTAAGAATCTTCTTTAAGTATTCAAAAGTGTTTATTGTAACAAAGTAATTTACTTGTAAAAGAAATAACGTATGCTCCTATATTCTATGCTCTCTTCTTTAATTATTTGTATAAAAGACAATTGAAAATTGAATAGTTCCACTTTGAAAAATTCTAGACGTGAAATGTATCTTATTTCGTATACGTCATTTGTTAAAGTATATATTTATTCAGTTTTCTATTCCTTTAGCTTGCAGAAATTGTATTATTCTTGAAATTTTACACTATTGCTAACAGTTTACAATCTCTATGTGGTTACATATTATTCTTAATAAAACTATCATTATTATAAGGTGTATTATTTTATTCCTTTACGGTCTTTTTTCCAGTCACGAAGAATTATATTTTATAGAAATACTTGTTCTATACTCAGCCGACAGTTAAGGGATAGTAGTGAAAAATTTATATTTGCGATTGTAAATTAATAATAATTCCACTTTTTATAAAGAATAAATACAATATGTAAAAAAAGATGAAGATCTCCGTTACTTTACGGAAGAGTATTCTTAATCGGAAGTAGAAAGCATTAGGAAATTTAGCGATTAATTGAAAGGCAAGCTGCTAAACTTATCAAAATTAGGTGACTGCCCACAATGAATAAGCTTATAGAAACCTGCTGCAGTTATATATCATCTCTCAGAGAAAAAAACTAGGTTGAGTAGTCATTGACCTCACGATATAATAAGCTTCTTTCATTTTCTTTAATTTCATCAAAATAAGCCAGTAATTGACAAAGATTTTATCAATATATAATTTACAACACAAAGACATTTGAGATTCTTTCTATTCAATTTTAGCAAAGACTGTTTTATAGTTTTTCTTCCAAGGAGTTATTGGACATTTTCTGGAGATTGTAGCATGCGCAACTGTTGAAATAGCATTAACAAAAGTTTAACAAACTATTCATTAATCAACAAAACATTAGCTACTCAAAGTACAGAGGAATACAAATAATACTTTTTACAAGAATACATGTTGTTAATAGTTATAACAAGTGGTCTCTATCGCTCACTATTCTCAAACAAAAAATCACAACTCTAGATGAGAGACAAAGAGAGAAAGAGTGTGTGAGGGAGAGGGGATGAAAGGGGAGAGTGAATGAGTAAGTGAGTGAGAAGAGAGTGTGTGTATGTGTGCGTGCGAGGGAGAAAGAGGACAGTTATAGCAGACACGAAATATTAATAAAAAAAAGCAATGCTTTTTCTAAGATTATGATGGCCGCTGACTTGTGCGTTTTTATTCTACAACGTAGATTAATACCTAGTCTCACGAATTTATGCTTTTCCAAGAAGGCAACTACAATACTTTGTTATTGTTTCATTCTTACAAGAATTAGACACTCATTTCTAAATCCATCTCGAGAACTTTTATTATTATATCAATCTTTCTGCATCTTTCACCTACATTATGAATCTAAGGGCATTTAAGAAAGATTTCTCCCTTTATTTCTATATTTCATGTATGCAAAAAGGGGGTGATAGATACTTTGAGAGAATATCTTAAAAAGGAATGTTTAAGAGGCTTAATCCACGTGATCATGCCTAATTTCATATACGGTATATACTTTATTTTGGAGCCAATTAATTATGAATAATAATTCTACTGAGTAATAAAACAATAATAACAAGATTTGGATTAGGATTAGAATTAATAATATTCTAATTTTTTTCAACTCATTTTCATGAGCAATTTTTTTTGTATCAGTACCAGTATTGAAATAATTCCAGAATATATTTATTAACTTATAAATAGATATTAAGGGGCGATAAATTGACATGTTGAAGGTAAAGATGTTGTTTACTTGAATTAAGTAGATATTTTATTTAAAGTGTCAACTGCATTTCGAAAAATATTCTTCTTATTATTTCTTCATTGTGAATGAAAGAGAGAATTTGTAATACACAGATAAATTGTTCTATTATGTATAAATTCTTCTCCTTCAAATGCTTTAAACCCTTTTAAAGCTTAAATTTAACGAGCATATATTTGCATAGATGCTAAGAATTTATTCTTTCATATTAGGTGCGATCCGTATATTGTAGACGTTTTGTATTTTTAGCTCTAATAGTAAACTAATTTGAATAATATTTGTTTAATGTCATAACCTATAGTCTACTCTATAAAAATTAACTATTTGAGTTTTTAATAGTCCCCCCATTGTTTATACACATGTGCCATTTGGATGGTAGTAAGTCAATGCTCTTCCGATAAAAGGAAGATGGTTTTCTCCTCAGAAATTCCCTGATATCTTTTTCTAGCTCATCTAAATTATCATAGTCAACTCCCCTGATATGATCTTTTAGTCGTCCAAACAAGTAATAGTCAGATGGAGCCAAATCAGGGCTGTATGGGGGATGTGGACATATCGACCATCACTGATTCATCATAAAACCTGTTGTGTATAGACTGGTATGGGGTCTGGCATTATCATGTTGTAAAATGATCTGTTTTTCAGGCCTTATCCTATGCAGTCATTTCTTAATCTCTTCAGGGTCTCCACATACTGGATGGAGTTGACTGTTTCACCATAATCCATGAATTCAACATGGATTAAGCCTGAGCTTCTTCCCTTTTTTATATTAATAACCCACCTTCTTACTGAACCTTAACTCAGAGTTTCATCACCGCAATAGCTTTTTAACCGTGTGTGAATGTTCTTTGGAGAGGCCTTCTCATGTACTAAAAATGAAATAATTTTTCGTTGATCGGAACGTGTAGGCATGACTAGCAGTTGCTTGCACCAAAATAATTTTGTAATGGCTTGACAGAATGGGGTGAAAGTTTTCACAATGAAAGCTAACAGATTAAGTAATATATTTGGAAAGTATCAATACTATTAGTTAACCCGTTTTAAAATTACAGCAAAACGTCTACAATATACAGATAGCACCTAATATTTAAAATCTATAACTAGCATATTCTGTATATTTTGTATGGTATATATAAAATTAAATTCTCTTAGTCGCATTCACTCATATAAACGTAATTATACATATACAGTATACATATAGAAAAAAATATGGGTGTAAAAAGCTCATTGAAGTTTTGAAAGGTAAAAAAACGTTTGTAAAGTTCAAAGTTTTCTTCTATAAAAGATCTTTTAGAAAATGTCAAAGGTTACTTAAAAAGTTCAGTATCGATTTTATACTATTGTTTTAAAGAGAAACAAAAACAAAAGCAGAGAATTTTTTTGGCTAATTTGTTTAATAAAAAGAAATTATTCTGCTAGTAACTAGCTCATTAGTCGAATCCATGAGAAAAGTATTATCTTATAATAAAGAAATTACCCTCCCAAAACCTTTGAAGATTTCTTTAAAGATATTTGGCTCATAATTCGCTTTTTATAAAAAAAAGAATTAATTTTCTTTAGTACTAGAATTAGGCTATTTAGAGTGTGGTGACACTTTTGTTTGGTTTAGATATGAGGAAAGAAATGAGGATAAAAATAAGAGAAATTAATAGAGGATAGGGAAAAAGAATAGATTTAAATTAATATTAAAGAGTATATAATTTCATGAAAGTGTTAAAAATTCAAATAGTGAATTATTTGATATGGAAAGCAATCACCAAAGATATTATATTTAAAGTTTGTATTACATTTAATGTTGATAAATTGACCATCTATGACACTTTGATAATTATTCACTTAATACCAATCACCGTTGTGCGCATTTACTTTGGTATAACTTTACTTAATATACAAATACTTTACTAAGTACTTGAAAGGCACTATTAAAAATAATCAAGTTAATACTTACCAATATTAGACCCACAAACTCCTGGACAATGCTTGATAACAGTATTTTTTCCTCTCCACATGATTATCCGACCGTATTCTGGCTGAACAAAGCTATGAAATTTCGGGAAAATAATAGGTTTCCGTTGATTAACTTTTAGCTGATAAATAAGAAAAATGTGAAAGAAAATATGAAAGAGCAAATTGCTTCAGGTACCGATTCTCTGTACAGAGATAATTTTAGGCAAAATTCTCAGTAATACTTACAAAAATAAGAAAATGTACTCTGGAATAACAACTGGAATCTTTAATATATTCTTCAGGCGAATAAAAATTTACTGGTTCCTCAAGGAACCTAACATGAATATAATCTTCAGCCCATTCGTCCCTATAGGCTAATGATTTAAATAACTTTGTCATATTTCTAAATGGATATTGCTTGGACAATAAAGGAAATCTACAATAGGTGAATAAACATGATTAATAATGATACAAATATTTTTAAAAACGTACTTCAAACGAGCTTCCTCTGTTGTTAACACGCCTTTATTAATCTGTGCATACCAAGTGTGTTATGAAAAATAAAGTTAATTAACTAATTAAGTAAATTAACCGTTTGGTTAGCCTGAGTCGATACTATATTTAATATAGTTTTATCTAAGGCATTATCGATTATAACAAGTCTCTTATGAATTTGGGTGGCTTTTATTGCAGTGTTTGCTAGAGTGAATGATTGTAAATCTCCTGTAGGCTGTAAAAGCGAAGGAAAGATAAAAACAATTTTCTCTATCTGCCGTAATTTGCTTCTATACCTCTTTATAAATTTCCCCATTGCACAGTTTTCTCTCTTTTTCATCAACACTTGAATAAGATGATTGCTCTTCCTCTGTATCTAAAAATTCGTTTTTATTCTCTTTTGCTTTTATTGTAGCATAATCTAAGCTAGTTCTAAAAGAGCGAGAATCCGGTTCTGTTGCGGATAAAGAAAACAAAGAGTATTTAATACAAATGCAACAATTTTACAGTTGATGTATAGTAATAACTTTGTCGACGTCTGTAGTATTTTTTTTATATTTGCCCTCAACCTCACTCTCCCTCAACCGCACCCTTCTCTGTCTCTCCTCTCAGTTGTTTTCTTTCTATCTTTCTCTCCCACGCATACACACACCTTTCATTCTAATCGTTTAAAAAAATCGTGATTGTTCTTAAAGATTTCAATTATACGGCAGGGAATTAATAGTAAGGTAAAACAACGTAAAGCTTTATATCGCATTCGCATATGTTTTAATTACGATGATTAAAAGAAAAGAGCAACGATAAAGGAAATGTTTACCCTGATTTAGAGAGAAAAAATAACAATAACTATTTTGTTTTTCACGCTTATTTTACTCTAGTTTATCTTATCGTTGAAATTTTTTTAGACATTTGCTTGAGGTATATATATGGCGCCATCTATCGGCTTAGAGTGGATTTAGGAGTTTAAATTACCATTTTTTAGTAGAATTTCAAATATATCTACTGCTTGCCTGTACAACTTTTTCTGATAAATAAAAGAAATCGAAGTTATTGATGCAAGATGAAGATAAAAAAGAATCATACTTTCAAATAAACGGCTGCTTTCATACTAGTGATTTCTTTTAAGTGCTTCCTATCCGAGAGAAAGTTTTCCCCCTCTTTTAACCATAACAAGACTTCATCGTCGGCATCTTTCGCGTAAATATCTTTAACAAGATGGAGAAATTCCTCGTCAGACCACTTTGCCATTGTATGATGCAATAGTTTTCCATTGAGTAAAGACTTTATCGGTATTGAATACATTTTAATTAGTTGAACAATTTCCATAGCTAAGAACGGTGTAAGTCTTTTCAAATCCAAAATATGTCTTTGATAAATATTTGCCGTATTTTTAGAATCTAAAAGAATAGTAGATTTTTAAAAATTAATACTTTAATATAAATTACCATAAATCGAAGAATGCAAAGAAAGATCATGAATATCTTCAAGAATATGATACCAAATGTGTGTCAAACGAAATATAGATCTATATAGAACTATTATATTAAAATGTTTATTTTTGACCAAGTCATCTCTTAAATGTTCAACTTCTTTTAAATTTTCTATCGTTACTCTGAAAAATATAACAACAGCAAATTATTATTATTATTATCATTGTTTTCGTATTGAATTTATTATATTACCTTAAATTATTATCAATTTTATCTTTATTATCAAAAATATATTCATCTTTTTCGTATAAAGTTTTAGTGAAGTTTCCTAAATTATATTCCAATTCGAGAATTTCTTCAATATATAAAGGCGTAATCCAAAATTGAACTGTTAATCTTAAACAACTAAACAATAAAATAGTAAAGAATATTTTATCTTTCATTGTCAACTCGAAATATCTATCTGAAATAAAAATATTACTTAAAAATATAAAAAGCTTGCCACGAAATACGACAGATTTTATTGAACTCTTTTTATTGATACCAGCTTGGTAAAAATTGATTTTTTTTTAAATATAAAGAGCGTTTTCGTGTCGAAATATATATATGCATGTATATATAGTATATATATGTATATATATATATATTTAATAGAACGAACTGAGTCATTATATCTGACTACTTAAAGAGTAATACGTGCTGGAAATATATTTTAAAGGGCCAATGTGATTTGTTAAAAAAAATTATGTAACGAGGAAGAAATTAAACGGCGGCAAAGAAGCAGGTTAAATGTTTGGAATTTCCGTTTTTAACTTATTCAAAAACACATCTCAATTATCACAAATTATCTTAATGTAATAGAGATATTAATATATAATCTAGGTATAAATCATCTAGAAATTTATAATCATTTTTACACTGAAAAGAACTTTTTGACTAAGCCAATCCCTTCTTAGGCTGAAAACTATTTGAATTTAACAGATGGCGCTGAAATACTTTTCTTATTGTTGCTTTTTACGATATCAACTCTTCTGAGCTTTTAAAAGACTACGTTTGTCATAATCCAACTTAAAGCGTTGATTTTTTTTCACTTTGAAGAGGATTCAAGCAACATCTTATGACGTTGCTACCGATACATGAGAACTAAATCGGCTTAATTGTCAGTGAATCCTTTTCATTCACTAAATTAACTTATGAAGCAGTATGTGTAGTCTTTTAAAATATTCTTGTATGAGAAACCTAGCTATTATGTTATACATTGAAAAAAAGTCGAAGATTGATGTACACTTGTGAATAATAGTACGGATCAATATAGGCCGAAAATACAAAGACAACTTAAATGCTATAAAACTAAGGAAAAATGCATACTTTCATCATACGTGTTTACATTATTAACGTGTTTGAAGATTGCTATCTTATATTAATCTTATTAAAGCTAATAATCATTATTTATTTTAAACAAAATAAACGAAAACCAAGTAAAGCTTTCGCAAATAAAATGAAAATTATTATCAGTAAAAATGTAGATTGTAAATCATAGGACGAATGTGATCAGATATATATATATATATATCAGAATTATAGAATATATATAAAAATTTCTTTTTCAACATTTCTTTTTATATTACAAGTAGAACAAATTCTAACGAGCAGCCTCAAGCAATTCTCAACAATTGTTTTTACTGTAGAATCCAGAAGAGAAAGGCTGATATGTAACAGTGAATTTTCTATATTTTTCTTTTTTATCTCGCTTCTTCAATACTAAAAACAACTATTTTTATTTAATTACTTTTTTTTTATCTTATTCAATTTTCAACTCTTCTCTCTTCTGAGTGCCATCGCTGTTTCTATTTGTACTATTTCCTTTTGTTTTATAATACTAACCTGATTGAAATGTATTCAATTGTTATAAATAAATTTTTAAAGATAATTTAAGACTTTTTTCTTGTTAGAATACAATTAAAGATTAAAAAAAATTGATTAGTAGGCGGAAAAGTACGATTAAAAATATTCAAATCATCATTTATTATATAGTATATAGTTTATGAACAATTTGACAGTTATGCGATTATTTTATTGAAAAATTCATTGATTTATTTACAATATCTATGATGTGATTAAAAACCAAAGAGAAAGAGAAAGAGAGAGAGATAAGAAACCATCCTGAACAATATAAACATTCAACTAACAGACGATTTTAACAAGTTAAATACGTTTCTCCTTTCGATAAAAGTAGATGTAAGGCTATTTAAGACACTTTTACTAATAGAGACAGTCAATTAACCTGATAAATTCGATCCCCTAGGTAAAAGACAAAAGATCACGTAAACTATATACATTTTTATCTATTAATAATTAAAATCTCTAAAACATATGGTAAAAATTTAATCATTATAAAACAACCATTTTTAGAAATTTTCAATTAAATTAGCCCATAAAATGAAAGTTTTTAATTCAATTATCTTTTTATATGTAAAGCAAAAAGTGAAAAAGCTAAAGGAGGAAGTGCCATTAAAAAAATATCTTGCTGAATGGTCAAAGTTGTATTATCTATCTTATAACTTGGCGATAATTTCTATGGTTACCTTGTAGAGTATAACTATAGAAAAACTATTACAAAGAAAGAGCAAAATGGATGCAATGCTTGATAGGAGTGAGATAGAAATGCCATTTCTATTTAGTTACAGCTGATTTTTTTTTTGTATATTTGCGTTGTCAAGCTAACTTTCTTATCAAAAACCTATATATAAGTCCCTCCTGTCGATTCAAATAAATCTTATTTCTGTGTCACAAGTGGAACTAGCAGAATGGCAGAATTTCAAAACGGTCTCTTTGGTTGCTTTAGTAATTGCGGCCTTTGCATATTTTCATTTGTTTGTCCGTGTGTACAGTAAGTATAAAAATATAATAAGAAACTGCTTTCATCCTTTAATAAAGAGTAAAAAATTGACTCCCTTTTATTTAACATCTTTTATTAAGGAAAGTAATGAAGTCACTTTCACAGGTGTTGACTTTTTAGGTGTATACCGCCTAAATTTTCATAATTGAGTTATACGAGGTTCTTATTAAAATAAATTATTCATTACTTAAGTATTCATACTTAATTAAACATTCAATTAAGATGATATTCTTTAAAGTAAATTACTTGTGTTTGTAATTATATAGTACTCTTTTTACTTTTTTACATTTTGTGAATGAATTTTTCACTATCTAAGAAAACTTATCAGGCGTGGGAAGTCATTACGCTTAAACTTCAAAATGATTGATAAGACTTTAAAGAGCTTCGGTTGCTAAAATTATAATCTAAAGATAATTGTTTGATGTAGATTTGGAAGAAATGCTGAGAAAATGGGCGAAAGTTGTATGCTCTACGGATGCTTTATGTTTATACCAATTTTTAATTTCTACATCACTGCCAAAATGAGGGAAAGGATTAGAGAAAAGTATGGAATTGAGGATTCATTTTTGATGGACGTTGTTATGAAATGTTTCTGTCATTTCTGCTCCTTAATACAAGAAACTAAAGAATTAGACGACAATGCCGGTGGATCAATGGCGATAGATAGGCACTAATAGAAGAGCTAAAAATAAAAGCATGCACAAATGAAAATGAAGAAGAAAAATAGTTTAATTCTATCTTTCTCATTCATCTTTTTCTATAAATTCTAATATCATTCTCAGTGATTTTAATAACAGAAAAAGTAAAGAATGATATATTCAGTAATTGAAACAATAAGATTTTCAAACTAATCCAATATGAACTCTTATTCTTCTCAGGTTGAAATTATGAACAATTTCAATAAAATTCAATATTCATAGAGCATATTTGCTTTCCTTTTATATACAATAAAAACAAAATAAACAAATAGTACAAGATTCTGTTGATACTTTATTAATAAGAGAAGGAATTAAAACTTGCCTTGTTTTTAGAATTTTACGATATCAAAGACAAAAACGAAAAAATTGGTTTTATCGTTAGAAGTATTATTTCTTCGTATATAACCTAAAAGCTTTCTGAAACGCAACGAATAGTATAGAAAGATTTGAAAGTGGAGAAGCCACATATAAAATATCTTATTCAGAGAACTTCTCTTCGCTTCAATCATGCATAAAATTTTTTGCATCGTATTATAGAGAAACTTGTAAAAATACACAATTATCTTTTATCTAAAATATATACAACGTTATATCTTTATATTAAAATATTAATGAGATTATAAATTGTTTATAAAATATGAAATATATGCAAAACATTCTTTAATTATAGGTAAATATATCGTATTATATTATATATGCCTTATATAGATAACAATAGCGATAACGTATACTGTAAAAATTATACGTAAAAACGCATATAAGCCTTAATATGCTTTATTCTTATTTATTACAACACTTAAGAAGTATGCTACCTGTGAAGTTTCCTACATGATATAGCATTTACGTGAAAGAATGTATTTTTTTTTAGCTTGTAAACCATGAACTTGGGAAAATGTGATAGTTTTATTATATTCTTTTATGTTAATTTTATCCCTAGAATTATACGTAAACACTCTGAAAAGATTAAAAAAAAGTTCTCTAAAGGTTAAAAACTCTAGAGAAATAAGGTTAGTACTGACCTTGAAAAATAATTTTATTCCATAGAAGTATTTCTCATATATAAAAAGAGTTAGACAGTTTTGTAACGATGCAATAAGTCAAAATTATAGGGAAGAGAATGTTTATCTTAAGTAAGTATTGTATTTTGTGTAAAAGGTTTTATCCTTGAAAATTCATCGTTCTACTTATAAGATTATTGAAAGAAAATCTTTAATTTTAATAAAATTATTGTCGAGCAAAATAATAACCTGAAAAATGATGACAAGGTTAGAAAGCGTTTCTTTACCTCTATACTAAATATAGATATATTTTTATTATTAATAAGATCCTCCCTGATGTAACAGCATAAACAAATATAAATAAAATACATTAAGATCTTTACCTTGTCTTCTATTCTTTTACTTATTTTTCCATCCCAATAAACTTTTTATACAATCTATTTAGCTATTACATCTTCACATGTTATACTTTTATATTTTCTCTCCTATACATTTCCAAATGAACCAAAAGTGAAAGAGTATTAAAGATAAGACTCCGACTGGTACAGCTAAATATAGAATTTGTATTGTTTACTTGTATACAATCAAATACTAATACTAATGCACATTTTATATACATATATATATATTTTGAAATGACAAAGAAAATGGCTGAAAAACATAAAAAAAACAAAATTCTCCAATAGCTTTAACATATTTTATTTTACAGTAAATTCATGCTAATATATAATACTATACTATTACTATATTTCTTTTAATGGCTTTTTTCTTTAAAAAAAAAAATAGTATTTATTTTATATTACAACTTTTCTCTTTGTGTTTTTATACTTTTTTCTGTTTTGTTTCTTCCTTTTTAAAATTCTATATTTGGAATAACAAAACCTTTTGATTTCATCTTTTTAATTCTCCTTATGAATTTTTTTTATGTTTTTCTTTTTTTGTCCAAAATCAATAAACTCTTTATAGATAATAATTTTCTAATAAAAGATAATATTGTTCCAGTGTTAAATATTTCATAGTTTCTTTATAATGTTATGCTATGCAGATTGTGTAAAACTATTAATAGACTATATTTGCGTTCTACCCTTAAGAAGGTAATTGAATGATAGATTTAGGGTAAATTAATTACTTTAATAGGTGAGGTGAAAAGTAGCCGTTTTTCACGGCATATAACATGCATATGCGTTTATCTACATTTACAGTTTACCATTTTTAGCAATTCTTATTTCTTGTTTCATATTTTTTTGGTAATAAATGACTTACAGTAAGTATTAATTTCACAGAGAGTGTGATCAGCTGTCAATTACCCACTTTTATGACAATACGCCAACGTATAACTATTATTAGCCCAAGCTCAACAAAGGTCATCCATTAAAGAATTTTTCGTAGTGTAACAATTTACGAAAGTGATGAAAACTGTTTCTTCTTGCTTAGAAAATGCAAGATATAAAAAAATTGTCTTCTCTACTTATAAGTATGAAGAGAGAATATAAATCTTATATTCTAACACTATTTCACTTCCTTTAGTAGATATTGTAAGTAGGCTTCAATGCTTCGCTTTCATATGACATCTGTATTGTACAATAGTGATCTTTTCATTTATACTTGTATATAGTATGGCGAATAATGAGATCATTCCTATTTGTCAGCTAGCAACTCATTCGTTTCTTAAGAATTATCATTAAGTCAGAATTTTTTTTATGTATTTCTTTCCCCTCTTTCCTCGTTCTTTTCAATCGAAATATGCATAAAAAGGAAGAGTATCTCATAAATATAGTTAGATAAATGCCTATATTTAAGTTCTACATGTTGTAAACATCCAGCTATAGATACTAATACGATATATTTAACAACTTTATACGATGCTATTTCGACATTCATGTTAGTTTTGCTATTCAAATCAACAAATTATTCATTCCAGAAAATGAGATATGTATATTGTATATATATATTTATATATACAATATATATATATATATATGTTATTTTGTTATATTTTCACTTTGATAGAGCATGATAGAGCTAAATTGAAAATATCTTGTTTCAATAAATAGAATTTCATGACCAAAATCGTAGCTTAAAATAAACAAAAATATTACATTAAAATTAAAGAAAAAGTAAGAAAACATTCTTTTAAGAGGAAACAGATTAATGAAAATGAGAAATCGATTGTAAAAAATATTACTCTCTTTATTCATTCGACAGCAACAAATTCTATGATGAAAAATATGTATGATAAACATAAAAGAAGGGCAAGGCGAAAATGAATCTAGAAACCAAGATTCCTTATTCATCTTAATAAATGTTTCATTAATATTGCCAAATCTCATAAGTTAAATAATACTTGACATACTAGACATCTAGAATCGTCTTTAACATATGATACTGGTTTATTTTTTAATGTGGGCGTCAAGTGGCCTGTATACAGGCTTCCCACACAGATTCTCTCTCTGTATCTCTCTCTCGCTCTTTCACTAGCTATTCTCTCCTAATTAGAATATTTTTAAAGTAATCTAATAATGAAAGTAAACTAGAAATTTTCCAAGCATTCTATAAAAAGTAAAGTATTATCATCTGACTTCCAAAAACGATTATTTACCATATGACTCTGTTTTAAAGTGATATTTTAAGTAAATATAAATGCTATACAATCATTATTTAATTGTTTATTTTACCAAAATAAATAATATATACTAAAAAAAGACAATATATTAAAGATATTAAAATTATAAAATTGTTATTTTCTTTAGAGATCCGATTTTCTTTACAAAGATAAAACAAATAGAGGGAAAAAAAGGGAGAAAAGAATATGAAATTTTGTGTGTTGAATATTTGTTTTTTTAATATTACATGTGATTTGTTTATCTCCTGTTTGCTTTCTTTTCTTATGAAAGTTGTCGTGAGAATATTCTACACAAAGTTCTATCTTTTATCCATCTCCAAAACTCTTTCATTGTGTGATAAAATGCAGTTCTGAAAGTTGCAGCAGACAGAGCGTACAGAAAAAAATTTATAGTAAAGTTTAAATGAGATAACTGTTTGATGTATCCTCTGATTTGAAGTAAAGTTTTATTTTTTACACTCGGCTTTATGGCTATTGCGTACATTCTAGAGGCATGACCCGGAAGATTTAATATAATGAATGTTGAAGAGATAATGAAAAGCATTCGTGTAGTTCTTCTTACTTTCTTCTTCATTTTTCTTGTTACTTCTTGATCTCTGTCATTTCTGTTACTATCATATCTCATTGGACACATTTCATGCACGTCTTCATTTTGGTCAGCAGTGTCTGTATGACTAATCATAGGTCTATCCTCTGAAACACCCAATCTATCGCTATTGGCAGATCGTCTTACCCTATAATAGAAATAAAAGTATTAAGTCACCCTTAATATATATGCATATTTGTATAGATAGATAAACAAAGTCAAATAGAATATACAAAGTATTTATATATATATATATATATATATATTACTTATTCACATTTTCCATATATATATATATGTCTATAATATGTAAAATATGTAAAAAGGTACTAATGATCCCAATTTCCAATTTTTGCAATGAATAACAACATTTTTCTCTTTTGTTATTTCTTTTCTTTCACTCTCTTCCAAGCTCCCATTTAAAAGTATATCTCATTTCTTTTTCTCTTGTCTTTTATTCTTAAATTTTATTGGGATTACAACTGCGTGTAAGAAGATCTCATTAGTGGAAACTAGTCCTCTCTCCACTCCTTCTTACAAGCAATCCTAAGAATATTTGCAATTTATAATCAGAGATAGCATCAACTCCACATGTTGTTTTTCCCATTTAAAACTATTAAATTTAAGGATAAAATTGATAAAGCAAACACTCCTAAAATATTCTTTTTTATATGGGGTCAAAGTTATAGATTAAAAGAAAATCGATAGAGGGCGTTTTATAGTTTAAATATATTGATCTATTGTCTTTAGATAATTTTACCTCAAAGTTTTTTGAAATATTATCTTTCAAAAATTATTTACTGATCAACCTTAACAAATTCTTGTCACAAGAGTTAAATTAACCATTTAAAGGTTATATATAGCTCACTTTAAAGAAATAAACTTTCTTATTCGCCCAATAAACATGAAAGAAACGAAAATATACAAATGATCAAATGTAAGAAATATATCTAACCTAATAGCTATTAGAATATTGAAACATGTTATGAGGATAGCTGGTAAAAAATGACCAATTGCTGTATCAAGATGAGTGAGCTTGACGTAGACCTTTTGAAATTTGTCTCTGACTGAGCAGACGACTCCTTGCTCCGTTTCTACTCTGCCAACACAGGCTAAAACGTAGGAGTAGATGAGAAAAATAGTAGCGACAACTGCAATTGTAACTTTTGTGGCCCGAGATTTAGTGCATAAAGTATTTTTTTTGAAAGGATAAGTAATAGCAAACCATCTTTCAATTGTAAAGGCGACTAGTAACCAAGCCGAGGTGCATATCGCTACCTGTGTGGTATAAGTTATTATTTGGCATATTCCATCTAGAGTGTATAACATCCAGCCCTTGAATGATAATTTGGGCAAAAATGCATTGAGGAGAAAACAGTTATCAGATATTGCCAAAGCAGCTAAATAAACCGAGAAACTCTTCTTTTTCAAACGACTTTTTGTAAAAACTAGAAAACTTAGGAAGTTAGCAACCAGACCTATAGCAGATAAAACAGGAATAACATAATTTTCAAGCACCCTAAGTAAAGAAGTATTTAAGGTGACACTAATATTCGTTGAATTGGGCGAAGAGTCATTGTATCCAGAATGATCGCTTCCGAACTTGCTATTATTCATCCATACGACTCTCTATGCCTTCTGCAATACACTCCTTTGAGAGTGACACCTTGTGGGGAAATTATTCAAAACCATTTACAGCAGTGTATATATCCTTTTTTTCCGCGCAAAAGAGCTTATTTGATATAGAAAGGTTGAATTCTTTTCGATTATAATAAAAGGGGTCGCTTTCTTCTGTAACTGAAATTTTCTCCCTTTGTAAAACCCTAAAAAAGTATTAATAGTTGCCTTTTTTTATTAAAAATATGCATTTCATATACATTATCCTAAATTTTAAATGTGTGATGTACAATCAAAGCTCAATGTGATCGACTTACAAGGATTTGCTAATGAATAGCTTTCACAGTAGAAAAAATAAGGATACAACTAATCTTGGGAAGTAGCGCAAAATCGTTAATATACAGCGTACTTTGCTTAATTTTAATTTACTCTGTTCTCAAAAATTTGACTTTAAATAATTTACACCCCTTAAACAATTTGATTGAGTTAATTGAAGCATGAGAACAGAGAGATTTTCTATTATTTCTGAATGAAATATCTGATTGCTTATGTAAGATATCACCTTAAGTAGATATGCTTATTTTTTGAAATTGCTAATAATTTCGGATCTTAAAAGAAGATAGGCAAGATGAAAATTACCGAAAAAGAGAGACAATCTTTTCCAACTAGTAGTGGTCTTGACACGTCGGTTATGATAAATGTAGAAATTAAGGTCAATTTATGCAATGGTCGTTAACTTTATCTTTCCAAGTAAGGCCAAATTGTTCCGATATTTTCTTTTAGATTGTGAAACGAAGAGAACGCAAAAGTTTTTAATGCAAGTACATGCATTATACACAAGATTGTCTAGAAGGAAGACAATTTTAAAGTGGATGTTTTGTTTCTTAATAAACAATACACGTAACTGTGCAGATAAAGTTATTGATAAAACCCGCTATTTTTGTCACCTAAAGTATGGTATAGAATATCTAATATATCAAAAAGTTTGGAAGAAGAAAAGTAAAAACCAGAAGCTTTGCTATATAAACTTTCTGTCAAATAGCATAGACAGGAACCAAGAACACAAAGCTGATATTATTTTTTAGATATTACACTCTCAGAAATCGGAAATTAAGCACTAGTTTCCAGCTTATACAAAAGTAAACAGAAACTCGTGTACTTTCTATGCTTTTATTGCTTTGCTGATATATTTTATAGCTAAGCCAAGTGTATTCACCTTTTTTTCTTGTAAGAGATGGGCATCACTTTTGAATAAGTAAAAAACGCTTAATAGAATACAAAGGAATGATAATAATCTATTTTTCTCTAATTTTTTCCCTTTGGGAAATGGAATAATGGAAGAGAATTAGAGGTAGTCTTGAATAAATGAACGTATAAAATGTAATTGTTTGATTCGCATTATCTACCTTCTTCGTCTTTTAATATATACATATACTATATATACAGTTTATATATATATATATGCATTGGTAACATAAATTAAATTAACGGTAATAAAATAGTCACAGAATTACCGTTTCTTTTATTTCCTTGTTTGAAGAGTAATAGAATACCTTACTAGACTTCTGGAAAAGTATCCTTCAATCTAAACTTGGCATTATATTAAATTTTAGTAGAATTATTATCATTATCCACTATTATATAAAATTTGGTTTACCTACTCAAATGATTTCAACTAAAACATTAAGTAAAAAGTAATTTTAAAGACAAAAGAAAGAAGTGAAATGTCTAAATAAAACTTTTTTTATTGATTTTCTTTTATTTTAAGTAGAAATACTAATTAAAAATTGAAATACTATTTTACTCAAGGAATAATGCTGACGCAATTTTCTTTCAAATTAAAAAAAAAGGAAAGACAGTTGTAATGTTTTAAAATTCAATTGGTACTTTCTTAGTTGAATTTTCTCAATAAAGAGACCAAAAAACCTTGAAGTGAGGATAGAATAATCAAATTTCTTTTCTATGTGAAATCATACAAGAAGGAAAAAGATATACGAGGCTTAAGTTATTCATTCGATAATCTTTTGTTATTTTCCTTTGTAAATCTTTTATTCTTAATAAAAAGAGATTATTTATAAATAATATAGGCAATTTTTCCAACTGAACACTAACTCTGATCATTATCATCGTGCCTTCTGCATACAAGAAAAAAAAGCAAGCATACAAAAAAGAAAGTCACTATTTTTAGGCTGATAAAAGCCTATAGTCTTTACTATTATTTTTGTTTGACATAAATAATACCATTTTTAACATATAAACAGAGGCTTTCAGGAGTATTCCCCGTATATCCGTAGTTTTATTCAAATATATTCTATCTAAAAATACACCGAAATTGCATAGTTTTCTTTCAAAGAGATATTTTCAATTTCATTCTTTTGAAAATATATTTTTCTAGTTGATTAGATTTTTAATAAAAAATACAACTTTTTTTAATGAATAGAGTATTTTTAATTGTGTTTTTATTAAATAACAATAAGCTGAAAAAAGAGCGAACGGATTCTTCTATTATTATTACCTAGAAAAAAAAACCTTTATATTTCCTTGCGTCAATTGTTTTTTCTGTTTCTTTTTGTTTTGTTACTGTTTATGAATTTGATTAGACGTATCTAAAAATAGAATCAAAGTGATTTCAAAATCTTATCAATTGACCTCTTTTCTTATTACTTGATCTGGTTTATGTCTTTATATGTATATTTTTTTTATATATGTTTATAGATTTATTTAGACTTTTACGTATGAAAACCATACGGCATAGAGATGATATATAGAAAAAATACTGCATCATCATGAGGAATGATTATGCAAGATTAAAAACGGCAGGGAAAGAGTATTATGACAATTGGTAATAAACAAGGTTTAAAGCTAGTCACTTCTTATCGTTATCTATTACTAAAAGAGATCCAATTAATTATCTATAAAATGTATTATTCCGACTTGTTCTTTCCTTCAATAGCATGAGGAAGTCACCTTGCTTCACCGCTAAAATTTCTCGCGTCAATTAATAACTATGTCATTTCGTCCAAATATTCAAGGTCGTATTAATTTTTCGCCAGCACTATTCATAAAACCTATTGGTGAATTAATTATTGAAAAACATATAGTATCAGGTAAACTTGTCATATACAGTGTTGAAGAAGTGCTAACCTTGATAAGTAACTTTCTATTAATAGGCCTTCGTAAAAGAAACCTTTGAAAAAGCTGGAGTATGCGTTACAGCAGATTGTGAGTATGATGTCAATACTAATTCTTTCTTTTAAAAATATTCAAAAAAATCAACTCAACTTCCTATTGATATCAATTAGACTATATTTAAATAAATGTAGATGGCTGCAGATTGGATGGAAACCTTAGTTTTTGCAACACCATGAGACTTCTAGACCCAATGGTATATTCTTAAAATATCTCTAGCTTTGCAATTCCTATTGAGAACCCTGGTGTCCTACATGTTCACCTTGCGGGAGTTCCACTGGTTGGAAGTTATTTAGTTTTAAATTAGGACCTGCTATATGCAGTAATGGCAACTTATATGAGTATGCTATAGTTAGCGAGTCGAAAGACTCGAATTTATTCGTATTGACTAGAGATATCGGCGCAAATATGACTCTGAAGCTCGAGAAGTTTGGGATCAAAATGGGTTTAACAATATTATAAATTCCTACCTTGAAACCTTTCACAGTAAAAATCGCTTATATCCTAAAAGTAGGAAGATTATTCCAGTCGATGAAATAGAGTTAGAGAGGAATTACGGACGATTGTATCAGGTATGTTTTCATTTCACCTCAATACATATGAACATACAATTAATAACATAGTTTTATGTAAATACAATCTAATAGAGTTTTTCAAGTGATACTAATAGGTAAACATTTCTTGGGGCTCATATTAGTTTCATAATTTTCTTCATAGAATGAAAAAGATAACAGAGTTAAAAAATATCTCTTTGTAGTGATATACCTTTTAAAATAATTGGGTAATACTATATAAAGGTTATCAATCTTAACGAACAGGATGGTAAATAATTATTTTCTTTACTGTTAGCCTTATGCCAGTCGTTACGTAGCACACTGGTGTACGGTAACGATTACTTCTACTCTATAGAATCATGCAACTTTACTAATAATTAAAAATTGTCCTTCTAGATCTATATTTTCGGTTTCAATGCTAAAAAAATGCTTCAAGTGATTCTTTTCAAGATTCGCATTTTATTTGAAAGAATTTTTAATATCAAAAAGAAAAGAGAATAATAGAGAAAAATTATTACAAAAGCGTGAATATTTTACATATTGTATGCTACAAACGTTAATTGATAACTCTTTGTAAAAGCTGAAGAAAAGGAAAAAAATTATCCTGATGAAGATAACTTTTATAAACTGTATTAACAAATTTGACATAATTTATCATTGCAAACGCAATAACAAACGTTAACATACTCTTTTGTTGTTAGATGCTCCACAACAGTATTGTAGTATTAGCGTCTTTAAGGCTCTAAGACTCTTGCACCTGATGGTCCTTCTTTCGCTATCTTACGAACAGAAGTAATATTCTAAAATTTATTCTGAAAGAGGAAATTTTGGGTCAACTATTGGGTTGTCAAACTAGGACTAGGGATTTTTGTCCTGATGACTATCTCATATAAGCTATAGGCAATGATTCTTGAAGTCTTAGTTTTGTTCGTATTAGAGAAGTTTAGAGGTAAAATGGATTGTTCGGAGATGACTTGAAGCGATCCAAGAAAAACAAGGTTTCAACACGAAAGATAGTCCCGATAAGCAGACATATTAAGAAGACGATTGTACAGATCCGGATTAATTAACGATGTATGAAGAGACATAGCGGCTAAATTTTTTCTTTTTATAACATAATCTATTATATTTCATACAAAAATTTATTAATAAACTATTTTTAACTTATCAAACTGTCTTATTAATTTAAAAAAGAGCATAAACTTCAAGCAGACGAGTATCTTTAACTGTTATTTCTTCTCTTAGGTAACTTAGAGAAATATCTATTACAGGCTGATTAATTGAAACTAGTTCAATGGTAATTAACAATACATTGTATTTTAAGGTACATTTTAGACTTTTAGACTTCAGTAATTAGTTCGATATTTAAATGGCTTTACCGTACCTCTTTCTATTTTTTTTTCTCTTCTCTGTGTCTCCCTTTCCAGCTCTTTCTATATCAACCTTTTTACTATTTATCCTACGTAATTCTAAAGAATTATCTCCCCGATTTTCATCCGTAGTAAACAACAACAAACGAAACTTTATCAATGGATTGTTAATATTTTATAATTTTTCTACAATGTGTAATACTTAAATAACTGCCATTGCGATCAAAGTGTGCTCTCAATGATTCAATGTAATATCTATTAGCAATGCAAAACCAGTGCATTGAGGATTTCTGTATTGAGTTACTTATACAAGTTAAGTAGTGTAATTTTATTCATAAATAAGTAAACGAAAATACAAAGCATTTGTCATTATTTTAGAACAATTGAAGATAAATATAACATTGAATAAGTAAGTGTAAATTCTTTGAAAATCTCCTCCATATGATTTATAAAAGAAAAATTGTTTGATTTTAAAGATTATTGACTTTGTACTGAAATAATTTAAAGACACCTGTTATCATATAGGACTAGTGTTTGGTAATAGGTTAATACAGTTTACACTTATTACTTGATCTAGAATATGAACTTTCGATTATTTCTTTCTTTATTACTCTTTTCCCTTTGGAGGAAAACTATCTAGAATCCTAACACTGTTATAAAATATTAACGAATTGACACAGATTCACACGAATTTTTTTTCTTACATTCATTTTATTGTAATATTTTGTGAGTGATAATAAAGATACTTACCTCCAAATAATTTATCTAACTTATCAGTTTAAGCAAAGACCTACTTAAGTGAAGTATAAAAGGGACGATGATGAACAGCTTATACATATAGACTTTCTCAGCTGCAAGATTGTTTGAAGAAGATGAAGACTCTTTCAAAGATTTTTTCTACATTCCTTTTCATTTTATCTCTAATATGCTTGATTCAAACTCAAGAACTCGTTCCAGTACCTGAATTATTTCTGGAAAAGTATGTTGGACGATGGTTTACGGTAATTATGTCATTTTCACGAAATTGTCTTGTCGATCTTCTTCTATAAAGGGAAAAATTCTTCTTCTCTTTTACAGGCCTACACAAGCCAATTCGTCATGGACACAACGCAAAGAGACGGTTTTTGTTCAACCGCAGATTGTAAGTTGACGCTTTTTGTAAATTTTTGTGTGCAATATTTTACATAATACATTTGCTTTAGACGGTTTTAGATTAGATGGCAATGTTAGTGTCTTTAATGCTCAACGTATCAGAGCTCCTGATGGACCTGCCAGAAATATTTCAGGCAAGGCTATTCCAAGCGAAAGAGTAGGAGTTTTCACTGTACGATTAAATGGCGTTCCAACACCACCAGCCCCAAATTATTACGTCATAAAACTTGGACCGCAAACTTTTGGTCCAAATAAATTCTATGAATACGCAATAATAAGTGAACCAACAAGGCTAAATTTGTTCGTCCTGGCGAGAAATATTTCTGATTTCAAGACAAGATTTGACGCGGAAGTAACAGATTTCTTACAGGCTGAGGGATTTAATCCCCCAGGAAATCCTTACGTAGAACAGTTCCAAGGATCCAGATGTATCTATCCGAAGAGCAGAGATATCGTGCCAGTAAACGAGCTAGAAGTTGACAGATATTATGGAAGATGGTACCAGGTAATTTTTTTCTTAATTTTCATTATAAAAAAGCATTTGACACTCTTCAAGCATTACTAAAGTGAGAGTAAAGAAAAACAGGAAGAATTTACTTTTAGAAATCTATATTTTGCTCTTTGTTTCTTCTTCCTAAAGGTTTATAGAAAGCGGCTCAGTTTTTCTTCCCGATATTACTAATTTAATCTGTTTCCTATATTAGAATAGTTTAATGAATGAACCCTCAAGCAACAGATTCGTGTACATTAGCGCTAATTTGTATTCGTTGACCTATCGATTCAAAGTAGAAATATTACAATCTCATAGAACTCGTAATTTCTAAAGATGTATAAAAATTATGTATTGTCTAAAGCACGTAGAGGGAGTATCTATTAGTTATAGCATCTAACAAAAGTGTAACATTTGTATTTTTGTTTCGATTTACTCTAGTAAATGTAATATTAATTTACTAATTATTTGAAAAAAACTAAACGTCTATTTCTAACAAGTATCAGCAATGATAAGCATAATAAACCGCTTCTTTTAGGGTTTCGCAGAATACATTTTTAAGCAAGGCGTTTCTTCATTAATCAGATTCACTACAAGAGAAACAAAAAAAACGTTTCTATATTTTAAAGTAGATATGTTGCTGTAAATGAAGGACTTTTTTTAGATACTATTAAAGATATACTTGTATAGTATATACAGTCTATTCATAAAGGTTATATTTCATTTAGATCATTAAAAATATAATACATGTATTTGCATCTAAGTGTTTTAAAAAATAGAAATGTAACTAATTACTTGTAATTAACTTGGCTTCTGATCAAAAATATAGCTTTTGATTAGGAAAGGATGAAACCTCATTAAATTAATATTTCTCTTAATTGACCGCACAATATTTGTATACTTTTTGTTTTTAAATCAAAGAAAAGAGACGAGACTGAGAAATATATGAAAATAATCTTTCAAAGTCAGTTAGTTTTTTATGCTACTATAACCTCTTTTAATACTTTACAAACAACCGTCCATATAATAATAAAAAGCTTCCTGATAACCTAAAAACTTTTCTTTATTCCTTATTTTTCACTTGATTTTTTTTTTAGAATTTGAGTAAAATTTATTAACAGAAACAACAGGCATTTGTTTTATGTTTTCTCTTTATATAACTTTCCATTTATCCTATTTTAATATACTGTTTGTTTAAGTTGACATAGGTTATTAAAACTATGGCAATTTTCTTTCTGAAGTATATGATAGTACTAGTAAAATAATACTTGGTTACTTGTTTTAGTTGTAGCTATTTTAAAGTCAATTCTGTCCACATGTCTTCTCTCTCTCTCTCTCTCTCGGTTATTTATATAATAGCCAATATGAAAATAGGAACATTTTTTCTATTTCCTTTTTCCACTGATCTAGTAACTTAGGGAAGTACCTAATGTACATGATTATGAGTAGTATCTTTTATACTAAACCGATAGTTAATCAAAGAGATAAGGAAGACGATAAAGAATTCTTTTACCTTCTCTGAAAAATACTTTTTCGTCATTTCTTCGCATTCGCAATAGACCTTTATATTTTTCATTGTAAACTATATGAATTAAGAATGCAGCTATTTGTTTATATTTAGCATTACCGTTTATTGGAACTCTGAAAGTTAGTAAAAGCACTTAGCTAATCTTTTTCTAGTGAAAAGTTGAAAAACAAACTATACATATACGTGTATACCTAGTTATCAATTGCTGACTTGAGAAAAAACTGTAAATTGTAAACAAGACCTTGAAGGTAGCTTCACATCAGAATGATTCATTAAACAAGAAAAAGAAGCTCTTCTTGAAGTTGGATTATATTATTATTTTTATAGTTATTTTTAGTGTTAGGTACAGTAAGTAAGAATATTTTCTTATTGTCTTACTAGAAATTAGTTAGAATTTCTAAAATTACCAATCATAAAAGGACATTCTACGATATTTTCATTAATTATATAATGGCACATATAGAGATATTTCATCGAATATTCTTAATACTTTTTTATGTTTCTTCTAGATTTATGGAAGCAAATTTGTTTTGGATGGAGTACAAAGAAATGGGTTCTGCTCCGTAGCAATTTGTAAGTAACATTATCACGTTATTTGCATCATAAACTATCAACAATAACAATAATAATACGTTTTAAACAGATGGACCATTGCCTGATGGAAATATTAGTGTATATAATTACCAAAGACAAAATTCACCATCTGGTCCACCGTATGGCCTTGGAGGTATAGCTTATCCGTCAAATAGACCAGGAGTTTTAAGTGTGCAGTTAGCTGGTGTACCAAGAATTGCTCCTTATTGGGTAATTAAATTGGGTCCTAAAACTTTTGGATTCGATGGCTACTACGAATACGCTCTTGTCAGTGAACCAACAAAACTAAACCTATTCGTTTTGGCTAGAAATGTTGATGACTTCAACCAGAGATTTGATCAAGAAGTTAGAGACTTTTTGGATGAGGAAGGATTTAATAGTGAAGATAATCCTTATAGAAGAGTTGTCCATGGTGGAAATTGCGTTTATCCAGCATACAAATAAAATATTGGGTTTAAGGACAAAAGAAAGAAAGTATAGCAAAATTAGGTTTAATCTTTAGAAAAATAGATAGTCATTTCAGATTTTTCACTACTTTATACATCGTTTAGCTCTGATTTAAGTGAAAATTTATTAAAATTTATATTCATTATGTAAACCGAAACTAAATTACAATACATAAAAGTATAGCAGACGAAATTATTAGTAAATATGTAATAATATCCTGATATTACATAGGTAGAAAATAAGCTATAATTTATTTCTTTATATCAAAAATTAATGAATATTATGTGTAGTGTAAAAATACCTATAAATATGCTTCATCATCCTGCCATTTCTTCATTTCCATTATCTATTTATAATTTAACGGTTTTAAAAAATTATAAAAATCATTTCCTTGATAAAGTCGTCTCTACCTATTTGTATACTCTTCTCTTCTGTTGCATTCCTGCTAAGTTTAAAGCAGCTTTATTACTCTCTAGTCGTTATCTGAATTTTCTAGGTCTATACTATCCCTTACTCCTATTGATTTAACGCTTATATTGCTTCTTATGATCCGGCTGAGCCTACCATTCAGTTCTTTCAAAGTAAATTTTGATATGCTTTGAATTTTAAAAAAAAAACAATTTTAATTTGGAGAAATTACGTAGGAGGGATACTGCTCTAGTGTGGGAAAGAAGTTGTCATTCATTTATTCTTGGATAAAGGCCAACAACCAATCGGAACCAGATTGGGCAAAGGGCTCTTTTCATTTTCGATTAGGAGTTTCGATATCAATGTAGCTATATGGTGTACTTTAGATATAGTTCACTGGCCGGCTATAATGATTTTAACGGACCCAAAATTCTATATATAGAGCCTTGATGAACTATAAAGCAGAATTAGATAATTATAATGATTTAAAATGAGAAAATAATGATAAACTATTTTCCTAACATCTAACATAATGTGCAATTAGAAGAAAATCTTAATTAATAGAAAACCTATTACCTAATTTGGATTACTGAGAATTATTCTTAATATAATGGTTATGTAATATTAACAAAGCAAAACATACGTGTATATACAGTATATATAGAGCTGGTTGCGTAATGCATGTTTTAAACTATAACTATTATGCAATAGTTATAGTAAATAAATAGAACACCAGGAGAATTATTCCGACTTTGTAAGAACAAGAACTTTTAATTAACTCCTTTAGAGAAATCATCTATTAAATTATTTAATATATAAATATATATATATATATATATATATAAGCATTTGTTATTGTGATCGTTGAACTTACAAGTGCGTAATTTGTAATTTAATCAGTGAGCGATATTAGAGTAAAAATCAACATATCCGTTCTAGATATTATTCAGAGACCCAATTTCTGGAGCTTTTATATGTAAAGAAGTGCTTTCAATCTGAACATTCTAGTTTATGCTAAGATGTGGATCACAAGCGCTATAAAATCGTCATTTTTGTATATATTTTATAACACTGTGCTGAAGAATATTCAAGATGAAGTGATACCAGTCAAAGAATTTAATGTTGACAAATATTATGGTAGATGGTATCAGGTGGCGTTATATTTTATCTTCAATCTTCTCCATATTTAATATTCCACTGTTTTTAGCTATACGCAAGTAGTTTTGTTATGGATACTATAGAGAGAAATGGAGTATGCCCATTTGTTGACTGTAAATAAACTCTTATATAATTATTAATATGAATATAGATATAAATTATTTAAATTTTACAGATGGTCCTCTTCCAGATAATAAGATAAGTGTCCTTAATTCTATGAGGCTTAAAGAGCCTAAGGGGAAGGAAGTTAACGTTTCAGGCTATGCCTATCCGACAAAGAGAACAGGAATTCTTAAAGTAAAGTTTAAGTCCATTCCAATTGAGGGAAATTATTGGATAGTTAAGCTGGGCCCTCAAGCTTTCGGGGAGAAAAATCTCTATGAATACTCTATAATCACTGATCCTACAAGGTTATTCATGTGGGTTATTGCCAGGGATCCAGTTACATTTAAAAAAAAATATGATAAAGAAGTTAGAGAGTATTTGAAAAAGGAGGGTTTTAATAGATTTTTTAATCGTTTCGTTGAGAACTATCAGAAGGGAGATTGTCTTTATGGAGGAGAGAAAAATCAACTAGACTCTAACAACAAACCGATAGTTCCAGTAAATGAAGTTAACCTAAAAAAATATATTGGCAGATGGTATCAGGTAATCAAATTGTTTCTGTTATTTGGTAGACTAAATTTGAGATATAATAGGCCTATGCTTCAAAATTTGCCATTGAAAGAACGGAAAGAAACGGTTTCTGCTGCACTGCTGATTGTAAATATTCCTATTCCTTAAAATTTTAATGTATTTCAAAATGTAAATTATATAAAAAATCTTTTATAGATAAAATCCTTAGCGAGAGTTCAATTAGTGTCTTCAACGCTATGAGAATAGGATCACCTACAGGACCTCCATCTAATATTTCCGGCTATGCCTATACAACAGACAGGCCTGGTGTTTTAAAGGTGAAATTCTACCGAATTCCGTATCCGGGAAATTACTGGATAATAAAGCTAGGACCTAAAATATATGGAAGTGAAGGATTATACGAATATGCGATTGTTAGCGAGCCAACTAAACGCAATTTGTTTGTATTAGCAAGAGATCCAGAAAGTTTTTTCGACAAATATGACAAAGAAGTAAGGGATTTCCTAATTTCTCAAGGATTCAATAACCCTAAAAATCCTATTGTCCGTACTTTTGAGGGATCAGACTGTATTTATCCGCCTACAATTTAGAGGAATAATTTAAAAGTTACTACTTAGGTATGTTTCCAGGAAATAATACGCTATATTAATCATAAAACATCTCAAAAAATAACAAGAAAAACAACACGTAAGCTGTATTCTGTATATAGTTCTGCGTTTTATGCAATTCCTACGAACAATGGTTTTATGTTTTATAAAATATAAAAATACATATAATACTCTGCTAATGGGACAAGTTTTTTACTCTAAAGAACGCTGTAACGTATAAAGTTCTCAATTCATTTAGGAGAAAGACACAGGCATATCTTTCTTTGTAGTTTAATGCACAAACTTTTTTCTAAATTAATATGTACTTGGGCCCTCTTGCGGTCAAACCCGACGTATTAAGTATTATTACCTTTGTCACTTTATATCTTGACCTTGACATACTTTTAGATACAGAATTTTACCACATTTTCTGAAAATGCCCTTACTGACAGTGACAAGCTTTGCGAAACTAAAGAACAAACTGCCTTAAGATAAAAGTAGAATGCTATTATTTAAAAATTTTTCATCTTATTATATACAAAGTATTCGTTATAATACTGAATTCTTCGTGATTAGTATTTCTAACTAATTAGCACACGTTATACGTTTTTTTTAAATAAAACACCAAAATCTTCTGGTGACTTCTTAACAAAAGCTTACCTAGAAAATTTTCTTTACAGAATCGTTCTTATTTCCCAGCCGCAACTTACCCGGAAATACAATATCCTTCATAAATTCAAATTTACATAAGTCGTTATTCCTCGAAAAAAATTCTATGGGTAATCTCAAAGAGGGCGTCTCTAGGCTGTCTAGGCTAGTGACTCCTGTCGGCTTTTTCAAAGAAGAAAGTTTCAGGTTTTTCTTTAAATATGTCAGATTATTGAATTGTTAGATAAACTTGGCGAATATTTTAAAGAAAACAAGTATAGTTCATCCTGCGTAAATTATGTTTATAAGCTTTTCCTCTTTGTTTGTTATTTTCCAAGGTAAATATATTTTTAGAAGCTTTAGGAAAAGATTGACAAATTCAATTTGATTAATTATGATTTCTATCAATATTTATACCCGGAAAACCTAATTTAAAAAGTAATACGTACTGACATCCAAAAGATGGAGGAAAGAGTGTTTACTAATGTTATAAAATACTATAATGGGAAAAGGAATATTAAATTGCATATTTCGTCATATTAATCTCTACTAAAATAAAGCTAGATGAAATATCCTTATCTTGCAAAATCTAAGCTGCATATATAAATACAGAATATATAAATCTATGTATTATCATTTTAAATACTCATTCTCTTTATTATAAAACAAAAACACACTATTTTTGTATGTTGTTGTATATAGTATATTAATATTTATTTGAAATAGATGAATACATATATAATTTGTTGATTATAATAACAAAACTATAACAACAATAACAATAACAAATGATCATAAATCCTAATTATCTCTTAGCAGATTTTTTACTTCTATTCACCAGTTTTTATACATACATATGAAAAGGTATAAAGTGATATTTATCTGGAATGATCTACTATGAGACCTCTCTATCCAAACATCCTCTCTCCCCTTATAATAGAAAGAAAGAGAAGAAAGAGAATTCTTTATAGAATATAATTCTTCAAAATTGATATTCTTTATTTTTAAATTATATGTCTTTTTGCATTATTGGTCTAATAAGATGTAATCTTAGTATTTTATATAATAAGTGAAATCTAAATGCAAACAATACAACATAATATACTTTTCTATATTTATAAATTTTTTATATAAATAAGTCCGCTTTATTTAGAACAATAGTTAATTTACTGCAAATATCTCTTCATTTTACCTTTCCACTGTCAGCTATGAGGCTATCTTTTAAAATGTTTATCTTCTCACAATATACAGCAGAACTGGATATAAAAAAAAACTGATAGGATAAAAAGAATGAATTCAAGCAAACTCTTCTCTCTCTCTCTCTCTCTCTCTCTCTCTCTCTTTTCCTATTCAAATAGAATAGTTAAAAATAATCCATTATTCTATTAAATAAGCTAAATGAAAATTTAAGATTCTAAACGAGAAAGAAGTAAATGTTAAATTTTTCAATTAAGTTTACTTCTAAGTAAATTTTTAATAAACATTTTAAAGATTGCGAATTACGTAAATGGTAATTTTTTTCTCTCTAATCCTAAAATATGAGAAGATTAATTTGATATTGTATCGGAAAATGTATATTCTATTGATTTTATGTAAAGATAGCCTCTAATTTATCCAAGTCGAAGCAAATAGCAAATTAACTTCGACGAATACGTATTTGACGTACTTTTAAAGATTTATTTTAGACAAAAAAAACTAAAACAAAATCAATCTATCTGCTCTCTTTTTTGTAAAATAACTTTCTTTTTATAGTATATAATTGAGAATGAGTGGGGAGGAAATCTATAACAAAATTATAGAAAATTGAACAAAAATTATTTGTATACAATAATTCACCTCTTTGTCTAGAAAAATATTCTAGAAGATAATTGAGGTTACTGTTTGAAAGTCATCAACAGCCATTTGTCCTCTTTTTAAAGTAGGTACCTACGAATAAATTTTCTATTTTTGGTTTACTGAGAACCGTTAATTGTTCATTTATGCTAAGCCGTGATTGAAATATAATAATCAGTTACATCAATATATGGTTCTTAATATTAGTTACATTTGTATACACTGTATAAGAAAACCATTAACTCTCTTGAAGATAAGGAAGATATACTACTGTATATTATTGTTCTTCTTGCTATTTTTTCAAGTAAATACCCTTTTTTAAACACTTTTCGTGTTTCCTTTTGTATGAATTATCACTCTAAATGTCAATTTCTTCGGATTAATTACGAAAACAGCTCAGGATCGTTTAGACTGATGAAAAGCACTTACGTAAATACATATTTACTGTAAACCTTTTATTCTCTGTTATTGTTTTGCTTCTATCTTACACGTCTGTATAGCTCGCTGCGGTTTCAAACCTTTGATTAACGTTATATTAAGATTTTTTTCTATATATGGTAGAAAGAAATAGCATTTCATCTTTAGTGATCTAATATTTGACTTTAGAAATTCTATACTATCATTTAAATGTTCTTTTATTTTTTGAAAAGTTGTCATGTTGTGTAAAACGAGAAATTTTTTAATCTAGACTATATGTCAGAGCATAAATCTTCTCTAATTTCTTTCTCTACCGAGAGCAATATTTATTAATTTGCCAGTGAATGAGTGATTTGCATATGTAGGCACCGCCCAGTTTCCATAACCGCTTACCACAGTTAAAGCATTGAAACCATGCTTGGCACTCTCATACTAACCGTTTATATTTTGTCAAGCGTTATCTGTCTCCCTGCCTTGAATGAACAACAGGTGGAGGACAGCTATTCAAGATATCCATCAAACGAGATGTATCACGAAGATTTCAAGAGATTGGGAAATTTTGGTGTCAAGAGAGAGTTGGGACCTTTTCAAATTGATAAGAAGCTTGGAGGATTTGGAGTGAAAAGATTGGGAAATTTCGGAGTGAAGAGATTGGGAAACTTTGGAGTGAAAAGATTGGGAAACTTTGGAGTAAAGAGATTGGGAGATTTTGGAGTGAAAAGATTGGGAAACTTTGGAGTGAAGAGATTGGGAGATTTTGGAGTGAAAAGATTGGGAAACTTTGGAGTGAAGAGATTGGCTGGTTTTAATGTAAAAAGGAGTTCGGATCTAGCTAATCTATTGGCAATTCTAAGGGACTGTAAACAATGCTAAAAATACTAATAATTTTATCAAAATAGTTTTTTGAGAAAATTCATTATTTGGAAACAATAAAGTATGTAGAAATATTTAAAACCATATGTTCTGTCCGTATATATATATATATATATATATATATGTATATGCATATACAGTATATACAGTATATACAGTATATACAGCATATATACAGTATATATATCTATACTATATTCTGTGTAAAGCATACACGATATGGATAGAAATGTTTCAACTTCTGTGATTTATCTCTAGACAAAAAAAAGATACTATAATTCTATTAAAAGAAGAACTTTTTATTTGTTATAGAATTTTTTTCTTTCTTTCTCTTTTCTCTTGAACATAATCTTCCTATATTTTTATTTTTGGCAATTTTACTTCTTTAAATATAACATAAATACTCTGTTAAATTCATCAATAAAGTCGAATAACTCTATCTGTTTCATTCAGTTATTTCAGTCTTTCCATAATATCTTACTAGTAAAGTATTAATAACAACACACATTTAAGACATGGCTATATACTATGCCATTGTTATATAGTCTGCCATTGTTATATACTATGTTATTGTTATATACTATATACATATTATATATACATTTTTTTTTTCAGTAAATTTTTAATCTCTACAACTAAAGAGGGCGCTTTTATGTAGGAAATGACAGATAGCTAAAACAAAATAACAGTAATGTAAAATCATCCGCATTTGATAATAGAAGTTGTTTTGTATTGATTTCAGACTCTGATAAATTTCATTATAATATTTTGGTAACAGACAAACAGTATTAAAAAAGTCATAGGTTTTTCAAGGATAAAAAAGTTACATGTTCGCCAAGAATAACTGAACATCATCGTTTTAATTAAAAAAATAATCTACTATATATTGTATTAAAAGTGATACAGGAATTGAAATATAAAATAAGATATAGGTGTGGATAATTTAAGGAAAAGTAAAAATAAAATATAAAAGGGAATTAGTATTAGATTCCTCCTATCCTACTATCATTGATAGGACTATAACATAGAATATTTCTCTTCCTTGATCTATAGAAAAATTTGATTAAATATAAGATATATAATTTTTCAGTATAGAAATTTACTATATTAGAGTACATATATTATATATAGATACATTTACATAAAAATATTTAGGTGTTTACTGCTTATTCTAACATACGTAATCTACTGTAAATACATTTTGTATAGTGTAATATAGTAATAAAAAAACTCTGTAGGTAAGTATAATTATTGAACTAAGATGAAAACTCTATAAGATACAAAAAATTAACGTTTTATGGTTTAAATTGTGTATTCTGGAGAATATACCTTAGATTATGAATTTTCTAGGATTAACTATAAATCAGTTAACAGAATTTACATATATATACTAAAAAAATATGTTTTAAAGTAAGAAAAACAATTATATATAGAAGGAAAATATTTTAACTATCTTGTTTAATAAGTTATTTACATTGACTTACAACTTTGAATGTACTTGATGAAGGGAATATAAGGAGAAAACCATTATTCTAATAACAAGGCCCACCCCTTTTATTAGATTGGGTTGCTATGTTAAAGAAAGGTGTGAGAGAAAGAAAGTTTTCAAACGAAGTGTCTATTTTATGAGAATGAGAAATTTTCTTTTTGTAAGCTTGCTGAAGAAATATATTTAGCTATTCGAGATAATAAAAAAATAGGTTAAATGTAAAATGAGATAATTAGACATAGGCCTATCTATAGAATAAAACTTGAATATATAATAGATCTTAGTTATAAAAGTTTTCAAAGAAAAAAGAGATTATATATTAATATTTATAGATATCACATTCAAAATCTTAAACGTTTTTAGACTTTAGCGTCAGATCAATTTACTTTCTGTTCTTTTTCCCAGCTGAGCTTTAAGAATTTACTAAATAAGATAAAAAAAGGAGCAGACAGATAATGTTTTTAATGTTTTCCTATCGAATAATCATTTATTTAGCATCTTCTTCGTGTTTCTGGGTTTTTTACGAACTAGTAAATAATTTCCATACATACAGTTCATGATAGATTCCTGTTAGATGATGTACTTCTTAAAGCCTTTTTCATCTATTACACTCTTCATATGTTTATTTGACGGTTTACTATCTTAAATTAAGTATTATTGATGATTAATCATTATTTATTTAACTTATACAATCCATAAATGTCTTTTCTAAGATTCCATTACGCTAAAAAGAGGAATCTATATAGATTTCACCATCTATATTTGCGAAAGCATTCAGGTTTCAAAAGCACAATGCTATTTCTAACAAAACCTTTATTAGATGAATCAACAACAATTATACATATATATATATAATATTTTTAATCTATTATTGAAAAATCTACACTAATTTGAAATAATAATCACAAAACAAGAACTATTTCTCTCTTGTTCGTCTCTTAATAAAATCTATTTATGTTTGGAGAATTCAAATTAACAACTACTAAAGTTACGTTTAAAAGAATTGCGCTAAAATAAGAAATTGAAAGATGCTAAATAGATGTAATTTAAACTGTAGAATCATTATATATTTGTATAATCATCAATATGACAAACTCTTTCTAGAATATATCGCCAAATGAATTCTAATTGAGCATGAATTTGTAAGTTCTAAAGATAATTTTCTTTGTTATGATCATTTTCTTATATAGATTATTAGATTTTTTAAGATGTGATATTACATCTACAAAAAATGGTATTGACAAAACTATAGCAATACAATTGCAGATCAGACTCTCCTTTCGTCAATTAAGAGGGTAAATGATTAAAAATTAACGACATTAATTAATAGGAAATGTATATATTATTATTTTTTAATTTATTAATTTTCATTAAAACTTCTTCACTTTTATTTGACTAATTTTTTTTATTACTGTATTAATAATTAGGTCAAAATTCATTAAATTAATTTATTCACAGCATTTATAGTCCTTATATGTAGTTGAATACATTTACAAATCTCTTCTGAATGACAATATATTAAGCATAAATAATAGGTAACGCTGTTGAGTGGAAAAAAGTGAAAACAAAACAGAGAAAGAAAACAACCCTTGATTGCTTTTAATAATTTATTACTAATGCTACCATAAAAATAATATCTTAAACATTATTATGATTTTATTAATAGTTTGTCATTTATTTTCTTACATGCAAATGGTGTATACAGCATATTTTTAGATTAAAAAATTTTCTATATTATATTTATACATTTTACTTGTTACTTAAAGTAGACTTTTACCAGCATAATCTAGCATAATAAACAACTTTGAAGATTTCATTGTTTGAAGTTGAGAATACATTATAGCTGAGTTAAATTTTCTATTTGTAAAATGACCCTTTTTACTCTTCTATCGGTTCACGTTTTCTGCCTATCTATGTATCTCGTTCTCTTTTTTCTCTCTCTATCTTCTTGTATTTCTTTCTTTCCAAACACTCACTAACTCTGCTTCTCTCTCTCTCTCTCTCTCTCTCTCTCTCTCTCTCTCTCTCTCTCCTCTCTTTCTCTAACACATATATCTCCTTCTGTTTGTCAATCTGTCTATCTGCTTCCTCTGTTCGTCTCTTTCCTTCTTTCCTTTATTCAATTTATCTTTAATCATTTCTTATACAATTCAAGTAATATATTAGTAAAAATTTGTTCAACACTAGTTAATTGACTGATCTTATAATTGTGTGCTATAAAAGCAATTAGTCTTCAGTATTGTGTTTATTCGAACGTATGACATAAATAAGATCAAAAGTTTACTATATAATCTTATCATATTCCCTAATGGAAGAAAAATACATCTGATAGTTGGACTTTTTCATTAAGAAATAAATACTTCTTCTGCGATAGGCAAAGATGTACAGAGAACAGCTGATTGGTTATTTTTTATATATTTAAGTGTAGCGCCCTTTTTATAGAGATTAAAACTTAATTATATCTATAGAATAAATTATGAAGACTTAGAAATATCTAAAGAGAAGAGAAAAGATTTTATAATCGATTTTTTTTTCAAATTACAAAAATTAGAAGGCCATAATACAACTGAGTGTACTTTTCATACCAGAAAAACACTTATTAGCAGTTGCTTTTACGTCCAGCACTTAAATTTATGACTGTCTTCTGGTACTTTTTTCCTCTTTTTCTCTAAATTCTAACTATATTCTTTATTTAAAACCTAGAAGTAGAGAAACATCTGGATTTAAAAAGACAATTTTTTTTATGGTTAATCCTATCATCATAACTATAATATTGCTTACGAAGACATTATCCTAACGGATTGATATTGTACTGGATAATACCAGGCTTAATTCTACAGTTGTAGGTATAGCTTTCTTTTGACATTTTAATGATAATTTTGTTGGTCACATGAGTAGAAAGTGAGGGGGAGGGAGAGTAGGAGGTGAAAGTTAAGGGAGTATCTTGAAATAATTTTTATCCACCAAACTACTTCTATCGAACACTACTAACTAATTAAATTTACCAATAAATACACACTCTTCTTATCAAAACAACCTTTTAGTCCTGCTCTTATGGCTGCTAGATAGCTTCTGAAACAGAAATTAGCATCAAACTTCTACCTATATAGAAGCTTTATTCAGCAGCCGATGAACCGGAAAAGGTATGTGTGAATAACGTACAACGAAGAGAAATTCGAGGCTCGTGATCTGTTTACAATTACTTTAATACATAGAAATGGCCACAAATAAGAATTTTTCTTCTCGTTCAAATAAACCCATTTAAATTCTTTCAACGTTTAACGTCGTAATTCAATTTTTAGTCTACTTTAATTTTTCAATGATTCTCTTTATAAATGAAATTTCAACTTTATAATTTTTTATTTATTCAACAATAGAGGAAATTTACTTCATTTTACAAGGAAATTAACTGTTTATTCATAGAGATACAATTTACTTCTATAAAAATAATGGAAAAAGTACAAAGCATTTTATATACTTCGTGGATGGATGGATAGGATTATCGGAAAATGACTAAATAGTGTAGACTAATACTACGATTGTTAAAATCTGTTTAACGGGCTGAGAAAGTGCTTGAAGAGGGAAGGAGGGAGGGTATGTGATCAGAAAAAGACTACCACTTAAGAACACAGATCATGTTCACGCCGATCATGACGGGCTTAAAATCGACCGCGTAACGGAATAAGCAAGACACTAATTAGTTTAAACAATTCATATCCAGCAATTTCCTCTTTTGTCTATAGTTTTTATTTGATACGGGTTTCATATTATTCTTGTTTTATCATAGAGCTTGTAAAATAATGCTATAATTATAAAGTGTTCGCTTTTGAATTGCCTTAAATTCAAGGCTTATTAAATTGAAATCGTTCGAATATTGCCTTTGTTAGCTTAAAATTGAAAAAAATATATTTTCTGACACTCTTTATTAAATAAACAACCATTTTCTCAAAATCTTTATTAAAATTTTATAAAACCAATGAACGAATTAAATTCTACGCCTAAATATTTATTTTAAAAATGTAAGCATATTCACATATTCAAATTTCTATTACAATAATTTATTAAAGTTTATTATACTTTACTAAGCCGAATGTCGAATTGTATATTAATTAGCTTATTTAAATATGTAGGAACCGCCCACTCAGTCGAAACGTCTACAACAGTTAAACGGTCGGAAGCATGCTTAACGCTCTTTTATTTGCCGTTCTTATCTTATCTGCGAACGTTGCGTGTCTTCCCACGTTCGATATAAAACGATCGGAGAACGGAATCTTAAGGCGACAAACCAGAGCTCCATTTGGTCCCTACGAGTTTAAAAGGTTAGCCAATTTCGGTGTGAAAAGGGATTTGGGACCTTTTGGTGTCGACAAGAAATTGGGAGGATTCGGAGTGAAAAGACTTGGAAATTTTGGAGTGAAAAGATTAGCGGGCTTCAATGTCAAGAGGAATTCTAACTTGGCTAAGATAATGACCATGTTAAAGGAATGTAAGTATAAAATAAACATAATTAGTAAAACTAAAATTCGGTACTTGTACTGTAAATATGTATATACATGTACTTGTATTGTTTATAGATTATATATATATGCAGAAGTTACCTCTATATATATATTTGTTTATCTATTCCCATCAGCTTCTTATATCTATTCCAATAGATTCTGAACGAATCGCTTATAAGACTTTAAAGGAAGAAGAGTATAATTATGTTTTAATCTTATTCCTTTTTCTATCCAAACTAAAAAGAGTTTCTTCCTCCACCTTTTTTTTATGTTTACCATTATAGATATACTTTTTCAATAATAAAAAATAAAGACAATACGTTTGATACTATTCACCTTCCTTGTTTAAACTTAATATTGGTTTTTTTTTTATATAAATAATAAATCAACTTTACATTAAATTTAATCATTGAAAACTAAAATTTCTTTCTATTTGAACTTGAGTTTACTTACTATTAGAATATTTTCTAACATTTCTAGTTGTCGTTGGTAACGCCATCGTAATATCTAGTCATTATTTTACCTCAAAGTAATTTTCTTAATAGGGATTTCAATATCGATAAATGAATAGGTGGGCAACAACAAGGCAAAATTGTAATTATGATTATATGTACATTTTTATTATGTTTTATACATAAAAAGATTTTTATGATTTGGTGAAAGCTATACTAGCACTATCTGATTAAGAATAAATACCGTAACTGATAAGGTAAGACGCTATGACAGAGTCTTTTAACATATTTTATAAACAACGTTAAAATTTATTCTATATAGAAAATGTTTAATACAAAAAACAAACAGAAATGTTAGCTTCAAAAATTCTATTCCTTTTATATGAACATAATATTTCACGAAACATTTAACGTAACGTTGCTACTCATGCATAGATCTATTAACATTGGTTTTATATATAATTTTCTATTAATCACATTTTCTAACTGTTAATAATATTTCAAAAAACATATAGTAAAGCCCAATAATTTCCTACATTTCAAAGAAGCTATTCGATCAAATTGAGTGCATTTTTCATTCAAGGAAATCATAATAAAAAAATAATTTATCAAGCTGATGCTTTTAAGGAAACATTTTAGAGAAAATATAAAATCTACAGAGAATCTAACGATATATACTATACCGTTTGAAATACTCTTAGATTCTACGTTCAATAATCGAATTTCCAGTTTTTTTTTCCTAGTTTTCTATTCTTTTCTATTTTTTTTACAAGATACTACGAACATGGTTGAAAGATAGATTTTTGTTGGGAAAGTACTTTTCCTCTATTATTTACAAAAATGTACTTAAAAACTAACTATAAATGCACAAATAGATATATATTAACTCATTTCGATTATTTATTTTTCATATAAATAATCAATTAAGATGATAAAAATTCCAGATTAAACGTTGACTCTTTGCAAACAAATTTATGTTATTTATATAATAAAGAAAATAATAAGAACATGTTCAAATTCTAAAATAATTGAGTTTATCATGATACATCCTTTTCTTTCGTATACAGTCTAAATATTTATATATGTATATATACTGTAGGATTCTACATGGTTCAATCTTTGATCTTTAAATAGTATCACACTTTTGTTCATGAACAATAAGATACACGTTGAAGGCAAAAAGGTCTAGTTCTATTTTTTTTAACTTGTTCTATATAGATACATGACCTTTACTTATTTAAAAGGTAAATATATATTAATTATGAACATCTGAAAGAATTATTATTAACAGTACTCACTTAATAAATGGAAGTAATTTAAAAATAACTTTTAAAGTAAATTGAATAATCTATTTTTAAAGGACATTGTACTGTAAGTAATAAAAAGCATGAAACATAAAAAAAAGAGAAAAGAGGAAGAAGAGAAAAGAGTTTATTTTCATAAAGAAAGAAAGTCCCTATAATACAAGAATCTTCTCGTTAAGTAGTCTTCATTCTCGATCACTGTCTATTAACAGTCAATTCTTCAACAAGTAATCTTGACAAGATTTAGTTTTGATTTACAATTTCCTTATCCTTCTCTATCCTGTTTTACCAATTCAATTATCTTTTTTTCATTAACTTTTTTAACTATACTATTGGAATTTTAAAGTTTCTTGAATTTTATTTATGCTTTGTCTATTTGTTATTGTTTATCTTTTTTTTCTTTTTTACAGATTCATAACCTTACTTCATCATTCAAGAAAATTAATTTAACATACTATATATATACATATATATATATATATATGTATAAATTGTTTAATTAAGAAAAAATATATTGAGGAATAAAAAACACCTTGTCAATCAGACTAATTTTCAATTTTTTGTTGTCTATGTGTCGCATAGTACAATACATTCAAGTTTCGAGCAGCCCACAAACATATTTTTATAAATTGGGACTATTTAATATTAGGCGTTTCTCTCTGTTATATTACCTATAGCTTACTCACATACGCTCTCTCCTTCTATTATCTCACTTTTCTCAATTAATCTCCCTCCCTCCATCCTTTCCTCCCTCCTTCTTTCTTTCTCACCTTCTCTATCTCATTTTCGCTTCTGTTCTATTTCTCTACCTTCTTCATATTTTGAAATATAAAACCCTTTCTTTGCTGATAAATCCCTATTTTTTAAAATTATTCCTGTCTTTTCATATGGAGTATTATTATATATTAATATCACATCATTTCAATGACATAACTATAAAAATAGATAAATAGTGTTCACCATCTGTAAACTTTAATAATAAAGAAAGTAGCATTTGAATATTATTGAGAAAATTATAGAAAATGTGTAGGCCTTAAAAAAAGCAGCGCACAGAAATTGAAAAGGGCGAATCAATACGAGGCCGTTTTCATAAAATATCTTCAATACTGTTCAGTCCCGCCCTATATGAAAACAGGGCGTGTTGAAATCTTTTACCGTATGAAATTTTCAGTTGATTAAGTAGTTAAAAAGTCATGGATTCTGATTCAAATAGCGAAGCTTCTGATAATGAGTTTAAAGGACTCGAAGAATGGGTCACAATGCAGCATTCGACTTTTTGTAATTGGGTCAATGATAAATTGATGACTGTCTCTGAAAAGGTTGAGAATTTGGCAAAAGATATGAGGAGTGGCGAAAAGTTATGTAAATTAATGAATGTTCTAAAGGGAAAGAGTATCGGTAGAATCAAAGTAAATGCAGTTAACCATTATGCCGCAAGTGGTAACATAGAATTAGCTTTTCAAGCAATGAGGAAAGATGGAGTTAAACTTGTAAATATAGGTATGTAATTCACATATTCACATTCAATTTATTAATATATGTTGTGTATAATTATTTATCTAAATTTTTTTTAATATCAATTAAATCTTTTCAGTTCTGTCAACTTTTATTAATTATTTATATAAATAACGGCTTTTTAGCTGACTAACATAAAAAAAACATTTCACCTTTTAAAAATAGATTTCTTTAAATTCTAGGAGCTGAAGATATATCTAAAGGTTCTCTAAAGCTTATTCTAGGCCTTGTATGGACCTTAATTCGAACGTATCAATTGAAATCGGGAGGAAAATTACCAGCCAAAAAACTAATGATAAAATTTTTTAACGCAATTTTATATCCTTACAAAGAGATAAATAATTTTACATCAGACTGGAACGATGGAATAGCTTTACAGTAAATATCATAATTACTAACTTAATGCTTTTTTTGTTTCTAAGGAAACAGTACATTTAAAAAATTAACTTATTTCTATCTATTCTTATTATTTCAGTGGTGTTATTGAATATTGTAAACCGGGAACATTTCCGGATTGGATGAATTTAAAAGTCTCAAGAGCGTAAGTTAATTAGGAAATTGTAATTGTCTTTATTAAGATTATTTTAAATATTAATTATTTATTTCAAATCTTCCGTATTGAATAATTAATAATAAATTTTCATTTAACTTCTAAAGGGAAGAGAACTGCAAAAGTGCATTACAAATGGGACATAGAGCTTTTGATATTCCAATTGTAATTAAACCAGAACATATGGCTAATCCCAATATCGATGAATTATCAGTTATGACTCAGCTATCATATTATGTTACGGAAGGTAGTCCAGGTTATATAAAAACAATGGAATGGGTTAACTCAAAGCTTTGCGTTTCAACTATTAGCAATTTCACGGTGAGTTTAACAAAAAAATACAAAGAGTTATTTAAAAATTATAAACTTCGTCTGTAGACCGATTGGAATAGTGGAAGAATAGCCAGTGAACTAGCTATTGAACTTGGAGCAGACGTTCCACGTGTTGATGGAAGTTCTGAAGAACTTTGTAAAGCTGGTAAAAAAAATTTAATCAACAATTTGTAGAATACTTTAGTTATCAGCATAAGTATACTAGAAAGATTGAAAATTCAAAAGTGTGTAGTATAGTCGCTGTTCTTGAGTTTTTATCACTCAACCCTCTTTGAATTCTTTAATTAAAGCTTGAATAAATTTTGCAATCATTAAATGGAACGTTTAAAGCTAAAGTGGAATGTAATCTGAGAGGAAACATTATATTTATGATGTCGCGTACAAGCTATTTTAATATAGATTACTTTATTTATAGAAAAGTCAAAATCTTTACTCTCTATTTATTTAGAATTACTGATGTTGTTTTTGTATTCAGCAATGAAGGCTAGCGAAAATCAACTTGGAGTGAGGCACGTGATATCTGCAACTGATATGACCATACCGACAGTTGATCATATTGGTATCATGGCATATGCTGCTTGGCATAGAATAGTACCAGAAAGGAAAAAAAAATTGAAATTTGCCGAGGTACCCGAGGTAATTCAACCTTCTCCCCCCAGGGCAAGGAGCCCCTCTCCACCTCCTCCAGAGCCAATTTCAGCTCCAGCCCCGATTATAACTCCTGCAATTGTACCTGCTCGAACTATCTCAGAAAATAGAGATTCGGTTAGATCTGTATTTCTATATTGTTTTATTACGCAATTTCTATTATTTACGGCAGTTGGTTAGGAAAACTCAAATAGAGCGTAAATCCGTAAATTCATCGGTGATGTCGTCTACTTTGTTATCATCGATTTCTTCCAATACTTCTACAGCCCCTACAATTCCGGTTGCCTCAAAATCGGTGTCATTTAAGAGAGAAGAAGTAGTTGTCTACATGCTAGATACTTGGAGAGTTGATGCTACCTTAAATATAATGGTTAGTATGTGATTAATAAATGTATGAAAAGTAATACACGAATATCTCAGGTCGACACATCGGCATTTGGAAACGGAGCTGTTAGAGCGGAGGCCCATTCGCCTGGCAGTGACTTGGAAGACCTTCGTATAACTCGAACTGAAGATTTCTTAAATTTTATAAGTTTCAGACCAACTGAAAAAGGTAAAAATATTAAAACAACAAACATAGTAGACTATGAAAAGAGTAAAAATTTTACAGGAAATTGGAAAATACAAATATTCTACGAAAATCAAGAAATTAGCGAGAGTCCTTACTACGTTAATGTCTATGATCCTTCATTAGCAAGAATCATTAAGACACAGATTGGAAAAGCGGCTATTCTAAAAGATTACAGTTTTGAAGGTAGAGAATATTTTAGACGCTGTTGGTCAAATTTTTTAATAAAAAAATTACAATTTTTAGTTGATTGCCTGCAAGTTGGGTGCAAAGAGCTTGACGTTTTTGTCACCCAGAATGAAAATCAAGTACCTACAGAAATAAATTTATGCGGAAATGACAGATATAAAATAACTTTCTATCCAAGAATTCATGGGATATTCAACGTTTCAGTTTTTGTTGGTGGAATTGAATCACCAGGTTAGAAACCCTAAATAAAACAACTAAAGAGAATATTTTAATCAAATTTTCCTAAAGGATCTCCATTTATGGTTGATGCAACTGATGCAAGAAAAGTTAGTGCTGATGGGTTAGGCTTGAAGGAATGTATATGTGGCAAAGAAGCTTTCTTTTCTATCTTGGCTACTTCGGCACCAGATAAAAAATCAGAAGTAATCATCATGTGTAAGTATGAGCTATGAGACTCTTTCTAAGCTGTTTAATAAGCTTACTATAAACAACTGAGCACGTTAAAGCCTAATCGGATAAATCTATTATTTATGTAAACTATTTGCCTGAATATTTACGATATAAATAGAAAGTGTGTTAATTTTCACCATCAAAGATGTCATTACGGTACTACATCCAAAAAAAAAAAAAGATATTTCAGCTGTTTCTTTAAATTCGCTTTGTCAGGAGATTTTCTTCATTTAAATAAACTTAGAAAGACCAATCATGCAAGCTGTGAAAAAACACTTAGAGCTATGTGAAAACTTATGTCATTTATAAAATAAAGGGAAATTAACTTCATAAAAGAATTATATCAAATTGAGTTTATTCATTTTTTCAATCTTAATTCAATTCGTATTTAAAAGTTTTCTTTAACACTTCTTAAGAGCACAGGCAAGATTTATTCACATGGGAAATATAGGTTTACATTTATTGAAAGAAAAATAAAGGAAAGAAAACTTCATGAATTACTTATTTTCGTAATTCTACAATTTAATTGTTTATATCTTTTTTCCTTTGACAGCACCTACTGGTAGAAATATAAAACCAACTATACAAAAAGTAGCTCCTGATCGTTTCAATGTATCCTTTGTTCCGAAGGAAGAGGGAAATCATACTGTTGAAATTTTCTATGACACTAATGCTGTTATAGGAAGTCCATTCTATACAATTGCTCGTAAACCGAAGATTTTTGTTAAAAATCTGGAACAAATAGTTCAAAAAGATCGAGATTATGTATTTGAAAGTAAACGCTTTTTGAACTATATAAATATCTTATTTATTATCAAAATATGTATTATATTCTCCAGTTGACGCCAGCGAAGTTTACGATAATGGAACCATTGAAATAGATTCTGCATGTCCTGTTAAAGGTTACAAACAAACTGGAGAGCATAAATATACTGTAACATACAGACCTACAGATATTGGAATAGTTGATTTTATAATCAAATACGAACATGTTGAAATAAATGGTAAGGAAAATCTTTCATCTTATCTAATAAATTCTAAATCATGTATTCATCTCAAGTTTAAACACTTCATTTATGTTATAGGAAGCCCTTATAGGGTTGAAGTGCAAGAAAATAATCATTTTAGAAGGTCTTTAATAAGATAAGCAAGCAGTTGGTTTCTTATACAATAATAGAGATGGTAAGGTTTATATTTTCGTATTTAACAAACTTCATGAAATTGCTTTTACCTCTTTATTAATAGTTACTTGATTATACAACAAGAATATATGGAATTCTCTTTTAACCACTTTTATAAAATATTACGAAAAAATATTGAAAAATGTATAAAAGAAAGCATTTTTGATGTTTTTCTATTTTGAAAATGATAAGATACTCTTCTATTCTTCGGGGAAAAGATTTCAAAACTCATGCATATACAGTTATATATATATATATATACAGTATATATATATTACTAATATATATTAGTATACATATATATAATTTTATATGAAAAACATATTTTTTACTTTTCTTTTTATAAATCAATACAAATTTTATATTCATACGTAAAGTTTCTCTCCTATTATTGCATAATTGGTGAGAAAACTATCCGGCTTGATCTAGAGAAGGAAACAACTATTGATCTTTCAATACTCATGATACTTTTAATTCTCCATTTTGCTTTTGCTAATTTGTTTATATTTATTATTTGCATATTCAGCAAAAAAAGATAACTGAAAGAGAAAATATAAACATGATCTTTTAAAAATGCGACATCTGTTAGTTATTTTCGTAGTGAATCGTGATTGATATTCTAACGCCATCTTCAGGCCGAATGATAAAACAACAATTATTTGCGTTTATAAAAACGTTAAAGATATGAGGGTACTTAATGTCTAATTCAGTCGAACCTAAAATCTGAAGAGCGTCTTCTTTGCTGTATATAGAAGGTATAAACTAAGAATCTTCTATAAATATAACAAATGAAGAACTTGGAATGACATAATGGAGAAAAATAAGATTTTCTAGCTTCTTTCCTTAAGAGAGAGTGAGAGAGAGACAGAGAGAGTATAGGATATAGTCGTATGATTCCTCTTAAAATACTCTAAACGAGAACTCCTATGAATCAGACCGTAAAAATGAAAAGCCTTTTGTAACAACAACTTAATTGAAAAACTAGGGCATATTCTCTTAAAAACTTAGAGCGATGAATGAAACTAGCTTTAGGCTATGTAGTTTGATAATTAATACTTCTTTAATAACCTCTATGGATTCTTTTCAACGAAATGGTCTTTTCAGGATAGTAGTTCGTCAATTTGCTTAAACGAATATTTCATGTTCCTATTGAAAACACCAATTTATCTATATTAAACAAAAATTGATAAACTATGACGGCAATCAATTTCAAGTATTCTTATGCGAATATTGTTAGTTTAGGACAACTTTCACATTTAATTAGAGATTGTGGAAAAGAAGAGAAAAAGTCATCATTCTATTTTTTTTTCTCTTTTAGATATAGTTTTCCTTTCGTAATCAAAACCTCTTAAAACATTCTATAGATAATGTATGTATTAAGTAGATATATATTTATATATATATATATATATATAGCAATCTTCCTTGTAGGCTATCAGCATTTTTCTCTCTTCAAAATGAATTTGAATGATAGAAAAATCTTTGATTTGCTCAACACCACAGGGATACTAATATATATATATATATATGTAGTACTAAAATAGACATATTTAGCTATTAATACTTTTATAGAATATTCGAAGAATTAAAAATAAATACCTCTCTCTAATATACTTTCTTCTTATTTCCATTTTATATTTCAATCTTCAATGTAATTTTGCCAGTTTTTAACATCTCACTCTAAATCTTTGTTCATATAAATATACTTTGAAAATGAAAGGAGGATAATTATTAATTTATTTGAAATATTGTTAAAAAATGATTATTTGTAAGCTGAAATAAACTTCCCTCAACAACTTTTTTGCTCTTCTCAACAATTTTTCGAGTGGTTCCCTCTAATTGCTTGCGTCAGTGACACCAGATGAGTCATATTTTTCTTTAATCTATTTAGCTTTCAATTCTGTCTTTTATTTTTGTTTATATTCGTATTTAATGTTATTTTTGATAAATACTTTATAAGTGAAATGTACGATAACATTACATTGAGCATCAAAGATAAAAAAAGACAGAAAAAATGACTATAAAAATGGAATCTGACAGTCTACAAGGTTAAAGAGAATGCAAAGCAAGAAGAAATGAATAGAACAAGTTAATTAATTCTAAGAAAAGTGAGGTTTATGACAAACTTAATACTTTCAGTCCCAAAAACTTAAATGAATCGTTTTCAGGTTGTGTATTTATAAAACAATACAGTTGCTTTTGCATCTAAACTAACGAATTAGCATCAAATCGATTTACATTGTGGTCTTAATTTAAGTTGTCTACAGCTGTTTTTTTTCAAAGTTTCCAATCTCTCTTTTGTACTTGCTTCCATTTATAAAATACCAGACGAAAGATTTTTATTATGAATACAAAACAATACATGCTTATATATAGGCGTATACATACTGATGTACAAACGCACGCATATATATATATATATATATATATATATATATATATATATATGAATTAATAGACATAGTATATTATTTTCACTATTAAATATACCTTAATAACTAGAAAAACTACTTTTACAATATTTTCGTCTCCGCAAAATAAGTCAAAGTGAGACAAGTTAAAAACGGAAAATTGAATTTAATAAGTAAACAACAATCATACTGCAGTTAATAATATTATAAAACTATATCTATTTATTTATAAATATAGAGTGTGTGAGAGTTATGATTATAGTATAACAAGTACTCTGTGGCAAAACACAACAAATATTCTTCTGTATCTTTCCTTTCACGATTAGAAAATTAAAAATAAAACAAGTGTTTCTTTATTATTTTCTTTAGCTATAAAAATGTCAAAGTAAAGAATTAAATTAGAAATATTGTTCTCAAAAAATAGAATATCAATTACCTGGAAAGAATAGCTATTTCAAATTGTTTCTACCAATAGAATATAGAATTTACTATTGCAAATCAGAGAAAATGTAATATTATTCTTTTCTTCATAAAGTTATGCAATCAATATGTAAAGGAAAAAATACATTGTACAGAAACTTGATCTTTTATATATTTGACATGAGAAACCATTGCTAATTTACTTTTCAGTAATACCAGAAATCAAATCAAATCTATTTCTTAAATTAAGAAGAGAATCAAAGGTATTCGAAATTTAAATATTAAAGAACCTAATTAATGAAAAGGGATAAAAGAATTCAATGGTTAATAATAAGAAAGTGGGAAATTTTGCATTCATATTTTTATAGTTCTTAGGGAAAAGTTTCTTATTGAAATAGAAATCAACGTGAAAAAACAACGATTAAGTCTTTTCTACACTTAACGAATGCACCTAATACTTTATTTTGTCTGTGTAAAGTTCATTTTCGTGAGAGGTAATGCTGACTAATATCAATTAAATATTACATACAGTCTTATTTAGCTTGCTTTATTTATTTTATTTAATTAAAGCCATCATATTTATTCTTCAAAATTAGCTTCCATGCACGGAATTCTCTTCTATTTTTGCCCATTGAAAGTAAAATTCGTTTCTTTCTTACAAAAAAATTCTTTTTAGCTTTTCTCTTTCGCTTTTTCTCTCTTTCTTTCTCTCTCTCTCTCGCTCCAGTTTTTCTCTCTTTCATTTTCTCTTCTTTGGTCTGTCTATCAATCTGCTTACCAAAAAAGAAAATATAAATAAGGGATAGTTTGATTCAATTGAATATATCCCTTGCCTTAGTTAATATTACTCGAACTACTTTGAGCAGTATTTGTGTAATATCTCACTCAGTAAACTCCAAAAAAACAGAGGGTTTTGGGAAAGTTGAAAAGAAAAGTTTTAATTGATTTTTAGTTAGTTTTTATATTGAATCAATATTATAAAAATATGACTTTCAAATTAAAAACCATTCGTCTTGCACTTTTAATGACTAAAAGAAATTAAAGTATTGTAAATTTATACTAAAATTCATTAGTATGCAAATTTTTTGCACTTTTGTTAGAGAACTAACTTAATTAGTTTAAAAAGAGATACTCAGAGAGAGAGAGAGAGAGAGAGAGAGACACACACAGAAAGAGAGAAAGAGAAAGAGAACAAATAAAGAAAAAAATTCAAATAGGTAAATATTGATAAATAAAAATTATTAGAAATTTGTTTACTCTAAATGAATTATTTATTAAATATTGTTTGTACGGATTTACTCAGTTACACATTGCAGGAGATAGCCCTTAACGCGCTACGACAAAATTCGACAAAATAAAGTGTAAAGATAGGGACAGAAAAATAAATTTTATGAGAAATTATTCTTCTTTTTCCCCAAATCTAAACGGTATATGGGCATTTCGGTCCTGTCTTTCAAATCCATCATCGGCTCTTTTTCCATATCTGAATATTCTTTTGAAAATTTCTTCGTCAAGACTGCTGTCCCTTTTTCCATAGCGCATAATTCCTCTACGTAATCGATCAAAATATCCCGGCAATTGTTTTTCTTCTGTACCTATTGAAAGTCAAATAATTAATTAGACAAATTAATTAAAGTTCAAAATTATTAATAATTAAAATGTAATCAATCTATTTAGCCTTTATTTACACGTTTTTCCAAGTAAGCTTAATCTACGCAAAATGACCTCCGTAGACTTTTCTTTAATTAAATAATTTAACTTTTTAAATCAGAATATCTATGTTTTTTTTTCTTTTTTTAAACTGAAAACAACGAAGCCAAAAGTCTTTGACAGAGCTCTGGCATATGTCTTAATAACTTTTTTCATTAGAAATTATATTCATTTTCTCTTGGGGGCCAGTATATTGTATCACATAATTTCTTTGCCACAGTCGTATTACATTGCCTATGACGTATTAGATTATTAAATATAATAGTCAATCTCTAAGGATCATTAAATGATAGTCATTCTTTCAAACTCTTAATAGGCAAGTCACAAAGTTTAAAGGTTGAAAAACATTTCATTAAATGCGACATTTTAAAGAAAAGAGAACATCTTGTTCGTTGACCAGTCATTACTCATTTTTTCTCCTACGTACAGCACATACTGAAAATATATTTCGAAAATCTAACTCCATTAAAGAAGGTATTGAAACAATTTGCATATTATCTATTTATATAATTCAGTTTTCCAATTGAGAAGAAACGCTCCAAATTGTCCTATTACGTATAAATTTATGGATAATAATTCTGTTAAAAATTATGCAGAAATCTAGATAATTTAAGGCAGGAAATGTACACTTTATCTCTAGTTTCATTTATGAATGAAAACTGGAGAGGTAACAAAAGAGGGAGAAGATGGGGAAAAAAGTGCAAAAGATGAAATCTTTCGCACTATTTAAAGCTTCTATTATCGTCTTATACAAAGTATTTTTTAACAATTAACTCAAGAAACATTAATGATAAAAACTTGAAGAAAAAGTGCTTTTAGCTCCAGAAAACGGTTTATTTCATTGACCCTGTTCATCTCTTATATAATGTATGTATTCTACTGCATAAAGCTATTTACCCTATATTTCTTAAGAAGATAATATCTTATTCCATCTTGGACAAATAAATCGAATAAAGTTTACTTTTCAAATGAATTAATACTTTATGCACATATGCAAGCTTATCGATAAATTATTTCTATTTTACTGCCTTTATCAATTGACAATATCTAAGTAAATATATATATATATATATATATATATATATAGAGAGAGAGAGAGAGAGAGAGAGAGAGAGCATTGCGCAAAAAATTAGAAGCCGAACCCTTTTCAACAAAAATCAATCTTACCACTTTATATTAAACATAATAGTGACGCTTTCTTTTCGACAAAGACATCAAACTGCGTATATTTATGTAAACATTATTGTTCCTGTATCTCTCTATAATGATTTATATGCATTCTACAATCTTAAAATAAGATCAACTGGATGATTTCTCTTTTGAATAGTATAATATATATATATATATATATATATATATTATATATATATACTGTATATCTTTTATTCTCTTCTATCATTTTCTATCAATATCTCCTTCACTCACTTTCTCCCTCTGTCTTTCTTTGTCGGTTTGTTTGTATGTCTTTGTCTCTCTCTCTCTCGTTCTCTCTTTCTGTTTATATATATATTTCTCACACACTCCCCTGACAAAAAAATATTAGAAAATTCTTATAATTTCTTAAATTATATCTTATCGTATTCTAAATTGCACAATTTTCTGACAAACTTAACATTCCATACCTTAAGCACCTAGAATAAAAACTCGAAATTTTTTAAGATCTAAAAAAGAAAATTATGACGCCATGAAGAAGAAAGGGAAAATAAAATGTGTTGTTTCTAATTTTCTTTTTTTGCAATAAAACTCTACTAAATTGGATGGCTGCCTTCTAGTTTCAGATTTCGTTTGAAATGCTGCCAAATTATTAGAAAAAATACTAGTGAAAAATAAGGCGATTAGAAACTTTCTAATTCCCCCAATTAGTTTTAACCATGACCAAAATATACAAACCGGAAATGGGAGCGGTTAAAGCTGCCAAGAACAAGCAGGCGATTAAAACAGCTTTGAGGGTGTTCATCCTCTGAAATAAAGATCAGGAAACGTATAAAAAAAATTATATATATACTGTATACTATATATATATAAATAAATATATATATATGAATTCTTTATTTTCTCGATGTTTCTAAAGTTTTCCTTCTCTTTATCTCTCTTCCGTTGAGCTTAATAAATTACAAAGTTTAGATACGATAATGAGTCGGCTGTATTAACGGTTTTGTTTATTGGAGAGCGATTAATCGTCTCTTTTCGACTGATAAGAAGCAGCTGAATCTATACGAAAGCGTCTCTTTCAAAGTTGTTTTTTTTTCCTCTCATTTCTCCATTTATTTATCAATTTAAGAAGGAAAATGTTAAAAATATCGGGAAGACGTCTTTTAGATTGAAAAAATTTATCAACCGCAATTTGAGTGTGATAAATACAGTAATTAATTTAATTTAACGAAAGCAAATCAAATTTAATATAAAATCTAGATTTTTGCACTTACCTTAAAATATGTAGGTATGTAGGAGATGGAAAAAGAAATATAAGTTTTCTTTAGCACGACGTCTACTCGCGTCTGAAATGACGGCAGAAAGGCAGAACAGTATGTCGCCTACACGGTCACGTGATTACAGCTCGAGGGCAAATTTATTCGGATGATAAAACTATTAACTTCTTACTTTTCAATTCTAAAGATATTAAAATTATTTTACGAAGAAAGAGTGAATTTTTTTCTTAAATTTAATGGCCACACTAAAAATACTTTATATATATATATATAGATATATGTATAATATATACACTATAAATGTATGTTTCTAGATCAACTGAAGCTATCCGATGTCCGAAAAAGACTTTAATTTTTTCATAAACCTTTTATTCAAGCAAATTTTAATAAAAGAATAGAAAAAAAGATTCACGAATAATGCGTATTAACGAATAAATCAAAAAACACAAAATCATTTTTTAAAGGACTAAACTATCACGTACTCTGTCTCACAATTCGTATCTTTTCTAATAAAATTACTAATAACAGAAATTTGAAACGATAATGGTAAAAGAGTACGAACGTGTTACAAAACTTTTTCACGGAATGTAAAATATTTATTATCCTTTAAATATAAGGATAATGTAAATATTTAATAAATATTATTGGTGTATTTAAAAATTTAACTTGATCTTTTCGTTTAACATATTAAATATTATATAAACTTAGGAAATTGATATCTATAGTTATGCTATTTGTATAAATATAGAAATTTACTCTTATTTTGAATATTTGTTGTTGACAACAAAATCAAAGAAAATAGTGTATACGATAAAAGAGCTATATGATCCATGCTTTTTTTTTCCTTCATGATATAGCAAAACTTCAAGATCTATTCTATTAATAGAGCTCAGGAATAGATGATATTGCATATTCGTTTTTTATACAGTATGCTAAAATGCAACGTTTAACAATTGGTTGCGAATTCCTTTCGAAGGAAGAAACAACTAAAAGAATGCAATACAGAATAGAATATATATGGACATATTCATAGATAATCATTCATATATTGCTACAGAATGTTTTATAATTGTATAAAATTTTATATGAAGTCAAAAACTGTATTCTAACGGTTAGAGGTTAAAATAGAACTTATCTCTTTTTATGCTTTTATACTTTACGTTCCACCCTAATTCAGTAGAAATTTCATTTTTCAAATTAACTTGTTAATTACTTTTTTCATAAATGATAAGAAAATAAATTATGCTATTCATTTTATATTTTTTTTCTTTAGGTCCAAATTAAAAATTCAGCTTTTTTTTTTTCTTTTTAGATATTTTGCTGAGGTTGTTATATAAGAATTGACCAGATTTATTGATCAAAGAGAAAGTCGTATAAAACTGTTGTTGTATTCTGATTGGTTTCCTTTCTATTGAGAGTCAGTGAAATAGAGATTTATTTCTTTAAAAAGTTTTATTTGTTAATTAAGCATTGATATAGGATGTAGGAATATTTTTCCTCTCTTTTACTCACTCACTCACTCACTCTCCCACTCTCCCACTCTCACTCTCTCTCTCTCTCTCTCTCTGTCTATCTCTCTCCCTCTCTCTCTCGCGCTCCCTTTCTCATTCTTTCTCTCTGTTTGCCATTATCCAATATATCCTTGATTTAAATATGGTATGTGACATTTACGTATAACATCAATGTTCCCTTTTTTATGTACATTTAAAAGAAAAATCTTTTTAAAGCTAATTTGAGAATTATGTCGCTTTAAAAGATAAAAGGAAGGAATTTTTCAATAATTTCTATTTGATATTAGATCAAAATTTAATGGCTTGGGTATAAATCGATCAGTCTAGATAGAATTGATTAATAAGATTACATTAATTATATTTAATATAATTAATAAATTAATTATGATTGTCTGAGTTTTAAAGAAAAGAAAAAAGAGAGAAAAAACTTCCTAATAGATTACATTTAGAAAGCTTCGTTGTAATAAAATAAAGCTGGGTCACGAAAACTGCAATTTTGAAAGGAAAAAGGAAGAGAGAAAAAAGTAGAAGGAATGAACAAAGGAAAGAAAAAGTATGACCAAGAATCAAATTACTTTTGTACAAAATGAAAAGAGCATGAAGAGGACCCGAAAGTAATTTTCGACCGTATTGAAATAGTCAGGTTAGGCGTTAGGTTGTAGTTTTTCAATGTTACTTAAATAATTCAGGAATATAGAAAGGACAAATTGAGAACATATACATATATATATATATATATATATGATTTTATCATCAAAAGGAACAGGAAAAAGTAAAGGTAAATGAGAAGTTTTAGTTTCTCACGATGGCTTTATCAACCATAGGTCATTTGTTTATTATGTTCTTCTCAAGGCTTGTCGGAGCTATGAGCTACGGTTGATGGGATTTATCGCATCGGTGACGTCGTTCCCTAAAGAAATAGAGTAAATCATATTTCATAACACAAATAACCTTGAAACTAGAATTATAAAAAAAAAATTACAAAATAGAGCGTTCCCATTGCGAAGATGTCCGGCCTGTACTGTATTTATAGCATTTCCAAGATGAAGAGGAGGAGTAGGAGGTGTAGGTTGATTTCATTCTATGTGTCCTCTTAATCTTAAGCATCTTTTTAATTGTTCCGCTCCCCAGCCTCTATTAGAAAAAACCAGCACTTGCCATGTGCAGTTCTATTTTTATACGTGTCGTATGTTTTTGGTCGCTTTCTCGTAAAATTCCCTAAATCACTTTCTCTCCTTTTATGTATTTGGTTATAAAAAAAGTTATTTCTCTTTTTTACCCTCTTTTACCTTCTTTCCCTACTCAAAAGCCTTCTAATAAAGCTGTAGTTGTGTCAAATGATTAAGAAGGAAAAGTAGGTTGAATCTATACATCAAGAAAGGTTCTATTATAAAATTATGATTAATTACAATTTGTAGTAATAAAAGCTTACATGGCTGCATATCAAAGCGGAAAATGCTTTTAATAGCTATTTTAATAAATACTTTTTCCTCAAATATGACAAAAACAAGTAACAAGAAAAAGAAATCTTTTATTTTAGAATTAGAATTACGTTACAGACTGTTTATTCAATAATAATTAATTAATAATTATAAAAGCTTATTACAGTGAGATAACATCAATTAACCAAATAAACTTTTATCTTGTATAATATTGCAAACTAATCAAAGTGCTATGGGCAGAGAAGAATCGGCGAATGAAGTAAGTTGAAAATAGTCCATGATACACCTTACTCTATACAGTTATTTCTTTTGAAAGGTATGATAAAACGAGAAAAGGAAATGAATCATTTAAACTAAACAGTATTTGAAATTTGTAAAAATCTTTTAAATTTAGAAAACCTTTTCCTATTAACAGTTTTATATAGGCTTAAAATAAACGGATTTATATATTTAATGGCTAACAGTAAAAAAAAAATCTATCCTTTTTACACAAAATTCAAATGGAAAAATTCGGTAAACAACTAAAGAACCACTCTATCGGACATACGTAAAAAATCGAATTAGTTCGATTTTCCTGTCGTTAAGAATTAGCAAGTTTTTTTTGTCTTACTATTAAATATATTATGCTATTTTATTCTATGTTTATAACAAGTAAAAAGAGATATTTTCCTTTTAGAAAGAAAATCTATTCTAATTTATGAATTTCTCTCTCTTTTTTTGTTGATTTTTATCGGTCATTCACTTAATAACTTGGTTACTTTTTCCTCTTTTTTTCTTGATCGATCAATAATTATCTATTTTTATATATATAAATACATATATGTCTATGTATTTTAGATCTGTGTATATATATACTTCAGATGGAGACAATATCTTTATAGAATGTTTATAGATAAAAAGATTCTAGCACCTGTATCAAAGGACAATGCATACAAAATTTAAATTCAGGTTTTAAGTTATCTTGTAATAAAACAATCATACTGATAACGCCTCTGTCGGTTCCTTATAACTTTGTCATGGAGGAAGATATAATATTTTTACAGATATCTCTTTATCCTAAAACAGCTGAACAAACTAATGATATCGACAATCATCATAAGTAAGCTAATCGATTAGAAAATTTCTTTATTCTTCAACCAGCTTCCGGTTTAGGGAAGGAAATACGGCTGTCTATTTTTTAGTTATCCTCCTCTAATAATGTATTCTTTTTAATGTTTTTTTTGTCTAGTTTTTGTCCATCTTAAGTAAAAGAGACTTTACTGAATTTTCTACTTTGATGTTAATTTTTTTCCACATATTAATTAGCCGATAGATGTCACTTTTACTTATTGTAAAAGTGTGCCATCTTTAAGAAGGACAGGAATAATAACAGCAAGTTACGTAGCTTTAACAGCAGGAAACTCTTAAAAGATTTGAATTTATTGTGAAAAATGCTAAAATTAACTGATTAAATAGAAATTCTTTTGAAAAAGGTTTCTTTCAATTTGGGTGGAGACTATGGAGATAAGGGGGCGGGTTTTGAGCGCCCTACGTATTTTGTATTTCGTTTACATTCTACTCGCGTAAGGTTAGAGATATCAGTAAATAGTTTGGTAAGTTAAGGGAGCAAATTAATTTTCTTACAGAACGGCTATCTAGCAAATCCATTGAAAAAGAAAAACTAGGACAAGAATAACTACTAAAAAAAGACTCTAAATCCCAATTCGTAACCTTTTTGAACTGGAAAAAGAAATTAATAACGTATGAGAAAAATTCATGAAACTGGAAGAAATATTTACTTTTAATGGGTCTAGTAGGATATAAATTAGAAAAATCTGCGTTTGTTTTCATCAAGTGGCAAGTAAAAAAAAAAAGGAGGGGGAGGGAGACAAAACAGAAACCGATGAATAAATTATCCTTTTCAGTGAATCAGAGTGATCCTTATGGCGCAAAATTTCCCCTTGCTCACGGTCATTTCAAATCAATTTTGTTGAATGCCTCAAGATACACAGTATATATATGTATATAGATATATATATTTATAGTTGTTCAATCCTATTTAGTTTCATTTTTATTATTAATCCTTCGTCTTGAAAATCAATTAATTAATTATTAATTAACTTAACTTTTCTACGTAATTCAACTATGGTATAAAGTTATATAATTCAAGAACGAAAAGTCACTGACAATCAATTGAACAATGACTCCCGGAGTACCAAATATCATTATTGATAATAAGCAATGACAAACGAGATTAGAAACTGCATCTCAGATGGCGCCACTGTTTACTCAACTAATCAAGCGCTTTTACAAACAACTCACTAGCCGCCAATCATTCGACGGCTTTATTAGCAAGTACATTTTTACGGAAATTGCCTTTGATTAGGCGAATTTATTGCGCGAGTAAATAATTTCGAATAATAATAATTTACGATGTATAGTCTGAGACATTCGCCTTAATTTACGGCAATTTTATTGTGAGTGTTTTATATATACTCTTGTCAATCTATGATTATTCCTCTTTACAAATAAAATATGTTAATTCTTATCATTTTAATGAATAATTAAATATTAAAATTAATCAGAAAGAGCAAAATCTTAAAAAGAATACAATTTTATTTCATTTTGTAACTTTTTTTATTTGTTTATGAAAAGTACAGATTTTTTTTTATTCATACCGCTTCTTATATAGATAGCGTTGCTAGGTAACGAAACATTTAAGTAATAAAAGAAAAGTAAAAAAGAAACTAAATCTGATAATAAAATAATAAATTAATAATATAAAAAATATATAATGAAATTTTAAACCGTAGATGGCACCAGGAGTAAATAAAGAAAATATATTAAGCTTAAGAGATATATTTAATAGTAATAAAGTCTATGATAGAAACAAACAAAAGAAAATAGGAGAAATAGGAGAAAATCAAGAATAGAGAAGGAGCAATAATATTCAATGAAGAGAAGCAAATATATTATATAATAAAAGAGATTTTTTACGGGGGTAAAGATGATGAATTCTTATAGATTTCGTCTATAAGCGTCGAGTGATAAATATATGGAATTACACTCGACGATAATCGAACGAATTGATGTGGAAAAAAGCCGAATAAATTTCGTTTAATGTAAACACTGAGTTCGTGGTTTATCTGCGCATTATCAAATTAAGCGGCGAGCGTGATATTTCGCTATTTTGCTTATATTTGTCAATTTCTTTACGACCCTGCAATTGCGAATAATATAAGCTATAAATTTTATTACGTTTTGCACGTGTTTAATTGCGATTTTATGATGAAAATGTAGCCGGAAGTTCGAATTTTCGCTCGCCTTTAAGTAATCCGATCACAAACAAATAAATTACTTTCAATCTATAGCCATTCGTTATCTGCCGATTTTTCTTATCGATGAGAAGTGATATACTTATATACAGTATATACCACCCGCATTCTCCTTCCGATCTTATCAAATTATTCTAATGAAATAAGGATTGCACAAGCAATAAACGATCCTAATCAATGGCAAAGCAACCGTAATTCAATAACAAAGACAATATAAGCGAAAACAATTAAGATGCCTCTATTTGTATAAGCTGTACATAAAAAGAGAAAAAGGTCGATGATACGAACCTTTGTTTGTAATTTTTTCAAATAAAATATTTTTTTCAATACTAGTTAATTCTTTCTATTTAATGTCAAACTGATACAATAACCTTTGTTACGCAATATTTTTCCTAAATAACAACAATTCAGATTTTATATACATATAAGTTGATAACTATATGGCTTTTAAATAGTAATAATTCAACAATATTTCTAAATTAATTAATTAATTAATTAAAACGCAGTTATATAATAATTACAGTATATTTATATAAAAAGAATTTAAATTAATTCTAAAAGGGACAAATATCCTATTTAAGTTATAATAATAAACCAGTTTCTGTAATAATTTTCATACCAGTTAGATAAATTTGTAAGAGAGGCCTAGTATTCCCTTATTGGTAGATTTATTGCCCTAATTCGTAGCGCATTTGTAAGAAAGTATCAATCTATAGAATATATTTCCGTGTCTGTTTCATCTTAAATAGACTCCAATAATTACTTGATATATTCATAGATATATATATATACTTTTTAATTTTAGTAATAACTTTTATGTCTTTAAAGATATATAGGGATAAAATTTATCTTTTGGAAAACCTATTTGGCAATATATTTTATGTATATATAGTACTCTCTACTATTTGCTATTGCCCGCTCTGCGGTTGCGGTCTGTTCAAACACATTCATTTATTTGCATGTACAAACTGCTTGTACAAGTTCTTAATGTGCTAATTCGTAAATTTGAATATAATTTACATAATTTCTAGGCTCAAATTTCATTAAATGCTTGTAAAAATTTATAAACATGATTAGATTAGGACAATGATCGTGGAATAAATTATTGGAAATACTAGAAGATTTTTTAATGTTTTAATAAATAGAAATAAATCTAATAAAGTCCTTTAATATTTTCCAATAGTCCCCGACAGCCGGAAAATAACTATGAATATTTTTGGTCGCAAAAAAACTACAACGAATATCGTTACAGGAAATAGACGCAAAACGAGACTAACACAGCAGCCTAATCAAGCATTAGACGGCGCCAAGTGACGCTGTGAATACCAGCGAACCGGAAAAGGAAATAAGACGTCGATTGGATCAATAAGCGAAGACGTGCTTTGAGATAATTTGGCGAACAATGAGCACTTAGGCGCTTAGGCGCAAGAGTGTTAATGCTTGATAATTATTCAGTCAGATCGTGATTGGCCGAAATCCAACCAATCAGCGGTCGTCACCGTTTTTCATTCGTAAATGGCAGATTTTCTAAGCATTATCAGCTTATTTGGAACTTCAGCAATGGCTTCGCAAGCGAAAAAGAATTTTAGCATCGACGCTCTTTTATCAAAAGGAAAAGTCACAGAAAATTCTCCTCCAAGCTCTCCTAACTCAAGAAACTCATCTCCTTTGGATGAAATTCAACAAAAATGCAATCCTGGTGCATTTTTCCTTCCAGCATTTCAATCCCATTTTCTGTACCCAAGCCCCGTCTCTGGACCTCCCCATAGACTTGATTGGCTTCAACAAGCAACTAGAGCCGCTTTGTTTCTTCCACAAAATCTCGGAGGACCAGTTGGACTTGATTACGGAGCAGGATCTGCGGGTAAGAGGCCTCAGCTTTTTTTCCATGTCCGATATCTAAAACGTATTTTTCTACGATAAGTGTTTAAACTAGATAATATTTTCTTAATCGCGCCATTCTGTGCAAACTCCCAAAATTAGCATATTATGCAATATTCAATTAATAAGACAAAGTCATGTGATCAGAATAGAAGGAATTTTGTGAGTACATGTCTTATCAGTCGATTAGAGAACAAAGAGGTTTATAATAAGCCGTTTACTCTTTCTCTGTGGCTATTTGATGCCTCATACCGACACGGATTCACTGATAAGATCGTTGTCTAATTCGTCTATTATCTACACTTTCTATCGTTTATTATATAGATAAGGACCCGTCGGATGTAGCACGTTTTCGTTGAGTAATCATGTCCGATTCTGCTTGGGATATATGGGGATGGAACATAAAAGAGAGGGGGCACTTAATCAAACTTTCGGGGGCGTCGACGTCTAGAAATCTGTGAATGAGCATGCAGAACGGATACGATCCCTGGTGGCACGACAAATTCGCCACGTGCGTTGAATTCGTTATAGCCGATTTATAGACTAATTAAAAATCTTGACCGACGTCAACTAATTGATTTTCTTGAGATAAAGTAAATTCAATCTCTATCTCTAACCTTTTAGCTTTTATTTACATAATCAAAGTTTTCATACCTTTTTTCACAGGCAAGTGTAAACTTCTTAAATCCTTTGGAGTTGTTTTATATTTTTATTAAGACACTTTAAATTAGAATTATGCGTGACCCACATACATATATATTGTATATGTACATATATTAAATTATTATTAATTTATCTATTTGCCGTGCATAAGGGCTATCTATAAGAAATCTTTAACTTTGTTAATATACTTTCCGAATAAGGTCTAATAATATTTAATACTTAATAGATTTAATACTTTGTAAGCTTTTTTCTTTAAGAGGCTAATATTGGCATACGTGAAAGAGTAAAAGTAAGAAATTGATAGTTAAGCTCTCTTCACTCTTTCTTTTGTGATGATAAATAACGTAAAAGTCACATGTTTCAATAAGTAACATCGGAATTTAATAAACTCCCCTAAAATCCACCAAATCCGTTTAGAACCACGTTCTGAAAAAAATTGCGCCCGCATCAATCGAATAAAACACACATAATTCGCTGAAAATTATGTTTATCCTACGCATTAAATGTTTCGCAAGTCGGAGTGGAGCTTTTTAAAAAACGGCTACGCCGCTTCTTTGATCATAGCCGCCCCTCTATGTACGCGGAAGAAGAGGTCAAGCGTCACTCGTTTTTCAATTGTCGTTTAGACCGTTTTGCACCGTTTCCAGGCAGATGGGGCATAATTTCGGGCTGAAAAAGGGCGAGTAAATACGCCCCGCGTCTCAATTGATCTTTTAAAGCGTTTAATTCATAGCCCTAATTAACGCTTCCATAATCGACTCCGACGATTGTTAGTCATGATTGATTAGGCGCTAGATGATCACAAAATCTGGGAACGAATTTTTTCGTAGCGCTGGGTTATTCTAATTCGTTCCATCTTGTTACGGCGTCTCTATGTACCATTCCAAAGCTGTTTAAAATGAATATTATATACTTATATATAACTATTCTTTGTGCAAAATGTATATCTTTAAATCCTATAAGCCTTTAAATTATAGACCTCTTTATAATGTAGAGTACCGGAAAACTATAACGATAAATTATAGTCAAAGAGGTCTGTATTGGTGATTAGAGCTTTAAATGCATTTCCTGGATGATTTTAGAACTGTAATCTACAATTTTTTATATTTTATATAAATAAAGTTTTTGTATTTGTGCTCAAGTATTTAAATATGTCTAACACTTAAAAAATTGAACATCAGTAGAAAGGGAAATATAACAAGTACTTTATAATTCACAGTAAGACAATAACATTAAGTTACACAAGTTACTTTAATAGTTTAAATCAATAAACAGAAATGTGAAAAAATGGTTTCTTTAAACTTGTTTAGATAAGACAATCCCATTGTTTTCCATTTGCAATTAAAATAAAGTCAATCTATTCTTATTCATATATAAGAAGAATACGAATTATCTTGCGTTAAAATTTGTTAGTTTTGTAAATATACATTCCAATATGTATAAACATGTCATTGATGCTTTTCCATATTACAGTATATGTTTATATATATTGGATTTCTTTTCTTTGTAGTTTTATCCTTTTTACTTAAATACATTTCATCATTTATCATGGAAAACATATAAGGTTATAAATTGCTATTTTTCTTTTGTTATAGCAAACGCTGGAGCAACTCAATTTTTAGTTGGCGGAAAAACGAGGCGTCCGAGAACGGCGTTTACCAGCCAACAACTTTTGGAATTGGAAAGACAGTTTAAGTTGAATAAATATTTATCTAGGCCTAAACGATTCGAGGTTGCGACGTCTCTATGTTTGACCGAAACTCAGGTTAGTTGTTTCTCCTTTTCCTTTTCTTTATTGCCGATTTTAAATAATGAAAAAAAAACGATAAAAATGTAAAAAAAATTATTCGAAAAGAGTTTTTCTTATTTTATAGCCTTAGACTTGTACACACCACTTGCTTGGGCAATAGATCACGTGACAGTTTTAAGTGGCTAGTCCAATTTTTCCGTGTGAAAGTAAAATAGAATAAATAATAATTGTCAAAAGCAGAAAAAGAAATTTACAATAGTAGGAAGAAGGATATCCAGGGAAAGGCGTTTTCTCTCTTAAAGTAGTTCAATAAGTTTATAGGTCATATTAATACGGAATTATTAAACCTACATTATATATTTTTATAATAGTTAAAAGTATACATTGATAGGATATCTATATTATATATAAATAAAAAATATATACAAAATTTACAAAAAATAAACGCCAGCTATCATGTCCTATCATAGATGTAACGGAAACCTTTTATCTTAATTGACTCGTATTTCATATTTACACCACGCTTATTTACTTTAAAATGCTCACCTTTATTTGTTTTATGACCGAGTTTTAACTTGTAAAAAACTAAAGAGTTTTCCACTTCCTTCAAAGTTAAACGTTTTATCAATTAACAAATATCTACTCTTAGATAATCATAAAATTAATTAAAGATAATTGAAGCTATTAATTCGATAATATATTAATTAAAAACGCTAGAAAGAAAACTATCAGTGCTAAATACATGTAATATACTAAATATATACAATAGATATGCTCTATAAAGACTATATTATAAATTATTATGAATAAAGGCTTCATTTGTAATTTTCTGTCGGTTTTTTTTAATATAAGCAAATAGACTGATAAGAGATATATAAAATACAATATATATTAGTATTATTATTTAGGATTTGTCACAAAACAATTGACGTTACTCTACCATCTTTTATTATAAGGAAATCGATAAAGTATCTTTTTAACTTTGTTAATATATTGAATATTTACGTTTTTTAAGTTTTTCTCTTTAATCAAATTTAGATACTGTCGAGACATTTGTTAAGTTTTAAGAGATGAAATTAACTAAATTACTCTAATTACATTAAAACAAGTATCTCTTCGGGATTTAATGCGCAAATCGTGCGTTGGCAGCGTAAAAAGCTGCAAAAGTACCACTGCAATCATCCAGATGAGGCTATCAATCAACACTATAGTGTCGTTCGATTTGAGACCGATTGCTTGACCTAATTTCTTATTTCTTTCCAATCACTCGGTAGACGTATTATTACTATCAATTAATAGTCGTTGGTACCAGGCGTGATATTTATCTAGCTAATTACTCGATATTAGTAAATGATTGGCATTTACGAGTTTCATATCTCTGATAAGAGTCTTATCGTTTAATTTTTATTCGTTTCTTTTGACAGGTGAAAATCTGGTTTCAAAATCGGAGGATGAAGTGGAAAAGGAGCAAGAAATCAACTTCTCAAACAAATTTTAATTCTAAAGGAACATCGAACGAGGCGCCGAGCGAAGACGTCAATGTTTGTTCATAGAGTGGTGCTTTCTAAAATTGTTTTAAAGACAAACTTTCGAGATCTGCTGATTATCTTTGTAAATAAGTTCTTTCTAATTATATTAAGTACATGTACATGTTATTCTTTTACTTAGATTCTTTGTCCATCTAGTCAAGATTTTATGTACATAATTGAGTGATTGATAACCTAAAGCGCCATCTCGTTTGCATTCTATCATACACGCACATATATACACTAGATGGCATTCTCGTCTATTCATCTAAATAACTTTGTGTTCGTAAGCGGAAAAAAGTTCATTACATGAAATTAAAGTTAAAGATATGGATTACGTGTATGTAAATAGATAACCTTGAAATAAATTGATATAAATATTCATATGTACGGAGTATATAAAAGTATACAGAGTGTCGGTTTATTCTCCAATTTTTTTAATAAATTATATTCTTTCTCTAAAGACCAGAACACTCTAAAGGAGATCTAACTATTTACTTAATTAATAAGAGGTGATTTATACCCTAATTCCATATTAGGAGTATAAAGAAACAAATTATATTAAATAATCCATTCTTTTACTACGCTTATTCGATATCGTATAATTACTCATTATTTTCCTCTTTCTTTCTCTTCGATTTATTATTCCTATATTCATAATGAACTTCCCACACTCTTTATTTACAGAATTCCTTTTTAATCATATGATTTGCAGTATTACAAACAATTGAAAAGATTGAAAAATCTGACAATTAATTATGATTTTAAGAAGAGAAATAATACTATTTTTAGAATATTTGTTTTTATTCTTTTCTTATCTTTCCATTTTATTTTATACATTCATAGGGCTCTGCTTCATTTAACAGTCATTTCTGTTTGCTTCTTTCTTTAGAGCAGAGTGACAGCTTCTAAGCCTTTTCTTTTAATAGGAGATAATTTTCCCAAGAATCTTTAGATGATGCTTTGAATAAATTTACACATCCTTTCCTTCACTATACGCCATTTTGTTTTCTCTTTCGTCTTTTCTCTTCTAGACTAAACTATAAACCAAACTATAAAATTGTGGAATATTTTTAATTGAATTACTATAATATCGTTTATTAATTAATTTCACAATATTTATTTATTAATCAAGTATTATTTGAATATTATTCATTTTTCCTTTCACATATAAGCCTTTTATCAATAATTTAACGTGCTATAAAACTGTAATCGTATATTTTTTACTTCTTTATTCTATAATTACCTTGCGAAACAAGTAGTAAGATAGAATATTTTTGACAACGATTTAACACTTTGCAAGTGATCTTTCGATAATTCTATTTCCTTTTACTTTTCAGTATTTAAGCTATTCTACTTGGAAATAAATCCGGAAGTGATATATTGATGAAGGATTATACATTGAAAATTATATTCATATGTAAATTGCTTTTAATAAGTTAAGAGAATTTTATTAATTTAGAATAATAGGAATTGCATATATTTTTTATGTCTTTGAAAAATTTGGCTCATTGAAAGTTCTTTGTTTGAAAGAACTCACTTTTGGTTGTACTTCTACCTTCTAAAATCTCCGTTTTTCTTTTGTTTCTTAATTTTGGATTTAGAGCTAAACTGGTCGATAGATGTCGTTAAATCAAACGTAGACACAAAGAAGCTTCTACAGAAATGACATCTGTCGTGTTGCGAGCTAACTAGATTATTAACTGTATCTTCTCTCAAAGAAAATTTAAAGTTACTTTGAAACTATAAATAAATTACTACGTCTACTTAAAAAACAAATGATAAAACGCTTAATCAATTACTTTTGAAAAGAAAATTGGTTTACTATCAGAAATTTATGAGAAAAAAAGATTTCTTTAAAACATAAACAATACATTGAAACTATTTCTTCTCATTTCCAACATCAATGAAAATTGATTATAGTTTCGCTATAAAAACAATTCCTCATTATATTTTATAAGGACGAACTGCTAGTTTGCAGTTTTTACAGTTAATGCAAACAACGATTGATCACTTCTGTCGAGAAATCATTTCAAGGACGATTTACAATTTCGATAATACGAAGACAATGCGGAATGGGATTTTGTTTATTAATTCAAGTAAACAATGAATATAAAAAATGTATAGAATAAAAAGAAAATGTTTAAATATTTCATTGAACAAACGAAACTTAATCATGAGATTCCTTTTACTAAAATTTTGTTAATATATAATCGTTACTTTATAAGTTCATAAGTGGTTTGGAAAGAAAAATGCAAAATATCGTATATAAACATGGAGGATCTATGTGTCTATTTACAGGAGAGAATTTTGTAATCATAGCTCAATTGTTTACATCGATTTCCCTTAGACTAATATAATTAACTTTTTTCAAAATAAAAGGTCAATTTAGTGAATTTATGCGAGATGAAAGAGCTGGAATGTAAATTTACATTACAGTACATATATATCTATATGTAATTGTACAAAGCTTTGATAATCCTTGTTCATTAAACATATTTTCAAAGAAAGAGTCAATAAACATTGAGGAAGAGTTAAGTTTAAGCTTATTAATTAGAGACTTATCAATAGCTATACATTCTTACATTATAGATACAAATTGAGGAAAGATAAAATAATAATAGAAATAAAGAAAATCAAGTCTTTTTCTTATTTTCTCCCCTTTTCTTTCTTCACAAATGGTTGAATATAAACTTACATGATAAAATTTAACGGTCCGTTAGAACTCTGTGACTTTTCTTCAATTATTAAATCAATTGACAAATGCGTCACAGCACGAAATCATTTATCTTTTTTTTCAGTCTTTTCGTGCTTAATGGCTGTTTTGATCTATGTTAAAATTATATTATTTTCTCTATTATATAGAAATTATTATATCGAAATATGTATTTTATTATAAAGTTATGTAAATAATAGTTAGTAAAGTGTGTATACATATATATATATATATATATATATATATAGACAGAACATACACTATATTAATTTATTCTATTTAAATACAAAAATAAATTCTATCCAAGATGTGTATATATACATTTATTATATACACTTTACTTTAACCTGTCAAACGAATTTACTTATGAATATAGTTATAGAACTATACTATTTTACAAAGAATTCATTATATTGATTTATATTGAAAATAGACATCTATTGTTTACATGTAGTATTTTCATGGTAAATAGATATGAAAATTGCTAAACTTTTCATTCTTTATAAACTCTTCTTTATTTATTAAAATAATCGTGAAAAAATGTGTTGAATAGGCAAAATGTTTAATATTTAACTTGTAGGGAGTAAGAATTAAATGAATAGAAAGAAAAAGAAACAGTTTTCTTTAGACTTGGAAAAATAGAGGAAAGAAAAGAAAGAAACATAAAATTTTGATTATTTGAAAATATTTGTTTTTTATAAAAAAAAATAATTAAGAATAAATATTATATAGTTATTTTTTTCTATATTGTGTAACCATTTCTTTTCGATAAGAAAAGCAATAGAATATAGGCTACTTTTTCTTTTTTTATAATATAATAGCTCCATTTTAGACTTGTTCGCTCTTTTTTTCTTTCTATTTCATATTGGTAAGTAATTTACTTCTGTAGAAGTATATATTACTTCTATATTTGTATATTGATAATTAAGTCCAACTGATTATTAGTGATTGAAATTTTTTTCAACAGTAAACCTTATATAAGAAATTTGACGTTTTCTGTTTTATCTATGTTTTAGAAAATATGTAAAGGTACTTTAATTTTGAAAATTGGTTTATTTATATTTAAACTAAACGGCTTTGAACTGTATAAAGACAATAGATTCAATTGTTTAAAAGCGGTATTGAATGGTTAATGAGCAATTGATGCATTATGCAAGCTTGAACAGGCGCCCAGCTTTGCATTTGTTCGATTAAACACGCCAAGACAACATCGATCTAGAACCCACGTTCGGTCAACAAGAAGTTCGTTTATAATTGTTATCCGTTACTGTTTTATCGTCCTTCGTGTCTTATCGTTCCGTTGGACATGCAAGACGACGAACGCCTTCTTCAAGAACTCTCAGGGTCCGATGAAAAGGGCGTTAGGCAGAGTGTCTCTAGGAGCTCTCAAAAAACTGCCTTAACATCAGTTCTTCTCTCCTCAAATCCTTGGATACAAAGAGATTTAAACAGGAAAATATCTAAAATTGATGGACAGATGAAAAGAAGAGAACGGACATTAGACTGGAACCAACGTCAATTCTTCATTAAACAATTATTTGACGCTGATGAAAACTTGAGATTTTGTAATCCAGTTAATGACGACAAAAGTCCTATTACATTACCTAAAGTAAAGGTCAAAACAGCCAAATCTACAGGCAATCAAGCAAGAATGGGCACTATTGAAGGGGAGCAGCAATTACCAACAATTCGGAGACAAAGTGCAACACCCTCTTTCGGAAAAAATATTGATTTACAATTAGGAAAATCTAATACAGATTCTCTTGGCCCAGTTAACCCAAAAGCGGAAGTGGTCGATAGAATTTGCGAGGATGAGCTAATTGAAAGGCTAACTCTCTCACTACCAGTCGGACTTCTTGTAAAAGCGTCTGAGAAAGCCAGCAGGCCTATACAAGAACGGAAGAAAAGACTATTAAAACAAAATCAAACAACTATCGAAAGAAACTTTAAAGAGGATGAAAGATGGAAGAAGTTGCAAAATTCATTAGTTAAAAGTTTATACTAGAAAAACAATTACAAACATTTAAATTTTCTTAGGATGATTAATTGATTGCAGTATTTGTAACATAATCATGCAGATGTAAAAAAATTTATTACAAGCATTTATTAATAATTTTTTAGACTTTTATAATTAAAAAGAGATCTCTTGAAAATTTATTAACCGAAAGAAGAGAGGAGAGGATTACTTTTGTTATTAGGCTTTTTGTCTTCAAAAGTTCAATGAGTTAGTTAATTTAACAGAAAAAGGATACATATTTAATAAATACAATTTATATTATTGAGAAATATTTGCACTATTCTTTAAACTACATTTAATATATAAGTTTAATGCGAAAAATTTCAACTCCACGATATATTTATTTAACACTAAAAGTCATTTGATTTAGTTCAGCTCCAAAAGAGAAATATAAAAAAAGGCTGGAGGGGATAAATGACAAAAAAATTGAAACAGTGAATGTGAAGACGGAGACAAGAGAGAGAGAGAGAGAGAGAGAGAGAGAGAGAGAGCAGAAAATACAGAGTAGGAAGAGTAGGAGAAAGAAACAGACAGGTTATTACAAAAAAAGGGAAATAGGAGTGAAAATACCGTTCTTAAAGGCCTAAATCGATTTTTTTTTAAATGAAACCTCGTCTATTTAAATATTTGGTCTCCAATTCCCTAATATTGATGGGAGTACAATTTTACTTGGTCTGTAAGAGTAAAAAGAGTAAGTAAGTGAGTGAGTGAGTGAGAGAAAGAGAGAGAGAGAGAGAGAAGGAGAGTAAAAGATGGAGAGAAACAGGCGACATATATACATGTTGCATTGATTTTTCAATTATTCATGAGTAACATGATTCTTCCTTGTCTTATTAAATGATTAATTGATGTTAAAGTGAAAATACTTCTTTTGGTGATTAGTATACTATTCAAAATACCGTATACTGGAATCTACTGTATATTTCAAGTTAATATAAACATTTGCATAGTGTTTCTTTATAGTATATTTATTATATTCTTAACTTCAATGGTCCATTCACTAACCTTTTTAATCTTTTACTTTTTTATTAAAGACTTATGAAAAAGATATTTTCCAGTCAAGTCGTTTTACCCTACGAGAAAATGAAAGCTACTCTGACTTAAAATATCGAACGTCTAAGTGACTTAGTCACTTTCGTTTGAATATCAATTTAAAACACTATTTAAAAGCTTTTCAAAAAGAATGTCAATGTTTTAACTCATCTTATAAATATTCTAAGGCTGCTTTCCTCAATTGTCCTGTAAATAAGAATTTCTCAAGAAAATTATATCAAGCTTGAAATACAACTTTAGTCCTATACTGCTAATGTTATTTTAGATCAAATATAGTATACGGTAAATATATAAAGATTAAATTTTCTATAGCATGAAACTGTAAATGTCATAATAAATGGAAATAGTCTGGTTGTGACTTTTTCACCTTCATGTAAGGAATACCTGGAGAGGTGTTGGTTGCTTGTTTAAATGATAATTCAATGACGTAACTAATTAAGATTCTGATTGGTTAAAATTTAAAGTGGTAACAGTATACTTCACTTCAAAAATTGGCATTTGTGTGACCTATTTAGTTGAAGTAATTTAAGCGTAAAAAGCACCAGTGTGTATCGTTTCATACAAATACTTGCATATACTAATATATATTAGTATATCTATATAATCTGTATTTATACAATATGTAAATTGTTAATTTTTAAGGAATCTGCTATGCTTCCTTACCCCAAGTATAAACAACATAGAATATACTATGCAAAATTAATAGAAATTTTTCAAAAACAACCACCAACGAACTCTTGATGAATAAACAATGGCTAAAGTGTGACGTAATTCATTTTCAATTTCTTCAGACCTTGTACATATCAGAAAAAAATCGATGCAACGAGAACTAGCTTTTATCTAATAATCTATAATTGATTTGGAATCATAGTCCATTGCAGTATAACATCTACAAATTTCTATATATAGAATAAAAAACCTATTATTTCTAAGTTTCTTAATTGATGCTAGATCAGTTGTACGCAAGTTACAGTTAGGTTGATACTTCCTCAAATATACAATGCAAAAGTCGATATATAATTTGTTTTGAGTATATGAACTTTTTATTTAACAAAAGAGGAAATATTATCTCACTTCCGGCCTTTTATCAGCCTAAATTTATAAAAAAAATATAAAGGGAAGCTAAGGAATGAGATGTCTCGTAGTAACTTGGAAACATTCTAGAAATGATCCTCATGAAAATTGACTTAAAGTAATATATCTGCAAATTTATGTATTAACAAGAAATGGAAAGTTTCCCACGGTTTTATTAGTTTATGGCTAGTTTGGTTTGTTATAGCAAAGAAATTAATTGTAATGATGGTAAAAAAAAGAGAGTGGAAAGCTTTATTTTTGTCGAATTATCGTATAGACTTTTTCAATTATCATTATTAATGTAAAGCTGAGAGGAAGGGTAGAGGGAAAGAAACATAAATTAGGTCAGTTTGTACCAAAGGTTTCAGCTTAGGCCTAAGTGGAAACATTGCTAGGGAAAAATTCTATCGGCCTCGTTCGAAATTCGAATGACGTCATTGTCGGTACCGTGGCGTTTTTTTTTACGAGAGGGGCGTGAGGGAAAAATGGTCGACGAGAAGGCGAATTGATTCACGTCGTCCGGAAAGTAACATGATAATGGTAGAAAATTCTTCTATTTTCTATGCTACTCTATTCCTGATTACTATCCATTCAGGTAAGCATGATTAATTTTTAAATGAATGTATATTATCCAATTGAACCACTCTGTTATTTTGTTTTATTTTATACTTCCTTAAGCATTACTTTAAAACTATCATTATTAAATGTTTGTAGGCTATCTTTTATTTTGAAATTAGTTAAGATTTATTTTCAATTATTTATATTTTTTGTTTTATTAAAAAAAAAAAAGAAAACGTATTTTATTTTTTGAGGAAAAAGGTAAAACATTTTCCCTTCATCTTGGCATTTTTCTTCTCACTAATTTATTCCTTTAGTTGTATAAATAACAAAATAAATGCGTTCTATGTAAATGAGCGGTGAAAACTGATACAGCTTGCTCTTTGAAATGTTATATCTGTGAAAACGAACACACGAACGAGTTATGCAATACCGAAAAAAAACTGTTGGACTGTGACGAAGAATTTGACGTTTGCCAAACTACCGTCTACTATTCAGAAGTTAGTACCAAGCTGTCCATCATAAAAAGCTGCACGAAAGAAAGGTCTTGCCAAATGCAAAGGAATGTAAGCTTGGCTGGTTGCGATCTAAGAGACGAGAAACCATATTCTTATTGGATGTGCACGTACTGCTGTTCCGAAGACGCTTGTAATGTTAATGAGGCGTCCATTTCGGCTATTAGCCGCTTTCTTATCTTGATTGTTTTGTTATCGATCTGAAAAAATGATAGCGTTGTAGATGTCGCTGTTGTGAAGCGTCATCTGTGTAGCGTTACTTTTTTCCTATATTAATATCCTAAGCCCGTTTGTTGATCAATTTGACAAAAATTCTAACCTAAAAAAAGAGAAAATAGTTAAAACTATTACCAAAAGAGAGTAGATAAACTCTGTAAGTGTCTTTTATAGCCACCTAACTGGAATTTTTTTAAAATCAGATTTTAAAGCTAAACAGATGTTTCGTAGAATTTCTAGTAAAGAAGTTTATTTACCAGATAACCAGACTTTTATGCTAGATAACATTTGGTATAAGTTCAAAGAATAGCTAGTGGCTTAGAGAGTACCTTGTATTGTATTCATTAAAAAGCGAAGCCTTTAAGTTTGAATACTTGTGAGTGTTTAGTAGGAGGGTATATCATTAAACATACGTGTTTGTCTAAATTGATGATTAATTGTATCTTCCTATTCCTTTTTAAAGATAGTTTAATAATTAAAGAATGAATAATAAACTGGTTAATTAGTTAATTAGTATATCTTTTATCTTTTTTTGAATAATCCTTTAATGTTTCCTATTCATTAAATTCTGATTTAATTTAGGGAAAACCTTTCTATAACATCTTCGGAAACGGTTACAATATATAAGTAGGCTGTTTTCTACTACTGTATATGATCTGATGCTTGTGCTACTGTATCACCACAGGGTAAAACTCATAGCGCAATGTAGATTAATATCAGAGGACAAACAGCCTCCTATTCTTATTGATATCAACATTATAGAACGTCAAAATTTCTTAGCATACCACGCCCTCTGTTGGTTTTCATTAAATATCTTTCTTTTATCTAGAAAATTTAGATGTACAGAAAAGAAACCAATTAAATAATACGAGAAGAATTCATATGGGACTAATTTAATGCAACTCATTTATAAACCTAAATTTTGTGAAGAACAAATCGATAGAGGGCGCTAGAATATATTTATATAAGAAAAAACAACGAAAAAAATATAACAACTATAATTACTTAAAGGATTATATAGAAATAAACAAACAGTATACATATATATATATATATATATATATATACGGTATGTGCTATAAACATTGTCTTAGAGTATTAAAGAGAGAATTGCAGGGGAATTTATCAAAATTTTTGGAATATTATATATCTAATATCGTGCGTAAGAGTCATAAATCGTTATTCATTTTGTGATAAAAAGGATTGAAATGCTGAGTATGAATAACATCGAAAATGGTTCTTATTGATATATATATATATATATATATATATATATTATAATTAATACATAATACTACAAGATTAATCTAAGAAATATGATTGTTCACTATCCCTTCCCTTTCCCTTGCCTTCTCTCCTTATCTTTTTTACTTTTAGTCAAAACGAAAAGAATATAAAAGAATTGGGAATATGATAAGTTTCCTTATTTAGATGTTACCCAAAAGGATTTACATTGAGTAGACAATAACTTTTGTGGAAATAAAGATGAGGAGAATCTCTAAAATGAGGAATAGCTAAGAAGTAACATATATCGTGTTTTTTCTTGTAAATAGAAATTTTGTTAGTAATAAAATAAAAATATAAATCAGAATAAATTAAGAATTAATAAATAGTAAATAGAAAATGCAGCAGATGGCATCACTACTACAAACTTTTTCTCTCTTTCTTTTTTGACTCTTTTACAGCCATTATCAACAAGTTGTTATGGTGAATAAATAATCGAAAAGTAGGTCAGTTCGATAAGATATGGAGGCGAACAATATTTAAGAATGCGTGCTGCGCAATTATATATGCTTTATAGTATATAGATAAAAATTAATATTTTTATCGTTATCATGCCTGAGCGCATACTAATTCCAAGCCGATAATTTTTTTTTCAATCATCAACACTCGAAAAAAAATCACAGACTAGAATGATAAAATTTTTTTTTATTGATATGTTACGGACACAAAAAACGCATACGAAATAAAAAAAATCATGTGCACATCGAACAAACAGCATTTTTTTTTAAAAAAAATAATAATATTACAATAAAAAATAGTCATATAATATATCAATGAGAAAAAAGGAATAATAAGATATTTCTACTAAAAAATTAATTTAGCCAAACAATCAGAGCAGCCTATTCCGAATCATTTTATACTGTTATTTTTTTTAAGTGTTAGTGTGAAATGATTTTAAATGTTTTTTTTTTCTTCTCACATCTTTTTCTATTTATAAAATCTTAATTATTTAATTCTTAATTGACAATTAAGAAATTGAGAGAGAAGGATAGATTGAGAGTAAATATGTATAGAGAGAAAGAGAGAGAGAGAGAGAGAGGGAGGGAGGGAGGAAGGGAGAGAGTAAGGGAGACTAAATGAGATAGTTGGGGAGTGATGGGGGAGGGGAATGGTAAATGTGAGGATTGGGAGACTAAAAGAGAATGAAGAGGAGAATATGGTGTCAGGATGTATTAAAAGCATGAGGAAAATGTTGATATTATGTTAGTATCAATAAAAATGGGCAATCTCTTTTCTTTATCAATCTCCCAGTTTATCACATTTTCTCTCTCTTATAGTTTTTTTAAACTTTTCCCTTTAATTTTTTCATTTACAAAAAAATATGTATAAACAGAAAGTTTATACGCGCCATTTTGGACGTTATCTGATAAAGTTTTTTTTATCAGTCCCTCTAAATGTTTTAGGCGACGTATCGCTTTCTGGTTTTTTTATTCTGGACGGTTCAGTTGGCAATCTGAATGCTTAAATGAGCTCTGCAGTGGCAATTTTTCGGCACACATTTTATGTAGTATAAATATATGCTCTGTATATACCCACATGATATCTTATATTCTATAAATACATGTATATCCTATTCATATATATCCCGTATATACGGCATATATGTAAACATACATTCTACTAAACATAATAATGATATTAGTAATTTTAATGGTACGAATAATAATAATATTAATAATAATAGTAATAATAATAATTAGCTTTTGATCAAGAAATCTTACACTTCATACAGTAAAGTTTTTATATCTAGAAAGACCATCTGGTAAGCATATTTCCAAGCAAGCCTATTTACAACTATTATGTATCTGAAAGAAAATGAGGCAAACTAAAATGGGAAAGAAAAATAATAGGCAAAAAATTTTCTATTTCTTCCTTTTTGGCCTTGAACTATGAACTTTTCTTTTTTCTTTTTTTTACTTTGTTTTTTGAGAAAAAGTTCTTTATTTTCTTTAGAAGAATTTCATAGTTTTTCCTTAAAATTATTTTCATATACTGTTTTTATCGTGCTTTGCCTGGGCATTTACAATTTGTTGGAATAAAATGCACAGACTACGTATCATTAACGAGATTTGCCTTATTTAATATCTGCGATAGCGTTGTAAACAGGTTTTGTTACTATGGCGTCCATAATCTAAATGTTTCTCTTCAGACCGTTAGATGACGTTATATGAGAACTTTTTAGCCTAGATATTACTTCTGCATAAATTATCTTGATCAAAAACTACTAAGTATTAGATTCCTTAATTTCAAAGGAATAAAGACGGTATGTAATATTATTATTTTTTTTAAGACAGCATATAATACAGACATATCTAACTTAATGAACTTGTAATTTATTAATATGAATATATATATATATATATATATATATATATATACGGTATATATATATATATATATATTTCTTTATTAATAAATATTTAAATATACATTAATATTACTCATGTATCTATAAAAAATGCCAATAGCCCCTTAGGCCTTCGACATTCACTATACTTTGTACTATTACAACCTTTTCATCGCTTTAAATTGTTTATACATTTAGAATATTGACTACTTTTAACGTAGACATCGCAGCTATATTAATTAAAGCGAAACAAGGTATAAATGTCTTTCTTTTTTGCTTGTTTACAAAGACTGAGACGTAGCGGAATGTATACCTAAACAAAAACATGAAAAAGATGGAAAGGCAAGACTAGGTAATATATGCCCATGATTTTTAAATTCAATACAATGCATTTTTTTTTTGTTTTGTTTGTACGTATTTAAGGCTATGTGTGATAGTGATTAAAAAAAACAGGGTGATAAAAAAATATTTAATAAAGATGGCGGTCATGGTGCTAAAAGAACAAATACGTACAAGGCAAGAAGGCGACGGTTAGCCAGGTCAACTTTGAATTCCGTAAAGGTGAGGAGAAGCTGGATGATAGATGGTTTGCAATCCAGACAAATACGAAGTATCAGCAATTGGAACTGCTGGATAGAGAGCCGGAGTTGGTATTAATTGCCTAGCAGGCATCATTGGTGGTGGTGGTGAAGTAGCATCCATAGCATTGTGCTGTAAAAGGAGATTGGATGGATCCAGTGGAACGTTTAAGTGTTGTAAAACTGTTTCAGCAGCTAAATTTTTAGCTTCATCTGCGCTTGCACTCAAAGTTGGTGGTTGAAATGTTCCCATTCCTAAATTGACCAATCCGGGAATAGTTACTTTATAGACATAAAGTTGAACGTCCGCTGTATTAGTAGGATTTCTAGCAATTGCAGAATGCAACTGGTAAACAGGTGATCCCCAACCATTTTTAGTGCAAAATTCATCTAGAATCTGCGTATTAAAAATTAAATTGTCTTAGTATTGGGTTTATAGAGTGTTAAAACAAAAATAATCGCAAAATTATCAGTCGTAAAGTTTTTAGAAATTGTTTTTTTTATAATTTTTTCTTAGAAATTTTGTATAAAAATCAAGAACAAATAGGTTAATATATATATATATATATATATTAATTATTATTATTATATAAGAATATATTATTGATTTCTATTAGCAAAATTTCTAGTTTTTCTGTACAAAAGCTTTTTTGTTTATCATCTTTGCAGCAATGATTTTAGCGATATAAAAATGAAAAAGATATGACAAAAACTAGTTTTTTTTCTTTTTTTTTTTTTGGTGTGTAAAATCTAACTAGGGATTCTCTTTTTTTTTCTTTTCTCTACAATAAAACTTATTCAAGTTTGTTTAATCAGAAATTTGAAAAAAAAAAAGAATAAAGGAATGAATATAACGACTGTTCAATTTTTAGTGATATATTTTTATTTTATTTACTCTTTTCCCCTCTTTCTTTGTGCTCTTTTTTTCTTTCTTTTTTTACATTATCTAATTAATCAAAGGTATTTTTTTCTCAAATTTCTTTAATTTTTTGTTTTTTTTTTTGGGAAAAAAAGAAGACATCAATCAAATTGAATCAATAAGAAAAAGAATCTTAAAAGATAATTTCTTTTATCTATTTTAGTTTTAAATTGCTTATTTTGTAAATTGTTTGAAAGTTACTAAAAAGAATTAAACTTTTTCTCTAGAAGAGGATGAAATAAAAGTAGGGTACAAGAAAATGAAAAAGAAACAGTTAAATTGTACAGAAATTGACGTTATCAGTATGGTTAGTAGAGGTATATCAATGAAACTGCACAAGCAATAAGCTCCTGTTCTATATCCGTATATAATCACTAAGGCGAACGGAAATAGCGTGAATAAAACAAATTAAGGCCTACTTGTTCGAGAAGAGACTTGGAACGATGCTCATTCGAATTCGGCTGCGGATCAACGCAATTAAGCTTTTTGTTGTTAATAAAAAGAATGAAAAAGTTTTGTTTTCATTTAAAAAAAAATCAGAAAAATCGTGCAGAAAATTTATAGCAATATTCAACGATGCTTCATTCCCAAGGCAGTCGATTCAAAATAAATACCATGAAATAACTAAATTAATGTAAAAATAGAGAAAAATTTGTTTTCTTGATAAATCTTATAAATCTTTATTGTATTCCTTTCTATAATCATTAAAATGTTTAATTTTAGTGTTTGTAGATAAATTTTTATAAGAGCTACGAATGTTTTTCTTCTCTCATTGACTTGATTGATAAGCTTTTTTATTGTTAAATATTTGAAAATGTGATAATTTTTTTTCTAAAATCTATAAAATCTTAAGTACTGGATAAATCAATAGAAAGGTTAATTAAGCTATCTTATTAATAGAATATTTCTTACTTGCTTCTATATAATTATTACTATCTTTTAAGAGACTTTTTTCTTCCAAAGATAACATAAATTTATCATTCGTCAGTAAATAAAGATAAATTAATAAATAAATTTGCATATGCATAATTAAAATAAACTTTAATCTTTACTGATAGGATTTTTCTTGGAAGAATAAATGATAAAGTTTATCCAGTATCGCCTAATTTCGCACCTTTATGTTTTATTATAAGGTCGATCAAAGTATTCTGGTTTTTTTCTTATAAAAAAGTTCTATATAGGATAAACGCTATATAGAGTAGTATTTACAGGAATATTAATAACTAATATATATATTAGTATATATATATATATTTAAGCCTTAGTTTACACATTTAGTGTTTTTTAATCTTAATAGATATTTGCATATAATGATATTAATGATTATGATATTATTTATCTTTATAATGTTAAGCAGTTTATGAACTAGAACAGAATGCGCAAATATCCGCTTTTTATACTGCATAAGCTAGCTACTAATGTAATAGAAGAAAGATTTTTCTAATAGGATTATAGAATTTTTCTATTTTATTATTTAATTAATTCTAACTAGACAAGTGAAAATGTTTCTCCTTTTTATTTAAATATTCTGTGTCCCTCCTTCTCTCCCCTGTTAACTTTCAATTCTTATGTTACATTCTGTTGTGGCTTTATGCTGCAGTTATATACGTATCCTATTTGAAATAAGCTAGTTTCATCTTTATAGATAATCTAAATATTCTTTTATGAGTATCTTGTAAACGTACGAGAAGTCTTTATTAATTTTCAGTTAAAGATTAACCTGACTCATATTCATATATCTCGAATCATTACTAAACTACTTATATCGGTCATAATACTTCAGACGAATACTGATTAAGCTTGGCTTATATATTTCTATTATTTCTATTGTAAAGAGAAGTCTTTGAATTCTTTTTAATCTATATCTTAAAAAAAATTCTTTAATGTGGTTATTCTCTTTCCATCAATCTTAATAATATTCAAAACATTTGAATTATTTATGGCTTTTTTACTTTCCGGTTCAATTATTTGGTTTTTTGCCTCCTTACAATAGAAGCTTTTGTAGTTAAAAAAAATTGTCATATCACTAGCAGTAAGATTTTATATAAAATTGATTTTAGCACAATACTTTCATTTTAAGGCTAAATTTAAGTATCCCTGCTCATAAAGAACTTTCCTTTTGTACAAATACAGCTTATTTTTATCTAACGAAAAGAATTAAATCTCTTCTCTCTTTTGAAAGATAAAATAAAACATAAGCTAAAAGTTTCTTACGAGGCCTAGTTATGTTATTGTCTTAAGAGAGAAATACATATATATATATATATAAACTCCAAGTAGGATTTTTATTGTACACATTACTTCAATTTTATACTCATCCCACACACATGCGTAATTCTATCTTGAAGATAAAACTAAAATGATGAATAATGAGAAGAAACAAGAAATAAGTTAGAAAAAAAAAGAAAAGCTCTCCCCACTACATACGCTAAATGGAAAAAATTGATAAAAGTTTTTGCTATTTTTTACTTACAAAAGCTAACAGACTTTGTATTTTGCTGTGAACTAACGGCTATATTTAATATGTTAATAAATATTAAGCTAATATATAAATATTAATATTTATAAGATAAATGTATATATATATAGTTAAAGTTTAGTAAAAATTAAATTAATCTTGTAAGAAATGAAAAAAAACAACACAGAAAATTTTAAATAAGTTTACGCTTAAATAAGTTAAAAAAATATAATAATCCGTTTAATTAATGCTGAAATAAAACTATTTACAGAAGTACTCTCTTATCTGATTAGGACCGACTACCTTGAGAATTCTGAATATTTTGCCAATATAATGAAAACGTATTTGTAAAATATAATAAAAAAAAAGTAAAAAATAAATGTAAATTGATATTGAAAACTAAACTTACTTCAGCTGCACTTCTTAAAGTTGTTTTAGAACTAGACGCCGCGCCGCTTCTTCCGGTTCTAGGTGTTGGTCTAGCCATCAAATTTCGATTTATTATTTGTCTTTGCTGAACGTATGGTGCCATTATTTGCGCATAATAGGCATTAGCTGCATTATAATCATAAGCAGGTACTCCATATGACAGAAGGGGTAAAGCGCCGAAATTAGCGTTAGATGGCGTAGATACTGGTGTCGTTGCGTTCTTATGGGCGTTTCTAGCTATATAGCGGGGATCGGATTTGTCGACAGGTTTAGCTAATACGACTTCGACTAGTGCTCCGTCAATATACGTTCCTGAATAATGCATTTCGTCAATATTGATACTGTGGAAGAATACATTCTAGAAATAGAATATTCACCATCGACGGCCTTCATAGCTTTCAAGGCGTCATCCCTCTCCCGGAAGTGAACGAACGAATAATCCCTGATCTTTTTGACTCTTTCAACGGCATCTGATTTGCTAACTGCCCCATTAAACATCCTCTCTAGCGTTTCTTCAGTGGTGTTCAACATTAAATTACGAACGTAGAGTACCTTTACCTGTGCAAATAAAGGAGGTCGTAAATAAAGTGGGTCAATTCGAATGTCTATATGGAACGTGCGCGGCTTTGTCATTTTCGTGTTTACATTAGATTTTGCGCTTACAAGTCGCAACTTATAATAGCTGAAAAGGAAAAAGAAAGTAATCTAGACATAATTGACTCTAAAAACTACTAGTAATACTGATTCATATAATATCTTAGGTTGGTAAAAGGTCTATATCAAGGAAAAATAACCATTTCCTTAATTATCCTTAATATATTCTTTCTTTCTTAGTATTTCTCCATGTAATTTGATAACTCTACTTCAAAACGTTTTCGATTATTCCTTACCCCTCTGTTTGGTTCTATGTTACATGATACTACGTGGATATTTGTTGTTAAACAAGTAGGCCTATGAATAAAATTTTTCTTACTCCATATTTCTACACCATACCCTTATAACCCCTCTCTATCCCACCCCCCACACCTCCCCCCTCAACCCCTCATATTCTCTTTTTTACAAAAGTGAGTAGTAGATATATAAATACAGATATTCATATGTATATACAAAATATAAATATGTGTATAGTATATAAACTATATTTAAGTTGATATAAAAAAATTTTCCTTTCTTCTCTTAGCAAGTTAAAAGGTTTTAGCAACAAAGTTTCTACTTTCAAATTTTGTTATAGAATTATTTTTTTTTTACTACTCTTATCCTTATAGAAGCAATACCATTTTATACTACTGATAACAATTGATATCTAATCATTCATTGATGAATTTTTTTGTTTTTTTTTCCCACTTGTAAATGTGTATATTGATTTCTCTTAACTATTTTATTGTCAACTCTTTATTCTATTGAAAAATATGTTTATAATATAATATAAATAATCAGCATCTTACTAGTAAAAACTTGTGTAAATAGTTAGCGTTAGAACTTTGTATATTGTATTAGAAAGAATTAAAAAAGTGGGAGAAAAATGTTTTTGTTTCTATTTTTTTTTTCCTATTTCACTCAGAGATTTCGATAAGAGAATGAAGTAAAAGGTATATTGTTTCCCCTATCCAATCACTCTATGTCAGCCTATATTTGTGTTTATATCGTTATATGTATTCGCACTCGCACTATAGAACATTACACGTATAACTTATTTTGTAGTATTTTTTTTAAACTAACTCATATTTTGAACAAGTGACAATTTCACAAAGATATTTTAAGTAGCGATCGCTTGTTTATTGAGGTTTTAGCAAACATGAAAGCGACTTAGTGTATAAGGCCTATAATTTTTCAACGGACAAAAAAATATAAAGGTTATATTGGCTTAAGATGGCTGTTTTCGCTAAGTACAAAAATAAATAGGTAAAATTGAAAGTATGAAAATACAACTATTCTTTGTTATCTAATTAACCTCTTTTGTGATTAAGTTTGTTTTTGTTGAAAATTTTTATAAATTGAATACAATATTGAATTTTTGAACATTCCAAAAACATTTTTTGATATTTTATTAATCAGATAACAGTCTGGTCTTATCATATGTCTGTTATAAAAAAATTACGACGATTTTCGACCTGTCTGCCCTTTTTCAAAGGAAGATAAGTACTAATCAGTTAGCGGAATGGCTAAAGTGAAAAACTGGGGCAGTACACAGCTATGGGCTTGAAATTATGTTCGGGTAAAAAAGTGACAAATGGTACGTGCACGCGCACATTCTATATAATCTACGAGTATAACTATATATATATATATAAATTTTATATATATATACTGTATATATATAGAGAGAGAGAGAACATTCTACGTGAAGAACTAGTCTCATTTGTCACCTTATCCCTCTCCAAAGATCCAAAGTTTGATAAAAGATTATGGTGTTTAGGGTCTAAAGCTTCAGAATAATCAGGACTAGTGTGAAGGGCAGTAAACACGAATTTTTTTCACCTCTTTAAACTCAGCAAAGATTACGCTCGCATTAGATAAGGCGTTTTTTTTCTACTTAGGCCTACAAATGCATATACAGTAACAATATAAATAGCGAAAAAAAGGAGAAATGAATAATCATTGACCTTTAACGCGATTAGTACAAAACGAGAAATGTGTTACTATAGATAAAAGATTCATATTGAAAGTTGAAGAAAATTTGATTAGAAATATTTTAAATATAACACTCACAGTGCTCATTATATCGTCATCAACCTGCTGCTCGGGTTCTGCCCAATCAACGGCTATCTGATGATTCCATAACTGGGTTTTACCCGGCATCAACTTTCTTCTGGCCATAGCTGCCGCTTTGTGTGATTCATATTCAACAAAAGCGAAACCTCGATTTTTGCTCTTATCCGCCGCAAGCGGGTAAACTATAACGTTCTTTACACCATCAGATATCTTTTTCATTTCTGCCATTATTTCTTCTCTTGTTTTTGTTTTCGGTATTCCGCCGACAAACAATCGGCAATTGTCGACGCTGTGACAAATTCCCAAGGGCCTACCTTTGCGGATCTCGTGATTATTCAAATCCTGGACGGCTTTTGCAGCATCTTCCTGGCTTTGATAGGTTACAAAGCAGTATCCACGATTTGCCCCAGAAAAATCCATCATTAATCTTAATTCATAAATTGGGCCAGCTTTTTCTAACACGGGGACCAATTCGTCTTCATAGCAGTCTTTTGGTATCTTACCGACAAATACCTCAGTTCCTTTGGATGGTGGTGCCTGCCGCCAATCCAGCGGAGGACCATATCTTCTTTGGCCATTCTGTTGGACGATGGGGTATCCAGTACGGTCAATGAGCGCCCTCAGCGCCGTCTCGTTTGCAAGACCGTCTATACCGGACGTTTGTAATTCGGGAAAGTCTAGTTCCTCGTCCGACTCGCTCATGGCGCCGACTGTACGGCTCTTATCTGGCCGAAACAATAGAGCGGCCTGATAAGCTGAGCGCACCTGAATTGACGAGTTGGAGCGTGCATGAAAAACGACGAAAGAGCTGTGTATATATGTTTGCTCTAAACGGGCTCCCTCGCCCGCCTATCGATACAGAAAAGTTTCTAGAGATTGGTTTCACGCTATCTCTTATTCGTCTATTCCTTTATATTTATCCTCCTTTCCCCCTTACAAGAAATCTTACTTAATGTGTTTTTTTCTTCTAGCTTTTTCGTCTTTTACCCCTAATTTAAGATTTTGCATCGCCTATATTTCATTTTGCATGTATTGCATATATTGTATATATATATATATATATATAAATTTATATATATATATATCGCATAACAATCTATCTTCTAACAATATCTTCTAGGCCTATATATTTTGCGCAGCTTAACCTCTATAGCAGGATTGTGTAAAAGCGATGTTTGTGGCTGCTTTTGTTCGACTTTGCACAAACAATTCTTATCGAAATAGACCTATTTGTCACCAGATAAGGAAAAATCTATGAATAGAGGGCGCTGTTTAGAGGTGAGTGTATTGTGCCATCTGTGAGTAAGTTTCCTATGGCAATTATTATATTAATTTTAAGATACTAGACGTCTTCGAGAAAGAGAAATGTTAGCTTTGTCCGTTCATTTTTTCCTATATAACTTACAATTTATATTTAAAAAAAGCAAAAACATAATGCAGAAGTAATTTATATTTATTTCTTGCGATAAAGACTATGACATTAGTAAAACCTATACAATAAACTTAATGATAAAATAGACTGAACAAAGGAAAAGCTACCGTTCAACACTGAGATAAGCATTTTTGTACAAGATACTTTATGCTTTATAAAAATCTTATCTGTCAAAAAGCCAATGCGATTATTTGAACAGATTTTTTCGTAAATTTCTTGCTATTGTACTAAATAATTTTCATTCTATAAATCTGTCAGATACATTTATATATATGTTTTGCAGATATCTAGAGATAAAGTCTCGAGTGCATAGGTTAATTATACCAACTAATAAGGTGTATAGCAATACAACAGATGGCGCAAATTACGACTATGCATAAATATAGAATAGTACATTATTCCACCTTGAGCATGAAATAAGCCAGAGAAGCGATATTATATCAACTGTATTTTTTTCCCAAATAGAGCATGATAATCTGATAGCAGAAACACACTGATAAAAGTTTACACATTGCCTCATTGAACCAGTACTGATTGAAAATTCAATAGTTTTTTATATATGGGTTTTATCATAATTACAAGTATTGTCAACATTTTAATAATCAATTTTTTTCAAGTAAAATATCCTTTTTGATAAACGTATTTTATATGGCAAAAGGCGAAATTTTTACGAATTTATTATGGGTCACAATGACATACTATTTTTGTCTGTTGTTTTTTCTATATCTTAATGTATTACTGTTGAACAATGGGAGTATTTCTAATAGAAATAAGAACAAGGTAAATATTGTAGATGAAATAGAATATTAGAATCCATCTTCATATATATATATATATATATATATATATATATATATATTGTTTTTACATAGTTAATTATCTCTTTGAGAAATCAGTTAATGATAAAAAATTCAAAAAAAAGTTAAGAAGCAATTTTGAATAAAAAGGTGGCAAACTTTATTTAATAGTACAATTTATTGAATTTTTCAAGATTTTTTTATCTTTGCTTTCTAAGGTTTAAAGGTTAATAATCTGCTATATGTAAAGTATTCTTTACTATAAAAAATAATATATAAATATAATGTTTATTTGGAATAATAAAATAATAATCGTCCTTCACAAATAATGTGGGAAGAAATAGGAGCATATTTTACTTGATGAATTTACTAGAGCATTATAAGATAATGATAAGAAATTATCATAAAAGATCCCTTGACTGTGTTACTGGATACTTCAAATATATATTAATTAAAAATGTATTAAAGTATTCAAAATATATATGTTTATCAGAAATCCAATGCTCATTCTTATTATTAGAGCAGTTCTCATTGAAGTTAAACTTATAAATGATTACTAATTAGGAATTTATGAGTTATGTCACTGGAATTCTTTAGAGAGTAAATACAGAATACAGTTATAAATACAGCAATCAATTATTGTCATAAAGTATTGTGTCATACTTTTCAGATAATGGTCAATGTTTTATTCTTCATACTTACCTTGACATAGAAACAAATAACATATTAGAAATTACAAAAAGGGATAACATTTCTCGGTATAATATGAGATAAGCATACTGTCTCTGCGTGATGTGAATCGAAAGTTGTAATTTCACCTTAAGAGTATATAGTTGTAAAGAAATACTGTATATAACATAAATAAAGGAGTGAGAATTTCTTAAATGTTCTTGTTTACTGCCAATACTATTTCTAAACTATGAAAAAGATATATATATATATATATAAATATATATACTTTATATATATAAATACTGTTTATATATACTGTTTATATTTTCCATTTCTTATTATTCACAGCTTTATTACAACATGATAATTACAGTGCTATTTTGTTTAATAGAAATGATATTCATTATAATTTCGGGAAACAAAGAACACATGGAAGTAAAATATTAATGTATATTGTACCTAGCAGATTGACGTTGATCTGCTTTTGTAAAAGTGTCTGAAAACGAGGAGTTTCCCTTTAAAAAATAAGTAGAAATTATGGAAAGTGAATATATAGTTAATTATATAATACTGTTGATATTATGCTTATCTAAAGTTTATGAGAAATACATTAATTAGGAAATATGGTTCAAGATGAACAATTAATTTTTTAGCTTTTATTCACTACAGTAATATAAACAATAAGTCAATAATCGCTGTCTACCCTTTAACAACGTTAACGAATGTCTCTATCAAGATTCTTACTGATATCGATTCATTTTTATGTTTCTATGAATAAAAGTACTTTATTCAATTTAAGAGATTATAAAGTACTCTATTTGCATCCAGATGTATAGTTTGCAGAATTAAATCTTATTTTTTATAAATCACACATACATACTAATATATATCGTGTGTATACTATAGGATAAGTATATTCATCATCTTTGATTACCATACTAATCTGATTATTATTTTGTTGGGAATATGAAACCAAAAACACCGTAAATATTAGCGAGAAATGAGAAAATAACAGTTATTTGATATATCATCAATTGATTATAACTTACTATGGGAGCTATCCTCTACATTGATAATTTCATATTAACTTCAAAAAAGAAACGGAAGAGGAGAGTAAGATATCGTTGAAATTGATATTAGTTATTAGGTAAAACCATAATTAAAAGTTTCTGCAAAGCTATTTGAATTTAGACAAATTATTCTGTTATAACTTTTTAACACTTTCTATGGTTACATTGTAATGATAATTACTCCAGTAATTGACTAAGTTTAATTGTAAGCTCGATCATACATTAGAGCATATACTAGCCTATATAGGTACTTTAATTATAGTATATAACTCCTCCATTTGCATATTAAACTCATCCATGAATTTACCATTTGGTAATATCTTCAACTTTCTCAATAGATTCTATTATAAGTCAATAACACAAGTAGATAACATACATAATTGATAAAAGAACAGATAATTAACAATTTAGATTTACTAATACATATCATTCTAAATGAAAAATCTAACATAAAAATGCTAAACTTTATCATAAAATTTCTGTCATTCTTTAGGTATTCATCTTCATTTTCTTTCTTTCTCTCTTTTATACTTATGTAGATTGATTATTGTATTTATAAAAAAAAAGTATATAAGTAACTTCTCAAACTCATAATGTTCGCTAGGACAGCGTTATGAAAGAATTACGGGTACATTGTAGAAATCTACAACGATCTCTAATATTCGTACTTGTAAGCGCTCGTTTTGTTTTCATGTTATGTAATTCATTAGATATCATCAAAACATATTCGCCAAATCGTTACTTAAACAAAGGGTTTATTTAAAGAAAGAATCTTTCCTTGTCTTTTAAATTTTTGTTTAGTATGGAAAGAGAATAGATAAGGCACACACCAAAATGTAAGAGGATAAATCCAGTGATAAAGGAAAGCCTTTTAAGTGTGCAAAAATAAAAACAGATGGGTTCATGCCGAGCACCCGTGCTTATCACAATACATAAATTAATTACAGGACACACAGCTTAATCCCTTTTCTGTTTTTAGACTTAAATAACAGTTAATATGACCCATAATTATATATGGGAACTATACAATATATCGGTGTACAATGTAAACATACAAGCGAGATAAAACCGATTTCTATAATATTAATCCAAAAAAAATATGACACATAGGCTATAATAATTAAAACTAGTGTTTCTCTACTCATTTTAACAGAAGGTAAACACGAAACAAGTATGCAGCTCATTATAAGTCTCCTTAATCTAGGCTTAGATTAAAGTTAACAGGAAAAATCTTATTTTATTTGTCAAAATTTTCATCTTATTATATATGCATAATATATATAAAACGTGATTTTTAATTTCTCATATTTTCCCTTAAAGAAAACTGTAATTCATTTTGTTTATTGAATAAAATATCTATTGATTTTTAGATTTCGTGTAGCTTAGATACAAATATTCCCTTTTTCTCTTTAACTTAATAGATTTGCATGAAATCATTCAATTCATATTCGTATAATTAGTAACTGAAGACAAACTATAATATATATATATGTTGACAATATATAGCTACAACTATGAAAGAAATGACAAAATAGATTTAGTTCTAATTATTATATAAATATCCTTAACTTGTAGTTAGTTAATTAATCTATATGCATAAGTACAAATAGAGATTGTTGTTAATTTGTTAATATTAGTTTTCTTGTTCTAAGCTACAACTAAAGTCAATTAGAAAGAAATTTGAGAAATGCATTTGCTTTAGGTTTTAAACGACAAATTGTTACAAAAGTTAATAGAGAAGTGAGAATGAGAAGATAATGAAGAAATTTACTTCTTTTTTTCCCTTTAAAGTATATTTTAAAATAGAAGAATACTTAGGAAGTTTTATTTACAAATAATTCATTTTTTTTTCATTTTAATCTCACACACCAATACAATTAGTACACACAGTGATCAAAAGAGGGCGCACTAGAAGGCTGTTCATATCCACCAGGCGTCTGAGCAAATTGGCCAGACGTTGGGGCTGAGGCCTTTAAGTTAGGCCGGTGATTATCGGGGAAAGCTAGGGAGAAGAGAGCTTCGGGATCGCAGACGAACTTATAGACGTAGCGTTCTCCTGCTACCTTTTGCATTATTCCTTTTTCATAGTAATAGCGCAAAGATCTACTGAGTTTGTCGTAGTTCATGGCTGGTCTATTCTTTTGCATTCCCCAACGCCGGGCTACTTCTTCCGGTTCGAGAAGCTTAAATTCTAATCCCCTACCAGTCCAGGCGATACAGTTGTGGTTGTTCGCGTCGTCCAGTAACGCAACGAGAAACTGCCAAAGTTGTAAACTACCACGGCGGTGAACGGCTGGTGTTTGAAGTGTAGATCTAGCTGGGGATTCTCCTGATCTCTCGCTTTCGTCATCTGTTCTACCGTCCGATTCGAAAGCTAATTCGAAAGCAGAGATTATTATATTTGTCTTAGAAAGAAATTATTTGATATGCTTATAGAAATATTACATATTGTTTGGGTATCTGGAATTTCAATTTGTTAGATGGTCTTTTATTCCACCTAAACTAGATAGGGTGACTTTAATAATATGTTATACGAAAAAAAAAGAAGAGCCCAACGAAAGCGGATTAAACGCAAGGAAAAGTGACCAGTAGCTGAAGTGACGCTCAGAGCGTCTTAGTTGCATCTAGACGCCGCCGTCTAATTTGCCAAATGGCTATGTCGACACGCTACTGACGGTTCGCTGTCATATGCGCATCGTCTAAACATGTGGCAACAACGGTATTGGGCAGATTAGCCAGATACATTAGCTGGTTAGTATGTCAAAGTGCGAACAATTACAATATTGAATCTTTTAGATTAAAATTTTTGAACAAAAAAGATAGAAAAGAGATAAAAGGAAAATAATAAAGAAATAGCAATATATATATATATATATATATATCTCTTCTGCTCTCCCCTTCTACACTTTAATTACTTTAAAAATCTTCAACCTTCTCTATTTTTACCTATTTGAGCATAATTTAGTATACATCAGATTCTACTCATCAAATAGGCCTATATTTTCTCTTAAAAAATATTTACTTTTCTGCAAACAATTACAAAAAAACATCAAGATTGTCGGATGCTGGTTTTAACGGCTCAAATCCAACCCTGACTCTCTAGTCTGAGAGCTATCTTCCCTAAAAAGCCTATAGTAAAATAATCATTAAAACTTATTAGTATTCTCTCCTAAATGAATATTGGACATTCGAAAAGAAAAGAATTGACAAGAAACATTACTTTAAGCAATATTCTTCATTCTTCTTATTTATAAAATAAATGAAAAAAAAAACAGCAAGATGATGACACAATGCTCTCGGTACAAAATACTTCCTAATGTTCATAATCTGTTTAGTTTAATCAGTAACAATCTGTTATTGCACGTAACGTTGCCTAAGAGCTTTACTTTGGATATTTTACGTTGATAAAAAAAAATGGTATATATATATATATACATATATGTATATATAAAACATACATTTGAGAGGAAGAAAACGAGTAAAAACAAAAATACAAACAAATGATGCTTTGTATGGAAAAACTTTAACAATAATATTATAAATATAGTTAGGAATAATGCATTTTTTTTATTTTAAAGTTAATAATTAGCATCCTTCGAAATGGTAAACTAAAATGAATAAGATAAATGTACCTCCTTTACTTTTGTTTCTTAAATTATAAACTTTATTATTAAACTATTTCAAAAGATATAGAAAACCAATGGAATTTTTACGAAAAAGTATATGTATGCATATATTGTATTTGTATATTTCAATGCTTATCAACAAGTTTTTCTTCGTATTTTAGTTAATAATTGTCTATAGTTTTCTTCTTTTCTATATGTGCTTTTAACATGGGAAATAAGGTTTTCATTGCCAAGGCAAACATAAAATATATTTATCTTTAATAAAATAACAAAAGAAAGATCCGATTCAAATATTTCTAATTTTATCTTTCTTTCTATTACTTATTGTAAATAAAGAAATGTATATGTTTTGCATAGTAAAGAAGTTTCAAATGGGACAAACTCTTGGAATCTTTTACCGATATTTCATCCAAGCTTTTATACTCAATCCAATGATTTTAAGTGGAAATGACTAGAAAAAGAGCACAAGCGTCAAATCGTGGGATTAGCAGCATGAAAGAAATATCTCACTATTTGATAGGAACCCTTTTAATTAGGATTATTTATTAAACCATAAAATACGTTATAACTTTGGTCTCCTATTTAAAGGTAGATTTAAAATTATAATACTTAGTTCTCAAGTTATGTTGGATTTTGCATAAGATTTTTCTTGCCAAAAAAGCAAATCGTTCAGTGTGACTTCCTTCCTTTACAGTAATAATTCTAATGTTGTTTTTATTGATTAACGACAATATTTTATCATTTATAAAACGCTCTAATTCCCTTTTTTTAAGAACAACCTTCACTAAACAGTTTGTCATCAAAGACAAACTATTGGATAAGCTGAGTTTTTATTTGTTCGAGTTATAAGAAGCGATGGAATAATAGGCGAAGATGATCTTTTTTATATTTAGTATCTTTTTTTACGTAGTTGTCAAAAGGAAATCGGAATAAAGTATTGTATGTTCTTTTATATTTATATAATAATTATGAATTGTTTGTCTATATTATATTTTAGCATTCCTTTTACCTCTCTATATTTTATTAATAAATGTGCTAAGTATTAACATTTTAAAATCACAAAAATTACTCTAAATGTCTTGTTCCTTGAAGTAAAAAATCACCTTGTAACCTACGCATACTCAACATTCTTAATAATGCATTACAATATCGCATTACGACTAAATATAAAGAGCGCATCATTTACTTATGGCTATAGTTTGTCATGAAACGGCTAAATAACTCGCGCAGTGCATAACCGAAAACGTCTAGCTCGTGTTTCAGTAATTATAGTCGGTCGAGATTAATCGACTTTTTAGCGCGCTCTTCACCTGGTTTGTCAAAAGGCAACACAGTGAATGCTTGTCGCGATTTGCCCCGAGAAAATTGAATTAACCGTCGCCCCGCTGTCCCCGCAAACGAATTATGTAACAAAGTAAAATATTCTAGCCTTTTCCAATCTTTACAAGGTCGTAATGCAAAAGCGAGTTGTTTTGATTCTATAAAGCCCTCCATCGTCACCCTTCCCATACTTTATATTCTATTAAGGGCGGCCGCTACGTTGTAAAACTGTCTTTTCCCTTTTATTCGCAACTGTTCTCTCGTACTCTGATTGTTATCCTACTGATTTTCGGATTTACTAAAAAAATCACAGGGAAGGCTGATTGTTTGTTTAACTGCTAATTATTTCAAATTGATTTGAACCTAAGAGATGCTCACCTCTCTAAGTAATTGATTATGGTAGAGAAAATATTTACCTTGATAGGAAAAATCCCTTATAACAGTTAGTGGGCAAGAAAACAAGAGTCCTTAATTGTAAATCTACTCCTTTATAAGAATTTCCGGTTCTACATGCACAAATAGTTAACAAATTAACAAATTTACTAACATCACTTATTAAATTATTTAAAAAATCCGTTTTTTTCTTTTAGGGAAATGAAATAATGATTGAAAATTAATAGGACGAAAAGTAAGTACAATGCCTTGCGGTATGTATAATAACATTGCAATTGAAATAACTTCTTGGAGGAAACATACTTTCCACAACAAGAAAGCGTCTATATTTAGAGAATCTTTTAAAGCTTACAAAAGATAGACGAAAATAGCAAAATAAAGAAAGCGAATGAAAGAGTGCTTCTCTAAAGCAGCATATGCTCAATTCAGTAGTAAATATTATATAGTTTTACAGTGTGAAAAAGGCCGCGCGTCTAAGTCGTCTATCAATCCGTCATCATCCAGTTGCACGCGTGTCGATCTTTCACGCAACGTCGTCTCTGATTGCTCGGTCGCCGTCACGTTTTACTAATCACGTTTACTGCAATAATTTGCGGCGGCGAAGCCTATTAAATATTCATAAACTAAAGCAATCGGCCGACCGGCGGTCAACAACAAATTTACCAGCAATGAGACGGTGAATGGTCGACAATTGACGTGCTCATCCATCCGTTTGGCAGACTTCGTCCGAATGACGCCGCCAGTTGTATATTCAATTAAAAATATGGTGGATAAAGGCAAGACGGCTGCATTAGACGGACAATAGTGATGCTACGGCGTCTAGCTATATAACTCTAGTCTTTCTTTGTGCTCGGCCAAATGTCATTTGGAATGAGCGTTTCGCTTACGTGACTAACCGGGGCTTCTAAGTCTTTCTGCGCAAAGCCCGCCGTCACCTGCGACGCTCTGCATTTGCTTA